>OX451737.1:1435679830-1436393024 GCA_948472305.1 Vicia faba | reverse complement strand
AGCACCCACATTTTTTAGGACAAAGGGAATTACATTATAGTAATAATTTCCCGACTCGGTCATGAAAGTGGTATATTTTTTGTCTGCTTTCCCCATTGGAATATGGTTATGACAAAAACATGCATCCATATACGATATCAATTTAAAACCGGCTGAGTTGTCGACCAGTTTGTCAATATTAGGGATGATATAAGCATCTTTCAGGCAATCCTGATTAAGATCGGTATAATCAATGCATATGCGCCATTTTCCATTAGATTTTTTCTCAAGAACTAAATTTGATCCAGGTTATATACCGGACTTCAGAAATAAAATGTGCCTCTATGAGGTCTTTTATAGCTAGTTCGGCAGCCTTCGTTTTTTCGGGGGACTGTTTTCTCCCTCGTTGGACGACTTCCTTAAGGGCAGGATCTAGGTCAGGTGATGGTATGAAATTTCTATATCTAATACGGGAATCTCGTTCGTGCTTTATCCGAATAGGTCAGTATTCTCCCTTAGGCAAGCTTTAATTTGCCTCTTCGCCAAGTTGGAGAGGTCAGCTCCGATTTTCACTCCTCTGGTGGGGTTGTCCCCGAGGGGGACGAGTTCGAAGTCTTCGTGAGATGGGCCACGCAGGGTCTGAGAGTTCCTCGCTACCTCTAGATGTGGTTGAACCTTCATCTTCGACCATGGTTTCTTTCCTCTTCTTTCTCTGTTATGCATTATCCTCTTTAGAGAAGCGGCTGTCAAGATCGATGGCATCGACCCTCAGCAGTGGCCTGGCTTCCTTGGAGCTAGAGGGCAGTGTGGCCCCAGTGGTCATTCTATGTTGAATATTAATGGAACTGAGGCCTCTAACCAAGGCTTCAAAATATCTTCTCGCTGCCTGGATGTCCCCGTGGAGGGAGGCGACTAAACCCTCGACAATGTAGTACTTCATCTTGAGGTGCACTGTGGAGGGTACCGTGATTAGTTCAGCAAGAGTGGGTCTCCCAAAGATGCACTAGTAGAGAGATGGATAATCTACTACCAGAAATTGGATCTTGATGGCTCTAGCTGTCACTCCTCTTCTAAAGGTGACAATTAGCTCGACATATCCCCAGGGTTTCGTGTTGCCCCGTTGAAGCCCTGGAGATCGGATCCTACATACTGGGTCAGATGGCTTTCATTCAACTGCGGGGTAGCAAATAACTGGGTGTACATGATGGCTAATGGGCTACCTTGATCTACCAGGATGCGCCGAACATCGAAGTTCTTCATGCGAGCCCTTATGAGTAGTGGGATGGTTGAGTTGGGGGGCCCACCCAGTAGTTCCTCCCTGTAGAAAGCGAGGGGATGAGAGCCTCCTCAGAACTTGTCCAATGTAGCATCCATGTCGGAATTGGATTCGATGAGGTGTTTGAATCTTATTTTCACAAATCCCACTGTATGCCTGTTGAATCCCTCATGGGTGATGACCATAACACTGGAGAATGGCTCCCAAGAACTATGAGAGGAGAAATGCAACAGAATGCTCCCCATGTCCGGGAAGTAGAAATCTTTTGGCCACGAGATGCTATGGTGATCGGTATGGTGCTTATGTCGTGGGACTCCTTCCCCTCTTTGATGTTTTTAGATTTTGTAGCCTCTTTACGGGTGCCTTCTTTCTTCTTGTATTGCTTGAGGTGCCCGTCTCAAATCAGTATCTCAATTGCATTCTTGAGATGGATGCAATCCTCGGTGTTGTGCTCGTGGATTTTATGGAACCTACATTATTTTGTCTTATCGGTTCCTGGTTTGGAAGGCATTTGTCAAGGAAAGCGTGCCCCAGCCTGTTTGAATTCAAAATTGGCGCAATCAGATAGAATATGCTCCGTCGAAGTAGTCATAGGGGTGTAGTCGTGGAACCGATTAGCAGGCCCCTTGTAGTCCTTGGAGTCTCGGGATCTATCTTCCCATTTCTTTTCTCCCAGACGGAACGTCGAGGGCTCGTCACTTCTTGAGGACTTGGTACTTTCTCTGTGTCGCGAATCCCTAGCTCTATTGGCGGCTTCCTTTTCCTCATATTGTATGTATACTTAAGATTTCAGGAGGAGGGAGTCGAGCACGGTTGGTGATTCGATGCCCATTGCCTTAGGAAAGTCTCTACGGGGAAGAAGCTCGCACTCAAGAAGGTATTTCTTCATGGTGTCATTCGTGGAGACATGTATTGCTTCCTTGTTGAAGCGCTAAATGTATGCATGCAGAAACTCATCTCTTCCCTAGATGATTTCTTCGTGTGAAGCCTCTGACTTTGGGTGTTGACGGGAGGCGGTGAAGTGCCTCGAGAACATTCTCCTTAGTTGCTTCAAGGAGGAAATAGATTCATCTGGGAGACTCTTGTACCAAGACATTTCTCTTTTCCTGAGATTGGTTGGGAACAATCTACATTTTATGGAACCCCTGACCCCTCGGTAATCGAGGAGGGCGTCGATGTTTTCTATGTTCTCATTAGGATCAGTCGTACCGTCATATCTTTCCAATAAGGGGTGGTGTGATGCGGTGGGAGAACTGACTTGAGGTTTCACGTTTGTGTTCGCAAATGTTGCAGTTAGCAAGAGTCGCCACCGACTTTTATTTTATCCAAAAGGAAAGGTCAAAAAGCACATGAAAGACCTTTGAGATGTTTTCTTGAGTTCGGGGGGTAGATTATGAAAAGGGAAGGTGCTAGCACCCTTTTCATCCATGGTTTTCCATGGGCTCTTAGTTACTTGTTTTAGATCACTTGCTTTGCTTTTTCAATTGTTTGAAATGGTGCTTTGTGTGGTTTTGAAAGTACTTTGAAAAAAGGCCTTTGTTTAGGCAATCTTTGTAATGATTCTTGTTTGTAAGAATGTATACAAAGATGTTTGTCTTTTGAAAAATGTTTCAATGTTTTGAAAGTTGTTTGGAAATTATTTTGAAAATGTGTGTGTGTTTGTTTTAAAATAGCAAGGATTGTTTGAAAGAGATCAAGTAACTAGGAGTTATCTACCATACTCAAAAGTCTTTCCTATACATTTTTTATTCCTTTGATGTTTTTGACCTACTATTGTTTTAGTAGACAAAGCTATCTTTGGATGTTAAACGGGACGGGCGTGGGTCATCGTATGACCATGATAACAATATTGCCAAGTATCTTAACATATTTTGAGGGACTAAGATCATTTGTTTTTAGGCAACTTGTGATAGCGTCATCGAGGGACTATGATCTTTTTGTTTTGTTTGATTTTGCCAAGATACCTAGCATGCATACCATGGCCATGTTTTAAGGCAACCAAGTGAATGAAACCCAAGAGATGCTTGTGTGCAATGTGTTGTCATTTTTCATGCATTTTTTTCTTGTATTAGGTCATGCTATTTGTTTTGATTTTTGGTCTTTGCATACAAAACCCTAACTTACTATCATGGTATATGAAAGGAATAAAATGCGTAAAGTAAATCTAAGACTATTACAACAACATTATGAGAAGGGGGATACAAGTTTGAATAGGGGGATATTTGCACAAAATAAAACCCTAATTTACTATTACATCCCAATTGAATTTATTGTACAAATAAATAAATAAATAAATATTTAAATATGCAACAAAATGTAAATATGCAAAAAAAATGTTTTGTATTAAATTTATGTATGAGAAAATAAATTTATTTATGTCTTAAAAAATAAGAAAAATAAAATGATTATTTTTGAAAGGGTGAAAACCCTAATTTTGTTTTAAAAGAAAATATGTATTCTAATTATTTATTTGTTCATTTTTGTTCAAGAAAAATAATAATAATAATATATACAAAATGTTAAAAAATTGAATATTGTATGAAAATATTATTTTAAGTGTATAAATAATAAAAATAAAAAGGTATGATATTTTAATTTTATTTACAAGTTTATTCAAGAAAATAAATTCTATTAAACCTAATAAACTATTTATTATGCAAAAAAAAATAAAATAAAAAATATGATAAAATGCCAAAAATAAATAAAATATTTTTTGTGATTTTAAATGTTCAGAAAAAATAAATAAAAGTCAGAAATATGAAATATGCAAGAAAATACAAAAAAAATAAAATAAAATAAAAGGTCACGGGTGTGCAGAAGTAAAATGGGGGGTGTGAAGAGTAGCAAGCCCAAGCGCCAGGCCCAAGCCAACCTTCATCCCTGACCTTCGTCTTCGCGCGCGCCCTGGTTCAGTTCAAATCATGTTCTCTCTATGCTTTGCACAAAAATAAAATCTTGCAATATGAAACTTGTAGCATTTTTGATCACGATTCCAATGATATAAAAACGTGACCTAACTCTAAAAGACCAAGGAGAATTTCAGTGGCCCTAAACTCTGACCTAGTTTTTTCATCAACTTCAACAATCAAATACTCCTAGCTCAGTTAATATAAATGGAAACTACGCATATGTACAACTCAAACACGTTAAGGACTACATTTTTGCTTCACAAACCTATGCTTAAGGATGCCTAAATAAGGAGATAGAAACTTGACAAATACCTTGTTCAGTTGAGTTTGAATATGGAAATGTAGGAACTTTGAGTGAGGCCTGAAGGTCGTGTGAGCTTGCTTGAAGTTCCCTCAAGCTATCCCAATGCTCAGCTTGCCTTGAAGTGGCTTGGAACTCTTTGTAGAAGTCAACCTGCAAACTCAAAAAATGAAAATGGTGAAGCTTGAAACAGGGGTTACAGTTGCTGAACAAAGGCCTGGATAGTTTAGGTAGGAGGTATGTAATGTGTTTGAAGCCTTGAAACAAAAAACGCACGAGCAAAATATGTTTTGGCTAGTGATTTGCAAAGGTTACCTTGTTTTGGGCAGAAATGGTGTTTTTTTGGGTTTTAGGGATTTTTGGAAGCTATGCACTCGTGTATTTTGCTTGTTATAATGTTCTGAGGTCGTTTTAAATGATACAAAGTCTTGTTTTTATCAGATACACAAGCTTGCTTGACTTTTGCAAGTTTGCTTGCTTTTGAAGAAAAGGTGAAGTGACAAAGCCAAAGGCCTGTACAGGCTAGCTCAAGGTCTGATGAGAGTTGGTACAAATTAACTGATATTTGTGGATATTGTTTGGAGCAAAAGATTAGGTCCATGGCTCAAGATTTACAAAGTTGCATAAAGCATGCTTTATCAAAATGGTATTATGCACTTTATGCCATAAATGGATTAATTCAATGAACAATGCTCCAAAGATAAAAAATAAAGCCACTGTCCATTGAATTAGCATTCAATTTTGGAGTGTAGAAAGGATTAGGACCTGTAATGCAAGTACAAGCATGTTTGAAACTGATTTGCAAGTTGTAACATTGTGAAAATGCCTTGCACAAAAGTGGTAAATTTCCATTTTCATTTCTTCGATTCTCCATAACCATAAATGATCTTGGAGAGTTCTTGGACATTTTGGAAAGCTTGTAACATGCTATACAATCCATATTTGAAATGAATTTTGAGATTCCTATTGGAACTAGGTGAAAAGTTTCCATGAAGTTAGGTCAAAAACCTGCCTAAGATAGGGCAAAATTTCACTAAGTTATTTAGTTCATGGACCCCTATTCACAAAATCATAACTTGAGATCCAAGCATCATTTTGGAAAACTTTGTGAATCAAAGTTGTAGATTTTGTGGAGGACTACAACTTTCATGTTGGAAGTTTTCTTTGAATCCAATTTCATCATGGTGATAAAGTTGGGAAAATTTGGGAAAAATAAGAATTTTTCATAACTTAGAAAAATTCTAAGTTATGAAAATTTTCAAACTTAAACCATAATTTCCAAATTTAAGTTTCTTGGTGAACAAGTTTCATGTTTTGACACATATTGATGAAATATGACCCTTGGCACTTGATTTTGACCAAAAAGTCAAAGTTTGACTTTTCAGTGTACAGTTGATTTTTGATCAGTTGACTGGAAAAATTCATCTGTCAATCCAATGCATTTGAGATCTTTTGAACCTTGTGATTAGGTAAAGAGGATTCCATGGAGTCCTTGAAATCATGCTTGAACCCAATTGTCCATTGGCTACGTGAAAAATCAGAAATTGCCCTTCTTCAATCAAAACCCTAATTTTGACCATTTTACCCTTTTGATGATCTGATCAAATTTCTTGAGGAGTTGTGGTCCAAACTTGATCAAATGGTTCATATGAGTCTATAATGTTGATGTGGATAAAAAATTATGAGGTTTGACTGTAAATTGGCTATGGTTGACTTTTTACTCAATACAGCTGATTTTTAGGTCAACTGTCCAATTGACTGGGCAAAAATGTGATTCAAGGCTTAAAACTTGGTATGAGAAATCTTATAGGTCCAACATGAAGTACAAAAGTCACATGAGGCATTGGAAGCCCAAAAATCCTTGTGCAAACTCAAACCCTAATTTCAGGTCATCAGTGCAAGATGAGGTCTTGAGCTGAGCAAACCCTAATCCTGTCTGGAGTCCAAGAAGTCTTGTGAGAAAAATCTTGATAATATGAGAGAGCAAATTTTGGGGTACAACAGCTGCCCTTGTTCAATCTTCTTGAACTTGAAGAGTTAGATTGGCGAGTTTTGTCGTTCGTGACTCGAAGGTAAAAGATGATTGGACACTAGAGTGCCCGTAAATTTGCACTCGTCAAAATGTAGTTGAGGAAATGGGCTTAAAGATGCAATTTGGAGATGTGATAGAATCTTGTTGGATATGGGCTTAAAGATGCCATCCAAGAATGTTTGCTGAATGGTATGTTGTAAGTCAGAAGAATAAGTATCAAAATGGTATCCGCGTCTGGTACGTATCTGAACTGTATCTGAAGACTGAATTTGAATGAGCAAAGGAATAGCGTCCGTGTCTGGAGCATATCTGAGCTGCAAATCTGAATAAGTAACAGAATTACTTCCGCGTCTAGAGTCTATATGAACTGTATCCGAACTTCGAAATCTGAATAAGCATCAAAATAGCATCCGTGTTTGGAGCGTCTCTGAGCTGGGGAAAATCAGAATAAGTGACAGAATGGCAATCATGTATGGAGCGTATCTGGACTTTATCTGAATAAGGGATCTGAATTAGAAATAGAATGGCTTCCGCGCCTGGAGCGTATCTAATATGTATCTGATAGTTGAAATCTGGATAAGTATCAGGATGGCATCCGTGTCTGGAGCGTATCTGAACTGTATCTGAAATATGAATGTGAATGAACAACAGAATGACTTCCGTGTCTGGAGTGTATCTGTATTGTATCATGAAATCTGAATCTGAATGAACAACATAATGGCTTTCGTGTCTGGAGTGTATTTGTATCGTATCATGATTGTATACTGTTAAACTGTAGCTGTTAATCTTATCCTGAAAATGGTAAAATGTTAGCTGAAACACAAAATTATGATGCATGAAATGCATGATGCAATATATATGTGTTTTTATCAATGTTTATGATATATGGATGTAATGTATGCGCATGTAAGCTAGTTTGTTGTATTGCTGAGGAAAATAAATCCTTGACGGCTGGGGATAATAAAAAAATCCTTGACTGCTGCTGGGGAAAATAAATCCTTGACCGCTGCTGGAGATTCAAAGATCCTTGACAACTTCTGTGGGGATGTGAGAATCCTTCATGTCTTGAAGTTGGAGTATTGACAAAATCTGTTGCGAGAGTAATGTCAAACCGCTTGAGAAATCTGCTTGGAAAATCCAGAGAACTTTGAAGACTTCTACTCGGGGTTAAATAATGGGAATCCTTACTCGGTTGGGGAATAGGGAAAATTCTGATGATTTCTGCGGGGAACTAAGAATGAGAATCTTCATTTTGTTGAGGAGTAATGAAAAATTTGGTGACTTCACTGGGGAAATGAGAATGAGTATCTTCAATCTGCTGGGGAGTGAAAACTCTGTGGGGAAGAAGGCTTCCTGATGGAGAGTAAGTTCAGGACTCTGGGGGAGAAAGCTTATTCTTGTTTGGAAAAAGTTCAGGAGTTTGGGTTGTATGCCACTCTACTGGGGAGTTATCCTAGGTTGGGGAGAGACAAAGGTTAACTGTTATCTAATTGATTTCCAAGTTTCAAGGTAACTTGCTGGGGAAATTGGATGGTTTCCGCTGGGAATTAGAAGTCTTGACTAGACTGGGGATGAAGGTTTCAGCTCCACTAGGGATCTTTAACCCAAAGCTTTTGCTCCGCTAGGGATCTAGATGATGTACTACAGGGGATTGCTCCTGGAATAGCCTGAAGACGTTTTCCTATCCTTTCAGTCTATCAGTAATTGTTCTTTTCCATCCTGTTTATTTGTAAACAATAATTTTGTTCAAATGCATATTGTGATCGGTGGAAATAGAACTGACAATTTTTGAAAGTCTGGTTCGCGAAATATCGCGGTAAGCAAGAGTGGCCACCGTCTTCTATGTTCTCCAACAAGGAAAGGACAAAAGCACAGCAAAATTCCTTTTCGAGATGTTTCTCGGTTCGGGAGGTAGATTATAGAAAGGGAAGGTGTTAACACCCTTTCTATCCATGATTATCCACGGGCTCTTAGGTACTTGCTCACTATGTTTTCAAAAATGTTTGCTTTTCTTGTGTTTGTGGGTTTTTAAAAAAGTTTGTTTGAAAACTTCGTTTTGACTCTTGTATCAGTCCTCAAGAGTGTCATGAAGTGTTTGTTTGAAAACTTTTGTCAGAAAAGTGCAAGTGCGAAAAGTTGTTTTTGTTTTGAAAGAGCAAGTACCTTAGAAACTCTACCTACTCAAAATAAATTAAGCTGTGTAAATGTCCTTTAGACAGTACTATCCCACTATTGAGAAGTAGGTAGCATCGTCGTTGGAGTTTGTCGGGTCAATTCGATTATAGGGACATGTGGTCACCAAAGCAATAGTAGGACGCCTTAGCGGTAACCCTAATGTCTTAGATCTTTTTTATCCGAGGCAACCGTTTCGAGGCAACTTTGATCTTTAGACAGGAGGGCGACCTCTAAAACACCCTATACTCAATGACCACGTCGAGGCAACCAAGTGAGGCGTACCCTAAGAGTGGCATGTGCGAGTGTGTCAGGATTCAGTTTATATTATCTTTGCACATGTCATGGTGAGCTACATTTTGATTTTAATTTTCAGGTAAGTCTTGTCATGCATAGCCTAGTTAACATACATCTAACAGTTAAATATTGCGAAAAGTAAATTGCGGAAAGTAAAGCTACACTATTACAAGGCGTCGGGTATTTACATCGCCAAAAACAAACCCTTTGAAAAAGTAAATGCGAGAAAATAAAGAAAGCGATAAAGAGGGTCCTAATTACGCTATTACATCCTCGGAGAAATTACATAAATATGATCAAAAATAGTAATGCGCGAAAAGAAATTAAATCAGAGAAGTCTTTAGGGTTTTGACCCTTTTTGAGAAAAGAATGGAATTTTGGTCCTTTTTGCAATTAATTAAACCTAAAACTAATTAATTAAATAATTAAAAGACAAAAGTATTTTTTAGTTTTTTAATGTCTTAATGAAAATAAAAATAAAAGAAATTAAAAGTTGTCAAAACCCTAATTCTATGTTAATTTTATTTATTGTGAAAAAAAAGTCAAATTTAACCTAATTAAACTAAATTAATTATATTAGTATTTATTTTCAAAAATAATTAAATTAAGGTGAAATTAATAATAATAATAATAATTATATTTCTGATTTTATTATGAAAATAATAATTTGTGAGTTAATTAAATAATAATAATAATAGTTATTAAAATAAAATAATTTAAGGGAAAAGGAAATACAAAGTAATAATAAACCAGGGGGGTGATGGGTCAGCTTTGGAGGTATGCTAGCAATTCTCAGGCCAATTTGTTTCCAGTTCGTTTGACCTTTTTTGATGGTCTACGTGTGGGTTGACCAGGAGCATGATGGTCTTCATCTTTTGACCATTGGATTTGTGACTGTGGCCACTGGGCGTGTTGATAATTGAAGCACATGGTGGAACGCTCTTGGACTGCCTGCATGTGAACATGTTAAACAAAATAACATAAGCGTTTGGGGTGGACCTGGGATTCGAACCCAGGTCCCAATGATTACCTGCCAGCGCATCAACCACCAAGCCATCTGCACGCGTTTGTAATTATAATGGACAATGAATATAATATATAAAAACAACAACTATGATGGAAAACAAATAAAAACGCGCGCTATTTTAAACCACCCAACCATACGCTTACACCTCATCATCGTCCTCCTTTGTACCTGTAAAAAACAAATAGATAGCGGGGGTTTTTAACCCCCACAACCTGTAACGACCAATAATAGCGATTAGCTCTACAATTTACATAAATATTTCGCGATGGTGTCACTGTGTTCGTCTGGTCTCAACGATTTCAACCATAGGTCTCTCGAGGCTTGATTTTTCCTATACTGTAAAGCCCCAATTTGGAAGCTCAAGAACCCTAGATTTTGTCAATGGCAACTTATGATTCTGCACACTATAAGTCAATTAATTTATACCATTAGTTTCACAAGGATTCAAGCAATGCAAAACGAACCATAAATCATGTTAAATGCTTATGAATCATGTGTTTCGATTATGAGAAAAAGCATCAAACCGTGTGACTGTAAATGATGATTTCTTGAACCTTAGCGTGTGGTTTTGATTGAAAAATGTTCCTCACACTCCCAACAACGTGTTTGAATCCACAAATTGCTTTGAATCGTGCTAGAATGCAGAAAACAGTTTTGACTTTTCTTGGATTTTTTTGAATGTGGTTATGGCTTTCTTGTATCAAATTCACGTATGCATGAATAGGATTAGCTTGTGTATTTATAGAGGACTGAATTTAGGTCAAATCCTTGAGCAAAGATCCATTGAATAATGATTTGAATATTTGATTGAAAATCAAATATTTTTGAATCTTTTTGATTGAAGAAAGTTGCCATCTTTGGAGTTTTTGATATCCTTGATTGATACACGAAATTGCCAGCATGATTAGGTCATTCTTGCTTCACAAAAAGATTGAAAAACCATATCTTTATATTTTCCTACAATTAAATGAATTAAATGAATTAATATTGATTAAAAATCCAATTAATTAATAAAAAATAAGAAAATAATTCAATTTAAGCTTAATGGATCGTGCATAGGCCTTGGATAAAGTTTCAAGAAGAAATTTGAGGCCCATTAGCAAAAATAAAGTGTTTTGAGCAAAGTTGACTTTTGCAAATTCACAAAAATTTCCCAACTTCTCCAATGCATATCTTGCTCAATTTTGATCCTATGAACATGTTCTTGGACATTTTGGAAAGGTCTTGAAGTCCTATAACCAATGCCTTTTGTCCCAGGTCATTTGGATTTACCAATCTCGTGTTATGGCCTTTGACTTAAAGTGCATTTTTGTTGACTTTTGAAATTGACCTATAATGTAGAAATTGATAACTTTTTGTGAGAGCATTTCTTGGACTTGGAATGTGAATATGAGTTGTAGGAAATATCATCCCCTTAAAAATGAGCATTGGATGGGATTTTTATGATGAACCATGAAAACGTTATGCCTTGGTCAAGATACAGTTGACTTTTCTACTGTCCAAAAATAGTAACTTTTTGCATCTTGATGATTTTTGAGCCATCCTTGTGGAATCATGATCAATACTTGATAAAATGATGATTGTGGACTCAAAATAGGATGTTGACCAAAAATTCTGACTTTTGACTGCAAAATGACCATTTTACCCCTACAATGAACTGTGGATCAAATGGAGCTTTTGACTGTACAAATTGACACTGTGAGTCTTGAAACTTGGCATGTAGGTGCTTGAGGATATGTAAAGGCCTATGAGACTTGATTGAGCCATTAAAAACCTCAAATTCCTTGTAAGAAACAAAACCCTAATTTTGACTGTCTTAGGAGGTATTTGGACTGTGCAATCCTTGAGTAATCTTGAACCATTTGGAGATGATTCTTGATAAATCTTGAGGAATATGGGAGGGAAAATTTTGGGGTAAAACAGTTTCCCCTGTTAAATCTTCTTAAACCTGAGGATGTAGATTGGCTTGGGTGCCTTTCGTGATCCGAAGGTGGAAGATGATTGAACACTAGAGTGCCCAGAAATTTGCACTCGCATAGTGGAGTATCAACAATGTGATGTCGGGAATGGGCTTACAGATGCCATTTGGAGATATGATGGATAGGAGGATGGGATTATAGATGCCATCTGGAAATGCGACAAAATCTTTTCGGGAATGGGCTTATGGGTGCCATTTGGAGATATAATGGGTAGTTGCAGAGATGGGCTTAAAGATGCCATCCAGGGGTGTCGATCACGTAAGAGATTCCTTAGCGAGAACTTGCATACCTGAGAAAGAAAGATAGTTTTCCTGTCTGGTTTTAGGTATTGGTCTTCAATTTCTTCATGTAGATACTTTCCTGGCTATTTACAGGTGTTGATCTTCAATCTCTTCATGCAGATACTTTCCTGGCTAGATACAGGTATAGATCTACAATCAATCGCTCACAGATATGCCCTGGCTAGATACAGGTATCGAATCTGGAACTTAAAAAAAGGTTGATGGGTTGTCTCTATTGACAGGTTATCTCAGAAAAATCTTTAGGAATCGATTTAACTGAACCAGGGGAGGTTTTGTCTTCTTTGACAAGTTGTCTCTTTTAACGGGTTGTCTTCATGGACGAGTTGTCTTTATTGACGGGCTGTCTTCATTGACAGGTTGTCTTTGTTGACAGGTTGTGTTCATTGACAGGTTGTCTTTATTGACAGGTTGTCTTCATTGACAGGTTGTCTTTATTGACGGGTTGTCTTTATTGACGGGTTGTCTTCATTGACAGGTTATCTTCATTGACAGGTTGTCTTCATTGACAGATTGTCTTCATTGACATGTTGTCTTTTTTGACTGAATTTAGAGTTTAACTGCATCTTTCCTGAAAGGTAAAGGTCAGTCATATGCAATGCATGATATGGATCGAGCAATGATGTTCTCAACATAAATGAGACTGTATGATATGATGCGTATATGCATGTATCATGATGTATGACAATGTGATGTTTATGAATGTATCTTCGTCTGAGAAAATAAATCCTTGACGAATGCCGGGAAGTTCGTTGAATCCTGGGCTGATGTTGAAGAGTAGAGTTCTTTGTTTCCGCTGGGGATAATGAAAGAAGATGATGGCAAGAATAAACCTGTAGGAGAAGATGACTCCGTTGGGGAATAAACCTGGTGAAGACATTACTCTGCAGGGAATTACTCTGTGGAGGAGAGATGCTTCCCTGAGGTTTTAATGATAACTCCGCTGGGGATTCCGTTGATAAGCTCTGTTAGAGGATTTTGATGAACTTCATTGGGGATATGAAAAACTTCGCTGAGGACGATCTTTCCGTTGTAATTTGCTAAGGATAACCCAATTAGGCTCTGGTGGGGGATAACCTTCTGAATATGGCTGGGGAGAGATATTCGTACTCTGTAGAGGACAAGCTTCCAGAATCTACTGGGGAGATGGTTCCACTCTCCTGGGGAAACTTTTTGGACTGCACTGGGGAAATGGCTCCACTGGGGTGTCTGTATTCCGCTGGGGAACAATCTTATATTTCGGTCGAGGAATATTGAGACTGTCGGGGATGTTTGTTGGGGAATATCTTTATACTCCTCTGGGGAATATTAAGATCTTCTGTGGATTCCCAACTTTTCCAGGACTGATGATAGACCAACTGTGCTTGAGGGGAAGAGTATTGCTGACTTGCTGGAGATACCGTGCCTTTTTAGGGCTGATGGGAGACCAACTCTGCTTGGAGAGAGTATTGTTGAATCTTGTCTTACTCGGCGGTGAGTGAATGTATCTTGGTTACATTCTTTAGTCGAACCTACCTTGTACCTGGAGGACAGAGTAACTTGTACAGTTCGAACAGTTCTTATTGCCCCAGCTTCCGTGGGAGAAGGTACCTGTAGAGGTGCTTGATGACTGCCGATTGACAAATCTTCTTCTGGTAGGCAAGTGACGAGATGACAGGACATAGTCGTACGCTTTGATCCCTAATTTTTTCCTGGACCGCCCTTTCGGGTTTTCAGTCCACCGGGATACCCATTTTTGCCGAAGCCGCCTTTTCAGGTTTTCGACTTGCCGGGTGTACAAATTTTTTTATTTTCATCCCTTATTTTTGCCCGAACCCTTTTGGTTCGCTGGGAAGCCCTTATTTTTTCCTAGGCCAGTCGACCTAGCGGGTCTTTGATTATGCGCAGTATTTTCTGACTATGCCCACATTCTCAGTGTAGGGAGTTGTCACTGTCAGTAGTGTTGTGTTGCCATACTACCAGAAGACCTTTGATTGTGCAAGATTCGTTGCTGGATTCCATGTCCACCGCCCTAAGTGACTCAGGCGGAGATTTGCCCCAGGCTATTTGGCATCCTTGAGAGATTCCTTGAATCTTGACTTGACTGCCCCAGATGATAGACCATGATCATGTCGTGCCCCTTGATTGGAAGTGTTTTTCCATTTGATGTGACCCTTGAGAAGATTTTTGTTCACTAGATATTCGTCGTGCGGATTTCTCTGCTGTTGAACAAATAGTCATATGCAAACAATATTATTTTAAGAATGCAAAGCTTATGTCTGTCTTGAAGTTTTTGAAAATGCAGTTTTCAATAAAACAAGTGATTTTTTTTGTTGTAAAATGTGATGTCAACTAAAGATTTTACAGCGAGCCTTACAGGAGTCAGGATACCTTTCGTAACAGTATGCTTTCGAACTAACCCATGCTTCAGCTAGGACTTTTTAAAGGGTTATAAAGTGGCCTGGTTCACGGTTTAAGAAACAAAGGGTAAAGGCTCAAATTTTATTTGTACCCACCCGTTCTTCGTGATGTTCTTCGATCCTAAACTCAGCTAATCGTGCATTAGATCTTGTTTGAGTCTTTGCTCTGACATACCAGTGATGGTTCGGACACTGATAATTTATTTTGAATAGGCAGTCATTTTGTTGAGAGTCTGTAGGACCTCTTTCTTTTTTTGATTTTGTTATCCCTGTCTTTTGCCTGAACTGTTTCTTTTGTGATTACAGTCAGCGGGATGCCCCCGTTTTTATAAGTCTCCTTCATAGGTTTTGACTTAATGGGCTTTTATTTATGAGAGATAATGACTGCCTGTCTTTACGATTATAGGGAACCATCACTGTATTTTGTTTTGGAAGGACTTCTTTGATGTCATTCATTGTGCACCTGGATCAACTGAGAGAACTACCCTGCCCCAGGTTATGATTAAGGGTTTTAATTTTTTTGAAAAGAAAAACTACAACTTCTTTGGCTCAAAGGGGTTGACGAGGGATTATCTTCCTTATAACTCCACTGTTTAGGATTTGAAGCAATGCATGTACTTCATCAGTGGGGTCTGTTCAAAAGCATACTGTAAATATCGTGGTATCGTTCTCGTTATCCTCCCTCAAAAGGTTTAGAATTTTTAATCGAGAGTTGATCATCACAAAAAATGAAAGTAATTTGAATATAGTGAATACGAATGGATTGATTCAAAACAGACATATGCGATGCATTGATAAAGTAATAAAGTTTGACATGATAATTGTTTGAATAAGCAAAGAAAAATACAACATCAGAATTCAAATGAACAAAAGTCTCTCGATCCTAGCCATGTTTTGGCAAGGGAGCAGTGATCACATTGGGAGTCTCGGGCGCTTCGAACTCGACCTCCTTTGCATCGATTAGATCCTGAACCTTGTTCCTCAAAGTCCAACAATCATCTGTAGCATGCCCCGGGCTGTCAGAATGATAAGCGCAGCGGGCGTTGGGGTTATACCTTGAAGGTGTAGTGTTCGGATTCTTAGGAGGGTCCCTTAGAGTTACCAAATTGGTCTTCAGCAACTGTGGAAATATCTGGGACAAGGTCGTGCTGAGGGGAGTGAATTGCCTTCTAGGTCTCTCTTCCCTTTGTTGGTTGCTATGTTGAGGAGCACTGGCCGGTTTTGAAATAACTATCGCATTGACATCTTGGCGGTGTTCAGACCTATTCTGTATTCTTGAACCATAGACAGCACTGGATTTCTTCTTGAATGGTTTTTTCTCAGTGTTCGAGGAGTCACCCTTCTGTATTTTCCCTTACTGGATACCAGCTTCTATTCTCTCACCAGTCAAGATAAGGTCTGTAAATCCAGCAGAAGAATTCCCAATCAGATGGTTGAAGAACGGACCAGACAGGGTCCCCAAAAACATATCAACAAGTTCACGGTCAGTTAAAGGTGGCTGCACCCTTCCAGCAAGGTCTCTCCACTTTTGAGCGTACTCCTTAAATCCTTCACCCGTCCCTAGTAACATACCCTAGAGTTGGGTACGCGTAAGAGCGAGGTCGGAATTATACTGATACTGCTTGTAGAACGCAGTAGCCAAGTCCTCCCAATTACGAATACTGGCTCCATCCAGCTGATAGAACCATTCGAGTTGAGTCCCTGAAAGACTATCCTGGAAGAAATGGATCCACAAATTCTTGTCAGCTGTATACGGTTGGATCTTCCTCACATACGATTAGAGGTGCAACTTAGGACAAGAAGCTCCGTCGTACTTTGCAAAGGCAGGTGCCTTGAACTTATGTGGGATAACCACCCCAGAGGATAAGCCTAGGTCTCCAAAATCCAACCCGGGCACATGTTGAATCTTCATAGCACTTAAGCGGTCTTCCAGCTGTTTGTACCTATCCTTAGCAGGAGGGTATTGTTCTTCATTATAATCCGTCTCATTATCGGAGACCACGGGACTAGGAACCCTTCTCCCTTGGGGACTGTCCTTGCCTACAGATGAGGTAGTCAGCTCAACCTCATTCTATAATCCATTCCCAGATCTACGTCTAGTGTTGAACAAAACAGTCCTATTCTTCTTCTTCTTCCTCTCTTTCAGAATCAGAGTCTTCAAATTCTGTTGACCCTGGGCTAGGCTCATAACCAACTCTTGGAACTGGGCGTTCTGGGCCTGGAGGGCCTTGATATCTTGTTCAGCAGAAGGTTCGGTAGACATGATGATTGCTAAAATAAACAGCGAAGAAGATAAGAGACCTGTAAAAAGTGTACCTGTAATGCAATGACATGTATGATATGCATGCAATGTTTTCAAGGATCTCGCGGGGTAAACAAGAAACTGTTAGAATTTGAATCTGGTAGCTTGATTGAAGGAACTACATGTTGCTGAGAGTCCTTCTTCAAGAGTTAGGCTCACCATATCGAGTGGGTCATAGCCCCTGACTCAAGTCATCATGTTTTGATCTCCAAACAACCTTGGCTAGAGGAAAATAAATCCCCTTTGCCCCTTGCTAGACATTTGGTTCATCATGACCTGCATCACAGACCCTTGAGATCCTTGAAATGGGTTAGTCCTTATGCAGGATGTATGCAATGGTATGATGGTATGATGTTATGCTATGCGTGTAAGTAAACCCTGTTATAAGCCTAGATTAAGGACTGTAAACAAAACCTGCAAGGAACTCATGTTGTCAGATAACAAGAATGTGCAAGTAGTTCAAGTTTGAAGGCACACAAGTCACACATATAGCCTTAAGTTTAGGCTGACATGGAGTTCGTAGGTAAGTACCCTCTTGAAGTTAGTTGGCTCAAAACCTGTCCTATCAATAGTAACCGGGTTCTAAGGAGCTTAATATTATTGGATTGTTTTCTATGTTCATTGTTTTGATTTAGCCACTTAACTGGCGACCAAAATATTCCAATAAAACAACCCTCAATGAGTGCAGTATCGAGTATCTACCAACTTCGGACTGCACCAAAGTCGGTCATCTCACTACCCCTAAAGAGGCCAGGATGGTCAAGTAAGGTTCTAAGGTCAGTTGATGCTTCCCGACACCACGCGGCGGCCCCGTACTCTCCTTGACTTGACTCAAGGGTTACCGGTACTCACCAAAGTGCCACATCAACATAGCAACTGCTTCAACCATGTCGGTATACCCCGCACAGTTCCCTCACAGTTTGTTGCTACTTCTAAAGGGTATCCCTAGATCCGGGTTAGGATCATAAAACTCTGATACAAGCCCACAATATTAAAGCAAACAAGGCCTACAATTGAAAACATGGTGATCTAATCCTAAGGTACACCTCACTTTTATAAATAGTCCCCAGCAGAGTCGCCAGTTCTGTGATCGGTGGAAATAGAACTGACAGTTTTTGAAATACTGGTTCGCGAAATGTCGCGGTAAGCAAGAGTTGCCACCGTCTTTTATGTTCTCCAACAAGGAAAGGACAAAAGCACAGCAAAATTCCTTTTCGAGATGTTTCTCGGTTCGGGAGGTAGATTATAGAAAGGGAAGGTGTTTGCACCCTTTCTATCCATGGTTATCCACGGGCTCTTAGGTACTTGCTCACTATGTTTTCAAAAATGTTTTCTTTTCTTGTGTTTGTGGGTTTTGAAAAAAGTTTGTTTGAAAACTTCGTTTTGACTCTTGTATCAGTCCTCAAGAGTGTCATGAAGTGTTTGTTTGAAAACTTTTGTCAGAAAAGTGCAAGTGCGAAAAGTTGTTTTTGTTTTGAAAGAGCAAGTACCTTAGAACCTCTACCTACTCAAAAGAAATTAAGCTGTGTAAATGTCCTTTAGACAGTACTATCCCACTATTGAGAAGTAGGTAGCATCGTCATTGGAGTTTGTCGGGTCAATTCGATTATAGGGACATGTGGTCACTAAAGCAATAGTAGGACGCCTTAGCGGTAACCCTAATGTCTTAGATCTTTTTTATCCGAGGCAACTGTTTCGAGGCAACTTTGATCTTTAGACAGGAGGGCGACCTCTAAAACACCCTATACTCAATGACCACGTCGAGGCAACCAAGTGAGGCGTACCCTAAGAATGGCATGTGCGAGTGTGTCAGGATTCAGTTTATATTATCTTTGCACATGTCATGGTGAGCTACGTTTTGATTTTAATTTTCAGGTAAGTCTTGTCATGCATAGCCTAGTTAACATACATCTAACTGTTAAATATTGCGGAAAGTAAATTGCGGAAAGTAAAGCTACGCTATTACAAGGCGTCGGGTATTTACATCGCCAAAAACAAACCCTTTGAAAAAGTAAATGCGAGAAAATAAAGAAAGCGATAAAGAGGGTCCTAATTACGCTATTACATCCTCGGAGCAATTACATAAATATGATCAAAAATAGTAATGCGCAAAAAGAAATTAAATCAGAGAAGTCTTTAGGGTTTTGACCCTTTTTGAGAAAAGAATGGAATTTTGGTCCTTTTTGCAATTAATTAAACCTAAAACTAATTAATTAAATAATTAAAAGAAAAAAGTATTTTTTAGTTTTTTAATGTCCTAATGAAAATAAAAATAAAAGAAATTAAAAGTTGTCAAAAACCTAATTCTATATTAATTTTATTTATTGTGAAAAAAAAGTCAAATTTAACCTAATTAAACTAAACTAATTATATTAGTATTTATTTAAAAAAATAATTAAATTAAAGTGAAATTAATAATAATAATTATTATTATATTTCTGATTTTATTATGAAAATAATAATTTGTGAGTTAATTAAATAATAATAATAATAGTTATTAAAATAAAATAATTTAAGGGAAAAGGAAATAAAAAGTAATAATAAACCTGGGGGGTGATGGGCCAGCTTTGGAGGTATGCTAGCAATTCTCAGGCCAATATGTTTCCAGTTCGTTTGACCTTTCTTGATGGTCTACGTGTGGGTTGACCAGGAGCATGATGGTCTTCATCTTTTGACCATTGGATTTGTGACTGTGGCCACTGGGCGTGTTGATAATTGAAGCACATGGTGGAACGCTCTTGGACTGCCTGCATGTGAACATGTTAAACAAAATAACATAAGCGTTTGGGGTGGACCTGGGATTCGAACCCAGGTCCCAATGATTACCAGCCAGCGCATCAACCACCAAGCCATCTGCACGCGTTTGTAATTATAATGGACAATGAATATAATATATAAAAACAACAACTATGCTGGAAAACAAATAAAAACGCGCGCTATTTTAAACCACCCAACCATACGCTTACACCTCATCATCGTCCTCCTTTGTACCTGTAAAAAACAAATAGGTAGCGGGGGTTTTTAACCCCCACAACCTGTAACGACCAATAATAGCGATTAGCTCTACAGTTTACATAAATATTTCGCGATGGTGTCACTGTGTTCGTCTGGTCTCAACGATTTCAACCATAGGTCTCTCGAGGCTTGATTTTTCCTGTACTGTAAAGCCCCAATTTGGAAGATCAAGAACCCTAGATTTTGTCAATGGCAACTTATGATTCTGCACACTATAAGTCAATTAATTTATACCATTAGTTTCACAAGGATTCAAGCAATGCAAAACGAACCATAAATCATGTTAAATGCTTATGAATCATGAGTTTCGATTATGAGAAAAAGCATCAAACCGTGTGACTGTAAATGATGATTTCTTGAACCTTAGCGTGTGGTTTTGATTGAAAAATGTTCCTCACACTCCCAACAACGTGTTTGAATCCACAAATTGCTTTGAATCGTGCTAGAATGCAGAAAACAGTTTTGACTTTTCTTGGATTTTTTTGAATGTGGTTATGGCTTTCTTGTATCAAATTCACGTATGCATGAATAGGATTAGCTTGTGTATTTATAGAGGACTGAATTTAGGTCAAATCCTTGAGCAAAGATCCATTGAATAATGATTTGAATATTTGATTGAAAATCAAATATTTTTTAATCTTTTTGATTGAAGAAAGTTGCCATCTTTGGAGTTTTTGATATCCTTGATTGATACACGAAATTGCCAGCATGATTAGGTCATTCTTGCTTCACAAAAAGATTGAAAAACCATATCTTTATATTTTCCTACAATTAAATGAATTAAATGAATTAATATTGATTAAAAATCCAATTAATTAATAAAAAATAAGAAAATAATTCAATTTAAGCTAAATGGATCGTGCATAGGCCTTGGATAAAGTTTCAAGAAGAAATTTGAGGCACATTAGCAAAAACAAAGTGTTTTGAGCAAAGTTGACTTTTGCAAATTCACAAAAATTTCCCAACTTCTCCAATGCATATCTTGCTCAATTTTGATCCTATGAACATGTTCATGGACATTTTGGAAAGGTATTGATGTCCTCTAACCAATGCCTTTTGTCCCAGGTCATTTGGATTTACCAATCTCAAGTTATGTCCTTTGACTTAAGGTGCATTTTTGTTGACTTTTGAAATTGACCTATAATGTAGAAATTAATAACTTTTTGTGAGAGAATTTCTTGGACTTGGAATGTGAAGATGAGTTTTAGGAAATGTCATCCCCTTCAAAATGAGCATCGGATGGGATTTTTATGATGAACCATGAAAAAGTTATGCCTTGGTCAAGATACAGTTGACTTTTCTACTGTCCAAAAATAGTAACTTTTTGCATCTTGATGATATTTGAGCCATCCTTGTGGAATCATGATCAATACTTGATCAAATGATGATTGTGGACTCAAAATAGGATGTTGACCAAAAATTCTGACTTTTGACTGCAAAATGACCATTTTACCCCTACAATGAACTGTGGATCAAATGGAGCTTTTGACTGTACAAATTGACACTGTGAGTCTTGAAACTTGGCATGTAGGTGCTTGAGGATATGTATAGGCCTATGAGACTTGATTGAGCCATTAAAAACCTCAAATTCCTTGTAAGAAACAAAACCCTAATTTTGACTGTCTTAGGAGGTATTTGGACTGTGCAATCCTTGAGTAATCTTGAACCATTTGGAGATGATTCTTGATAAATCTTGAGGAATATGGGAGGGAAAATTTTGGGGTACAACACATATGTTCATCAATGAATCATTGGACGTTTTTGCAAATAAAAACACAAGTGTAAAAAGAAAAAGACAAACAGTTTTTGCACTTTGAAAGAGACATCTTTGTATTAACTTTGAATAAGTGTTTTGTACAAAGGAGGCAGGAATCCTAGTAAGAGGATGGTGTCATAAAAGTAAGAAAAATTTATACAAAGAAACATAGTTATATGCGTAAAAAATCCCATGGGGTTCCCATTCTGCTATAGCCTTCGTATCTCTGAATATCTTGTCCATCTGCTGCTTCTTCCGAAGATGATTGGATTGATCAGAAGCTCAGAGTTTGTATGTGAAGAGATTTCCCTTAAAGTGATCCGACGAGACATAGTCATACGCTTTAATTCCCTAACTTTTTCCTGGACCGCCCTTTTGGGTTTTCAGTCCACCGGGAAACCCTTTTTTGCCCAAGTCTCCCTTTCGGGTTTTCAACTTGCCAGGTGTACAGATTTTTTTGTTTATCCCTAATTTTTTCCTGAATCGCCCTTTCGGGTTTTCGATTCACCGGGATGCCCTTTTTTTGTCTAGGTGTGTCAACCTAGCGGGTCATTTATGCATAGTATCTTTTGACTATGCGTTCGCAGGGTGCGGCAAGTCGTCGCCGTCCATGGTGGTTAAGATCATTGCCACACCAGAAAATATGTTTTTGATCACAAATGGTCCTTCATAGGTAGGAGTCCATTTTCCCTTGGGATCACTTTGTGGCAAGATGATGCGCTTGATTACAAGATCCCCGACTTGATATGTCTGGCGTCTGACTTTCTTGTTGAAAGCATTGATCATCCGTTTTTGATACGTTTGACCATGGCAAACAGCAACAAGTCTCTTTTCGTCAATCAAGTTAAGCTGATCAGGCTGGGTTTAAATCCAATCGTCTTCACTCAAACCAGCATCCTTCATGATTCTCAAAGAGGGAATCTGAACTTCGATAGGCAGGACAACTTCCATGCCATATACCAAGGAATAGGGTGTTGCCCCAGTTGATGTGCGTGCCGTGGTACGGTACCCTTGGAGAGCAAACGGTAACATCTCATGCTAATCCTTGTAGGTGACTGTCATCTTTTGTATGATCTTCTTGATATTTTTGTTCGCAGCTTCGACTGCACCATTCATCTTCGGCCGGTAGAGAGATGAATTGTGATGTTGAATCTTGAACTGCTCGCACAAGGCAGTGATCATAATATTGTTAAGGTTTGTACAATTATCAGTGATGATCCTTTCGGGGATACCATACCGACAAATAAGATTCTGCTTGATGAAGTGGGCAACAACATTCTTAGTAACGGATGCGAAAGAAGCTGCTTCGACCCACTTGGTGAAATAGTCAATTGCCACCAGAATGAAACGGTGTCCATTAGATGTTGTAGGCTTTATCTCTCCAATCATGTCGATTCCCCACATTGCAAATGGCCAAGGAGCTGTTAAGACATTTAGAGGAACTGGGGGCACGTGCACCTTGTCGGTATAAATTTGACATTTATGGCATGTTCCAGAATGTTGATAACAGTCAGCTTCCATGGTAGACCAGTAATAGCCTTCCCTTAGAATATTCCTAGCCACCGTATGCCCGCTAGAGTGAGTGCCGAAGGTACCTTCATGCAATTCGGCCATGATCTTTTCAGCTTCAGCTTTTTCCACACAATGGAGCATAATAGAATCATGATTGCACTTGTATAGGATGCCATTACTCAAGAAGAAATTTGCCGAGAATCTCCTTAAGAACTTTTTATCATTGACTGAAGCTCCTTCAGGGTATTCTTGAGTCTCGAGGTACCTTTTGACTTCATGAAACCATGGCTGGTCCACTACTTCTTCGGTATTAATCTTGTGACAATGTGCCGGTTCGTCCATCTGTTCAATGGTGATTTGGGGAGCCTCATTATCCCCGTTAAGTTTAAACATGGATGACATTGTAGCTAGAGCATCTGCTAGCTGATTTTCTTCTCGCGGGAAGTGCTCGAAGGTAATCTGCTTGAAATGTGGTAACAATGTCAGGACATGTTCTTTGTAAGGGATGAGGTTTGGATGCTTAGTATCCCACTCTCCTTTGATCTGACTGATGACCAAATCTGAGTCCCCAAACACATCTAAGGATTTGATTCCCAAGTCTATGGCGGCCTTGAGTCCAAAGATGCAAGCTTCATACTCTGCCATGTTGTTCGTACAGCTGAAGCAAAGTCTGACAGTGAAAGGTGTATGGCAACCTTCTGGGGAGATGAGTATTGCACCGATACCATTGCCAAGTGCATTGGAGGCCTCATCAAAGTACAGGGTCCATCGGGATCCTTGTCCAGGTCCTTCATATGGTCTGTTATCTTTAACATTGTCCAATGTCATGATGTCCTTGTTAGGGAAGTCAAACCTCATGGATTGGTAATCTCCGACAGCTTAATGAGCCAGATGATCGGCTAGCACACTCCCCTTTATAGCTTTTTGGGTCGTGTACTTTATATCGTATTCTGTTAGGATCATCTTCCACCTAGCTATTCTTCCAGATATAGCAGGCTTCTCAAAGATGTACTTGATCAGATCCATCTTAGATATCAGCAAAGTGGTATGAGTCAACATATATTGCCTTAGCCAGCGAGCAGCCCATACCAAAGTGCAGCAAGTTTTCTCGAGTAGTGAGTATCGGGTCTCACAGTCGGTAAAATTTTTGCTAAGGTAATAAATGGCATGCTCTTTTCGACCAGACTCGTCATGTTGGCCCAGTATGCACCCTATTGAATTCTCTAGGACGGTCAGATACATGATTAGCGGTCTTCCCTCGACGGGTGGCATCAAGATAGGAGGTTCTAGCAAATACTCCTTGATTTTATCGAAAGCAAATTGACAGTCATCATTCCATTTGACTACCAGATCTTTCTTCAACAGCTTGAAGATTGGTTCACATGTAGATGTTAGGTGAGAAATGAATCTTGCAATGTAGTTTAGGCATCCCAAGAAACCTCTGGCCTCCTTCTCAGTGCGAGGATCTGGCATTTCTTGTATATCTTTGACTTTGGCAGGGTCAACCTCAATGCCTTTGTTGCTGATAATGAAACCTAAAAGTTTACCGGACTGGACTCCAAATGTACACTTGTTTGGATTCAGTCTGAGCTTGTACTCCTTCAACCTGACAAACAGCTTTTGCAAGTGATCAAGGTGTTCTTCTTCAGTTTGTGATCGGGATATCATGTCATCTACGTAGACCTCTATCTCATGATGTATCATATCATGAATCAAAGCTACCATGGCGCGTTGATAGGTTGCCCCGACATTCTTCAGTCCGAATGGCATCACTTTGTAGCAGAACGTACCCCACTGTGTAACAAAAGTAGTTTTCTCCATGTCCTCAGGTGCCATTTTGATCTGGTTATAGCCTGAGAATTCGTCCATGAAAGAAAATACTTTGTGATGAGTTGTGTTGTCAACCAAGATGTCAATGTGCGGAAGTGGAAAGTCATCTTTAGGGCTGGCCCTGTTTAAGTCTCTGTAATCCACGCACATTCTGACTTTTCATTCCTTCTTAGGCACGGGCACAATGTTAGCAACCCATTATGGATAGGAAGTAATAGCCAGAAACCCAACATTGAACTGCTTCATAACTTCTGCTTTGATCTTTTCAGACCTGTCAAGTCTCATGCGGTGGACCTTTTGTTTCACTGGTGGACAGTCTTCTCTTGTGGGGAGACGGTGTACCATAATGTCTGTATCAACCCCTGGCATGTCTTCGTATGAACAGGCGAAGATCTCAACATATTCATGTAGTAGCTGACTTAGGCGCTCTTTGACACTTGGCTCTAGATTGGCACCTATCTTGATTTCCTTTTTGTCATCCTCAGTATCCAAGTTGATTGTGTCCAACTGTTCCTCATGAGGCTGAATTGCTCTTTCTTCTTGCTGTAAAAGTCTGGCCAATTCCCCTGGCACCTCACAATCTTCCGCACCTTCGTATTCGGATTGGTTGATCATATATTTAGAGTCACTAAAGGCTATAGCAGTATCGTTACCCATGGGTTACGGAACGGAAGGGTAGCTGCATTTGTGAGTGTGGGTGTGCGTAAGGGCATAACCATCTTAAAACAACAAAATATAAAAGAAAGACAATGAGCAAAAAGGTTTATATACGAAAAGCGTCCATGATTCATTAAAATGACATATGAAATGAAAATAAGAACCCTTACAAATGGAACTATGTGCCTCGGGTAAGACACATGGTTGAAAAAGTACGAATTTTTTGTGAATTATTACAGTCCAACAGAAACAGAAAAGATAAATTACTGATTTATGAAAGTAATCGGAACAAAGTCTTTTGCTTCCCAGTTGCACAGTCCTCCGTCAACAGTAGGGAAAATCCAGTCTTCCAAGTTGGCCTCTTCTTCATTGTCCTCTAGCGCATTAACCCCTTGGTGGCTGATCTTCACAGGTGGCCCTCCGACACGGGAGCGGCACACAACCTTCTGACTAGTCGAATTAAATCCCAAGCCGAATTTGTCTTCTTTGAAAGGAAAGTCAGGAAGCTGCCCCCATATTATGGATCCACCTTCTTCCACTGCTGCCCTAACATCCGTGAGAGATGACATTCGAGGCACATGTCTTGTGATCACAAGAGTTGAAGACACTGCTTTGGTCGCTGCTATCACCTCAGAAACTTCCTCAAAGTGTTGGAAATGGGTCTCTATGAATTCGCCATCTAACTCCATATAACGGAAGGAGTTCAGATAACTGATCATGTATTCCTCTTTGCCATGAACAATTATAATTTTCCCCTGGACAGGGTACTTTAGCTTTTGATGCATAGTGGAAGTGACAGCTTTAGCGTGGTGAATCCAAGGTCTACCCAACATGTAAGAGTAGGAAGGACGGATGTCCATCACGTAGAACGTTGAATTGAACGTCTGGGCACCCACCTTGATCGGGATGTCCACCTCTCCATGGACCATCCTCTTAGAACCATCAAAGGCTCTGACAATTAAATTGCTGGGTTTCAGGGTTAGGCCTTCACAATCCAACCTATCCAAGGCTTTCTTCGGCAAGACATTTAGAGACGACCCAGTATCAACCAAAACATGAGCTAGGGTGGTTCCCCTACACTCCACCGAGACATGTAGCGCATCATTATGTTTTCTCCCTTTGGAGGTCAAGTCTGCATCAGAGAATCCCAGGCCATTGTCAGTTGTTAAACTGGCTACACATTTCTGGAACTGATCAGCGGAGGTTTCTTGTGGCACGTGGGCCGTCTTCAAAAACTTGATCAAAGCTTTAGCATGTGCCTCAGAGCACAGCAACAAGGCTAACATAGATATTTTGGAGGGGGTCTGCCCTAGTTATTTAACAACATTGTAATCACTTTTCTTAATAATCCTCAGAATCTCTTCCACCTCTTTCTGGGATGTTTCAGGAATGACTAATGACTGAGACTTCGTAAAGACAGGCTCCTCTTGAACATTCTTTCCTTTCTTCTCAGCATCGGAAACAGGGATGGGAATTGCATTGTTATTGTTGGCGGGTATACTTGCAGGTACAGTTACAGGGGTAATCTTCGGGATGACCGCGGGTCCAAAGACTGCAGTTGGAGGAGCAATCTCTGGAGAAAAGATTCGTCCACTACGAGTAACCTTGCTTGTTCTGGAAATGTTACTGATGTCGGGAGTATCTTCCTCAGAACTTTCTTCTTCAATGGTCTCTTCAATCTGTTTGACACCATGATAGTAGATTTCTCCACCATAGTTCCATGGTACCATTTTGTCGGTTTTGTAAGGGGTTGGCCCTGGCATTGTTATCTTCAAAGGAGTAGTCATAGGAGCGGATGTAATCCTAACGGGTTTTTTAGGAACCCTGGAAGGATTGGCGTATATGGTTATTATTGAAACTTCGGGAACTGGAATGGGTGAGACAGGAGCTTTCTCAAACAAAATTTCCTTGTTATCAATCAATTGTTGGATTCTTTTCTTCAAAAGAGGATAGTCAAATGGAGAGGACAGGCAAGCACGGAAATCTTGGTCACAACCTGGGAACACCCCATCCTTCAACAAATTCAACTTGACAGTTAGGAGAGGAGTTGATAGTTCATCCACAACAGAAACAAACAGATCTTCTTCCACAGCATTGGAATTATGCCCATGCCTCGACATTGGTGCAGAGATAACATTCGGATTTTCAGGAGCTTCGAATTCAACTTCCTTGGCATCAATCAAATCCTGAATCTTGTTCTTAAGGGCCCAACAGTTGTTGGTGTCGTGCCCTGGACTTTTTGAGTGGTACGCGCATCTGTCGTTGGGATGGTAGTGTGGAGATGAAGTGTTGGGATTTTTAGGGGCCTCCTTTAGAATGGCCATGTTTAATTTCAAGAGATGTGGTAAGACTTGAGCAGGAGTCGTGTTTATCTTGGTGAATTTCCTTACAGGCCTTTCCACCCTTTGCTGGTTATTCCTCGACTGACCATTTCTTGGATGATTGTTTGTCGATTGGTCTGACGCAGACTTCTGAATCATTACGGCCCCCACAGTTGGTCGTCTTTCAACTCTTCCCTGATTTCTCTGGGCATAGAAAGCAAACACTTCTTTCTTTCCCGTGAAGGGCTTTTTTTGCAGCAGCAGAAGTAGATGCATCCTTCTGGATTTTCCCGCTTCTAATACCGGCCTCCACTCTTTCTCCAGTCAGAATCAACTCAGTGAAACCTGCAGAGGAGCTTCCAATCAGGTGATTAAAGAAAGGACCTGATAGAGTCCCCAAGAACATGTCCACAAGCTCTCTTTTAGATAAAGGTGGTTGCACCCTTCCGGCCAAATCCCTCCATTTATGGGCATAGTCTTTGAAACCCTCATTGGTAGCCATGGCCATACTCTGTAGCTAAGTATGGGTTGGCGCCAAGTCGGTGTTATATTGATACTGTTTATAGAATACGGCCGCCAAATCTTCCCAATTATGCACATCAGACCTCTCCAACTGGTACAACCAATCCAGTTGTGTTCCCGAAAGACTGTCCTGGAAAAAATGGACCCACAGGTCTTTGTCAGAAGAATATGGTTGAATTTTCCTGACATAAGATCGTAGGTGCATCTTTGGGCAAGACACCCCATCGTACTTAGCAAACAAAGGTACTTTGAATTTAGGAGGGATTACAATTCCAGATACCAGCCCTAACTCCTCAAAATCCAGCCCAGGCACTCTTTGTATCTCCATGGTAGCTAGACGTTCTTCCAAGTTCTTGTTTTTGTCATCGGCTGGAGGGTACTGCTGTTCAGAATAATCCTCATCCTCTTCTTCTTCTTCTTCTTCCTCAGAATCAGATGGCACCGCAGTTTCTTTTCCCTTTCTTTCCCCTTCATCAGATGTTGAGGGGAAATCCAAAGTCTGTCGGGCTTGTCCTTCAAACCTTCTGCCCAAGATAGCTACACCAACTCTCTTCTTCTTCTTTTTCTCTTTTTCCTTCTCTAGTAGAGTCTTGAGCTCCTCCTGCCCCTTGGCCAAGGTCAGAAGTAACTGTTGAAATTTTGAATTCTGCGCTTGCAAATCTTTAACCGTTTGTTCAATATCCATCTTGCTGAAATAAACAACAGAGAGATGAGGAAACTTGGTGTAAAGACCTGTTTATACATATGATGAATGATATGTATTCATGTAATGCTTTCAAGGATTCAGAAATTCAAATTTGTTTTTAAACAAAAAAGAAACACACGTCATATTAATAAGATAGAATTGTTAATAATACAAAATTCTAAGGTAAAAAGACATTGCGCATCCTCTTTGGTGCGATGTAGGTGTTGAGAGTCTGCTCTTCGTGAAGTTGATGAGTAAGTTCCAAAACCTTCTTCTCGCTTGCGTAGAATTGGGCTTCAAAAGTATCGCGTTCTTCCTTGAGCTGTATCCAACTCCTTTGCAGATCTTCGAGTGATGTTGGCATGTCAGGATGTAGGAGGGTGTATGGAACCTCTCCTTCCATAACAGGCTCTATAATCACAGGGAGAATGGAGGGGTAAGGCATCATAAGATTTTGGGCGCGGGTTCGTACCCATATGAGGTAAGGCTCAAGGGGGATGGAATTCTTGTGTCCCAAGGTCTTACTGTCTACCTTGTTTGGCATCCTCCAAGCTCGGATGAACCTTTGTCGAAGTCCTTGATCGTCGTTGTCAGAGTCAAAAACTAAGTCTAGAATCAGCATGTCATGTGGGCCATCTCTTCAGGCATAACCAAACTATCTCAGAGCCTAGCAGGGGTTGTCAGCGATGCCTCCCATAATGCCAAGTAGAGGGACATTAGTGAATTCCCCACAACGGTCAATGGTGATGACATTCTCTTTTGATCGAGAACACCAATGAATATCTGAATGTGTAAGGGTCATCAACGGTTGTGACCACCTCAAGCCTTGCTCATTCTTCAAAGCTAATTGGGGAAGATGAGAAATAAACCATCTTGCCAATAGAGGAGTGCAACACATGAGAACACCTCTTTTCCTCATTGTACGAGTGTGAAAAGAGTGGAGGATATCCCCAAGCAATGTAGGCACCGGGTTGAGAGCCATGAAGATTTTGACAGCACTTACATCTATAAGTTGGTCAGGGTTAGGGAATAAGACCATCCCATATATGAGAAGAGCTACAATCTCCTCAAAAGCTTGTAAGTCTAAATAATTCCAGCAGCTTTGGGCCTTCTCAAACAGAAACTTTGACAAGAAGCCTTTGACACCACTTCTAGTTTCCCAATATGTTGTGACATCAGAGGAGTGCAAGTGTAAGGCTTGAGCAATCTCTTCAGGCTTTGGATATCTTTTCGTATCGTTGAAGGGTAGTTGATTGCGAATAGGAATCCTCAAGAGTTGAGAAAATTCCTCCAAAGTGGGCACAAGTTGGTAGTCAGGAAATGTAAAGCAATGATGCAAAGGGTCAAAGAACTGGAAGAGAACTTTCAGCATATCCTCCTCAGTGTTGGTAGTGACCAAGTTGAGAAGACGACCATGCCTCTCGGTGAATGGAGAATTCTCAGGAATCCTTGAAGCTAGCTCCTTGAATTGAGGAGGAATTCTTACAAGGTTGACCTGAATTGTTTTCCTGTGAAGTGAATCCATAACCTACAAAACGGGAACAAAGATGAAAATCCAAAATCCTTGAAATGGTTAGTGGATGCAAATGATGCTTCATGATGTTCATGATGTTCATGATGTTATGCACAAGTATGTATGTACAAGTAAGTCACACAAGTTCCTAGTTCAGGCTTGCATGGGGTTTCATAGGTAAGTACCCTCTTGAAGTTTAGTTGGCTCAACCTGTCCTAGAAATAGTAACCGGGTTCTAAGGAGCTCAATATCACTGGATTGTTTTCTGTGTTCATTGTTTCAGTTTAGCCACTTTACTAGCGACCGAAATATTCTAAGAAAATAACCCTCAATGAGTGTAGTATCGAGTATCTACCAACTTCAGACTGCACCAAAGTCAGTCATCTCACTACATCCTAAAAGGCCAAGTTGGTCAATTAAAGGTTCTAAAAGTCCATTAGTGCTTCATGACATCACTCAGCGGCCCCGTATTCTCTTTGATTGACTCAAAGGCTACCGGTACCCACAAATATGTCACACTAATATAGTTATTACTTAGACCATGTCGGTATACCCCGCACAGTTTCCACAACGTATTGCTATTTACCTATGAATGTTTCCCAAATCCGGGTAGAGGATTCAAACCCAAACAATAGAACCAAAGTGTAAAGCAAACAAGTCAAGCAAGATAAGCATGTAAAGGTGATCTAAAACCCTAAGGTACCCTACTTTTATAATGAATTCCCCAACAGAGTCTCCAGTTCTGCGATGCCGTGGGAGAACTGACTTGAGGTTTCACGTTTGTGTTCTTAAATGTTGTGGTTAGCAAGAGCCGCCACCGACTTTTATTTTATCCAAAAGGAAAGGTAAAAAAGAACAGGAAAGACCTTTGAGATGTTTTCTTGAGTTTGGGGGGTAGATTATGAAAAGGGAATGTGCTAGCACCCTTTTCATCCATGGTTTTCCATGGGCTCTTAGTTACTTGTTTTAGATCACTTGCTTTTATTTTTCAATTGTTTGAAATGGTGCTTTGTGTGGTTTTGAAAGTATTTTGAAAAGAGGCCTTTGTTTAGGCAATCTTTGTAATGATTCTTGTTTGTAAGAATGTATACAAAGATGTTTGTATTTTGAAAAATGTTTCAATGTTTTGAAAGTTGTTTGGAAATTGTTTTGAAAATGTGTGTGTGTTTGTTTGAAAATAGCAAGGATTGTTTGAAAGAGATCAAGTAACTAGGAGTTATCTACCCTATTCAAAAGTCTTTCCTATACATTTTTTATTCCTTTGATGTTTTTGACCTACTATTGTTTTAGTAGACAAACCTATCTTTGGATATTAAACGGGACAGGCGTGGGTCATCGTATAACCATGATAACAATACTTCCAAGTATCTTAGCAAGTTTTGAGGGACTAAGATCATTTGTTTTTAGGAAACTTGCGATAGCGTCATCGAGGGACAACGATATTTTTGTTTTGCAAGATACCTAGCATGCATACCATGGCCATGTTTTAAGGCAACCAAGTGGATGAAACCCTAGAGATGCTTGTGTGCAATGTGTTGTAATTTTTCATGCATTTTTGTCTTGTATTAGGTCATGCTATTTGTTTTGATTTTTGGTCTTTGCATACAAAACCCTAATTTACTATCATGGTATACGAAAGCAATAAAATGCGTAAAGTAAATCTAGACTATTACAACAATATTATGGGAAGGGGATACAAGTTTGAATAGGGGGATATTTGCACAAAATAAAACCCTAATTTACTATTACATCCCAATTGAATTTATTGTACAAATAAATAAATAAACAAATATTTAAATATGCAACAAAATGTAAATATGCAAAAAAAATGTTTTCTATTAAATTTATGTATGAGAAAATAAATTTATTTATGTCTTAAAAAATAAGAAAAATAAAATGATTATTTTTGAAAGGGTGAAAACCCTAATTTTGTTTTAAAAGAAAATATGTATTCTAATTATTTATTTGTTCATTTTTGTTCAAGAAAAAAAAATAATAATATATACAAAATGTTAAAAAATTGAATATTGTATAAAAAGATTATTTTAAGTGTATAAATAATAAAAATAAAAAGGTATGATATTTTAATTTTATTTACAAGTTTATTCAAGAAAATAAATTCTACTAAACCTAATAAACTATTTATTATGAAAAAAAATAAAAATAAAAAATATGATAAAATGCCAAAAATAAAGAAAATATTTTTTGTGATTTTAAATGTTCAGAATAAATAAATAAAAGTCAGAAATATGAAATATGCAAGAAAATACAAAAAAAATATAAAATAAAAGGTCAAGGGGGTGCAGAAGTAAAATGGGGGGTGTGAAGAGTAGCAAGCCCAAGCGCCAGGCCCAAGCCAGCCTTCATCCCTGACCATCATCTTCGCGCGTGCCCTGGTTCAGTTGAAATCCTGTTCTCTTTATTCTTTGCATAAAAACAAAATCTTGCAACATGAAACTTGTAGCATTTTTGATCACGATTCCAATGATATAAAAAACGTGACCTAACTCTAAAAGACCAAGGAGAATTTCAGTGGCCCTAAATTCTGACCTAGTTTTTTCAGAAACTTCAACAATCAAATACTCCTAGCTCGGTTAATATAAATGGAAACTACGCATATGTACAGCTCAAACACGTTAAGGACTACATTTTTGCTTCACAAATCTAAGCTTAAGGATGCCTAAATAAGGAGATAGAAACTTGACAAATACGTTGTTCAGTTGAGTTTGAATATGGAAATGTAGGAACTTTGAGTGAGGCCTGAAGGTCGTGTGTGCTTGCTTGAAGTTCCCTCAAGCTATCCCAATGCTCAGCTTGCCTTGAAGTGGCTTGGAACTCTTTATAGAAGTCAACCTGCAAACTCAAAAAATGAAAATGGTGAAGCTTGAAACATGGGTTAAAATTGTTGAACAAAGGCCTAGATAGTTTAGGTAGGAGGTATGGAATGTGTTTGAAGCCTTGAAACAAAAAACGCACGAGCAAAATATGTTTTGGCTAGTGATTTGCAGAGGTTACCCTGTTTTAGGCAGAAATGGTGTTTTTTTGTGTTTTAGGGCGTTTTGGAAGCTATGCACTCGTGTATTTTGCTTGTTACAATGTTCTGAGGTCGTTTTAAATGATACAAAGTCTTGGTTTTATTAGATACACAAGCTTGCTTGACTTTTGCAAGTTTGCTTACTTTTGAAGAAAAGGTGAAGTGACAAAGCCAAAGGCCTGTACAGGCTAGCTCAAGGTCAAATGAGAGTTGGTACAAATTGCCTGATATTTGTGGATATTGTTTGTAGAAAAATATTAGGTCCATGCCTCAAGATTTACAAAGTTGCATAAAGCATGCTTTATCAAAATGGTATTATGCACTTTATGCCATAAATGGATTAATTCAATGTACAATGCTCCAAAGATAAAAAATAAAGCCATTGCCCACTGAATTAGCATTCAATTTTGGAGTGTAGAAAGGATTAGGACCTGTAATGCAAGTACAAGCATGTTTGAAACTGATTTGCAAGTTGTAACATTGTAAAAATGCCTTGGACAAAAGTGATAAATTGCCATTTTCATTTCTTCGATTCTCCCTAACCATAAATGATCTTGGAGAGTTATTGGACATTTTGGAAATCTTGTAACATGCTCTACAATACATATTTGAAATGTATTTTGATATTCCTCTTGGAACTAGTTGAAAAGTTGCCATGAAGTTAGGTCAAAAACCTGCCTAAAATAGGGCAAAATTTCACTAAGTTATTTAGTTCATGGACCCCTATTCATAAACTTATAACTTGATATCCAAGCATCATTTGGGAAAACTTTGTGAATAAAAGTTGTAGATTATGTGGAGGACTACAACTTTCATGTTGGAAGTTTTCTTTGAATCCAATTGCATCATGGTGAAAAAGTTGGGAAACATTGGGAAAAAATAAGAAATTTTCATAACTTAGAAAAATTCTAAGTTATGAAAAATTTCAAACTTAAACCCTAATTTCCAAATTTAATTTTCTTGGTGAACAAGTTTCATGTTTCGACACATCTTGATGAAATATGACCCTTGGAACTTGATTTTGACCAAAAAGTCAAAGTTTGACTTTTCAGTGTATAGTTGATTTTTGATCAATTGATTGGAAAAATTCATCTGTCAATCCAATGCATTTGAGATCTTTTGAACCTTGTGATTAGGTCAAGAGGATGCCGTGGAATCCTTGAAACCATGCTTGAACCCAATTGGCCATTGTCTAGGTGAAAAATCAGAAATTGCCTTTCTTCAGTCAAAACCTTAATTTTGACCATTTTGCCCTTTTGATGATCTGATCAAATTTCTTGAGGAGTTGTGGTCCAAACTTGATCAAATGGTTCATATGAGTCTATAATGTTGATATTGATAAAAAATTATGAGGTTTGACTGTAAATTGGCCATGGTTGACTTTTCCCCAATATAGTTGATTTTTAGGTCAACTGTCCAATTGATTGGGCAAAAATGTGATTCAAGGCTTGAAACTTGGTATGAGCAATCTTATAGGTCCAATATGAAGTATGAAAGTCACATGAGCAATTGGAAGTCCAAAAATCCCTGTGCAAACTCAAACCCTAGTTTCAGGTCATCAGTGCAAGATGAGGTCTTGAGCTGAGCAAACCCTAATCCTGTTTGGAGTCCAAGAAGTCTTGTAAGGAAAATATTGATAATATGAGAGGGAAAATTTTGGGGTACAACAGGTGGCTTCTATAGGCCGATTGAGAGCTGGGCCTCTGTAATCTCTTGATAGTGGCCCGCGGGGCTCGTCATTGTCACTTTCTATGGGATATAGAGATGTGGGGTGATAATTCCTTCCTTGTCGGGCGTCATGGTCTCATTGGGGGGGGAGGACTCCTTTGTAGTTGTCTAGGCTTGGGAGATGGTGATTGACCGTAGTCAACTTCTCGGTCGATCTTTTTCTTCTTAGATGATGGAGTGTCTTGGCCTTTCATGGAAGGTGTGCGGTTACATTTCTTGAAGAAATAAACGTCGTTCCTTTCCTTTCTTGGTGGATGGCAACGTCTAGCTGGAGCTATGCTGGGGGAATATCGTCATCGGGGTCTCTGAGGAGGAGATTTTGACTTCTTCTTCAGCCATGCCCCTATCTTTTTGTTCTGCCGCAGAATAAGGGCTTTGGTTTGGTTGATGGCAGCGAGCAATGCTACAATTGTCGGATCAACATTATGAGGAATGGGAACTAGTTTCAGGACCTTCGGTAGTTTCTTGGTAGGGATCTTGGGATGTTGCTCATCCAAGAATTGTCGATCGTCACGCTGGGCATTGACGGAATTTGGGGACGCAGTTCGACCATCATAGAAGCCGAGGTTATCCTCGAGGTGAGGGTGTTCTTAACTTCCCCCCGTCTCGTGCGCTAGAGAAAGTGCAGCCTTTCCAGATGGGTGGTGTGATGCGGTGGGAGAACTGACTTGATTGTTTTGTGTTTTATCTCAAATGTTGCGGTTAGCAAGAGTTGCCACTGACTTTTCTTTTATCCAAAAGGAAAGGTGAAAAAGCACAGGAAAGACCTTTGAGATTGTTTCTTGAGTTCGGGGGGTAGATTATGAAAAGGGAAGGTATTACCACCCTTTTCATCCATGGTTTTCCATGGGCTATTAGTTACTTGCTAGATCACTTGCTTTTGTTTGAAATTGTGCTTTGTGTGGTTTTTTGAAAGTATTTTGTAAAGAGGCCATTGTTTAGGAAAACTTTGTAATGTTTCTCGTTCGTAAGAATGTATACAAAGGGTTTGATCTTTTGAAAATGTTTTCAAGTTTGTAAGATGTTTTGAAAGTGTAAGTGTTTGTTTTTAAAATAGCAAGGATATTTTTTTTGAAATGGAGCAAGTAACTAAAAGTAATCTACCTACTCAAATGTCTTTCTTGTTCATTTTTCTTTTCTTTTGACATTGTTGTCTTACCATTGATTTGGTAAGCAACCCTATCTTTGGATGTAAACGGGAGGGGCGTGGGTCATCGTATGACCATGATTAGCAATGTTGCAAAGTATCTTATCATTTTTTGAGGGACTAAGATCATTTTTTTAAGGCAACTTTGAATAGCGTCATCGAGGGACTATGATCTTGTATTTGTTTGTTTTGCTAAGAAACCTTACATGGGTAATATGGCCATTTTTGTATAAGGCAACCTAGTGAGATAACCCTAGGGGTGTTTAATGTGCAAGTGTGCCATTTTCATGCTTGATTTTGTCTTGAATTAGGGTTTTCTATTTGATTGATTTTATCTTGCCATACAAACCCTAATTACTAGCATGTTATATAAAAGCGATAAATTGTGAAATTTAAATGTTACTACGCTATTACAACATTTGTGGGAGGGAGGTATACAATTTATAAATGGGGATTGCAATAATATAAACCTAATTAATCTATTACAACCAAATTGAATATGTACAAATATTGGAATAAATAATATACAGGATAAATTAAACATGCAAAGATGTATGAATGCAAAGAAGATTTTGTTTGGTTTTTTATGTGGAAAAAGTTTTAACCTAAACCTAATAAATAAACCAAGATTATCTCAAATTAATTAGGAAAAGAAATTATTTTTAGAAAATATTTTTTATAAACCCTAATTTTATTTGATTAAAAGAAAATAAATTTCTTTAAGAAAAGGTAAGTATTTTTGCATTTTTTGTCTTGAAAAAATATATATGGCCTTATGAGATATTTTGGTCTCTTTTTTAAAGTAAAATAAATATTTAATGAGTATAAAGAAAAATAAATATTAAACTAGTCCTAATTTAATTTACAAGGTTTATTTAATAAAATAGGTAATATATAACTAAATAAAATATCTTTTGTTAAAAAAAATAAAATAAAATAAGTTAAAATATAAATCTATCATTTTCATATTTTTTGTGATTTTTAAAATTAAGAAAAATCTATTTAATAAAATAGAAATGAAAATAAAATGAATAATGAAAAATATATGGGCCAGGGGTGCTACAAGCAAACGGGGGTAGCATGTTAAAAATAAATAAAGGCCCAAGAATCAGAAGCCCACGCGCTGCAAAACAAAAAAACAGGAAAAATATGAAAAATTGCAAAAGGCAAGCGCTAAGGCTCGAACCCATGACCTATAGCATTTTTGCACGTTGCCTTACCACTGGGGTGGCTGTACATCCGTTCATATAAATAAAGGCATAAATATATATTAGAAAATTCCCCCTGAAGGAAACTTCATCTTCAACCTTGAGCCATGGTCGGACCACCTGTATCTCTCTCATTTCTCCATGAAAATGGAAAATCCAAGCATGAAAGTGATAGTGTTTCTTCCCACGATTTCAAACATATAATTTATGTAAACTAAAAGTCAAAGATTAAAGATAATTTTACTGGCCCTAATTTGAAACCTAATTTTTACAGAAATTTCAAATCCAAAATTCTCTATACACAATGAATATAAATGAATTCTATGAACATGGTTGGTTTTAGTACAAGGATACCTACATTTTGTTTTCACAAATCAAGACCAAAGGATGCTTGTATGAAGAGATAGAAGTTTGAGTTTTTACCTCTTTCAGTTGAGATCGTGAATGGAGTTTGAGCAAGGTTTGAGAAGCCCTAAGGATCTTTTTAGCTTGCTGGACCTCCCTGAGTGTATTCCAATCCTTACTTTGCCTTGAAAGTTCCTGAATCTCCCTACTCAAGTCAACCAGCAAGCTTGATATGTAAAAATGGCAGATGGAGGAGGAGGAGTTATAATGAGGGAACATGGGTCTGTAACACTTAGATATGATGTATATTAAGTGTTTAGGTGGTTAAAACTCAAAGCGCACGAGTGGTTTTTGAGATGGCTATGTATGGTGCAAAACTGTCAAGCTATGGCAGATTTTCAATGTCAAAGTGTTTGGGAGAGTTTCTGAGTCTTAGCGTTGTTGTTTTAGGTTGCAATACACTTGTGTATTAGTATAGAAGAGGTTAGACATCAAGCCTTCTCAAGATTTCTGAGTTATAGCCTTTTGGCTCTATAACTTGCTTTTAAAGAAAAGTGAGGAGACAAATCCCTAAGTGTTGTACAAGCATGGTCTGGTTTGGTAGAGATTTCAGGCAAGTTGCTTTTGGTTTTGGCTTTGCTTGTGTGCAGAGAAAATAAGTGCAAGGCTCAAGGAGTGCAAAATTTTAAAAGTTGTGCTTTATCAAAATGGAAATGGCACCTTTTGGCCAAAAATGGAATTGTTCTTGTACAATGCATTCAATGCTTGGCTAAAAGCTTCCAACAAATGTGAAAACATTTAATTATGGAGTGAAAGTCAAGTTAGGATCCTGCAAAGTAAGATTTGTTCAGAATGCTTGAGGATTTGAATATTTGTTCTTCATGAAATGGCTTGAAATCAAAGTGAGAAATTTCCAACTTCATCTCTTCGATTCTCCCTACTCAAGAATGATCCCAAGGATTCCTTGGACATTTTGGAAAGCTTGCAATGTGATTTACAATCCATATTTGAAATTATTTTGGAAATTCCATTTGGAACTATGTGAAAAATTGTCATGAAGTTAGGTTAAAAATCTGCCTAATTAGGGCAAAATTTCACTAAGTTATTTTGGTTCATGAGCATGTATTCACAAAATTATATCTTGAGATCCAAGAATTTTTAGGAGAAATTGTGTGAAGAAAAGTTATAGATTTCATGGAGATCTACAACTTTCATGTTGGAAGTTTCCTTTGAATCATCTTACATCATGGTTAAAATTTGGCCCAAAGTTGAGAAAAAATAAGAAATTTTCTATACTTAGAAAAACTTCCAAGTTAAAATTTTTCAACTTTTCAAATCCAAATCTTAAATCCTTGGTTTCTTGATGAACAAGTTTCACATTTTGACATGTTTTGATGAATTATGATCCTTGGCATTTGATTTTGATCAAAAAGTCAAAGTTTGACTTTTCAGTATACAATTGACTTTTGATCAGTTGACTGAAAAATTCATCTGTTAATCCAATGGATTTGTAATGTTTTAAATCGTGTTTTTGGGTCAAGATGATTCAATTGAACTCTTAAAATCATACTTCAAACCAATTGATCCTTTGCTAGGTCAAAATTCAGAAATTTCCCTTTCTCAGTCAAAACCCTAATTTTGACCATTTTGCCCTTTTGATGATTTGATCAAATTTCTTGAGGATATATGGTCAACACTTGATAAAATGATACATATGGGTCTAAGATGTTGATGTGGATCAAAACTTATGAAGTTTGACTATAAATTAGCCATGGTTGACTTTTTCCCCAATAAAGCTTATTTTTAGGTCAACTGTCCAATTGACTGATCAAAAATGTGATTCAAGGCTAGAAACTTGACATGACTAATCTTGGGGGTCCATAATGATCCTTGGAAGTCATATGAAGCATTGATGGTCCAAAAATCCTTGTACAAACTTGATCCCTAATTTTGGTCATCAGTGCATGAGGAGGTGTGTTGAGTTGGTCAAACCCTAATGCAGTCATGATCCAAAGGAGATCTTGTGAAAATACTTGATAATTGAGAGGTAAAATTTTAGGGTACAACAGCTACCCCTGTTCAATCTTCTTAAACCTAAAGAGTTAGACTGGCAAGTTTTTCCATTCGTGACTCGAAGGTGGAAGATGATTGGACACTAGAGTGCCCAAAAATTTGCACTTGGAAATACGATGATAGAAGGAATGGGCTTATAGATGCCATTTGGAGAGATAATAGAAAGTTGTGATTTGTAAGCTGGAAGAATGATTACCAGAATGGCGTCCGTGTCTGGAGCGTATCCGTACTATATTTGGAAGAGGCTTTGATTAAATATTAGAATGGCATCCGTGTCTGGAGCGTATCTGAATTGTGTCTGAATGTTGAATTTTAATGAGTATCAGGATGGCATCCGTGTCACGGAGCGTATCTGAACTGTATCAAGAGGTTGAATCTGAATGAGTATCAGGATGGCATCTGTGTCATGGAGCGTATCTGAACTGTATCAAGAGGTTGAATCTGAATGAGTATCAGGATGGCATCTGTGTCATGGAGCATATCTGAACTGTGTCTGAATGTTGAATTTGAATGAGTATCAGGATGGCATCCGTGTCATGGAGCATATTTGAACTATATCAAGAGGTTGAATCTGAATGAGTATCAGGATGGCATCCGTGTCATGGAGCGTATATGAACTGTATCAAGATTGAATATTGTTAATGGTAGCTGTTAATCTTATCCAGAAAAGGGTAAAATGTTAGCTAAAATACAAAGTCATGTTGCATGAAATGTATGATGTAATGTATTTGCTTTATCAATGTTTATGATATATGGATGCAATATATGTGTATGTGAGCTAATCTGCTGCAATGTTGTTGGATTGAAGAAAATAAATCTCTGAATGTTGCTGAGGATATGTAAGTCTTCATGTCTTGAAGTCGGACTGTTGATGAATTTTGCTTTGAGAAATAAAGTATGTTGTAAGGAAAACACCGTGTACTGCTTGTAGAATCCTGTTGGGGAATCCTGAGAAATATGACGACTTCTACTGGGGATTAACAATTTGAAGCTTTGTTTCGTTGGGGATTTAAATGACGTACTGCAGGGGATTACCTATGGAATAGTCTAGAGGTATTTTCCTATCCTTTCAACCTATCAGTAATTGCCTCTTTTCATTTCAATTATTTGTAAACAGTAATTATGTTCAAATGCATATGCTCAACAATGAATCATTGGACGTTTTTGTAAACAAAACAAGCGTAAAGCAAAGACAAATAGTTTTTGCACTTTCAAAGGAATATTTTATATTGACTTTGAATAAGTATTTTTTGTACAAGGAGACAAACATTCTAGTAAGAGAATGATGTCGTAAAAATGAAAATTTTGATACAAAGAAAAGATAGCTATATGTACAAAAATCCCATGGGGTTTCCATTCCGCTATAGCCTTCGTATCTCAGAGTGTCTTGTCTATTTGTTGCCTTTTCCGAAGCTGATAGAATCCATCAGAACAGTTGAATTTGTTAGTTGAAGCTAAAGGTCATCCGTAAAGTGATCCAACGGAACATAGTCATACGCTTTAATTCCCTAACTTTTGCTTGGACCGCCCTTTCGGGTTTTCAGTCCACCGGGAAACCCTTTTTTGCCCAAGTCTCCCTTTCGGGTTTTGAACTTTCCAGGTGTACAATTTTTTTTGTTTTATCCCTAATTTTTGCCCGAACCCTTTTGGTTCGCCAGGATGCGCTTGTTTTGCCTAGGTATGTCAACCTAGAGGGTCTCTTATGCGTAGTATCTTTTGACTATGTCCGCGTTTGCAGGGTGTGGCAGGTCGTCGCCATCCATGGTGGTCAAGATCATTGCCCCACCAGAGAAGATGTTTTTGATTACAAATGATCCTTCATAGGTAGGAGTCCATTTGCCCCTGGGATCACCTTGTGGCAAGATGATACGTTTGATCACTAGATCTCCAACTTGATATACTTGGCGCCTGACTTTCTTATTGAAATCCTTAATCATCCATTTTTGATACATTTGACCATGGCAAACTGCAGCAAGTCTCTTTTCATCAATCAAGTCCAGTTGATCAAGTCGAGTCTGGATCCAATAGTCTTTGTTCAGCCCTGCATCATTCATAATCCTCAGAGAGGGGATCTGAACCTCGATAGGCAAGACAACTTCCATGCCGTAAACCAAAGAATAGGGTGTTTCCCCGGTTGATGTGCGAGCCGTGGTACGATATCCGTGGAGAGAGAATGGTAACATCTCATGCCAGTCTTTGTATGTGACCGTCATTTTCTGTATGATCTTTTAATATTCTTATTTGCTGCTTCGACAATACCATTCATCTTTGGCCGATAGGGAGAAGAATTGTGATGCTGAATCTTGAATTGCTCGCAAAAGGCGGTGATCATAGTGTTGTTGAGATTTGTACCATTATCAGTGATGATCCTTTTGGGGATACCGTACTGGAAAATGAGATTTTTCTTGATGAAACAGGCAACAATGTTCTTAGTGACGGAAGCGAAGGAAGCTGCCTCCACCCACTTTGTGAAATAGTCAATGGCCACCAGGATGAAGCGGTGTCCATTGGAGGTTGTCAGCTTGATTTCCCCAATCATATCTACTCCCCACATAGTAAAGGGCCAAGGAGCTGTCAAGACATTCAGAGGAACCGGAGGTACACGTACTTTATCTGGATAAATCTTACACTTATGGCAGGTTCGAGAGTGTTGATAGAAATCTGCTTCCATGGTCGACCAGTAATAGCCTTCCCGTAGGATTTTCTTTTCCATCGTATGCCCACTAGAATGGGTGCCGAAAGTGCCTTCATTCAATTCTACCATGATCTTTTCAGCTTCAACCTTGTCTATGCACCGAAGCAACACAGAGTCATGATTGCGTTTGTATAGGATTCCATTACTAAGGAAGAACTTAGCATAAAATCTCCTTAAGAACTTCTTATCATTGATTGAAGCTCCTTCTGGATATTCTTGAGCCTAGAGATACCTCTTGACTTCGTGAAACCAAGGCTGGTCCACTACTTCTTCAGTATTAATCTCGTGACAGTGTGCTGGTTCATCCATTCGTTCAATGGTGATCTGGGGAGCTTCGTTATCCCAATTAAGTTCAAACATAGATGACATTGTGGCTAGAGCGTCTGCTAGCTAATTTTCTTCTCGCGGGAAATGCTCGAAGGTAATCTTCTCAAAATGTGGTAGCAATGTCAAAACATGTTCTTTGTAAGGGATAAGGTTTGGGTGTTTGGTGTCTCATTCCCCTTTGATCTGACCGATGACCAAATCTAAATCTCCAAACACATATAAGGATTTGATTCCCAAGTCTATGGCAGCTCTGAGACCAAAGATGCACGCTTCGTATTCCACCATGTTATTTGTACAATTGAAGTAAAGTCTGGAAGTAAAGGGAGTATGACACCCTTCTGGAGATATGAGTACAACACTGATACCATTGCCAAGCGCATTGGATGCTCCATCAAAGAACAGGGTCCATCGGGATCCTTGTTCAAGTCCGTCATATGGCCTGAATTCTTCACAGTTGTCTAATGTCATGATGTCTTCATTCGAAAATTAGAATTTCATGGACTGGTAGTCTTCTACCGCTTGGTGAGCGAGGTGATCATCTAGTACACTCCCTTTTATAGCTTTCTAGGTAGTGTATTGTATGTCGTACTCTGTCAAGATCATCTGCCATCTCGCTATTCTCCCAGAAAGAGAAGGCTTCTTGACGATGTATTTTATCGGATCCATATTAGATATCAACAAGGTAGTATGAGTCATCATATACTGTCTTAGCTGGCAAGCAGCCCATGCGAGAGCGCAATAAGTTTTCTCGAGCAATGAATATCTGGTTTCACAGTCGGTAAACTTTTTGCTCAGGTAGTAAATATCGTTCTCTTTTTGGCCAGACTCATCATGCTGCCCCAATACACACCCCATTGAGTTTTCTAAAATAGTCAGATACATAATCAACGGTCTTCCCTCGACTGGTGGCATCAACACAGGAGGCTCTTGTAAGTATTCTTTGATTTTGTCAAAATCAACTTGGCATTCATCATTCCATTTGACTACTTGATATTTCTTCAATAGTTTGAAGATTGGCTCACAAGTAGTTGTCAGGTGAGAAATGAATCTGGTGATATACTCAAACGTCCCAAGAATCCTCTGACTTCCTTTTCAGTGCAAGGAGTAAGCATCTCTTATATTGCTTTAACTTTGGTAGGATCGACCTCGATACCTTTGTTGCTGACGATAAAGCCTAGGACCTTACCAGACCGTACCCCAAATGTGCGTTTGTTTGAATTCAACCTCAGCTTGTACTTCTTCAGTCTCTCAAACAACTTTTGTAAGTGATCAAGATGCTCTTCTTCTGTTTGCAATTTGGCTATCATATCGTCCATGTAGACTTCTATTTCATGATGTATCATGTCGTGAAATAAAGCTACCATGGGACGTTGATAGGTTGCCCCAGCATTCTTCAGTCCGAATGGCATCACCTTGTAATAGAACGTGCCTCACTATGTGACAAATGTTGTTTCTCCATGTCCCCAGGTGCCATTTTGATTTGGTTGTAACCTGAGAATCTGTCCATGAAGGAAAACACTTTGTGTTGTGCCGTGTTATCAACTAGGATATCAATGTGGGGGAGTGGAAAATCATCCTTAAGGCTTGCCCTATTCAAATCTCTGTAGTCCACACACATTCTCACTTTGCCGTCTTTTTTAGGCACGGGAACAACATTGGAAACCCATTGGGGGTAAGACGTGAAAGCCAAGAATCCAGCGTTGAATTGCTTCATAACCTCTACTTTAATATTTTTTGACATATCAGGCCTCATGTGGCAAACCTTTTGTTTTACTGGAGGACAATCCTCTCCTGTAGGCAGATGATGTACCACAATATCTCCATCAAGTCCTGACATGTCTTCATATGACAAGGAAAAGACTTCGACATAATCATGTAACAACTGAATTAGACGCTTCTTGATACTGGGTTCTAGATTGGCACCTACCTTGACCTCTTTTTATCTTCTTCGGTACCTAGGTTGATTGTATCCACGGGTTCCTCGTGAGGCTAAATGGTTCTCTCTTCTTGTTGTAGCAGTCTGGCAAGTTCCCCTGGCACTTCATAATCTTCCTCACCTTCGTCTTCGGCTTGGTAGATCAGATTCTCAGAGTCACAAAAGGCGATAGCAGTATCATTACCCATGGGATCCAGAATGGATGTATACCTGCATTGTGAGTGTGGGTGTGTGTAAGGGTATAGCTATCTTTGAAAGAAAGTAAAAATGTAAAAGAAAAACAATGAGAACAAAAGTTTAAATGCGAAAACGTCCATGATTCATTGATGTCATATGAAAAATGAGATAATAACCCTTACAAATGGACCATTGTGTCTCGGGTAAGACACAAGGTTTTAAGAGTGCGAATTATTTTGAATATTACAAATCTAACAAAATGTAAAGATAAATTACTGAGGGATGAAAGTGATTGGGATAAAGTCTCTAGCCTCCCAATTGTTGAGCCCTCCATTGAAAGTCGGGAAGACCCAATCCTCCAGGTTGCAGCCACCTACCCCATCTTCTACCACGTTGACCTCACGGTTGTTGAACATCAAGGGTGGCCCTCCAGCACGAGCACGGCGTACAGCCTTTTGAGCACTTGAAGTGAAACCTAGGAGAAACTTATCATACTTATATGGGATATCTGGGAGTTGTCCCTAGATAGTGCATCCCCCTTCTTCCACTACTGCTTTAGCATCCTTTAGTGACGACATCCAGAGTGGACGCCTTGTAATCTTGGGAACAGCCTTGGTCACAGCCACCTCTTGAGGGACCTCTTCAAAATGTTGAAATGGAGTTTCAATTAATTCACTGTCCAATTCCACATATCTGAAGGAATTGAGATGGGTGATCATGTATTCTTCGTCTCCATGGACGGTGATAATCTTCCCTTGAACCAAATATTTTAGCATCTGGTGTAATGTAGAGGTAACAGTGCCAGCATTATGGATCCATGGCCGGCCTAGTAGGCATGAGTATGAAGGGCGAATGTCCATCACATAAAAGGTTGAATTGAATGTTTGGGTTCCAACCTTTATGGGAATGTCCACCTCCCCATGTACCATCCTCTTCGAACCGTCAAAATCCCTCACCACTATGTTGCTTGGCTTCAAAGTTAACCCCTCATAGTTAACTGTATCAAGAGCTTTTTTGGGTAATACATTCAAAGATGAGCCAGTCTCCACCAAAACATGCGCCAGAGTGGTGCCCCTACATTCCACTGAGACATGCAGCACCTCATTATGCTTTCTTCCCCTCGGCGTCAGATCAGCATCTGAAAAACCTAAATCATTGCCCGCAGTTAGGCTAGCCACACAGTCTTGAAATTGATCAGCAGGTGTCTCTTGAGGTACATGGGCGGTTTTTAAGAACTTCACTAAGGCTTTTGCATGTGCCTCGGAACATAGTAGTAATGCCAGCATGGAGATCTTAGAGGGAGTTTTCCCCAGTTGCTCAACTACATCATAGTTGCTTTTCTTTATAATTTTTAAGATCTCCTCCATTTCCTTCTTGAAGGTCTCAAGGATAGTCAATGATTGAGCCTTCGTCCGGATAGGCTCAACCATAACACCTTTTCCTCGAGTCTCGGTTAACTCGGTAGCAGGAGTGTCAGTAAGAATGATTACAGGGGTTGTAATGGCTTTGTCAATTGGATTATTGTTGGAGATAAATGTAAGACCGGGAACAGCCTTTGGAGTAGCCACAAGGATGATTATGGGTCCAGAAACTGCTTTTGTGGGAGCAATTTCTGGAGAAAAGATTCTACCACTTCGGGTTATTTTGCTAGTTCCGACAATATTACTGATATCAGAGTCTTCTTTCTTGGAATTTATCTCTTCGGTGGCCGGCCAATCTTGCTTAATACCATGGTAATAAACATCCCTCCATAATTCCATGGTATGGTTTTTTCTGATGTATATGGGACTGGCCTATGCATTGTGATTATTAAGGGAGCTACTTTCAGAACTGATGTAATTCTAACAGGTCTTTTGGTGGAGACCCTGGAAGAATTGGTGGAAATGGTAATGATAGAAACATCTTCAACAGGAATAGGTGGAACACGAGTCTTTTCAAACAAAATCTCTTTGTTATCTATCAGGAACTGAATGCCTGTCTTCAACAAAGGACAACCAGTTGGTGAGGGTAAGCAGAGATGGCAAACTTTATTACAGCCCAGGAACACACTGACTTTCAACAAGTTTATCTTAATAGTCGGAAGTGGGGTCATGAGCTCGTCAACTGAGGAGACAAACAAATCTTCTTCAATGGCATTGGTATTGTGGCCATGTCTGGGAATAGGGGAAGAAATGACATTTGGCTTCTCGGGTGTATCAAACTCAATTTATTTTGCTTCAATGAGGTCTTGTATTTTGTTCTTCAAGGCCCAACAGTTATTAGTATCGTGACCAGGACTTTCAGAGTAATATGCGCAACAGGCATTGGGATGATAATGAAGGGATGTTGTATTGGGGTTTTTGGAGCTTCTTTCATGGTCACCAAGTTGGATCTTAGTAGATGAGGTAATACTTGAGACAAAGTCATGTTGATTCTGGTAAACTGCCTGACTGGCCTTTCTACCCTTGGTTGATTATTTCTTTGTTGATCAGATGCAGGCTTTGGGATCATAATAGCCCCCACCATTGGTCGGCATTCGGTCTTATCTTGATTTCTTTGCGGATATACGACAACCACCTCTTTCTTTCTGATAAAGGGCTTCCTTACAGCTGTTGAAGAAGATGTGTCTTTCTGAATCTTTCCATTCTTTATACCGACTTCTATCCTCTCTCTGGTCAATATTAGTTCAGTGAAGCCCGCATATAAACTTCCGATTAAATGATTGAAGAAAGGACCAGATAAGGTGCCTAAGAACATGTCTACCAATTCTCTCTCAGATAGAGGGGGTTGAACTCTTCCAGCCAAATCTCTCCATTTTTGTGCATAATCCTTGAAACCTTCATTGGACACCATGGCCATACTCTGGAGTTGAGTACGGGTAGGCGCCGAATCAGCATTGTACTGGTATTGTTTGTAGAAAGCTGCAGCAAGATCTTCCCAATTGTGAACATTAGCCTTTCTAGTTGGTAGAACCAGTCAAGTTGAGTCCCAGACAGACTGTCTTGGAAGAAATGCACCCATAAGTCTTTATCAGCGGTATGGGGTTAAATTTTCCACACATATGATCAGAGATGCATCTTAGGGCATGACACTCCATCATATTTGGAAAATATAGGTGCTTTGAATTTCGGAGGAATCACAATCCCCGACACTAGTCCAAATTCCTCAAATTCCAAGACTGGCACCTTTTGGATTTCCATCACGCTCAACCGTTCTTCAAGATGTTTATACTTGTCATCATTGGAGGGTATTGTTCCTCAGAGTAGTCCTCTTCTGATTCTAATAGGACAACTGTTTCCTTGCCTTTCCCCTCTCCTTCACCGGATGTTGTTGCAAATTCCAAAGTCCTTCTTGTCTGCCCATGAAATATTCTTCCCATGTTTAAGACTCTGGTTACCTTCTTTGTTTTATTTTTCCTCTCTTCAGCCAGCAGAGTCTTTAACTCTTCTTTCCCCTTGGCTAGGTTCATGAGCAACTGTTGGAACTGCGTATTCTGAGCTTGGAGATCTTTCACTGTTTGCTCGAGATCCATCTTACTGAAATAAACAGTAGAGAGATGAGGAGACTTGTTGCAAAAGACCTGTTTATGTTATGATGAATGATATATGCATATGCAATGTTTTCAAAGATTTCAAAGATTCAAATTTGTTTTAGACAAAAAGGAAACACACATTATATTAATAAGATAAAGTTTGAGTACATCAATGCCCCTTGGGAAAAATAATACAAAACTCTAAGATAGAAAAGTGGTGTGCATCCTCTTTGGTGCAATGTAGGCATTTAGAGTCTGCTCCTCATGAAGTAGCCTAGTGAGCTCCAAAACCTTCTTCTCGCTTTCGTAGAATTGGGCTTCAAAAGTATCTCACTCTCCTTTGAGTTGTATCCAATACCTTTGGAGGTCTTCAAGAGATGTGGGCATGTCAGGATGTAGGATAGTGTGTGGAACATCTCCCTCTGTGTCAGGCTCAATGATTACCAGTAGAATGGAGGGGTAAGGCATCATAAGATTTTGAGCGCGAGTTCGTACCCATTTGAGGTAAGGCTCAAGAGGGATGGAATTATTTTTCCCCAAAGTCTTGCTATCCACCTTGTTTAGCATCCTCCAAGCTCGGATAAATCTCTGGCGAAGACCTTGATCTTTGTTGTCGTAGTCGAATACTAAACCTTGAATCAGCATATCATACGGGCCATCCCTTCGGGCATAACCAAACTGCCTTAAAGCTATGTAGGGGTTGTAGGTGATGCCTCCCATAATTCCAAGTAGAGGGACATTAGGGAATTCTCCATAACGGTCGACAATGATAACATTCTCTTTGGATCAGGAGCACCAATGAATGTCTGAATGTTTAAGCGTCATCAACCTTTGTGACCACCTTGAACCTTTCTCATTCTTTAATACAGATTGCAGAAGATGAGAAATAAACCATCTTGCCAAGAGAGGAGTGCAACACATAAGGACACCTCTTTTCATCATTGTGCGAGTGTGAAAAGAGAGTAGGATATCCCCTAGCAATGTAAGCACCGGGTTGCGTGATATGAAGATTTTGACGGTGTTGACATCTATGAATTGGTCAGGATTTGGAAACAAAACCATCCCATAGATGAGGAGAGCCATAATTTCCTCAAAGGCTTGCAAGTCTAAGGAATTCCAACAGCTTTGGGCTTTCTCAAACAGAAACTTTGCTAGGAAGCCTTTGACACCACTCCTTGTTTCCCAATGAGTTGTGACATCATATGAGTGCAAGTGTAAAGCTTGAGCAATCTCTTCTGGCTTTGAATCTCTTTCCGTACCGTTGAAAGGTAGTTTATTGAGAATGGGAATCCTCAAGAGTTGGGAGAATTCTTCCAAAGTAGGCACAAGTTGATAGTCGGGAAATGTGAAGCAATGGTGCAAAGGATCAAAGAACTGAAAGAGCACCTTCATCATGTCCTCATCTATGTTGGAGGTGACCAAGTTGAGTAGACGACCATGTCTCTTGGTGAATGGAGAATTTTTGGGAATCCTTGAAGCTAGCTCCTTAAGCTGTGGAGGGATTCTCACAAGGTTTACTTGAATAGTTTTCCTGCGAATTGAGTCCATATCCTACAAAACAAGAACAAAGATGAATCTCAAAATCCTTGAAATGGTTAGTGGATGTATATGATGTTCATGATGTCCATGATGTTATGTACAAGTATGCATATACAAGCAAAGCAAACAAGTCCTTAGGTTTAGGCTTGCATGGGGTTTTATAGGTAAGTACCCTCTTAAAGTTTAGTTGGCTTAAACCTGTCCTAGTAATAGTAATAGGTTTCTAAGGAGCTCAATATCACTGGATTGTTTCTTTTGTCATTGTTTCAGCTCGAGCCTCTTTAATGGAGACCTAAATATCCCAAGAAACCAAACCTCAATGAGTGTAGTATCGAGTATCTACCAACTTCGGACTGCACCAAAGCCGATCATCTCACTACATCCTAAAGGCCAAGTTAGTCAAGTAAAGGTTCTAGAAGTTCATTAGTGCTTCATGAAATCACTCAGCAGCCCTGTATTCTCTTTGATTAACTCAAAGGCTACTGGTACCCACAAATATGTCGCACTAACATAGCTATTGCTTATACCATGTCGATATACCCTGTACAGTTTCCACAATGTATTGCTACTTACCTATAATGTATCCCAAATTCGGGTAGAGGATTCAAACCCAAACAAAGAACCATAATGTAAAGCATACAAGTCAAACAATGTTAGCAAGTAAATATGATCTAAACCCTAAGGTAACCCGACTTTTAGAATTTTCCCCAGCAGAGTCGCCAGTTTTGTGATGCGGTGGGAGAATTGACTTGATTGTTTTGTGTTTTATCGCAAATGTTGCAGTTAGCAAGAGTCGCCACCGACTTTTCTTTTATCCAAAAGGAAAGGTGAAAAAGCACAAGAAAGACCTTTGAGATTGTTTCTTGAGTTCGAGGGGTAGATTACGAAAAGGGAAGGTATTATCACCCTTTTCATCCATGGTTTTCCATGGGCTCTTAGTTACTTGCTAGATCACTTGCTTTTGTTTGAAATTGTGCTTTGTGTGGTTTTTTGAAAGTATTTTGTAAAGAGGCCATTGTTTAGGCAAACTTTGTAATGATTCTCGTTCGTAAGAATGTATACAAAGTGTTTGATCTTTTGAAAATGTTTTCAAGTTTGTAAGATGTTTTGAAAGTGCAAGTGTTTGTTTTGAAAATAGCAAGGATATTTGTTTTGAAATGGAGCAAGTAACTAAAAGAAATCTACCTACTCAAATGTATTTCTTGTTCATTTTTCTTTTCTTTTGACATTGTTGTCTTACCATTGATTTGGTAAGTAACCCTATCTTTTGATGTAAACGGGACGGGCGTGGGTCATCGTATGACCATGATTAGCAATGTTGCAAAGTATCTTAGCATTTTTTGAGGGACTAAGATCATTTTTGTAAGGCAACTTTGAATAGCGTCATCGAGGGACTATGATCTTGTATTAGTTTGGTTTTCTAAGATACCTTACATGCGTAATATGACCATTTTGGTATAAGGCAACCAACTGAGATAACCCTAGGGGTGTTTAGTGTGCAAGTGTGCCATTTTCATGCTTGATTTTGTCTTGAATTAGGGTTTTCTATTTGATTGATTTTATCTTGCCATACAATCCCTAATTACTAGCATTTTATATAAAAGCGATAAATTGCAAAATTTAAATGTTACTATGCTATTACAACATTTGTGGGAGGGAGGTATACAATTTATAAAGGGGGATTGCAATAATATAAACCTAATTAATCTATTACAACCAAATTGAATATGTACAAATATTGGAATAAATAATATACAGGATAAATTAAATATGCAAAGATGTATGAATGCAAAGAAGATTTTGTTTGGTTTTTTATGTGGAAAAAGTTTTAACCTAAATCTAATAAATAAACTAAGATTATCTCAAATTAATTAGGAAAAGAAATTATTTTTTAGAAAAGATTTTTTATAAACCCTAATTCTATTTGATTAAAAGAAAATAAATTTCTTTAAGAAAAGGTAAGTATTTTTTCATTTTTTGTCTTGAAAAAATATATATGGCCCTATGAGATATTTTGGTCTCTTTTTTATAGTAAAATAAATATTTAATGAGTATAAAGAAAAACAGATATTAAACTAGTCCTAATTTAATTTACAAGGCTTATTTAATAAAATAGGTAATATATAACTAAATAAAATATATTTTGTGAGAAAAAATAAAATAAAATAAGCTAAAATATAAATCTATCATTTTCATATTTTTTGTGATTTTTAATATTAAGAAAAATATATTTAATAAAATAGAAATGAAAATAAAATGAATAATGAAAAATATATGGGTCAGGGGTGCTGCAAGCAAACATGGGGTAGGATGTTAGAAAAAAAAACAAAGGCCCAAGAATCAGAAGCCCACGCGCTGCAAAACAAAAAAACTGGAAAAATATGAAAAATTGCAAAAGACATGCGCTAAGGCTCGAACCCATGACCTATAGCATTTTTGCGCGCTGCCTTACCACTGAGGTGGCTGTACATCCGTTCATATAAACAAAGGCAACTTCATCTTCAACCTTGAGCCATGGTCGGACCACCTGTATCTCTCTCATTTCTCCATGAAAATGGAAAATCCAAACATGAAAGTGATAGTGTTTCTTCCCACGATTTTAAACATATAATTTATGTAAACTAAAAGTCAAAGATCCAAGCTAATTTTACTGGCCCTAATTTGAAACCTAGTTTTTACAGAAGTTTCAAATCCAAAATTCTCTATACACAATGAATATAAATGAAATCTATGAACATGGTTGGCTTTAGTGCAAGAATATCTACATTTTGTTTTCACAAATCAAGACCAAAGGATGCTTGTATGAAGAGATAGAAGTTTGAGTTTTTACCTCTCTCATTTGAGATCGTGAATGGAGTTTGAGCAAGTTTTGAGAAGCCCTGAGGTTCTTTTTAGCTTGCCTGGACCTCCCTGAGTGTATTCCAATCTTTCCTTTGCCTTGAAAGTTCCTGAATCTCCCTACTCAAGTCAACCTGCAAGCTTGATATGTAAAAATGGAAGATGGAGGAGGTGGATTTACAGTGGGGGAATAGGGGTCTGGAACACATAGATATGATGTATATTAAGTGTTTAGGTGGTTAAAACTCAAAGCGCACGAGTGGTTTTTGAGATGGCTGTGTATTGTGCAAAACTATCAAGCTATGGCAGATTTTCAATGTCAAAGTGTTTGGAAGAGTTTCTGAGTCTTATTATTCCTGTTTTAGGTTGTAATACACTTGTGTATTAGTATGGAAGAGGTTAGACATCAAGCCTTCTCAAGATTTCTGAGTTATAGCCTTTTGGCTCTATAACTTGCTTTTCAAGAAAAGTGAGGAGACAAGTCCCTAAGTGTTGTACAAGCATGGTCTTGTTTGGTAGAGGTTTCAGGCAAGTTGGTTTTGGTTTTGGCTTTGCTTGTATGCAGAGAAAACAAGTGCAAGGCTCAAGGAGTGGAAAATTGCAAAAGTTGTGCTTTATCAAAATGGAAATGGCACCTTTGTGCCAAAAATGAAATTATTCTTGTACAATGCATTCAATGCTTGGCTAAAAGCTTCCAACAACTAGGAAAACATTTAATTATGGAGTGAAAGTCAAGTTAGGAGCCTGCAAAGTAAGATTTGTTCATCTTTCTTGAGAATTTGAATTTTTGTTCTTCATGAAATGGCTTGAAATCAAAGTGAGAAATTGCCAACTTCATCTCTTCGATTCTCCCTACTCAAGAATGATCCCAAGGAGTTCTTGGACATTTTGGAAATCTTGCAATGTGGTATACAACCCATATTTGAAATTCTTTTGGAAATTCCCTTTGGAACTATGTGAAAAATTTTCATGAAGTTAGGTCAAAAATCTGCCTAATTAGGGAAAAATTTCACTAAGGTATTTTTGTTCATGAGCATGTATTCACAAAATTATATCTTGAGATCCAAGCTTTTTCAGGAGAAATTGTGTGAATAAAAGTTGTAGGTTTAATGGATATCTACAACTTTCATGTTGGAAGTTTCCTTTGAATCATCTTGCATCATGGTTAAAATTTGGCCCAAAGTTGAGAAAAAATAAGAAATTTTCTATACTTAGAAAATTTTCCAAGTTAAAATTTTTCAACTTTTCAAATCCAAATATTAAATCCTTGGTTTCTTGATGAACAAGTTTCAAATTTTGAAATGTTTTAATGAATTGTGATCCTTGGCATTTGTTTTTGACCAAAAAGTCAAAGTTTGACTTTTCAGTATACAATTGACTTTTGATCAGTTGACTGAAAAATTCATATGTCAATCCAATGGATTTGTAATGTTTTGAATCATGTTTTTGGGTCAAGATGATGCAATTGAACTCTTGAAATCATAATTCAAACCAACTGATCCTTTTCTAGGTCAAAAATCAGAAATCACCCTTTCTCAATCAAAACCCTAATTTTGACCATTTTGCCCTTTTGATGATTTGATCCAATTTCTTGAGGAATTATGGTCCACACTTGATCAAATGATACATATGAGTCTAAGATGTTGATGTGGATCAAAAATTATGAACTTTGACTGTAAATTGGCCATGGTTGACTTTTTCCCCAATACAACTAATTTTTAGGTCAATTGTCCAATTGACTGATCAAAAATGTGATTCAAGGCTTTAAACTTGACATGAGTAATCTTGGGGGTCCATAATGATCCTTGAAAGTCATATGAATTATTGATGGTCAAAAAATCCTTGTGCAAACTCAAACCCTAATTTTGGTCATCAGTGCTTGAGGAAGTGTCTTGAGCTGGTCAAACCCTAATGCAATCATGATCCAAAGGAGATCTTGTGAAAATCCTTCATAATTGAGAGGGAAAATTTTGGGGTACAACAGGTGGTGATCATCACGGCCAGCCATGATTATTGAATGAAGAGGATCTTTGGTTTTCAGACTTTGAGGAATAGAAAATGGGGAAGATAGTTTCCCACAGACCGCGCCATTGATCTTACTAGTTGATCAGAACTTGTTAGGTGGCCGGATGATGATATTTTGTTGGGCTTGAATGTCGAGGAGGAAAGAAAGGGGTTGTACCTGAAAGGCACTCTGATGATCAAGTAAGTGTAGGAGCAAAGAGATACAAGCAAAGTGTTAGGGTTTTAGTGGTGAATAATGAATATTCGATACCTGGCCCACACATGTGTGAAGGTTTATATAGTTCCTATGGCGCATTGCTATTGGTTTCTTCTTTTGGGCCTAGATATACGGATCCACAAAAATAGGTAACTTCCAGGACTTGGCCATACCAGGCAGGTATGCTCGCAACTAGTCGCTTATTCTGAGGAGGAGGTAAGTTACAAGCAGCCTTCTGATCTGTTCCTGGTTATCTGGCCGACTTGAAGTCAGGCGGACTAAGAGGCACTCGACGATCATTGTAGGTTAGTTCCGGTCCATGGGAAAAGAAATAATGGTGCTCGATGGATGGCAGGAGAGTCCGAGCCGCGGTCGTCGGGCCGTATCAGAGGAGGAGGTTAGACTGCGCGCACTCTGGCTGTCAGGCCAGTCCAGAATAGTTTCCATTCCCACTCAAGAGGAGACTTCGATGTTAGTCTAGTCATTGTCCAACCATCCTAGACCTCCTCTGAGCGGTCGTACAAAAAGTCCACAACCACATCTGAAAGAGGCTTCACGATGAAGTACCTATCTTTGATGTTTTGGACGAATTCCAGATACGGTAGGAAGAGTTTCCTAAACTGCTTGAACGACACCCATGCTTGTAGTCCATCGATGGTCTGTCATTGGAGATGGAAGATCTGGAAGAAACGAGTTAGAGTGGCACCAATTTTAAGGTGCTAGCAGACGAGCTCAAATGCCCATATGAACACAAGCGTGTTCGGGTGAAGCTGGGAGGGCGCCAGTTCTAACTATTAAAAAACCCCCACCTGGAAACCTATGAAGGGAAAACACATCCTCACTTCCTTAAAAGAAAATTCATACATGGGAAAGTGTTTGCCCATGAAAGACGAGCAGATCCTCGTGTTCTTGTGAGGGATTTGGAGCCCCCAAGAGGCAGGGGCATCATCTGCTTTTTCCTCGGGGATGTTGAACGCGTCGGAAGCATCCTTCAAAATATGGGACCTCTTATTTCTGGGTTCGGGCGCGACCCAAGTCAGGTTGTCACCAGTAACTGCAGTCCCCCTATTGGGATCAGGCAATAGTTTCCTCGACTGGTTGAGCGATTGTACATGAAAAGCAGGGGAAAATAGTGAATTTGACATCATCAAGTTCACCCTTCCACTGCAAATCAAGTGAAAGGGCTATGATCGCGTTCAGAAATGGTCCTCGACCTAATCCCCCAATAGCAAACTCAGAGGAGAGTGATACCCTCACGCGAGCATAAGAATGCACAGGGACATTTTGTCAACAGATCTACTTGCCTGAATCCTCCCTGTTCATGAGGGGGATGACCCCGACGCAATTCCAAACAAAGCTCACTAGAAATCCATGAATCTTCATCCATATTTCGTGAACCTAGATGAAGTTCATGGACCTTCATCCCCTAATCCATGAATGTTCATCTAAAATTCATGAACTTCATTTGAAAATTCATCCGTTCATAGAAAGATTCGGGGGTTCAATCTAAAGACCTAAGAAAAATCACGTTGAAAGAAGAAATTGCTTACTTGGAGAATATGAACGGTGAAGATCTCTACAACAGCGATGGAGCATCAGAGCAACTTGAGAACGGAGGAGAAATACGAGGAGAGCGAACTTGAAAATGTAAAGTGAATCTCGTGACTCCCCTTTTTATAGCTAGTTCCCACCACACGGGATAACATGTGAAGGTCATCATTACTTAGACTCTCAAATTACCCTAGAAAATGATGGCATTCCAAACTGCTGCCACTTAGGAAATGCAAAATGACGCGCTGCTGACAAGAGTTTCACGCGCGAAACCATGCATTTGCACCGTTTCATCCCCATTGTCGAACATAGAGCCAGATTTTAGAATCAATTATTCCTTTTCCTTCAAACAATACTCTATTGTGAGGTTCACCAAGGTTGATGTTGTTATCAAATCTTTGAAAGACTATCTTAACCCAGATAAGGTATGCAACTAATGAATCTCATTAACTACATATACATGTACCTCTTTCTATAATTTGTTGGTTTTTATAAATGTAATCATTTTAATGTTAACCAATAAATTGCACATTTTTTATCAGCATACCTCAAATATTGGTGTTGTGGACAACATATCATACACACCAAATGACCTTGTAGATCAACCAATGGTGTGTCCTCCATTCTAATTACTAGAAATTCTCATAAATACTTATAATATGTTAATTCAAACTTAACTAACTATTTCCTTATTCATATGTTGAAGAGCCAATTTGGGGAACAAACCTTAAATGCACAACCAACCACCTATGCCAACCAAACTTGGAGTCCATCAACAAGTTCCAAAAGTACCCCAGCTAAGAGAGTACCATGTTGAAATATTAAATTAGATTTGTTAAAATATTAGATTATATTTGATTAGATTAGAATTATTATTTAAATATAATCCAAGTTGTGTTAGACCAAACCCAATTAGGATTGTATATAAATAGTCATAGCGTGTATAATTATTTGTACAATTCAATAATACAATACCTCATTTCATTTATTATTCTATCTTTCTCTCCTCACTAAAAGTGCCTCACGCAGTAACAAATTGGTATCCAGAGCTTCCGATTATTGTTCTTGATCAAGTTCTCAAGAATTTCACGTTAGAGATCGTGTTTCTAGGGCAAGTGAATCAACCGCTACGAAGATGGCTAGTCATAAGGGCATTCTGAATTCTCTTCCAATGCTTGACGAAAAAAATTGGATCTGATGGAAAATACAGATGCAATCCTTGTTTGGCTTCCATGAAACCCTAAAAGTGGTTACCGAAGGCGTTCCTGCATTGGCTCCAAATGCAACTGACGAAAAGAACAAAGCCCACAACAAAGTCAAGAAGAAAGATTGCAAGGCTACTTATTACATTCAAACAGTTTTCGATGCTGCTAATTTCGACAGAATCTCTCATACTGAAATGGCGAAGGAGGCATGGGATATTCTGGTGAAGTATTACGAAGGAGGTGATAGAGTCAAGGTTGTCAAGTTACAAACCCTGCGTTAATAATATGAGTTATTGTCAATGGGAGAAGATTAAAAAGTTGCAGAATATGTGTCGAAGGTTTAAAAACTCGTCCATCTCATGAAGGGTTGTGGTGAAACAATTATTGATAAAATGATAGTTGATAAGGTAATGAGAATGTTGACCTCTCACTTTGATCATGTTATCGTAGCTATTAAAGAATCCAACAATCTTGAAACCACTAAAGTGGAAGATTTGGTTGGTTCGTTAGAGGCACATGAGATGAGGATTTTCGAAAGGAAAGGAGTTCAGGACTCGATACAAGCACTGCAAGCTCAGTTATGGAAAAAGGATGGTGTTTCCAATAAATTCAAAGGCAAGTTTGACAAGAATCATGGTAAGAAGTCTTGGTCGAATTCCCATAAGCATAAGGTCGAAGATAGATCTTCTAAATCCTAGAAAAGGGGATCAGGAAACTATCAAAAGGACAAAGAAGATAAAAAAGTTATGCAGTGTTATAACTGTGAAAAGTGGGGCACTTGGCCAATAATTGTTTGTATAGAAAAGACAAGGGATCAACAGGAAAGGACGAAGGAGAAAACCTTGCACGCCAAGATTCAGGTGATTCTGAAGGTGGTATGGTGGTTATGGCTGCAGTTGCAGATAACCATGTCGAATCCAAGATCTGGTTTCTCGACTCAGGTTGCTCGAACCACATGACTGGTCGAAAGGAGTGGTTTGTAGATTTTAACGAGTCAAAGAAGAGCAAGGTAAAACTTTCTGATAATAGTTTGTTGCAAGCAGAAGATACTGGAAACATAGTATTTCAAATGAGTAATGGAGGGAAATCTATGATCAAAGATGTGCTCTATGTACCTGGAATGAAATGCAACTTTCTAATTGTTGGACAACTAGTCGAAAAAGGTTTCTCAGTGGTCATGAAAGATGGAGTTTTGAAATTGTTCGACACCAAGAACAATTTGGTCTTAAAATCTCCATTGTCGAATAATAGGACATTTAAGACTATAATCAGTTCGACAGAAGTTCAATGTTTGAAAACTGTTGTCGACCACAAGGATAGTTGGATGTGGCATTTGAGGTTTGGACATTTGAATTTTTGATCACTTAATCAACTGATTACTCAAGATATGGTTATTGTTATTCCAAGCCTTGAGATACCTGAAAAACTTTGTGAAGGTTGTTTAGTGGGAAAACAATCCAGAAATTCTTTCGTTTCGACTATGTCAATGAGATCATCCTGCATTCTCGAAGTGGTGCATTTATATGTATGTGGTCCATTCGAAGAACATACAATTGGTGGAAACAAATATTTTGTTTCGTTTATTGATGAGTTTAGTCGAAAGATATGGATTTATGTGATCAAACGAAAGGAAGAAGTATTTGAAATCTTTAAGAGATTCAAGATACTTGTCGAAAACCAGAGTGAGAAGAAGATCAAAGTTCTGCAAACAGACGGAGGTGGTGAATACACATCGAAGATGTTTGAAGATTTTTGTGCATAACATGGTGTTGATCATGAGGTAACTGCTCCTTATACACCTTAACATAATGGAATTTCTGAAAGAAGAAACAGAACCATATTAGATATGGCGAGATGCATGCTGAAGCAAAAGAATTTGCCAAAGTCTTTATAGGGAGAAGTTGTTTCGACTGTAGTTTATATTTTGAATAGGTGTCCTACTAAGATATTGAAGAATAAGGTTCCCAAAGAAGTGTGGAGTGGAAAACGACCATCAGTAAGTCATTTGAAGGTGTTTGTCTCTATGTGTTACAAGCATGTTCCTGATGCAAGGAGCAGGAAGCTTGATGACAAGAGTGAACCTATGATTCTGGTAGGACATCATAAAACTGGTGCATACAGACTATTCAATCCAGTTAATGAGAAGATTGTGTTAAGTTGAAGTATTGTGATTAATGAAAATTCTGCCTGGGATTGGAATTCTATAAATTCAATTAACAAGCCATTAATGAACTTTGATTTCGAGGAAGAAACTGATGAATTAGACGTCAAAGGAATTATTGAGAATCTAGTCGAAGAAGAAGAAGTTGTTGACACTCCTGACACAGTCAAAGTTGAAGATGTTGTGGCTGAAACAAGCCAAAGACGTCAAAGAAATAGAGTTTTTCCAACAAGATTTCATGATTATGAAGTGGTGGGTATGTCTACCCTGGAATTTGGTAAAAAACCGTTGATCCTCTAAATCCTTTAACATATTTAGTTACTAACGAGATTGATCAGATTGATATTAGGACTATTGTGTTCAATTATTTAGAAATCATGTTTTGATGATAATCTCTTTAAACAAAAGGAATCACTCCGCACGTCGAAGTGAAACTTCTTTATAAAAGTGATGAAATATGAACTAGTCTAGACTGGGAATTGTAAAGAACGTAAATAACGTAAAGAAACTTCATTAAATGTAAATGACAATGAATATAAAATATGGTGTATTATACGTACATTCTTGTTAACTCTTTTCTTGAACAATGGTACTTTGAGAATTTTGTACAAATATGTGAACACGCTAAATCGAAACAAAAAAGCTACAATTTATAGAACTTTGACCCTAACGGTATCTTAATAAACTAATGCCACGTTTCTGCTAGCATGTCTTCGACAATCCAAGAGATTCCATGCATCCTTCTGGATAAGAATATTTGAATTCAAACCCTTCACTACCCGTCTTGAGGGCCAAAACCAATGAAATCTGATAATGGTCAAAGTATAAAGTCTTAAACCATGTTTCGAATAATAACTTTATTTTGCAATTTGAATTATAAACTATCCATCAATCTTCTAATGAATTTCGAATTCGAATCTTCATGGATTTTAACAAACAAAATAGCCAAACAATTCTCTAATTATACTCAGACTATTGACTCAGCTCAATTTCTCCTTAGTCGAAATTTCCAGCCAACAAATTGCCCCCAAGAAATATTCATTTCGAAACCAGAAATGCATATTTTTTGTAATCTCTTCAAATTTCAACCTTCTGAACAACTCATCAACTGTTTCAACTATTATGATGTCATTATCATATTGATTTTTGATTCCAAAACGTCTAATCACATTATGGATATCTATAAATCTCATCATTATCTATGATGAATAGTCTTAACTTTGGAACTTTCAAAAACCGTTCATCAAGCAAAGGATCACCTTACATGTGTCCCACTACTCAAAAAGTTCAACTTCCCTCTTTCCACAAAAAACAGTTCAATTTCCCTTCATATAAATTAACACCATTCATTTTATTTTTCTCTTTTCTGCACTTTTTCAAATCAAAAGCTCTCCATTCTTCTTCCAAAGTTCAAAAAACTTTTCTGTAACTTCTTCTTCTTTAAAACACAATCAATGGAATCCTAGAAGAAATCAAAGTTTGGAAAGAGTAAACAAAACAAAGACGATCTTGCTTCCAACCCTTTACTCAAAGTAGCAACACCCATCATGATTGGAAATCAAGAATTTTTTCCCACACCATCTCTGAGGAATGAACAAATTTCTATCTACGCTTCCCAGGTAATGATTCCCTTGACACTTGCTTTTGATACCCCAGGATATATGGGTCATATACTCAATGTATCAGATATATCAAAACTTAAGAGTTTTTTTCCTACTTACCACTTGACTAGAACCATAGCTAGTAAACCTGGGGTTAGTAAGAAATCCGCTGAAAACACTAGGGTAGAAGATGAAACAATTCCCCAGGAAAATACTCCTCAAGAGGGTAAAGAACAAAATGAACCTTCCTTTAAGCTAGACTTCGTCACAGAAGTTCTGAGACCTTTTAGGTCCATCGAAAGAGGATAATAAGTATCTTGGATAGTTATCTAGGATAGAGAAAACGGAATCGAAAACAGGGGAAAACCTAGGAATCTTCGTCTTGATTCATCTGTCAAAGTTTAGCCCTGAATACTGTCAGCTAATGCTAACAGCTTCCCTGTACTTCTGGGGTAGTACTTATAACACCTTTCACCTACCCTGCGGAATGTTAACTCCAGTTCTCTTCGATAATGTTGTAATCATAGGCCTTCGACCCACAGGAGATACTTTCGACCCTACCTTGGACGCTGATGACTCCATTGAATTCAGCAATGCGTCTCCCACTTATAATAATTACATTAATCACTACTTGGAATCGACAGACAAAGTTAGTGATCAGGAACACATAGATTTTCTTGCTTTATGGATTTCTCGATGTGTCTTCCACTTCAAATATCTATAATTCGCCAGAAGATTCTTGACCCTCGACAACCAACTCCATGTTGGTCGAGATGTTTGCTTGAGTGAACTAATTCTTGCTGGAATGTATGAGAGCCTTGGAGCGGCTTCCATAATACTAAAAAGCTTTGAACTAAAAACCAAAATTTTACTGGCTAGTCCGTATTGGCTACTTCAGTTGTGGCTCAATGCCACCTTCGAATCTTCCCTTTTGAATATAAACCCAATTGATAAATCTGACCCTGAAATCCAGAACAGGATTGTCGAAGGGACTAGACTAGTTCGTTTAACCTCGGATGATGGAGGGAAAAACCTGCAAGAGTGCTTCAATGGCACCATTTGCTCAAAGAACCCATGGCCCAGAATGGTTCACAAAACCTCTCACTGGCCTTTCGACTGAACAGCAAACAGAATCCCTCCAGATTTGGGAAGATTTCCTAATCCCTAGACTTCTTGTTACCAGAATAATTTCCAAGAAAACTCAGAATATTTTACTTACTTACCAACCCAATTTTGTTGCAAGACAATTTGGACTCTGCCAAATCCTTCCCAAACCATTGTACAACCACAAAAGTGACATATGTCATAGAGGAATGAATTTCACAACTGTCAAAGCAAATAAAATTATAAGCTAGTCCATAGGCTTCCTCCACCTCAATCTTGTCCCATTCAAACCTTCAACTTTCTATACTCAAGACTTTGAAAGCTGGTGGAAAGAATATTATGTCTCCAATATGTTTGGTGTCACTGACTTCAATAATCATATAACTAAATCTTTTGCCTCTGTGTAGAACAAGACGAAGAAAGGTACTCATCGACACATCAAGGAGATCCAAGCATATCAAAAGTGTTAGAACATAGTTTGATTCTACAACCCTTGATTAGAGTTTTGATGATAACAAATACAAAGAATAAATAAATACAAAGAATATATACAAAGAACAACCATGCACCTTAAAAATATGTTTTATGTATGCAGAAGTTCTGATGGGATCAGCATCAGAAGATAAGCTATAAAATATTACATGCTGAAGCAATCAGATCATACGCTGAAGATTGGTGACCAGAACATGCGCTTAATTACAATAAAATTTGATTCTGAACAAAGACATATCAAACCAAGTCATCAATATTCTGAAGCATCATCAGTAGTTAAGGAAATAAGACTCTGAAGCATTACTGAACATTCAAGACAGAATTAATGCCAACGGCTTTCTTCAGACAAGACCTTCTCCAAAAGGAAAGTGTGTTATTAACATTAAACTTTCTTTATGGACAACGTATTTGCCTTGCCTATATAAACAAGTCTGATTGCAAAAAGAAGGACGTACGTACGCACACAACAATTTTATAAAGATTTCCAAACCACGCATATTCAAGCACTAGCAAATTCATTCTTCATTCTAAGCTTAACCTGTGTAATTTGTCACAGTTGTGATAAACTGTTTTGTTATAAAACAACAACATATTTTGTTCAATTATATTGTAAAAGAAGTTCCTTGAGATTAACCGGACTGTGATTGTACTCAAGAAGACTTTAACAGTTGTTAAAGTATCTGTTGTAATCTTTTGAGATTAGTGGATTAAGACCTCGTTGGAGAGAGGCGAAATCACCTTGACGGGTGGACTGGAGTAGTTTGAGATCAAACGAACCAGGATAAAAATAATGTGTCATTAAGTTGTTTTTTATCCAAGTTTTTCAATTAAATCCCCCATATTTGTATTTTTCACCTCTTCAATTGGCATCAGAGCGCCTGGTTCTGAGCTTAAACACTTAACCGTGTCAGTACAAGATCCAGCGTTAGAAAAACATTATGGCAGGACCAAGTCAAAACATCAGCAATGACAACAATGAAGAAAGGGACAGATTCAGTGGCAAACCTCCAGTCTTTGATGGAGAGAACTTTGACTACTGGAATGAATGAATTGAGAGTTTCTTTCTGGCCCATGATGATGATCTGTGGGACATGGTGACTGATGGATACACGCACCCAGTGGATGGACGTGGTCAGAAGTTAGACAGTAAAATGATGTCTGATCAGCAAAAGCGTGAATTCAGAAACCACCACAAGGCCAGAATAATTATTATCAACGCCATCTCATATTCAGAATATGAGAAAATATCAAACAGAGAAACTGCCAAGAATATGTTTGATTCTCTTAGAATGACGCATGAAGGCAACATTCAAGTCAAAGAAACTAAGGCCCTTGCGCTCATTCAGAAGTATGAGGCATTCAAGATGGAAGACAATGAATCAATAGAAACTATGTTTTCAAGATTTCAAATTCTTGTTGCTGGTCTAAAAGTTCTTGACAAAGGGTATTCTACTTGTGATCGGTCTAAAAATTCTTGTTTTCCCATAATCACGTTTCTTGGAAGCCAAAACGGCTATATCGGTGTTCTCTCAAGGTGGAGCCGAGTCATTGAATGAAGCTTGGGAAAGGTACAAATATATGTTGAGAAAATGTCCAAGTCATGGTGTTAAAGCCATTACCCAAATGCATATTTTTCGAAATGGATTAAAAGCATAAGCAAGTAATATCAGGTCAAAACTTAATATTGGTGGTACTTTTGTAGATAACTATAATTGTCATGACAACGGGCGAATCTGATTCAGTGGAATCCAAATAATGTTGATATCAAAGTCATCACTTACACTAGTCAAATGGTGCATTGTGGTGTCTATGATATACAAGGTAGTTTTAGATTTTGGCTTACTACAATTTACGCTTTCAATAAGCTGAACCAAAGGAGAAATTTATGGAATGATCTGGGTAATCTCCATCCTCAAGGTCCTTGGTATCTCTTAGGTGATTTCAACAATGTTATTAAGCCTCTAGACAGAAGAGGGTGAACATAGTTACGGAAGCTGAATACTCTGATTTCCAGGATCTCTTGCTTAGTCAGGGCCTCTTCGAAATGGATAGTTCAGGGGACTACTTTACTTGGTCAAATAAGCACCAAGTAGGGACTATCTACTCTAGAATAGACAAAGTGCTTAGGAATGCTGAATGGTTCCAAAATCACCTTAAAACTATTCTTAAAATCCTTCCTCCACACGTTTCAGATCATGCTTTGCTTCACTTGTCCAATCAGCCTACTGTGAAAATTCGAAAGAGGTTCAGATTTATCAATTGTATCACTGAAACTGTTGGCTTTATGGATACTGTCAGAGATAGCTAGAGTGCACCCCTGGAAGAGAGGCCTGTGTATGTTTTGTGGGAGAAGATTAAAAGGCTTCAGCCAGTGTTGTACAAGCTCCATAAACCTCTCATTATGTCCAAATATTTCATTTGTCAGGCCAGAGATAGGTTGGAAAAAGCCCAAATCATATTGTCTGGTGATAGGGTGAACATATAGAATATATAAGAGGTTAAGAACTGTACCGAAGATTTTCTTAAGTGGAACAATATAGAGAAATCCATCCTAAGACAAAGGGCTAAATCTAGTTGGCTTAAAGATGGTGATGGAAATACTTCCTTCTTCCATGCTCCTGTCAAAGCCAAGCAGAATGCATGGAATATGAACGTTCTCCTCAAAGATGATGAATCTCTTCTGCTTACTCAGGATCTTAATGAAAAAGAGGTTCTGGATTTCTATGGTTTCCTGATGGGCAAAAAAGATGAAGATATGGACAGTATTGATGTGAGTGATATAAGGAGTGGACCTCAACTCCGTAGGAGTCAGAGAGAAGATTTGGTTTATGCTGTTAGACAAGAAGAATTTTTTTTGCTCTTAAATGCATCAACGATGTGACATCACCTGGTCTAGATGGATATAACTCAAAGTTCTTTAAGCATTGCTGGATTATCATTAAGGAGGACTTGACAACTGCTGTTCAAGAATTCTTTGAGAAGGGTTATTTGTACAAGGCCTTCAATTGTACCTTGGTTTCCCTCATTCCTAAGAGCCTTTCTACGAAGAGTATAAAGGACTACAGGCCCATTTCTGTTTGTTTAATTGTCCTAAATATTATTTCTAGAATCTCAACCTCTAGATTGGGGCAGATTATTGGTAATATCATTAGCCCAAACCAGGTTGCATTTATCCCTGGGCAATAAATTCATAATCACATATTGTTGGCCTTTGAGTTGATAAAAAGGTATAATAAGAAAGGAGGTCCCCCTAGATGTATGGTGCAACTACACATGCAGAAAGCGTACGACATGGTGTCTTGGCATGTTATTCAGAACATTATGCAGGAAATGAGTATACCTCCACAATCCATCAGGTGGATTATAAAGATAGTAACTCCTGTTGCCTACCGATTTAAGGTGAATGGATATGTTTCTCGGTTAATGGAAGCTAAGTGTGGGATCAGGCAAGGGGACCCCATTTCCCCTACATGTTTGCTATGATTATGGAATACCTTCATAGATGTCTTCACCAAATGTAGCTCAACCCTAATTTCAGCCATCACTCTAAGTGTGAGAGACTCGACTTAACAAACTTAATGTTTGTTGATGATGTCCTCTTTTTCGCGAGGGGTGACCCCATCTCCATGAATCTTCTTCTCTCTATGTTTAATTGCTTTGCCAAGTTCACAAGTATGATCATTAATTTCTCTAAGAGTCAAATGTTCTTTGGTGGCATGGATTCTGCAGAGAAAAATTTGTTGTCGAGTCATGTTGGGTTCAAAGAAGGTAACCCCCCTGTCAAATACTTGGGGGTTCCCCTCACTTGCAAAATACTGGCGGTTAGTCATTACTTGCCTCTAGTTGATAAAATCACTAGAAACACTAATCATTGGTCAATGAAACTCTTAAGTTATGTTGGAAGGGCGCAATTGATCAAGAGTATTTCATTCACAATGGCAAACTACTGGATAATGATTTTTCCTATGCCTAAGAAGGTAATTAAGAAGATTGATGCTATATGTAGATTCTTTCTTTGGACAGGGAAATAAGTTATCAACGGGAAGATCCCTCTGGCTTGGTCTAGAGTTTGTAAACCCATCAAGTAGGGAGGTCTAAGCCTCATTGACTTGAGCTCTTGGAATAAATGCGCTCTTTTGAAACTCCTTTGGAACATTTGTAAAAAAAGTGACAGTCTGTAGGTTAAATGGGTTAATTCCTACTACTTAAAGGGGGGGAAATTGGAGATGTCGTGGTCAAAACAACGCACTCTTGGATTTTGCAGAAAATTTTGGAGCATAGGCCGTTTATTGATGTGCATAAAACACTTTGGGAAGACATGTCCATCAAGCAGAATTTTAGTATGAAAGTGGTTTACCTTACTATGTATTATATGAATAACACCCCTGTGGTGAACTGGCATAAAGTTTTGAGACACAACCCTGCAAGTCCTATAGCTCAACTAATTTTTTGGCTTGCCTGTCACGAGCGATTAGCAACAAAAGACTGGCTCCTCAAGTTTGGAATGCTAAAGGACAAAGTCTGTAGTTTTTGCGACAGGGAAGAATCAATTGGTCACCTCTTGTTTGAATGTGTTGAGACTAAGCATATTTGGAGTAATATTCTTGACTGGATTAAGTACTCTCACACGCCCAAAGGCTGGAACGAAGAACTCAACTAGATTGTTTCTCATGGTAAAGGAAAAGGTTGGAGAGCCGCCACTATGCCAAAAAAGCACATAGACAACACTTTTTTTGCCATAGATAGCGCTTATAAGCGCTGCCTATTCCCGCGCTGTTGTAACCTTAGGCAACACTTTTAGTCTATGTGAAAGTGCTGCTTAATGTAGACCTTAGACAATGCTTTATTGAATAAGCGCTTTCTAAAGACCCCTATAGGCAGCGCTTTTAATAATGTAAGCGCTTTCTATAGTGTGCCTATAGCAGCGTTTTCACTTTAGACATCGCTTCTTCAAGCGCTATCTAAAGTGAAAGTGCTGTTATAAGCACACTATAGAAAAAGTGTTGTCTATTGTATTTTTTATATATATTTTAGTTAAGCGTTGTCTAATGTCCCCTTTTAGGCAGCGCTTGTTATGTCATAGGCAACGCTTTTTGGTTTAAAGCGCTGTCTAATGTTAATGGATTTTTTAATATATTCAGCTTACATTTTAAGTGTCCTGTACATATAATCACTTAAAATTTAAGCGCTGTCTTTCAAATTTGCACCAGAATTTATAAATTTTTGAAGCTTCAATCCAATAAATATGCACCAAATTTACATTTTTATATATACAACTTTAATCTAACAATTTATATATACATAAATACAACTTAAAGTGTTCAATATTGTTATCTTCTAGAGCTTCTATTTTCTACTATCTTCTCTACAAACAACAACAATGAAGAATCCTAAATGAATCTATATATCTTCTACACATATATGCACCTACCTGAAACAAAAAAAACAAAGGCATATATATTAGAATCAAGCTATATATATAACACTTAAAAATCAATGTAACAAAAACAAATCAAGATTCATACAAACAAAATTCCTCGATTCATTTCATGCATACAAACAAAATTCACTGATTTCGTCCATACAAACAAATAAAATTTTGTTATAATCCACCATAAAAAATTCCCCCGATTCATACACACAAACAAAATTCCCTGATTCATACCATGCATACAAACAAAATTCCCTGATTTCGTCCATACAAACAAACAAAATTCCGTTATAATCCACCATTAAAAATTCCCCGATTCATACATACAAAAAAAATCCCCGGTTCATACCATGCATACAAACAAAATTCCCCGATTTCATCCATACAAACAAACAAAATTCTGTTATAATCCACCATTAAAAATTCTCCGATTCATACATACAAACAAAATTCCCCGATTCATAACATGCATACAAATAAAATTCCCCGATTTCGTCCATACAAACAAACAAAATTCCGTTATAATCCACCATTAGAAATTCCCCGATTCATACAAACAAAATTCCCCGATTCATATCATGCATACAAACAAAAATCTCGGATTTCGTCCATACAAACAAACAAAATTCTATTATAATCCACCATTAAAAATTCTCCGATTCATACATACAAACAAAATTCCCTGATTCATACCATGCATACAAATAAAATTCCCCATTTCATCCATACAAACAAAAAAAATTCTGTTATAATTCACCATTAAAAATTCCCCGATTCATACATTCAAAACAAAATTCCCTGATTCATACCATGCATACAAACAAAATTCCTCGATTTCGTCCATACAAACAAACAAAATTCCGTTATAATCCACCATTAAAAATTCCCTGATTCATACATACGAACAAAATTCCCCGATTCCGTTATAACTCACCATTAAAAATTCCCCGATACAATTTCAAATACAAACAAAATTTTCATCTCAATAACAACAACAACATTGCAACAATTTACTACACTATGACGACATAGTATCTCATTAACTAAAACTTATATATACTCAAACTTATGAACAATGAAAGTGTCACAATACCTTATAAAATTCTCATCTCAATAATGAATTGATACCAATCCTCCTTAATTTCGTCGAGATGATCTTTCGAATATGTAGAACACTTATATTTATCAAAGTACTACATAATATGATTTAGTTAAAACAAATTAATTAGATGAAATGTGTTAAATATATTAGAATAAATCATAAGTTAGAAACTCATACCATGAATGGAATCTCTATTTGATTCAAAAGAATATTTTCTTTCATAAACCTCAATATGAAATAACTGCAATCTATACCATTATGCTGACGAGGACACTACACATGGAAAAATATACAAATATATATCATCTCATATAATTTAACTTGTTTTATCAAGTAGCATCACTAATATAATCAAAATTATAAAAATATACATGCACTATAATCCATGTAATGTTGTTTGCCTTACTCTTTGGTACTTGAATATTTCTTTGTGATCTAAAAATTTGTATAACCCTAACAAAATATAAACGAACATTTAGAACAATCTCACATAAAAAAATAAATAAGTATACAAATGAAGTTTTAGAATAATATAACTTACGCATCAACCATCTCCTTCATGTATGGGTATTTTGTCCAATCGCCTTCTAACAAATCCAAATAATATACAACTTCTCTTATTGGATTGATCGCAACCAACAACCAGTGTCCACTGTAAGATTAACAAAGTTTATATTGAAACTTTCTACAAAACGTCAAAACACGAAAATTATAATAGATGATGTTTGAATAGAAATCTTACCCATTTCCAGTATTAAATGAAAAAAACAATTTTTCCGTATCTATGTTGGCTATAAATGTACAGACAAAATACTCTTTTAGGTCATCTGGTCGTTGTTGGATTAATAGTGCGTTGATATTGTTTGGAGATAAGAAGGAGAATCTTTGGTCCAATTGATGCTGGCACATCAAGTTGGCATACATGAAACTTAAATAAATACATCATTAACATTAATACCATTCAATAAAATTAGTAGATAAATTGTTCAATAAAAATGAAATAAAGTTGATCGGATAATACCTGATGTATGTATTGACAACACCGAGGCCTAATTCTTCATGTTTAAGAATTTGATCTACATCCTCTCTACTTATTGTTTCGTAATAGGAAAAACCAAAAATACCTTCTTCCATAGGTATATAACGAGCACATCCGTCGACCAAATCTGAAATTCCCATTAATGTCTGAAGGCATGACCTATACCGAGAAGTAGACTTTTTTCTAGTCGCAGACTTTGCCACAACCCTTTTTTCTGCGAACATGTTACTCATAAGGACTTGTTGCATGTCTTTAACATGAATCTAAAGATCAACTGCATATAATAAGTTAGGTGAAGTATAAGATTGTGAATTAACCTTTTCTATGCAAAATATATATTAATTTACCTCCTTTTTGGGTCAACTGACTCGGTCTGAGGCTTAATCCACTTATCTTTTGATTTAGATTTTATGGGAGTCTAACATTTCCATGAAAAAATATATGTTAAATGGTCGTAATAGTTTTCATAATAGTTTTCAGCGCTGCAAATGTTAACATACCTCATAATCTATGCAAATGAGGCTTGACGGTCATGCAACATAAGATTCTATTGCCTCTCTGACTAATGGTGCATCTGAAATATCGTCAGGCAACAGTAATGGAGCATCCCTCTCTATTGCAATTTCAATTGATACTTTCAAAAATCCAGCAATGAGCGGTTTATGGTGAAGTACTTCTCCCAAGGTGTTATGCACTTTTCCCTTGATAACCATGCGATAAGTCGGCGACGATAAATATAGTTGACAAGGTGAAATTCCCTAAACCAATAATAAATATGAAATTGTTAATGTTTATATATGCCAATTAAAAAATTATGCTAATTCATAATAATATATGTTATCTCGGGAATTATCTGTTGGAAATCACAATTGATACTATCTTTGTCACTAGTATCCTTGAACCCCAACCCTTGTCTTTCTGACATGTATTTTTCTTTGTCCTTTTCCAACTCACGAACTTTAGCTTTTAATTTTTCTAACTCTTCCATCACTTCTTTATTGTTATGACCTTTCTTCTTTTGATGACTACCCAAAGATGTTGGAGTCACCCTTAATCCCTTACCTCTCACACGACCGGTATACTCAGGAACATTTAATGCTCGAATAAATATGCTCCTGTAATCCTGGTCTTTAGCTTGAGTTTGAGATAGACTCTCCTGAAATTCATATGCATAGAGATATAAATTAGTGGTCATTAAACTCATAAATTCTGTATTTTAATAAACTTTTGATTTAATTATAGGAATATTGATATACTTACACATTTCTCATAAATTTGAAGCACATCTTCCTTAACAACTCCATCCTTACCCACCCCGGGCAGCCTTCCACAGAACATGTTCCAGAAGTGATGTTTCTTGACTTTTCTCCTCTTCTAACTACACATTAAGAGAAATAATAAATCAATAATAGCACTTGATTAACAAGTATATCATATCATTTATATATACTTACCAATATTTGTTGCAAGCGTGCATATCCCATACGCCCTTTTTTGTATGGATACGGGGGACTTGATGCTCGTTGGCGATTCACGCCACTCACATCCTGAAAATCTGAGGTTCTTCTTTTTTCTTTGAAGGTTTCCCATTCTTCGAGCAAAATCAAGCCTGCATACACCTCTGGAAGTGCTGCATCGATAAAATTGTTATCGGCATCCCTAAGGAACTTGTTTGTCAAAAAAGATCGAAATCCTCTTAGTCTTTTTCCGACCAATTGAAGACAATCTGATTTTCGATCATCATCAATGTTAAAATATCTCTACAAAAAAACATACATAGAGTGCATTAGTAATTTATATACATAAGCGTCAACAAAAATGAAAGACATCACATATCGCACATGTATTTCAGTCCATATTTTTTCTTTAACGGGTTTCAGCTCACGCCTTCTCCAATCATCACAAGTGATTGGAACTTCTCTTCTCACAACGGAACCAATGTAACTTGTCAACATTGAACCGTTAGGCTCAATTAGCTATTTGTCTTCATTCTAATGTACGTCAAATTTGATGCCTTTATCTCTTGAACAAATTATTGACTTCATAATTGTTGTTCCTCATCTAATCTCACTCTCCACATCACGAGTCGATTCATTTCCATCAATATTAGAAGCGGGATGATCTTTTTCCTCATTAGAAGCCATTTCACCTGTAATATTATAGAAAAACATAAACACCATATAAAATTCAAGTAGCATTGAATGAATAACAAAAAAATATAAACATAAACACAATATATAAAACCATAAACACAATATAAAAACATAAACACAATTTTATTGAGTGACATAACATATAACATTTCACTATTACCTTTTCCACTAACATCTCTTTCGTTTCTTGGTTGGAATATGAATTACTTGGCTCTTAACAACTCGGACGGATGGATTGATCCAAATTCCCTCATTATGATCATTTCTAATATATGATTCATCTGCTATAATATTCTCATCTTGATCATTTCGTACATACGATTCATTGCCTCTAACATATGACTCATTCTCAACATCAACATCACTTTTATTTACATTATCATCATCAATCACTTTGTTAGATAAAAGCACTATAAACCATTTGGAACTTGTCAGATCAGGGACGTAGAACACTTGTTTAGCTTGAGAGGCTAGAATAAAAGGCTCATCTTTGTACCCCACCCTATTAAGATCCACTTGTAAAAATCCCGACTTATCCATCTGTATGCCGCTATTATGTACCCACTCGCAACCAAAGATAGGCATATGAAACTTCTCATAATCAAACACCCAAATGTGCTCGATAACCCCAAAATATGACAAATTTGCATATTTTGGGTTTAAGTCATTCATACTTGAAATGTGCATTGCTTCAGCTAAAACAGTGACACCACTATTTTGCATAATACTTTTATCATCTTGTTCTTTGGTATAAAATGTGTATCCATTAATTGCATATGCACTATAAGAAAACACGAGCAAACTCAGAACATATGCTAAACATCTCAGCCTTTCGGTTATTGTAGCGGGATCTAAATCAAACTTTGAATAAATATTATCTTTGAACCATTGTATAAAACTTTAATTATGTTCTCGTACTATCCAATTTTCATTTCTACTCAGATTTAAACCCCGGAGTACATCCTTGTGCATTTCAACATACGGCTCAACCTCATTGTCATTATGAAGAACATATAAATGCACTTGATCCCGTTCAACCCTTGATACTGTCACAATTTTATTTCCGATTAAATTTTTTCCTTCCTTCCTTTTGATAATATGAGATTTGGGTAGTCCAATGGATTGAACATTGGTCAAATATTCAGTACAAAACTCAACCTCTTCTTCAACAACGTATCGTTCAACCATACAACCCTCTGGCCGACTTCGATTTTTCACGTACCCTTTTAATATTTTCATATAACGCTTAACATGGTACATCCATCTCATATAAGCTTGTCCACAAAATTGTGTCTCTTTCACAAGATGAACAACAAGATGTACCATAATATCAAAAAATGAGGGAGGAAAATATATTTCAAGCTCACACATAGTAATAATTATTTCTTTTTGCAATATTGGTAAGATCTCGGGATCGATCACCTTACTACAAGTTGACTTGAAGAAAAAACACAACTTAGTTATGGCGCTTCTTACTTTTTCTGGCAAAATAGAACGCGTACCTATTTGTAGAAAATGCTCCATTATAACATAGCAATCATGTGTCTTTAAACTCTTTAACTTGAGGTCTTTCATAGACACAAGTCTTCTAATATATGAAGAGTAACCTTCTGGAACTTTTACTTCACTTAGAAACTTACACAATATTTTTTCTCCTTTTTAGATAAAGTATAAGCAGCAGGGGACAAATATGTTTATGTTCCTTTCTTCATGGGTCCTAATTCAGTTCTTATTCCCATTTGTATCAAGTCCTTTCTTGCTTTAAGGCCATCCTTCGACTTTCCTTGTATATTGAGTAACGTACCAATAACACTTTCAAATACATTTTATAAAATATGCATAACATCAAGAAAATGTCTTACATACAACGACTTCCAATACCGAAATTAAAAAAAAAGACCTCTTCTTCCATCCACCTTTAACAAGCCTATGTGCAAAAGGCTTGCCAAACTGGATACTCATATCTTTCACCTTTTCAAAAAATTGGTCACCTGTCAACGTAGGTGGAGCTCTATCATGTTCTAGATTTCCATTGAATGCCTTTCTCCACCCACGGTAGTGATAATTAGAATTTAAGAATCTACCACGGCCGAGAAATACATTCTTTTCACAAAATTCCAATCGCTTCCAATTTGTATGTTCTTCACAAATAGGACACGCTTTTTGACCTTTAATGTTATACCCTGATAGATTTCCGTATGCCGGAAAATCATTAATTGTGCCAAACAAAATCACCCTCAAATTGAAACTTTATTTCCTATATCCATCATAAACCTCCACCGCGTTCTCCCATGAAATCTTTAAATCTTCGAGTAACGGTTTCAAGTAAACGTCTATGTCATTCCCTAGTTGTTTAGGTCCAGAAATTAACATAGATAACATCATGTACTTGCGCTTCATACATAGACATGGAGGTAGGTTATAAATCATAATAATCATAGGCCATGTCGTATGTGAGATACTTTGAAGATCATGTGGGTTCATTCCATCAGTAGATAATGCCAAGCGAAGGTTTCTTGCATCTCCTCCAAAATCAGGATAATCATTATCAATTTTCGACCATTCTGGTGAATCTGCTGGATGTCAAAACTTTCCATCAATAATTCTTTCATCTGCATGCCAAGTCAAGTGTCTTGCATTGGTTTCACTATGAAACATGCATCTAAATATTGGAATTATAGGAAAATACCATAAGACTTTTGCTGGAGACAGTTTTTTCTTATATCGAGATAAATCGCATTTAGGGCACTCATTTAACGATACATATTCGTTTTGAAATAGAATGCAATCATTTGGACAAGCATGTATCTTATCATATCTCATGCCAATAGAGCACAACATTTTTTTGGTCTCATAGGTTCGATTAGGAAGAAAATTATCCTCTGGAAGCATATCTCTAATAATGGCTAATAATTATGTGAAACTTTTATCCGACCATCCATTGCTCGCCTTTAACTTGTACAACTTTAATACCGCAGACAGTCTTGTGACTTTAATTAAACCTTTATACAACGGTTTCTCTACATCACTTACCAACCTCTCAAATATTTTGGGATAATCCTGAAGATCTTCTTCAAGTGCTTCTGCAATCTCTTCGACTCGATCACAATCGTATATATCTGTGTCATTGTCGTCTGAAGCATATGTCGTACTATCCCCCGGTTCAACATTCTCGTAACTTTTCTCACCATGGAATATCCAACATGTGTAACTTCGATCAATTCCACGCCTCAATAAATGCGATTGCAACCCAACTGCGTCAACTCGACCCACAAAACAACAACTTAAGCATGGATGTTTCATTCGATTGGTGTCTTCCACGTGTTCAACACCGAACTTAACAATTTCCAATACCCCATTCTCATCCTATTTGGACAATCGATTGGCAGCCATCTATTTTTTATCCATGGCCTTACTATTAAGTAAGCTAAACAAAAACAATACTTAAAAAAAAGGACAAAGACTAAAAAGCTTAATACCAATTAGGCATATTTATCGAAAGTAAAAATACTATAATTATTCAAGCAACTATAGTAAATTAAAAGAACAAGTAAATACCTGTAGAGAATTCAATAACTTATGAAACCACATAGTGTAATATTCTTGGAAACGCTCAGAAACTCCACTCTTCACAAGTAATCTATATAAATGATCAATTAATTTTATTATAATAAAACAAATCTATAGAATAAGAATTACATAGAATATTTATACAACATTAAACATATATGTATACACCATTAAATAATCACTAATATTCTTTTTAACATATATTTTACTGTTATAATTTTAAAAAAAATATAAATATTTGATTTTAAAATATGAAGGTAAAATATTAATAAAAAAATTTTGTTTAATAAAGATCTATTTTAATATTCTACATTGAAAATATAAATCAATCAAACAATTCATGTGACTCTATATTAATCAAATGGCTCATAAAGTGTAACTTTCATTTTTTTCCCTTCAAATTATATTCTAACTTCAAATCTAGATCTTCAAATTTTAATCCAATAATCATAATTTGTTTAACTATCTTAATTTATGTGTTAGTATGACTCTTACATTAGAGAATCCAAGTTTCCATAATTCTATTGACCCATAAACACTTTATGTAACATGTCTCTTTTCTCTAGAATTTTTATCAGTATTTTAAACTATTTCTTTATCAATTTCTAATCACCAATTTTAATAAAACATTTAATCCTTGTGTCTCGTCCGTGACTCTTGTCTAAAAACCAACTTTTCATAATAATAATCGCAATGGTAATGTATACACATTTCAATTACAATGCTTTTTTCTCTCATTTAATACATGCAATATTCGTTGTGACATTTACACAAAAACCTTACATGAAATCTCATTGTGACATTTTCCCAAGCACCTTACATGCAAAAACCACATGCCACACAAAACACACCATAATGCAACATTATCAACACTAAATCAACACTAAAACAACACTATCAACACTATCAACTAAACCAAATGCAACATTATATATCAACATTATCAAATGTATCAAATATATCAAAAATCATACCTAGAGGAGAAGAGAACCTTGATTGTGATGGAAGAAAGGATGCAACTGTCTTCAATGGAAGAAGGATGAGAATCTTGAAGAAAAGATGCAACGATTTTGTCAAGAATCAAATGAAAAATGGTGTCAAAGTGGGTTTTGTTCGTAACTACTGTATTGTGAAAATATGTTTTGCAAATAATAATGTGTTACTGTGTTTTATGTTGGGTGCATGTTTTTTTTTTATAACATGACTTTAGGCAGCGTTTGTAGTAGAAAGCGCTGCTTAATCCCCCCTTTAGGAAGCTCTTTAAGAAAGTGTTGCTTAATCCCTCTTTAGGTTGTGGTTTAGCAAAGCGCTTTGTAAGCCCACCCTTTAGGTTGCGCTTCTCCAAAGTGCTACAGTACCTACCCCCTTTAGCAGCGCTTTATAAATTCATATTAACCCCCTTTAGGCAGCGCTTTCACATGCTGCTTAAGCCCACCATTTAGGGCAGCGCTTCTGAAAAGCGTTTTGTAAGCCCACCCTTTAGGCAGCGCTTCAGGACCTACTCCCTTTAGCAGCGCTTTATCAAACAATATTCACTCCCCTTAGGCAGCGCTTTTTTAGAAAGCGTTGTATAAGGTATAGGACAAAATTTCCGTGTTTTTAAAATGCACTTTTAGCAGCACTTTCGATGAGAAGCGCTGCCTTAGGTGTGCTGTCTAATCTTATTTTTGGCATAGTGCACCCTTGTTAAACTTGTCGCGACTGAAGCTGTTTACGGTATCTGGAATCATAGAAACTCCATCATTTTTGACTAGGAAGTTGATAAGAAAGCTACATCCTTGAGATAAAGAACAATGTTATTTTTAGGGGATGGTTACGCAAAAAGCTTAAGTATAAAATTATTAGCACTAGTGCAGAAATGACTTTTTACATCGGGTGATAATGACTTTTTACATCGGTTCTGGGTCCGATGTAAAGTCAGGAGATATAGTAAATCAGGTAATTTTTACATCGGTTATGGGACCGATGTAAAAAGTCCCTTTTTTACATTGGTTATAATATAAGAATGATGTAAGAAACAGTTATTACAATATTTTAAAAAAATTGATCCAATTTTTTACATCGGTTGGAAGTAATAACCGATGTAAAAAGTCTCCTTTTTACATCGGTTATAATATAAGAATGATGTAAGAAACAGTTATTACAATATTTTAAAAAAATTGATCCAATTTTTTACATCGGTTGGAAGTAATAACCGATGTAAAAAGTACCCAGTGACGCAACTTTTTACATCGGTTATTACTCCCAACTGATGTAAAAAGTCCATTTTTGAAAGTTTTTACATCAGTTTTGAGTAATAACCGATGTAAAATGTATGAAATTTTTTGGGAATAGATTATTTATTTTCTGGATGTTTCCCTGTACAAAAATAATTTGTACCCATTTTTTCATATTTTTCCAATATCACACAGACTATATTTATGTCTCTATATTGATTTCATAGATTTCCAACATCACATAGACCACATCTAGGTCGATGTTTTCATATTTTTCCCAACAAACTTACAAATTAAACAATTGTATTGCAAACTTGTATTGTATTACAACAAACAAACTCACAACAAACTTACAGTTACAAATTCTTCATAAAATATACAAAAATATTCAACTATTTATAAGTCTTTTTCAAAACTTACAATTACATATTAATCACAAAATATACAAAAATATTCAACTATTTCTAAGTTTCCAAACTTGAATTACCAATATAAAATCTTTGGTAGACAACACCAAAATCACATTGCCTGACAATAAATAATAACAATTAACATCAGCAAAAAAAATCAAGAAACTCAATACATGTGCAAAAACCACATGTATTGTGCAAAAACCACAACTTAGACAATTCTATAAAACTCACCAAGATAAACTTAATTTTCATGTAACTCAAAGAAACATTTTGCCCAACGGAGTCGCAAATCATACAAATCATCTGGTGTTAATTCTGTTGGGTCATCAAATACCTATAATACATAAATATAACAATATAGATTTATTTTTTAAAAATTCATATTAAGTCGAAAAACAAAAAGTAAATAACAAAGTAAAGTTATTTTTAGTACCTGCATCCAATTCTCGGTTATATTAGCAGAGACAATATCCAACATATTTTTCATCACATAGTATCCACAATCATTAGAGTTATGTTGTTGCCTTGTCTACAATTGAATGACATAATTAGTGAATATTTATCATAAATTTAACTATAGAATTACAATTTACATCACACTTACATTGGGATGAAGTCATGTAGCCTTTTTTCTATTTCCATTTGCCATTTGATGAATCCCAAAAGAACTAATACAGAAAGATAAACATCACATAACTAAATTTACTCGCCAATGAAAAATCACATAACTATTAGTTGTCAATGAAAGTCACATGAAAGATAAACTTACTTTGTAATAATTTTCTTCGTGTGATGGTCAATTTCCCGATGAAGTGAACAAAATACGACAACTAAATTGTCTTTTGGACACATGACTATTAATTTCCAATGTCTCATGTACGTGTGTGTGGAAACAGAAAAGTCACATAAAATATATATGTTATCAAAATTAAATAATATAAAACACAATTTCATAAAAAATCTTACCCATGAATTAATGGTAGTAAGTGGCACATTCTATTTTCATCACGTAACTTTTCTAGTACGTAATTTTTAACATCTTCTTGAGATTTCGCTACATTATCATTATAAATACACCTAACAGGGTCCATAAATCCATATAATTCTGAAATGGAATTCTCAAGACATACACGATGAATATACCTGAATAATTTTAAAATAAACATTAGAATCAAAGTGATGAGAGATATAACATATTAATAGAGATTGACTTTAATAAAACAATAAAATGTACTTACGTGCACCAAATTTGCAGAATAGACACGTCAAGCCAATGACCTAAATCCACCAATAACTCTCTAATACATTTAGCTGAAACATAAAAATTAGAGACACTCGCACAATGACTTAATTGTATTGCCAAATGGTTATCATCCATTTTCAAAACCATGAGTAACAATCTCTCAACATCATCAACTTCCACGTCTTTTGTGCTCTCTTTTGTGCTTCCTTTTGCAGCTGAACAACTTCCTTTTCCGCTTCCATCGATAATTTCCAATTTTTCAATGCATTTATTATCACCTGTGCTTTGTGATAAACCCATAGACTTAAGTGTCTCCATTAATGATTGTTGAAACATCTTACGCTCTTCAACCAACTTTTCTTCAAGTTCAACTCTAAGTTTTGTTTCCAATATTGCAAGTTGTTCATTTACGTCAATATGTTGACGTGATCTTCCAAAGTAAGTGCTTTGTTTATGGTGTTTTCCAACACCATGGACACAACCTCCATGCTCAGATGTTCCAATGGCTAATGATAAGATATCGTTACGTCCATCCGGAACAATTGCACATTTTTCAGCTTCTTGAACTAGAGAATCCTACAAAATGCAAAAACATCAATTAATCAATCACAAATATAATGATACTTGAATAATTTTTCGTTGTTTACTTACAATTTTTTCAGCAACCTCTTGTGTAGATTTTGATGTGTATTCTCCTCCTTTCTTTTGTTGTGCTCTCTTCCATAACTCATGGCGTGATGGTGGAGATGGACTATTATTATCATCTAATGTGGAATTATCTCTCGATGATGACTTTTCTTTCATAATTTTCTCCTCAAGCAAGCGATACCCTCCACGAGACAATACGTGTGGGTATACATTCTTGGCCACATTATCCTTACCCTTCTGACTTTTTTCCTATTATAAACTCAAACAAGTAATTAATCACTAAATATAATAAAAATGTTATGCACACAAAAACATATAACTCCTACTAACCTTAAATGCAGGGGTATCTCGAATCTTGAGAAACTCTTTCCATGTGTCTTCCGTAATAAAGTTATACTTGACATATGGAGGAGGATCATTTTCTATGGGATGATGAATATATTTATCTGTGAGTTATGTCTTAAAACCTCTCCATCGCTCTCCCGCATATTTAATCCATTCATTCTTCAACCTATCCTTCTTTGGATCTTTACATTCTGGAATAGTAAAATGAGCCTACAAATATAGTATATGTCATATGTTGTTAATTAGTATATGATTATAAAATATAATAAAGTATTGTATTTAAAATACCTAAATATCAGTCCAAATAACATCTTTTACGCCTTCATCTACTTCTTTCCAATCATTTTTCACAATACTACAATACTGTCGAGCAAGAGATGATATATAACTCTTGAAATGTGTAGCATTTTTACCAACACCAATACATTCATAGGTTCTTGCATTAAACTCGACCTTTATCTTTTCACTTGTTTGATGAACTTTGTCAATTTGTGTCATTAAAGTGGGACCTCTAACTCTTCTTTTATTGGGGTTTGAATCACCCATGTATCTGTTTACACAAAACAAAAATAATTAGAAATAATATTAAGCAAAAAATAAAAACAATTAGAAATAAAATTAAGCACAAAATAAAAACAATTAGAAAATAAAGTAACGTGGAATTAACTTATACAAAAAATCTTACTAGTCCCCCCATATCCCTTCTTCATGGTCTATGCGAATAGCATGCACATCATCCCCTTCATTTTCTTCAATGAATGTAGTCACATTTGTTGAGAAAGGATGAGTTTCAGAAATATCAAGATTCTCATCATGATTTTCATCACTATCATGGACCTTTACTTGTAAAACCACTGACCACTTTTTATTAGAAGGATCTGTGACATAAAACACTTATTTTGCTTGAGATGCCATGATGGATGGTTCATTCGCATAAGCTAACTTGCTAAGATCAACCAGTGTATCTCCAAATTCATCGATTCTTACACCACTGTTGATATCAATCCATTTGCATTTAAATACAGGAACTTTAAACACAACATAATTAACTTCCCAAATCTCTTCAATCACCCCAAAGTACGGTGTAGATGCCATAACCGGGTTTTTATCTTTAGCACTAGAGAAGTGCATGGACTCGGCCACAATCATTACCCCACTATTTTGCGTGGTACTACGGTCATCCTTTGACTTTGTATAAAAAGAGGTTTTATTAATATCATATCCACTCCAAGTTATTATGTTACATTTAGGCCCATAAGACAACCACTTAATTGTATTAGAAATACTATCTTCATTAGTAATTCTTTCTTTAAACCACTCAGAAACTCTTATTATGCTCTTTTAACAACCCTCTTTCATTCATCTTGGGGTACTTTTTCTTTATGATGCTTTTGTGAGCAGATAAGTAAGGTTGAACTTCATCTATGTTATTCAATATATACAAATGCGCTTGAACAACCACATCAATACTTAAGCTCTTGACTTTTAAACCTTGTGTACCCACACCCTCATATCTTCCATCATGACGAGACTTGGGAACCCCTATAACATCCACACCTGAAAAATAGTTAGAACAAAACTCAATTGCTTCTTCTGCAATGTACCTCTCAATAATCGATACTTCTGGGCGGTGTGGGTTTTTTGTATACCCTTTTAGAATCTTCATATATCGCTCTATTGGATACATCCACCGTAAAAAAACTGGACCACATAATCTAATCTCCCTTACTAGATGAACAATCAAGTGAACCATAATGTCAAAAAATGAAGGAGGAAAATACATCTCTAATTGGCACAAGATAACTGCAGCCTCATTTTCCAAATCGTCTAACTTTAGTGGATCAACGGTTTTACAATAAATTGCATTTAAAAATAAGCACAACCTAGTTATAGTCTTCCTTGCGTTGTTAGGCAATATCCCACGAATAGCCAATGGTAGTAGTTGTTGCATTAAGACATGACAGTCGTGAGATTTTAAGCCAACTAATTTAAAATCTTTAACTAATATAAGCCTCTTGACATTTGATGAGTAACCATGCGGCACTTTGATACTTTGTAAACACTCACAAAAACTTGTTTTCTCTTTTTTAGACAAAGTGTAGCAGGCAGGAGGCAAATATGTCTTGTTACCTATATATTGTGGAGTTAACTCTTCTCGTATACCCATCAAACCCAAATCCAGACGAGCATTAATACCATCTTTTGTCTTGCCTTGAATGTTGAGAAGTGTTCCGATTACACTATCGCATACATTTTTCTCCACGTGCATCACATCAATACAATGTCTTACATCAAGACTAGACCAATATGGAAGATCGAAGAAAATCGATCTCTTTTTCCATACATTTTTCACTGTAGATCCTTTTTGGTACATTCCAAAGACAACATCAAGTCCATGTTGTTGCTGATAAACTTCCTCTCCAGACAAGGGCTTTGGAGCAACATCATGCTCTTGTTCTCCATTGAAAGCTTTCCGCAATCTACGATATGGATGATAACGTTTTAGAAATTTTCGATGCCCGAGATAAAAAGTCTTCTTTCCTTTTTCAAGATGATGGTAACAAGTGTCTTTTTTACATATAGGACACGCATTATGCCCTTTAAATTTATACCCAGACAAATTACCATATGCCGGAAAATCGTTGATGGTGCAAAACAACATGGCACGCATATTGAACTGTTCTCCAGAATACGCATAAAAAACATCCACCCCTTCCTCCCACAACACTCTTAAATCATCAATCAGTGGACTTAGATAAACGTCTATGTCATTTACTGGTTGTTTTGGGCCCGATATCATCATCGATAACATAATATATTTACGCTTCATGCACAGCCTAGGAGATAGGTTGTAAATCATCAAGAGAACAGGCCAAGAACTATGGTTAGTACTCAGATTACCAAACGGATTCATTCCATTAGTAGCAAGTCCAAGTCTAAGGTTTCTCGACTCTTTGCCAAAATTTGGAAACAAAGAATCTATTTTCTTCCATTGCAAAGAATCAGCTACATGACGAATTTGTCCATCATATTTTCTTTCTTCTGCATGCCATCTAAGATTCTTTGCGTCATCTGCATTGGAGAATAATCTATTGAACCTTGAAATTAATGGTAGGTACCATACCACTTTCGCAGAAGGACCCTTTTTTACCACCTCATCATCAATTGATTCACCATCTTTCTTTTTGTAGTGTGAAGCCTTGCACTTCGAACAATGATTATAGTTTACATACTCTTTTCTGTATAATATGCAATCATTAGGGCATGCATGTATCTTTTCATACTCCAAACCCATCGGACATAATATTTTCTTCGCCTCGTAATAACTACTTGGCATTACATTACCTTCTAGAAGCATTTCGGTCAATAATTCAAGCAACTCGGTAAAACTTTTGTCAGTCCACCCATTCTTTGCCTTCAGATTAAATAATTTTAACACGGCTGACAGACGTGTAAATTTTTTGCATCCCGGGTACAATGGTTTATCCTTGTCACTGCATATAGTATCATACGTATGTGCCCTCTTAAACGAATCTTGTCCACTATCACGCATCATGTCTTCTAGACGATCATCCATTTCTACACTAACATCATCTCTTTGAGACACATTTGAATTTTCTACTACTTCACCGTGCCATATCCATTTTGTATAACTTTGAAAAATCCCTACAAAAACTAGATGATCCATGATTTCTTTCTTACTACGTTTTGGTTCTTTATTTGCACAACGAACACATGGACAGAGAAAAAGCGTAGGGAGACTTTTTTCAGCAAACTGTAGAAATTCCATCACTCCATGTTCGTACTCGTCACTTAATCGATTAGCTCTCATCCAACTACGATCCATAACTATGTTCACACGGAGGAAGGTCTGGCGAACGGTGTGCCTGCGGCTACGCTACTTCACGGAGATTCCAAGATTGCAAGTTGCGCTGCTTCACGGAGAAAGAAAAATAGAATCAAATTTCAATGGCAAGGTGATAACTCTATTAAGTTTGATAGGTTAAAGATAAACAGTGTGTTTCTGAGAGGACCATTAACGCTTTTTTCGGAGGTTTCTAAATTTTCCACTTCTTTTATTTGGTGAGCATGAAAATAGGAGAAAGGAATTCAAATATAATAGTATAATAATAGTAACAAGAATGGAACAAAGTATAAAACACACGAGTAACAAAGTGTAATTTATAATAGTATAGTAATAGTAATGAGACTATAACAACGAATTGATAAGCAAAATATGGCAAAACCAAGTTACTATTACCAAAAATACCAGTAACAATATTCTTGATAAGACCAACATCACTATGTTTCACAGTGACTAAGGCCTTCACATTATGATGAGTTTTGGTTGTAGCCATTGCACAAAAACCTTAAGCTTATTTGCACAAAAACCTTAAGGCTCCAATGTGATAAGATTTCAAGATTCAGTTGCTAATTTGCTATGGTTGGTTGTTGGTTGGTGTTATTGACACTATATTAATTGCATTTTTAAGAGACATAAAAAAGAACGTGACAATAATGGTGGCTAGCTAGTAGCCACAAATTCTTCAAGCCGTTCCTTATCTATCTCTATCTATACAGTATTATATCTACATTATCAACAATATATATATATAAAACCAATTGCGGAAACTTTTTCTGAGATGTCTATTCTAACACCTGATGTCAATGAATCATGTATTATATATATTGTTATAGATTATAAATTGGTTTTATAAATAATTTTGAAGAATTTCAAAAAATATTATAAATTATTTTGATAAAATCAATTTAAATATCATGTGACAAAACTTATCTCGTTAAAAATATTATAAGTTAAAATGAATTCAAACAAAAAATTTGTACATAATGTACTGTAGTATTATCTCCTCTAGCATGTTAACCATCCCTTAGAACAAGATATCTCTATTCTCTAGGTATGTTTTCCAATATTTCCGATTATGGTTTCACAATGCATAAAAGACACCTTATCTTCTCTTAAAGATATTATTGTTTTTTTAACTCAACTCTCATGAATCTATCATATCTTGTAATAAAACCTTCTGTTATTCTTAAAAAACTTAGAAATTTGGATAAATAAAGTTACTCAAAGAAAATTTACAAGTTAAAGCGCTTGAAATGAATTTCTACCTAGTGTTAACATAAGGTATTGACTTAAATCAAGAGAACAAACATTGAATCAAGTCATGAACTTACTTGGATTAAGGTCAGCACTGACAAGCTCCAACACCAAGTGATTGTTCCCAACAATACCACTAACAAGATTCTTAATAACACCACCAACACTTTGTTTCACACTCACTATGGCTTTCACATTACGAGTTTTACTTGTTGCCATCAAAATGATAAACATCAATCTTGTACTCCTCCTTAAACTTAGCAGCAAAATGATGGAACAAAGCCTCATCAAAATCCCTAACCTAACCTAACCCATAACTAACTAGCAAACCTAACCTATATTTTGAATAAGTCACATTACGGATCAAATAAGTGAAGAATGTGACTTACAGTTGAAACGGCAAGTGAGGAGTTGTGAAGGGCGTGAATCGACCGACGAGGAGTCGTGAAGGGCAACGAGGAGACGTGAAACAGCGTGAAACGGCAGCGAGGAGGAAGTTGTACAGTGAGGCGTATGCGTGAACAGGGGCGACGTCTGCGTGAGAGGAAACTGTACAGTGGAAATAATGTGCATTTAGGAAATAAACTGAATAATATATATAACCTTTTACATCGGTGGAAACAAAGGACTGATGTAAGGGTTTGGGCCTTTGCAGTTTTTACATCGGTGGAAAAAGGCCCGATGCAAGCGTGTCCGTTTTTACATCGGTGGAGACACAGGACTGATGCAAGCGTGTTTTTATGATGTTTTTTACATCGGTTGGTAGGTGGCCCGATGCAAGCGTGTTTTTATGGGTTTTTTACATCGGTTTAAAATATGCCCCGATGTAATTTTTTTAATATATTTTATATATTAACAATCTGCCTGTGAATTTTTTACATCGGTTTTTAGTTAACCCGATGTAATATCTTGCTTGTTTTTTATTTACATTTCTGCCACCTTGTTTCTTATTTACAAAAATGTCACCGTATTTTTTTCTGAAAACCTTTTACATCGGTGGATGAGATTGCCCGATGTAATAGGTAGCGAAAAATATTTTTTTTCTTATTTTTTATATCATTGCAAATAAATACCTGATGTAAAATCTTTTTAATGGTATTTTTTACATCATATATTTTGATACCCGATGTAAAAACCTTTTCTCAAATGTCTTTTTTTTAGTAGTGTAGTTTAATGATAGATTAGGCTAGTCTTTTCTTGCTTTGTTTTTGTTTGCTCGTAGGCTGGATCCTATCGATCACCGTGTAGCTTCCCTGCTTTTTGGTAATTAAAGTATATCTTTTTCAAAAAAAAAACATATATTCAAAATACTTTAAATTTAAATATTTTTTTAAAAAACATTGATATTAAAAATTGTAAAGAAAATAAAATATAAAAAATAACTTTTTTTAAAAAAATATTTAAATTCAGTTATTTATTTAATTATTTATTTATTTTGTTAAGTTTTTTTCAAAATTATATAATACTATAAAAATAATTTTTTTTTAAAACCGGACACTAAATATAAACAAAAAATATTATAATTATGGATATTAGTCTTAAAATAATGTCTAACAAGTCAAAAAAATGTTGACTATTTCTGCTATGTTTAATGATATTTTTTTAAAATTTTTATTTTCAATTCTCTTGGGATAAATTTATGTGAACAGTAATTTGATTTTTTTTTTAAGGAAAATTCAGTGTGATTAATTACTTTAAAAGAATGTGAAATTATTTATCACCCTTTCTCGTCATAATTAATGTATTTGCAACACAAATTATCCTACATAAATTGTCACTTTTAGGTTTCTTCTAACTATGCAAACTAAATGGTAATATGAATTTTATTACTTTTCAATCTATATTTATTTATAAAATTATATATTTTTTAATTAGTACAATGAAATTGTTAAACATGACTATGATTGTGGAAAGGGATGGAGAATATATTAGATTTCTACTTTTTGTTGTCGATATATAATTGGTTCACTTATTGTAGTTAGTGGTTTTGGTTTGAATGAAAGTTTTAATAATAAAATGGATAATAAAGTTTTGGTTCACTTTATATTTCTAATAAAGTTTTAATAATAAATTTAAATATGTAAAAACTTATGTAGGTTAATAAATATTAATTAATAAAATAGATAATAAGTTTATAAATTAATCAAAAGTATATTGTATATAATAATAATAATAATAATAATAATAATAATAATAATAATAATAATAATAATAATAATAATAATAATAATAGTAAATAATAATAATAATAATAATAAATAATAATAATAATAATAATAATAATAATAATAATAATAATAATAATAATAATAATAATAATAATAATAATAATAATAATAATATTTATTTATGTAAGCTGGTTTAGTAGACCTAAAATACTTTTTAGAGTTTATGGTCTTGTTTGTTTAAGTAAATAAATTTTTATAAAAGTTTAAAACTTTTTATCCTGAATACAAAATTGATCTGATTTGATATGACCTACCCTTCCACTCGTGGATCTCACCTACAAATATTTAGCAGGTAGAAAAATTAATTTTAGTCCTGAAATTGTATGCCAAATCTTCTTTTTTTTTTTTAAATTGTTGAATTTTAAATTTTAAAATTAAAATTTTCCTATTGCATTAATTCTATGGAACAATTTCAATAATTAAATGTATTTATTTTGATTTATAAGAATTTTAAATAAATATAAATTTTTTAAATTTCAACAATTTTAGAAACTAAATTAAGTTAAGAAAAAATTTAGGTTTCATTTTTTAAGTATAGTTTATATTTTTTTAATAAAAATATAATAAGTGTATAATTTTCTCATACACATATGTAATTTCTATTTTTATTTCCTAAAAAATATTTTTGAATATAAACTACACCAATGAAATTGTATCTAAATATTCTCCATTAAATTATGCTATAAATTCAAGAGCAAAACTCTAATATTATGAATTAAATTGATATTCTATTTAAATACTTTTTAAACTAAAAGGTTTAAAGATAAGTTAAAATTTCATTTTTTATTTATTTTAAAAAATAGTAATTCTTTTCTTCTAAAAAATTCCCAAATTGATTCATCTTAAAAGTGAACTAAATTTCATTTATTTTATAAATTAAATTACTAAATAAATATCTTAAAATAAAAATCAACCAAAAGCTAACTTTTAAAAAAAAAAAGAAATTAAAGTTAGTATGGATTAATTATGCTCGGCAATATTTCAATATGCCTTTGCCAACTATTAGGCAGTAAATAAGTGATTGAGGTTTGTTTGGTTTGGAGAAGAGTGTTATGAAGAAAGATATTTAGAATTAGAGTGAATGGAGCACGAAAAAAGAATTATTGTCAGATTCATATACCACTAATTTTATCATCAATGACTTATCCTTTATGTCTCCTTCCTTTTTCATTTCACTGCATGAATGATCACTTTTTTTTAAGGAATAAGTCCTGTAGTACTCAATCAGTGGAACCACTACTAGCACTAGGACAATTCCAGACATGTAAGCAGGGATAGCTACAAGTCAACTTATTTTCTTTTGGTCATGATAAGTCCACGTGAACTTTAAGAATCATTTTTATAGAAATTATTCCAAGATATCAATATCAGCCTAAATTGTGTTCATATATACACGATTGTTGGAATATATAAATATTCTATTTTTAGTATTAACAATATTACACCAACAAAAATATTAACGGTATATAGTGTTAACAATACATATTATATATTAATAATTTTAACAGTATATATTAACAAGTTATATTTATATTAACAATATAACACACAAATTGTTTTTAATAAATATTATAACATAAATAAATATTAGATTTTTGAAATATTATAACATTAAAAAATTATAAATACTATAATAGTATAAATTTTATATATATTAACAATGCATATTTTTGAAATTTTTTTAAACATTAGATACATATAGTTTTTGTAAAAATAAAGAGAAGAAAAGTGTACCTTAATTGGCTGAACAAATCAAACTGCTATACACCATAGATTTGAAGCTTCTTTATGTGAAATTTGACACGCTTATATGAATAAAATGGTACATGAAACATAGAAAATGGAGAATAAAAAACGTGATTAGATAAATGTAAATTAAGAAAAATATAAAATTTAATTTAAATGTAAAAGATTATCTGAAAATTGATTACTGTTGTTGGAGGTTTGAAGAGAAAATAAAATAGTTATTTGAAATTGTTAAAAATATTTGCGAGGGGCAACACTTGGAAATGAAACACATTTGTCTAGAATAATAATATTTTGTAGGGGTTAAACCCTCACAAATGTGCACATTTGGATACCTAATAAAAAGAGTAATGGTGCCATTTTATTTTGCCATGAGTGATACCTCACAATGATCAATTTCAAAAATAAAAAGTTTCTTCCATATTATTTGCAACGGGGAGCATCTGACAATGTAATTTTTTATTTTTTCTGCGTTGCGAGGAGTTAAATCCCAAATAACATATTAATTTAGTGAGAGACTTAACTTGTGGCATATTCTCCCTGACAAAATGATTTTTTTCTTATAATTTATTTTAATTTGGTATTATCATTTTTCATTCGTGTAAGTGTTGACGCAGTAAAGCGGCAAACAAAAGATTGGAAGTATTTCAGATTTTATCGTATCCACAGGAATCAATGTGAGGGATCAAATGTCATTCAATAGTCTATGTTTCTAAGCTTGGTTTTTTGTAAAGGTTATGTAGCGGTAGAAATGTTTAAGACTAAGCCATTAGGTTGACTTGACTCACACAGATTAAAATAAAAATCGCCACCGCGCTTTATTATTTCCAAAGGAATGGGAAAAGAGTGAGTAACCCAGAAAGAGGGCGAAAGATTCAAGATAAGGGGGTTGGTTATGCAAAGGGAATGTATTAGCATCCTAAACATCTACGGTACTCTGCAGGAACCTCTTTGTAAAATCTGTATATTTTAGCTATAAAATGTTGTGTAAAAATAGATGGTGGAGGTGAGAAAAGAAATATTTTTTATGATTTTTTTTTGCACCTACCGCGGTTGCGAACTTTAAGTGCCTATGTACCACCTTTCGTGCAATAGGGGATCAGGGTACACGTAATTCACCTTTAAAAAAATTTAAAACACAAGTGTGTTGGTTAATTTTATGAGATAAGACATCATCGTCATTGTCCATGTAGAAAACATACTTACTACCCACAATTATGAGAAAGGAGAATTTACATCATCTCAAAATGGAGGATATGACTTGGATTTTATAATCAACAATACCTCACTCAACACCTAAGTGGAAAATATCTCTCTTCACTATATATTGTAGAAGTATAGTTGTTTGCATCACTACAAGGATTGGCAAGAGTCCAATCTTTTGAGAAAAGTTTTTAAGATAAAAAGCCAAAATGGCAAAATGGTTTGAAATGAGATTGATTGACTTTTAGTCTTCTCACAAAAAAATGTCAAGGTATTATTAAAGTTGATTGAAGTTTATTTATGAAAAGATTTTGAAAATGCATGGACTTAGGTCCAAGTTTATTATGAAAGTGGTTGAAGTTTAAAAAACAAGAAGAGTTTTCAAAAGGAGAGAGAGGATTTTTGAAATTAAAGAAGATGTGAGGAGAAGAAGAGACTATCCTAAAGCATGAGGTAAAAGATAAGGATAAGAATAATCTAATCAACAAGAAGTCAATACTTGACATTATGAGTCAAGATAGAATTCTCATTCTTTGGATTGAAACCAAGCAAGCAAAGATACTAGACCTCCTGAGAGAATCAAACTTCAAGTGTATTAAGTCTTCACAAAAATTGGGCAGAGGGACGGCTGTATACGGGTGAATTACAAATTACAAATAAAGTATGTAATCACAATAACTTACACACAAAATAAACAAACAACCCAATATCTTGAGGTAAACCTCAAGAACTCCAGACAAAATATCAATTAAGGTCACAAGGTCTCCAACATAGGCCAATGTTTCTAATCCTAAATCTAAGAAGTCCAATACTCCATAATGCCAAGGATAGTAACCAAATAGTCCAAGTATCATTAAAGTTTTATGGTTCATGTTAATTATTAAGTATATTACGAAAGAAAAGAAAATCTCAAGTGAGCAAAAGAAAAATGACAAGAGAATAAAGGGGCTCAAGTGAGCAAAGATAGAAAATAGCATGAAATATAAATGCTAAAGGTAAATGGTGCATAAAATAAAAGAGCATAAAATAAAAACACAAAATAAAGTCAATTATCAATAATCAGTGGTTAGTTGGATCACCATCTTGAAACTTGTATTTGGAGCTCATTAGAGGATTGGTAGAACCAAAGCCTCCACACAACAAGTTGCATTTTTTTTGTCAAGTATATCATCCATTTTGGAATCCTTAAAAGTACTATTTAATGATCAACGATGTTTAAGTGATTCGCGTTGACCAAAAGTGATGTAGATCCATTAGAGGATTGATAGAACCAAAGCCTCCACACAATGAATCTCAAGGTTATTGGATCAAAGAGATCAAATTAACATACTTGGGCTTGCAAACATAAGTTTGGTCTACGAATGATCATTTATTCGAATCAGGACAAAATTTAACGCTATGTTAAGCAATCGTAAGTGGACTTATATAGAAGTCGCACCTATTTTGAGGCCGGTCAATAACAATCTTTGCACAATTTTTTTTGAGACATGATATATAGATCATGCTCCAATAACACTTAGTGAAATAAGAAAGGGATGAGATAAAGAGGGGTGAGAAATAATATAAACCACATTTGAACTAAAATTAAATCAAACTATTATTAAAATCATTCATCCATTTTTATGGAGTTAGACTCAACACCATAGATCCAATGATGTTAACAAAGTTCATGATCAAATATTCAATCCAAGATCAGCCAGAAAATATACAAAAATTAAATTGTATTCTAAAATAAAAGAATAAGGGTTTAAAAATGGTTAAAATGAAAATAATAGAGAAAAAAGGAAACTATTTTCAAATTAATCAAGAAAAAATAAGTAAGACCATAGAAAAATCAGAAATAGACTCAAATATTTTTATAAAATTTTTGGTAATCTTTAAAGTCAAAAACTATTTTTAAAAATTAAAAGAAATGAGTAAAATAAACCAAAAATGACAAAAAAATAAAAAAGTCAGAAATAAAAAATAAATGAGTTCTTCAATATTTGTCACAATATCATTGGATCATTCCATAATTTTTTTTAGAATTTAAAAATGCATAAAAGTATTTTTAAACATTTAAAACAATTCAAATAAAGTGAAAATTTATTAAAAAAAAATATCAAAACACAAAATAAAATTGTGAAAAAATATAAATCAGAAAGAGAAAAATCAAAAATATTTTTCATAATTTTTTCAGACTTTTTGGACTTAAAATGAATTTTCTATGACTTTTTTGAAGTTTAAAAAAATTAAATATAAAAGTCATAAAATAAAATAAAAACGAAAAAGATGTGGACCAATGGATGAGAGTCAAAACGCGTTAGTAATCAAATCCAAGGGATCTGGCGCGCTGTGCATATCATGGTCATTACTGAATAAAGCATAGGATTCAATATAAAATTAGAAATTAAAAAAAACAAATGGCGATGTTTCATTGGTTGAAGGATGACACGTTGGTCATCTTCAACCTCCATCCAGTCTCAAAACCAGGTCACTCAAACTGTAAAATTAGAGCACGAGACTGGTACCATTAGCTTCGTCTCATCAAGACGAAAACAACCACACCTTCGCGAAAAATTTATGTAAATCGTAGCTCAAACAATTTGGAAGAGAAGTTTAGAAAAGGGATTTGAAATTTCATGGTCAAAATGTGCTTACAGTTAAAAGAAAGTGTTACGACTAGAACCAGGGCAATGAGAGCTTCACAATGATATCAAAGTTTGAAAGAATTGATGAAGGAATATACATATTGAAGTTAAGTTGCAGAGCTCTGAATTTGGACTTCTATGGATCAATATAGGTCACGATTATTGAAGTTAATTGTATGGTTATCTTCAGGGAAGATCAAGGAAGGTGAATTGATAGAAAAAATGGATCGAAAAAGGCTTGAACAATGATTTCGAAGTTGCAGAAACATGAGTTATCGAGTGAGTTTGGCAGAGTGATTTTGGCTGTTTAAGCTTGAGAAAATGAATGGGGGATGACCATCTATTTATAGGAGAATGAATGGGATCCTTAAGCGTGTGAAATGATGAAGTTTGGAGGGAAATCGCGGGGGTCTGCAGCATGAACAAAGTGTGACTTGTTTAGCATCAAAACTTAGCCAAATCGTGTGTTTCATGATGCTAAATGCCTTTGGAAAGTTGCTAAACATGATTAGAAGAAAAACGCGTGGAAAACTTGTGATTAGAAACCAAAACAAAGGTTTTAAAATCTGACTTGTGATGAAACATCAGTTTCAAGTTACCAAATTCAAATCAATAGAATTCTCAACTCAAGGGGTATTAAGGCATGTTTCTTGATGCTTTAGAAATATGAGATTACAAGCTTTGAAATGGGAAAAGAATGGAATCAAATGGATGTTTGAGATGAAAGTTGCAATGAGTTAAAGTTGGGAAAAAGAAGTTGACTTTCCATACTTAGAAATATTTCAAGTTTTTCTTCAAAAGTGACCTATAATGTTTTGCATCCAAACATGGCCTTCCACTTAGAATTTGTTTTTGACCAAAAAAGATGTCATGAAATAGAACTCTTGAATGAAATTTTGAAACTTGAAACTTGAAACATTCAAAATCTCTAAAAATTGACAGAGTTATGAATTGTTGAATTTGGAAAAAAATCATGAAATGACCTATAATCTTTTGTATCCTTAAGGCATCCTCCATCCATGTTCTCACTTTGAACATAAAAGAAGGAATAAAGTTCACATCCTCAAGATAATTGTGGAAAATGAGTGGGGACAAGGTGTTAAAAATTTACCAAGTTATGATCATTTGAAGTCACACATGGGAAATTGGGGGTTCATCTGGAGGACTTGTAATCTTTCTTCATCGTCATGTTTCTTCCACATGAAAACTCCTTGAAACTTTTGAAGTGATTTTTTAATAATATTTTAGAGAAAAGAATGTTTTAGGAATCACTCAAAAATACCAAAAGATGAGCAAGATATACTTCTTTGAAGTTCAAAACCCTAGCTCCTAGATCAAGAAAATGCTTTGAGGAACTTTGATAATTTTAAACAACCTTCTTGTACCAACACTTTTTCTTTGTAGATAGAAGTTGTTGAGGATGATAATGAGAACTCATAACAACAAAAATCACTTCCATATCTTGAGAATTGAGAGAAATATGTACTTGTGACCAATGGGAACAAGGCCTTGTCCAACCATGAAAACTTCTTCAATCAACCCCTTATACTTTTGAATCAATCTTGATAACTTTGAAATGTGGTGAACAAAGATAAACCTTTCCATGCAATTTATTCCAAAAAAAAATCAATGGTGAGGTTTGAATTTCTCAAGCTGTATTGACTAGGGCATGTAAATAAACTCATGAACCCATGGATCAACTTGCTAAGCCACATTGCCTTTACCTACATTATTAACAAGTAAGATAAACCAACATTGCATTTTATTAATTAAAAGGAAAAGTCAAAACAAAACATGCATAATCACAAAAGAAAAACAAGTCAAGGTGCTTGTTGATTCCTCAAAGAGCAAAGATAAAGATAGGGAGGAGAACCAAAAGCCCTAATATGATCTTGTTGTGATTGAATCAATATGGTATGATGAAGGGATCTTAGGGGAAAAATTGGGGTACAACAACTTTCCTTATTTAAGTTTCTTCTATCCGAAGATACGAAGGTTAAAAATCTTCTTGTCGACGTGATCGAAGATACTTAAATTTAAAACAAACCCTATTTTTGGCCCTAAGATGCCATGCGATGGTTAAGAGTATGAATGCATATGAACAACTTCAAAGGGACACAAAACACCATTGGGGATGTAGAAAAGGAAATAAGGATCAAAAGAGAAACCCGACCAAGGAAATAAACTACTGGTGAATCAAAAGACCCGACTCTATTGGTGTAAAACCCAAGTAAGAGATAAGGTAGCATCAAGTCAGCTAAAAAGGAGATAGAAGATCAAAAGGATACACCAACTTTTACTGAAGGAGAAACTACCAATGTTCACTAAAGGTAGAAAGGGAAAAGAATAACAACACCGACGTTTACTAACGGTGAGCTACCAACATTCACTGAAGGTAGAGAGACAAACATAGACGTTCATTGACGATGAACTATCAACTTTCACTGAAGGTAGAGAGAAAAGAAATATCATAGCACTGATGTTCATTGACGGTGAACTACCAATGTTCACTGAGGGCAGCAAAAATATAACAAACATCAACGTTTACTGACGATGAACTACCAACTTTCACTGAAGGTAGAGAGAAAAGAAATATCATAGCACCGATGTTCACTGACGGTGAACTGCCAATGTTCACCGAAGGCATCAAAAAGATAACAATCACCAACATTCACTGATGTTGAACTACCAACTTTCACTGAAGGTAGAGAGAAAAGAGATATCATAGCACTGACGTTCACTAACAGTGAACTACCAACATTCACTGAGGGTAGAAAAAAGATAACAATCACCAACTTTCACTGATGGTGAACTACCAACTTTCACTGAAGGTAGAGAGGAACGAGATATCATAGAACCGACGTTCACTAACTGTGAACTACCAACGTTCACTAAGGGTAGCAAAAAGATAACAATCACCAACTTTCAATGATGGTGAACTACCAACTTTCACTGAAGGTAGAGAGAAAAGAAATATCATAGCACCGACGTTCACTGACGGTGAACTACCAACTTTCAATGAAGGCAGCAAAAAGATAACAATCACAAACTTTCACTGAGGGTGAACTACCAACTTTCACTGAAGGTAGAGAGAAAATAAATATCATATCACCGACGTTCACTGACGGTGAACTATCAACTTTCACTGAAGGAAACAAAAAGATAACAATCACAATCTTTCACTGATGGTGAACTACAAACTTTCACTGAAGGTAGAGAGAAAAGAAATATCATAGCAGTGACGTTCACTGACGGTGAACTACCAACGTTAACTGAAGGCAGCAAAAAGATAACAATCACCAACATTCACTGATGATGAACTACCAACTTTCACTGAAGGTAGAGAGAAAAGAAATATCATAGCACCGACGTTCACTGATGGTGAACTACCAACGTTCACTAAAGGCAGCAAAAAGGTAACAATCACCAACATTCACTGATGGTGAACTACCAACTTTCACTGAAGGTAGAGAGAAAAGAAATATCATAGCACCGACGTCCACTGACGGTGAACTACCAATGTTCACTGAAGGTAGAAAAAAGATAACAATCACCAACATTCACTGATGGTGAACTACTAACTTTTACTGAAGGTAGTAAGAGAAAAGAAATATCATAGCACCGACGTTCACTGATGGTGAACTACCAACATTCACTGAAGGTAGCAAAAATATAACAATTACCAATGTTCCCTGATGGTGAATTACCAACTTTCACTGAAGGTAGTAAGAGAATAACATCGACCTTCATTGTCGATGAAATACCAACTTTCACTGAAGGTAGAGAGAAAAGAATATAGCACCGACGTTCACTGACGGTGAACTACCAACATTCACTGAAGGTAGAAAAAAGATAACAAGTTTCTCTAAAATTTTGGCGTTTGACCTAGAATTGGTCTCAACTTCTTCTTTAACCAAGGCATTCTGCCTGGAAAGGGTAATATATAAGTTGTCTCAAATAAAGAGACTACCACTTGCAAAGATTTCACAATGAATTATCTCTGCGATATTGAAATACTTGCCATCCACTGGAGTAATTTGATAATGAACTGCAAACTATCCACTCATAAAGAAGATAGCAAAAAAGTAACGTCGACTTTTATGGGGAAGTACAAGTTGCTCAAATAAAGAGACATGCTACTTGCTGTTATAGGAAGGATTGTGAAAATGACTTTCTGGGGAAAGAATTATGGCTTCTTGGGGAAAGAAATATGACTTCTTGGGGGAATGATTCATGACTTCCTGGGGAAAGAAATATGACTTCATGGGGAATGAAATATGATTTCTTGGAGAATGGGTCATGACTTCCTGGGGAAAGAAATATGACTTCATGGGAAATGAATCATGAATTCCAGGGGAAATCAATAATCATGACTTTCTGGGGAGATGCCAATATATTTCTGCTGAGGAGATAAAGTCTTCTCGTGCAAAATAAATGCACATTCTCAAACCAAGGCTCGAAACTTGAAGAGATCATAAGTAATAATATTGCTGGGATCCAAAGATTCAAACCAGAAATAAACTAGGGTGAAATAGTCAACCAAAATACATCCTTTGAGAAATAAATCAAGAGGGAAACCCAATCTATCCAGACAAAGAGCTGTACAAGAAGGCTAAAGCAAAAATCTTCCACGAGGGATAAATCAGTGGGGAAATTGAAAGAATATACACTTTCTGCTTAAGGCCGACACTCTATTGGAGAGAGGACAACATAACTCTGCAAAACAGGGTAATATGTTAACAAAATATTAACGAATGTGAATGAGCAATGATTTGCTAAATTTAATTATGCATGATGTATGTATGAATGTATGAGTGTTATCATGTATATGCTAACAAAATAGACATATAACACTAGGAATAACCAGGAAAAACCAACTCGAGCACAATCAACACTCAGCTAAGTCATATCCAAGATGAACATTCCATAAGAAAATAAGCACCAAACGAGGAAACAAAATCCTATTTCGCGGCTTAACTTCACTGGGAAGGAACATAATCCAGAAGTAAACAAATCATAGTGAAAAAACAGTACAGATACAGGGATATAACATCCTTCTCCAGGCTTCACCAGGGAATAGCACTCAGACCTCAATGGGGAAACAAAAGTTACATGGTCCGCACTTCTACTGGGGATTGCAATACTGATTTCAAATAATGAAGATGGAAACCATATCGACAAAACATCAACTGAGTATTTCGAGCTGACTTCATTGGGGAAATATCAGACATACTTCACTAGAGGAGATAACGCCTCATCATTGAGACATCAACTAGGGACCTCATGCTGACTTTATTGGGGAGTCCAACACCACATCGAAGAGGGGAAACCAAGATACGTTCTTCAATATTGAGAGTAAGTATTGCACCAACTTCTATGGGGAAAAAGTATGAAACCTCATGGGGATAACAACTTGGGGAGTTAAGAAGTCAAACATTATAGCAAGAAATCAATCTTATGGGGATTTTAAATCAAACCCAACACTTGGCGGGTGAAAACCCAAAAAATTGACAAATGCCTCAACACTTCTTAAATGAAACATTGCCATTTCCTGACTATTGGGTAATCAAACAAAATGCAAGTACTGCCGAAAGGGAGATGCTTCGTAAATGAGTGAAATCTCAGCATGCACGGGGAGAAAAGACTTATATCAAATAGAAAAGCCTTCACTGGGGAATCTTGGATTGAGTCTCCATATCACGTAAACTTATTCCAACAAAAGATGCCCTGGGATAGCCTTCCTGGGGAATCAAGAAGTCAACATTATAGAAAAAGGTCAAACTCATGGGGATTTAATTGATCAATAAATGTTAGAGGAAGCCAGACACACATCTACAAAACAGATCATAAGAAGCAATCCTGCTTGAGGAAGATTCTCGGCTTGGGGTAGACATAGTAGCTATCTTGATGAAATCCGGACATGCCCTTGGAAACCAATCTGGTGTCCCAAGCTTACCGTGATGATCAAGGTAACTTTCATAACTTGCATTTATATTCATTCTTTTAAGATAACCTTTCTGATTAAATGGCTTATAGAGATTTTTCGAATCTCGACTTAACTAACCTAGATTGGCTGAATGTTGCATCCTCTTTACTCTGTAACTTCTCTCAATAACATGCCTTTTGCTGATACTCAAATGTAAACTTCCATGATATGAATCAGTTATTTTACAAGCAAAAAATGTTTATTCTAAGAATGAAAATTATAATACAACAAATATGTAAGTCTTGAAGATTTTATTTGAAAAGATGTCGCAAAACCTTGTGAACGAATCACTAGCCAGGATGCGACTTGGTTTTTTTGTATGAAAGATAACAAAAGCGTATGATACAAATCGCAATAATTTAGAAAAATTAATGGGAGTCAGGAAACATTATCTCATTGGAGTTTGCTTTCGAAATAAACCCTATTTCAATTGGGACTTTTGAGGCCTGTAACGTGGCCTGGTTCACGGTTTTAGAAAAAAGTTTTAAGGCTAAAAAATATATGGTGCCCACCCCCTTCATGATGTTCTTCAGTCCTAAGTTCAGTTAACCTGACACGAACTTTATCTCTCAAAAGAAATTTCAAGATTGTTGAGGAATCAAACAAGGTTTTCTTTGGTTATGCAAGTCACTTATTCCTGCTTCTTTTGGGTTTCGTGTGACACGAATCTGTTCTTTGTTAAGGATTTCATACAGTAATCCTTTATCGCGTTTCAGGCTTTCCATTTCTTCCTTGCTTTCTGGACAAATTCCTTTTGACTTTGACTCTGAAGTGCAGTGAGATGCCCTGACTTTTGCCTAAGTGACTTATTTTTTCAAGTTCCGACTTAGCGGGGCTTTTTGTCTCTTTCTTTTTCATCATCATTTTTTTTTCATATCATCTTTTTCTTTTTTTTTTCTTTTTGAACATGTCGCGTGACTTCGAGTCGTTTGTGACTTGTTGGAAGAATTGTGACTGCCCCATTTCTGGGTAGATGAAAGATAACCATTATTGTATTGTCATCTGTTGATCTCCTGGTGTGCGAGAGATAGACATTAAGATATCGTCAATTGACACACCCTCCTGATAAGTGATGATTAACCATTGTGGTTTTGACTTTCCTCAACCTTTTGAGGGATAACCACTATTGTATCCTTAGATGCGCACTCTTGATGAGATTTGAATACTCAATCAGATTAACTGATCACTACCCTGCCTCGGGTTAAAAATGAGGGTTTTTTCTGAATAGAAAAAGAAACTCTTACTTCAAGGCTCAAAGAGGTTAACAAAGTTTAACTCCCTTATATCTCTGGAGTTTGAGGATTTGAAACAATGCTTATACATCGTCAATAGGGTTTTATCCAAAAGCATACAGCCAAAAAATTTGTGTTTTAATATCATCATCCTCCTCCAAATCTCTACCTAGGCAAGAGAATTGGTAACAAGTTGGTATCATAAAGCAATTTAAAATTGAAAAGAAATACGAGTGAAACGAATGAATTTCTTCAAGATAAACATACTCATTGTATTAATATTAAACACTCAAATGCAAACAAGTTATTACACACAAACAGTGCAATGATAAGCAAGAAAAGTTACAAAATGAGAAAGCAACAAAAATGCTAATAAACTGAGAAGGCTAATCATGCTTTTGGCCTGTAACCTTGTTAGTTCCATTATCCAATAACAACTGAATACCTTTCCTTACAATTGAACACCCTCGGGAGTCCCGACAACAAATTCGGCAAGATCCATATTGATGTTCTACCTGACCAGCCATGTGGCATAAAGTAGCATGGAGTTGTACAAGATCCTCATTCATATGTTCCACTTCAAAGATTCTGAATTCTCCAGGACATCTAGAAACCATGTTTACTTCCTCTTCATACTCTTCCCTAGGCCTGATTATATGGATGAGGCCCTCATCCATCGTCTCCTACAAATCAACCTTTATCTTGTCACAACCCTGTATATATGTGCTGCAAATAGAACAACTGGCATGGTCATGCGTATAATATCTAAATTCACAGAGTTCTGCATGCATTTTTACAAGATCTCCTCTAACAAATTTAATATCAAAAATTCGGAAGTCGCCTAGACAACAGAAACCATGTTCACAGAATTTGCTCTTCCATGCTTTGGCAAAGGATTATCTTTCACATTAGGGCCAACATCTTTGAAGGACAAGATACCAGACTTCACCAATTTTTGTACTTCAGTTTTCAAAGGATAGCAGTTCTCAACATTGTGCCCTGGTGCTCCCTGATGAAAGGCACATGTTTGGTCTGCCTTGTAATACCAAGGCAATGGTGATGGTATAACGGGAGGTGGTCTTGTCTGAACTAACTTCTTTTGAATTAACATTGGTAGTAATTCTGTATAACTCATAGGGATAGGGTCATTGTTGTACCCCAAATTTTGCCCCTAAGATTCCTGCATCATACCATATTGTTTCAATCACAACAAGATCATATTAGGGTTTTTGGTTCTTCTCCCTATCTTTAGCCTTGCTCTTTTGAGGAGTTACCAAGCACCTTGACTTGTTTTCTTTTGTGATCATGGATATTTTGCTTTGATTTTATCTCTAATTAATGAAATACAATATTGGTTTGTCTTACTTGTTAATAATGTAGGTAAAGGCAATGCGGTTTAGCAAGTTGCTCTATGGGTTCATGAGTTTATTTCCATGCCCTAGTCAATAGCTTGAGAAATTCAAACTTTACTATTGGAGTGATTTTGGAAGAAATGGCATGAAAAGGCTCATTTTGGTTCAACATATTTCAAAGTTATCAAAATTGATTCAAAAGTACAAGGGGTTGAGGGAAGAAGTTGTCATGATTGGACAAGGTCTTGTTCCTATTGGTCACAAGAGCATATTTCTCTCAAATTTCAAGATATGGAAGTGGTTTTTGTGTCTATGAGTCCACATCATTATCCTCAGCAACTTCTATTCACAAAGGAAGAATATTGGCATAAAAAGCTTGTTCAAACTTGGCAAATTTCCTCAAAGCATTCTCTTGATCTAGAGGCTAGAGTTTTGGACTTCAAAGGAGCATATCTTGCTCATCTTTTGGTATTTTTGAGTGTTTCCAAAAACATCCTTCTCTACAAATAGTTACCAATAAATCACTTCAAAAGTTCCAAGGAGTTTTCATGTGGAAGGAACTTGGTGAAGAAGAAAGATTACAAGTCACCCAGATGAATCCCCAATTTTCCATATGTGACTTCAAATGGTCATAACTTGGTCAATTTTTATCACCTTGAGCCCATTATTTTTTCGTGGTGAACTTAAGGATGTGTACTTCATGCCTTCTTTTATGTGCAAAGTAAGAAAATGGATGGAAGTTTCCTTAAGGATGCAAAGGATTATAGGTCATTTCATGATTTTTGGCCAACTTCAACAAGTTATAACTTGCTCAATTTTTGGAGATTTTAAGTGGTTCAAATTGAAAAATGTCATTCAAGAGATCTACTTCATACCATCTTTTTTGGTAAAGAGCAAATTCTAAGTGGAAGGCCATGTTTGGATGCAAAAGATTATAGGTCATTTTTAAAGAAGAATTTGAAATATTTCTAAGTATGGAAAATCAACTCTTTTTCTTCAAATTTGACTCCATGTAGCTTTCATCTCAAGCATCCATTTGATTCCATTCTTTTTCCATTGCAAATCTTGTAAACTCATCTTTTCAAAGCATCAAGAATTATTCCCTAAGACACCTTGAGGTGGAAATGCCATGGTTTTAAATTGGGTAGTTTGAAACCGAATTTTTCATAAAGTCAGGATTTTGAAATCTTTGTTTTGGCTTATAATCACAAGATTTCCACGCGTTTTTGGTTTTAATCATGTTTAGCAACTTGCCAGAAGTGATTAGCATCATGAAACACACGATTTGGCTGAGTTTTGATCAAGTTTGAGTCACACTTTCTTCATGATGCAAACCCATATGAATTCCCTCCAAAACGCATCATTTGCTATTCCTTTTGATCCCATTTTCTTCCCTATAAATAGAGGGTCATCCCCCATTCAATTTCTCAAGCTTAGATAGCCAGAATCACTCTGCCAAACTTGCTTCACAATCCAGAATTCAGCAACTTCGAAATCTATTCTCAAGCCTTTTTCAATCCATTTTTCCTCAACTCACCTTTCTTGGTCTTCCCTGAAACTAACCATATAATTACATTTAAGAATCGTGCCCTATACTGCTCCATAGAAGTCTAGTTTCAGAGCTCTGCAACTCAACTTCAATAGGTAGATTCCTTCATCCATTCTTCAAAACTCTGATATCACTGTGTTGCTCTCATTGCCATGGTTCTAGTTACAACACTTACATTTCACTCGGAGCACATTTTGACCATGAATTTTCAAATCCCTTTTCAAAACTTTCTTTCCAAATTGCTTGAGCTACAGTTTATATAAATTTGGCGCGAGGGTGTAGTTGTTTTCGTCTTGAAGAGACGAAGCGATTGGCATATGTCTGAGCTTCTGATTTTACAGTTTGAGAGACCTGCAAATCACGTTGGCTGGAGGTTGAAGATGACCTACGTGTCATCTTCCAACCAATGATGGCGTGCCATTTGTGTTTTCCAAAAATCTGATTTATTATTGATTTTGTACATTATTCATTAATGACCATGATATGCACAACGCGCCAGATCCCTTGGATTTGATTACTAACGCGTTTTGACTCTCATCCAATGGTCCACATATTTTACTTTTATTTTCTTTTTCTGATTTTTATATTTTAATTATTTTAAATTTCAATAAATCATAGAAAATTCATTTTTAGTCCAAAAAATCTAAAAAAATTATGAAAAATATTTTTGATTATTCTCTTTCTGATTCTTAATTTTTTCACAATTTAATTTTTTGTTTTGGTATTTTTTATAAATTTTACACTTATTTGATTTGTTTAAAATGTTTAAAAATACTTTTTTACATTTTTAAATTCTGAAAAAATTATGGAATGATCCAATGATATTGTGACAAATATTGGTGACCTTATTTCATTTTTGTTTCTGACTTTACTATATTTTACTATTTTTGTTTATTTTACCCATTTATTTTATTTTTTAAAAATAGTTTCTGACTTTTAAAAATTACCAAAATTTTTGTAAAATTACTTGGCCTCTTTTCTGATTTTTCTATGGTTTTATTTTCCATTTCTTGATTAATTTAAATATAATTGATATTTTCCTCATTATTTTTCATTCTTTAAACATTTTTTAAACCTTTTAATGTATATATTAAATATGATATTATTTTGTGATTATTTTCTGGCTGTCTTGAGTTGATTTTTTGATCATGGCTTTATTAACATTATTGGATCCATGGTGTTGAGTTTAACTCCACAAAAATGGATGAATGATTTTAATAATAGTTTGATTAAATTTTTAATTCAAAAGTGGTTTATTCATCTTTTGCCCTAATCCTCTTCATCTCATCCCTTTCCCGTTGCACTAAATGTTGTTGGATCATGATCTCTATATCATGTCACAAAACAAATGGTGCATAGATTGCTATTGACTGGCCTCAAAATAGGTGCGACTTCTGTATAAGTCCATTTATGATTGCTTAACATAGCGCTAAATTTTGTCCTGATTCAAATAAATGATCATTCGTGGCCCAAACTTATGATTGCAAGCCCAAGTATGTTAATTTGATCTCTTTGATACAATAACTTTGAGATTCATTGTGTGGAGGCTTTGGTTCTACCAATCCTCTAATGGATCTACAACACCTTTGGTCAATGCGGATCACTTAAACATCGTTGATCATTAAATGGTACTTATGAGAATTCCAAATGGATGATATACTTGACAAAAAGCAAATGCAACTTGTTGTGTGGAGGCTTTGGTTCTACCAATCTTCTAATGAGTTCCAAATGCTAGTTTAAAGATCGTCATCCAACTAACCATTAATTATTGACTTGTTTATTTTATGCTTTTATTCTTTTATGCTTTATGTACTATTTATTTTTTAGCACTTTTCATTTCATGTCATTTTCATCTTTACTCATTTGAGCATTTATCTTCTAGTCATTCTTATTTTTTGCTCACTTGAGCTTTTCTTTTTCTTTTCCTAAGATACTTAATAATCAACATAAACCCTAAAAAACTCTTAATGGTACTTGGACTATTTGGTTACTATCCTTGGCATTATGGAACATGGGACTTTTTCTTGGACTTAGGATTAGAAACCTTGGCCTATCTTGGAGACCTTGTGATCTTATCTAATTATTTTGTCTAGAGTTCTTGAGGTTTACCTCAAGACATTGGGTTGCTTGTTTGTTTTTGTGTGCAGGTTTTTGTGATTACATCCTTTGTTTGCAATTTGGAATTCACCTGTATACAACCGTTACTCTGCCCAATTTTTATGAAGACTTAATACATTTGAAGAGGTCTAGTATCTTTGCTTGCTTGGTTTCAATCCAAAGAATGAGAATTCTATCTTGGCTCATAATATCAAGTTTTGGCTTCTTATTGGTTAGATGGTCCTTATCCTTAGCTTTTACCTTATGCTTTAGGATAGCCTCTTCTACTCCTCCCATTTTCTTTAATTTCAAAAATCTTCTCTCTCCTTTTTAAACCCTTCTTGTTTCTAAACTTGAAACACTTTCATAATAAACTTGGACTTAGGTCCATGCATTTTCAAAACATTTTCATCAATAAACTTCAATCAATTTAATAATACTTCGACACTTTTTGTGAGAAGACTAAAAATCAATCAACCTCATTTCAAACCATTTTTGCCACTTTGGCTTTTATCCTTAAAACTTTTCTCAAAATATTGGACTCTTATCAATCCTTGTAGTCATGCAACAACTATACTTCTACAATATGTAGTGAAGTGAGATATTTTCCACTTGGATGTTGAGTGAGGCATTGTTGATTTTAAAATCCAAACCGTATCCTCCACTTTGAGATGATGCAAATTATCCTTTCTCATGATTGTGGGTAGTAAGTATGTTTTCCACACAGACAATGACAATGATGTCTTATCTCTTAAAATCAACCAACACACTTGTGTTTCAAATTTTTAAAAGAGGAACTATGTGTACCCTGATCCACTATTGCATGAAAGGTGGTACGTAGGCACTAAAGGTTCGCAACCGCGGTGGGTGCAAAAATCATAAAAAAATATATTTCTTTTCTTACCTCCACCATTCATTTTGTATACAACATATTTTATAGCCAAAATATACAGATTTTTCAAAGAGGTTCCTGCGGAGTACCGTAGATGTTTAGGGTGCTAATACCTTCCCTTTGCATAACCAACCCCCTTACCTTGAATCTTTTCCCCTCTTTTTGGGTTATTCGCTCTTTTCCCATTCCTTTGGAAACAATAAAGCGCGGTGGCGATTTTTATTTTTGATTTGTATAAAGTCTAGTCAATCCAATGGCTTAGTCTTGAATATTTCTACCTCTACAGAAAAATGGCGACTTCACTGGGGAAAGATTGACCTCTTGTTGGTCCATCCCTAAGTAGGTTGAGCCTATCTTTGTTTATATATGTATATGTGCTATTGTTGTTTATGTGCTATAATTTGTATACATGTTTTTCTGGATTTTTCCTGGTTTTCAGGGCGCTTGGTGATTACCCATAAGTCCTATACCCGAACTTGGGCAAACTTTAAGATAAGACGGGCGGTATAATCATGTTAACTTTGAGGGAGTAATCCCAAAAAAGGAGGAATGAGATCCCCCACTCAGTGGAGGCCTCTTTGACTGTAGTGTCGTTTACCGAGTAATCGGGAAGACGTACTGCTTTCGACCTGGGAGTCTGCTGAAACTGAGGACCGTAGAATACCTAACCCATCTTGGCCTTTTAGGTGTAGTTCCAAAGCTATGACAGAGTAATCCAGAAATAGTTGTCACGTGATACTACGCTCGGAAGAGTCTCTCTTGAGAATATTACTAATTATCGAGTTAATAGGGAAGTTGGTAATATTCGAAGGAAGGATGTAGACTCTGGGAACCTCTAGAACCTTGTTCGGCAGGTGATAACTCTTAGACCAACACATTATGGGTAGTACCTTCGACCTCATGCTCGTGACGTCGAACCTATGAACCCTATATGTGTGATCTTGTGTGTGATTGTTGCATCATGCATCCATGCACTCATAAGCATCTTTTGAAGAAAATAACATTTCAAGGGATTTAAAGGTTGACTATTTGTGAATATCTCAGGTACTTTTAACCATGGATTCTGGAAAGAGAAAGACCGGGAAATACCGTTTCAAGGATCCCAAGATAGATGAGTTGATCAGTCTAATTCCATAGATCGAGTGTTCTGCAGACTATCGGAAGAAGTATGGATTCATTATTCCTCTCATGAAGCTGAAGATGAATGAGGGTATTCTCTCGACCTTGGTCCAGTTCTATGATCCGATGTATCACTGCTTTACATTTCCCGATTATCAGTTGATGCCTACATTGGAGGAGTATTCTTATCTATTGGATTTACCTGTTACTGATCGTATTCCTTTTACTAGTTTAAGGGGTGAGCCAAAACCACATGAGATAGCTGCTTTAATTCATCTGGGGAAGTCCGAGGTGGAATCCCATATGACTACCAAAGGAGGGATTAGAGGATTACCAACTTAGTTCTTATTGGAGAAAGCTTGTTACTTTTCCAAGATGAAGAGTACGATTTCTTTCGAGGCTATCTTTGCTTTACTTGCTTACAAATTATTCTTATTGTATGATCAAGCGCCTACCACTGCGCTAAAAGCAATTGCTTGTAGCCAAGGTGCTACTCTATTTCCTTATAGCTAATCCAACAAGGGGCCTACCTGGCCCACCTAACACACCTGTGTAGGCGCCCATGGGGGGATGTTAAGCCCTTCGAATCCCTAAGGTTGACGCTGGATATTTTGATCCAACAATCTTCCCCCCAGTGTCAGCCGGGGGGATTTAAACCCATGACCTTGCTCTGATACCACTTGTAGGATCAAGCGCCTACCACTGCGCTAAAAGCAATTGCTTGTAGCCAAGGTGCTACTCTATTTCCTTATAGAAAATCCAACAAGGGGCCTACTTGGCCCACCTAACACACCTGTGTAGGCGCCCATGGGGGATGTTAAGCCCTTCGAATCCCTAAGGTTGACGCTGGATATTTTAATCCAACACTTATTTCCTAATGTGGACAAGTTTTTCGACATTAATGCTATCAGGACTTTCATGATTGGAAACCCAGTTCCAACACTGTTGGGTGATGTTTATTACTCTGTTCATCTTCAGAGTTCTTATCATGGGGGAATGATTATCTTTTGCACACCTCTGTTGTACTGGTGGTTCATCTCTCATATACCTCAGTCTGATGCTTTTTGGGATGTCAAGAAGGAACCCCGTTGGGTTCCTAAGATCATGGCACTTACTCACTCGGATATTGATTGGTATCATCGAGCTTATCAGGATATAGAGATTATTGACAGTTGTGGTAGTTTACCCAATGTAGCTCTTCTTGGTACAAAGGGAGGAATTAACTATAACCCTGTTCTTGCACAGCGACAACTTGGTTATCCGATGAGGGATAAACCGAACAATATTCATTTGAGTAGTTTCTTTCTGAAGGAAGGAGAAGACCATAGGGAAGCTAGGGAGAAGATTGTGAAGGCCTGGCGTCGCATTCATAAGAAGAGTAGGAAGGATTTGGGACCTAGGGGTGTTGTTTCTTTAGAGTCATACCTTTAGTGGGTCCGATCAAGAGCCATTCAGTTGAAGATGCCGTATACTCAGGAGACGCCCATGTATGATATATTTGTGAAGACCACTCCTCCCTTATTAGATGATCTAGAAGAGCTGCAACTTGCTTTGGTCAGGATGCAATAGGAAAGGGATGCTTGGAAGAACAAGTTCCAGACTTTAGAGAGTTCCTACAGAGCAGACCTGAAGGAGAAAGACGATTTGATCGAGATCCTCGAGAGTCGAGCGGTGGAGTCTATGGAGAGGCAAGGGGATTTATTTTCCCCTAAGCCTCAAATAGGTGCTGATTACTCATTTCCTGATCCAGATGATTGGAAGGAGGTTTCCATCAGACATGTGGAAGAAAACCAGAGGTTGAGGGCTTAGATTTCCAGGCTCATAGGGAAGCGCCAGCGTACAGATTGATCTCTATCAGTTCTTTATCTCAGGATTTTTAGATTGTATTTTCATCTTGTACTTGGAATCATTGAAACTTGTAATCCATTTTGAAGTTATTATAATAATAAATTTTTTTTCCAGTATTTCAAATGCGTTATTACTTTGATGTTTGCGATATGTCTAAATGTTAAATCCCTTGAAATATTAAATGATAAAATAAAAAATATAATAATCATATGCATTGTGTGATCGGTGGGAATATAACTGACTGTTTTGGAATGCTGGTTCGCGTTTGCGTTTGTTTTCGCAAAATGTCGCGGTAAGCAAGAGTCGCCACCGTCTTTTATTTTATCCAACAAGGAAAGGACAAAAGCACAGAAAAATTCCTTTTTGAGATATTTCTCGGGTTCGGGAGGTAGATTATAGAAAGGGAAGGTGTTAGCACCCTTTCTATCCGTGGTTATCCACGGGCTCTTAGGTACTTGCTCATTGTGTTTTCAAAAGTTTGCTTTTCTTTGTTATTGTGGGTTTGAAAAGAGTTTTTTGTTGGAAAGGAGTGTAAGTGCAAAAAGTTTTGTTTTTGTTTTAAAAGGAGCAAGTACTTAAAAACATCTACCTACTCAAAAAGGAATTAATCTGTACAAATGTCCTTTAGACAACGCTAGCCCACTATTGATGAATAGGTAACATCGTTGTTGGAGTTATCGGGTCAATTCGATTAAGGGACGTGTGGTCACTAAAGCAATGTTAGGACGCCTTAGCGGTAACCCTAATGTATTAGATTATTTCATCCGAGGCAACCGTTTCGAGGCAACTATGATCTTTGGACAAGAGGACGACCTCTAAAACTTCCTATACTCAATGGCCACGTTCAAAGGCAACCAAGTGAGGTGCACCCTAAGAGTGCGTATGTGCGAGTGTGTTATTTTTCAGTTATTTATCTTTGTACATGTCATGGGTGAGCTATGTTGATTTTAAGTTCATACATTGGATCTTGTCATGCATTCCCTATTATTAAACATCTAACAGTTTATGGTTGCGGAAATTAAATTGCGTAAAATAAATCTAAGCTATTACAAGGCATCGGGTATTTACATCGCCAAAGACAAACCCTTTTAAAATTAAATTGCAAAAAGTAAATAAAAGCGATAAATAAATAAATAAAATCCTAAGTTAAAAACTATTACATTCCCGAAGTAGTTACAATATTGAAATATGGATCAAAAATAACACGCGCGCGAGAAAAATTAAATCGGAGTATCTTAGGGTTTTGACCCTTTTTATTCAATAAAGCATATTTTTTTTTTGTTTTTTTGAATTAAAAATTAGTCAAAGTTAATAATTGAATTAATTAAATGAAAATATTTTTGGGTTATTATTTTAATTAAGGAAATAAAATAAGAATGGTTAAAAATATTAAAAACCTAATTCTAAATTAATGTTAATTTATTGCAAAATATGTTATTATTAAACCTATTTAAACTAAATAAATAAATAAATTGTTTATTTACAAAAATAAAATAATAAAATTAATGGAATTAATAAAAATATTATTTTTGTTGTTTCTGATTTTTTTATGAAAAAGTTAACTGGTTAATTAATTAATTAAGATAATAATAATAATAAAATAGAAATAGAAAAAATAATGAAAAGGAAATAAAATAAAAAAGAACAAACTCAGGGGGGTGTGAGCCTGAAGAAGGTGTTTGAATGGAAATTCCCAGGCCCAGAACGTCCAGCCTGTTTGACCTTGGAAATCCAGCGCGTGCTTGTTGACTCTAGTCCATGCTGAACCTCCAATCTGGATCACTGGATCTGCCTGGTGGGCCACTTGGCAGCTGTGATCTAGAGGCATATGATGCACCACACCCTAAGCGTTGCACATGAATACCTGAAGAAAAAATCAAATAAGGTTTTGGGGGACCTAGGATTCGAACCCAGGTCCTAAGGGGTTTTGCAATAGCACGCTCACCAATCCAACCAGCTTGTTTAGTTGTTATTAGAATAAGAAGTAAATATTATATAAAAAACAAAACGCTAAGCCTGAAAATTAAAAAAACGCGCTAATGATTCAAACAAGCCAATGGAAGCAAGACACGTGATCGTCTTCCTCAAATACCCTGGTTATTTACCTGCGGATTTTTATCCGCAGGAAGATTCGTAGGGCATCTCAAAAACCTTCTCCAGGCCATGTAAGCGAAACCTAAGAGTACCAATGCACTCGTCTCTTCCTCCTGGTCATTCCTATATCCATCATTGGCCTCAATTTATCCTGCATAAAAATGCCTAAAAAGCAAGAACAAGAAACCTAGTTCTGGATACGGGGTTATAAGCCATAAAAATAAAATTAAATATTACAGAATCGTTGGAAATTGAATGGTGAGTATAAATGTACAAGAAAATTGGCAAGAGGATGCAAGAAAATGATTTCACGATGCCATGTTCAGAGCTTGGTTCGTGATGACTTACAGTGCAATTTAGGAAATGAGAAGGCTTGGTTTTGATTGGTATTGCTTCAGGGGATGGCAGGGAAGAGAGCTACGTCAAACTTTTGCTTTGTATCGAGCTCCAAGATGGATTTCAGAATTCAAGTTTCCAAGCTTTTTTCCAAAGTTGTTCTGGCCGTTTCAGCAGTATCCTGTGCGTGTTCTTGCTTTGTGTGGCTTGTGTGAATGTTATAGAATGAATTTAGGTCAATGCTTGGGCCATAATCCATGTGCATTCAAAGTTTTAAGATTTGATATGATCACCATTATCAAGTTTCCAAATATAGGCCAAATCTGATTTTTTATGCATGAAAAGCCATGATACGAGTTTGATTTGATTCATGATGATAATTGAAAGTTGTACCAATCACAAAGATATTATTTCATCAATTTTTAGATTTTATTTGAGTTAATATTGATTAAAAATGAGTTAAATCAATAAAAATTAAATAAAATAGAAAAATGAATGAATGGCCATGAAACCAAGTATGGGACACGTGTGTGGCATGACAAGACCATATCAAGTGGAAAAAAGTGGGCCCTTTTGTAAAAAATTGGAGTTTTGAGGATAGTTGACTTTTGGCAAATTTGGAAAAATATCCAACTTCAACAATGCATAAATTCCTCAATTTTGAACTTTTGGAGGTGTTCTTGGACTTTATAGAAACCTTGAGATGTCCTATAATCAACACTTTTGGTCTCATATCATTTTGATGTACCATGCTAAAGTTATAAGCTTTGTAAAAAAAGGTGTTTTTGTTGAATTTCAAAAATGACCTATAATGTCAAAATTTGTAACTTTTTGTGAGAGCATTTCTTGATCTTGGGGTGTGAAGATGGACTGTAGGAAATTGCATCCTCTTCAAAATGAGCTTTGGATGGGTCATTTCTCATAAAGTATGAGAAAGCTATGCTTGGTCAAAGTTGAGTTGACGTTTCCTGCAAAACCCTAATTTAGCAACTTTTGAATCTTGATGAATCTTGAGCAATCCTTGATGAATCATGATCAAACCTTGATAAAATGATGAATTATCCTTCAAAATGAGAATGTTGACAAAAAATATTGAGGTTTGACTGTATTTGGGACACAATTGACTTTTTCCCTAGCAGAGTCGATTTTTGGGCCTCTTGAGCAATTGACTGACCAAACTTCCTCTTTAAGGCTTGAAATTTGACATGGATGAACTTAAGAACATATTAAGACATTGGGAAGTATTTGAGGCCATTTGGATATGAGGACCTTAATGCAACACAAAACCCTAATTTGAGGTTGACTGCCTTAGGAGATGATTTGACTGTCCAACTCTTGAGTCATCTTGAGCAACTTAGAGATTATTCTTGACATGTCTTGAGAAATATGGGAGGGTAAATTTTGGGGTACAACAGTTTCCCCTGTTCAATTTTCTTAAACCTGAGGATATAGATTGCCTTTCGAGCCTTTCGTGATCCGAAGGTGGAAGATAATTGAACACTAGAGTGCCCAGAAATTTGCACTCGCATGGTGTAGTATCAGCATTGTGATGTCGGGAATGGGCTTACAGATGCCATTTGGAGATTGTTGGTGGGAGGATGGGCTTACATATGCCATCTGCAGGAATGTCGATCGCATAAGAGATTCCTTAGCGAGAACTTGCATACCTGTTGTTGTAAAAGATTCCACTGGGGGAGTCTAACCTTTGTTGAGATTTAGGAACTTGCTTGTACTTCAACTGAGAGAATGCCTCGGCTGAATCTTAAGAACCTGTCCATAATTCAACTGGGGGGGGGTAATCTTCATCAAGATCTAGGAACTGTCTCGTGCTCAACGTAGTATACCGCTGAGTTTATAGAACTTGTCCACACTATGACGAAGGAAAACATCAAGATCTAGGAACTGACTCGTGCTCAATGGAGTATACCGTTGAGGTTATAGTACTCGTCCACACTATGACGTAGGGAAACATCTTCATCAAGATCTAGGAATTGTCTCGCGCTCAATAGAGTATACCGTTGAGGTTATAGAACTTGTCCACACTATGACGGAGGAAAACATCAAGATCTAGGAACTGACTCGTGCTCAACGTAGTATACCACTGAGGTTATAGCACTTGTCCACACTATGACGTAGGGAAACATCTTCATCAAGATCTAGGAACTGACTCGTGCTCGATGGAGTATACCGTTGAGGTTATAGTACTCGTCCACCCTATGACGGAGGAAAACATCAAGATCTAGGAACTGTCTCGTGCTTAACGTAGTATACCGCTGAGGTTATAGAACTTGTCCACACTATGACGTAGGGAAACATCTTCATCAAGATCTAGGAACTGACTCGTGCTCAATGGAGTATACCGTTGAGGTTATAGTACTCGTCCACACTATGACGGAGGAAAACATCAAGATCTAGGAACTGTCTCGTGCTCAACGAAGTATACCGCTGAGGTTATAGAACTCGTCCACACTATGACGTAGGGAAACATCTTCATCAAGATCTAGGAACTGACTCGTGCTCAATGGAGTATACCGTTGAGGTTATAGTACTTGTCCACACTATGACGGAGGAAAAAAATCATCAAGATCTAGGAACTGTCTGGTCTTTAACGTAGTATACCGTTGAAATTAAAGAACTCGTCCACACTATGACAGAGGAAAACATCAAGATCTAGGAACTGACTCGTGCTCAATGGAGTATATCGTTGAGGTTATAGTACTTGTCCACACTATGACGTAGGGAAACATCTTCATCAAGATCTAGGAATTGTCTCGTGCTCAACGTAGTATACCGCTGAGGTTATAGAACTCGTCCACACTATGACGGAGGAAAACATCAAGATCTAGGAATTGACTCGTGCTCAATGGAGTATACCGTTGAGGTTATAGTACTTCGTCCACACTATGACGTAGAGAAACTGTCGAGATTGAGAACCTTATCTGAAATTCAACCGAGGATAATTCAATTGAGATTTAAGAACTGGTCAGGTCTTCGACTAAGCTGAGAACTTAACTGCATCTTTCCTGAAAGGTAAAAGGTCAGCCATATGCAATGCATGAGATGGATCAAGCAATGATGTTCTCAACATAAATGAGATTGTATGGTATGATGCGTATATGCATGTATCATGGTGTATGAAAATGTGATGTTTTAGCTGGGGAAAATAAATCCAGGAGCTGTTGGAGAATAAAGTGGAGTTCTTCGCTTCCGCTGGGTGTGATGAACGAAGATGATAAACCTGTAGGAGAGAAAAAAACTCCGTTGGGGGAATAAACTGATGTAGAGATTACTCCGAGGGAAATTACTATGTGGGGAAGAGACGTTCTGCTGAAGATTTTAACGATAACTCCGCTGGGGATTCTGTTGATAAGCTCTCTTGGGGATTTTAATGATGAACTCCGCTGGGGATAGAAAGAACTTCGTCGGGGATGATCTTTCTGTTGCACATATTTCTTGCATTTATTATGCATATCCAGGTGCCTTACCCAACTTCTTTACTCCGTTCAGCAAGCTGACTCATCACTATAACACTCGTGCTAACTTCAAAAAGAAGATGGATAACTTGGAACAGGAGAATCGCGCGCTACGCGAAGAAGTTTCTGCTTTGAAGGCTTGCTTAGCCAACTTGACTACTCTGATGGAAGCTCTGGTGGTTGCTCAGAACCAGCCACCGAGTGTTCAACCTTAAACAACGAGGGCAAGTGCTGAAGTTCCTACTGTTCCTGTATCCGCCACTCCGGCTGTTGTTCAAAACCGTATACCTTAGGGTTATCCATGGGGAATGCCAGAGAATTTTGCACCTGAAGGTTTCAATTTGGGCCCTCAAGATGCTCCAGTGGTTCAGACTGTTGTTACTCCAGAACCTCCTGTGGTGCATACTGTTCCTGCTGCACCTCCTCCGGTGAATTTGGTTCCGTTTGTTAATGAAGATGTGTGTCATCCTTTCCCTCCTCCGAGTGAAGACTTGGGTCTTTATGACAGAATGGATGATTTTCAAGAGAAGTTTGATAGAATGTAAAGAGATATGAAGGCTCTTAGGGGAAAAGAGCTATTTGGGCAGAATGTGAATGAGCTGTGTTTGGTCCTGAATGTTAAAGTGCCTGCTAAGTTCAAGGCCCCAGAGTCTGATAAGTACAAGGGAAAAACATGTTCTTGTGCTCACTTGGTGATGTACGTGAGGAGAATGTCTACCCACACCGATGATCAACATCTACTGATTCATTTTTTCAAGGATAGTATGACCGGCGCACCATTGAAATGGTACATGAGTTTAGACAGCGCCAACATCCATACTTTTAATGATTTGGGAGAAGCATTCATTAAACAATACCAGTACAATGTGGACATGGCGCCCGACCGTGACCAGCTTAGGGACATGGTTCAGAAAGACATAGAATTGTTCAAGAGTATGCACAGAGATGGCGCGAAGTGGTTGCACAAGTGATCCCTTCCATGGAGGAGAAGGAAATGACTAAAATTTTTTTGAAGACGTTGGGTGCTTTCTACTATGAAAGAATGGTAGCAAGTGCCCCAAGTGATTTTACAGAAATGGTAGGAATGGATGTCCGCCTAGAAGAGGCAGTAAGAGAAGGTCGTTTGACAAAAGGGTGAAGGATCCGGAGGTGTGAAAAAGCCAGCTTATGGGTTTACAAAGAAGAAAGAGGGGGATATAAATTATGTCATACAAGAGAGGAGAGTGAACGCTCCTAGAAGTAATTATCAACGTCACCAGCAAGTTGCCTCAGTTACTCCTGTTATGAATGCCGCTCCGACTACCGTTGCTTATCAAAGACAGTTCCAACAGGGGAACCAAGGGAATAATCAGAGAAAGGAGAACTATGACCCTATTCCCATGAGCTATGCAGAACTACTACCAGCATTGATTCAGAAGAAGTTGTTCCAGACACGACTATCTCCCGCCGTACCATCACCATTGCCTTGGTATTACAAAGCAGAACAGACGTGTGCCTTTCATCAGGGAGCACCAGGGCATAGTGTTGAAAATTGTTATCCTTTGAGGAATGAAGTGCAAAGGTTGGTGAAGTCTGGAATTCTATCTTTCAAAGACATGGGACCTAATGTGAAAGACAATCCTCTACACAAACACGGGGGAGTGAATACTGTAAATATGGTGGCCGGTTGTCCAGGCAACTTCCAGATTTTTGACATTAATCTGGTTAAAGGAGATTTGGTGAAGATGCACGCAGACCTCTGTGAATTCAATTATTATATGCATGAGCACGCTGGTTGTGCTGTTTGTAGTACAGACATACAGGGTTGCGAGAAGATAAAGGCTGATTTACATGAGATGATGGATGAAGGTTTAATCCATATAATCAGGCCTAGGGCAAAATATGAAGAGGAAGTGAATATGGTTTCTGGATGTCCGGGTGAATTCAGAATTTTTAATGTGAAGCATTTGAATGAGGATTTCGTACAGTTTCATGCTACCTTCTGTCGTACTGCTGGTAAGGTGGAATACCAATATGGATCTTGCATAGTTTGATGTCGAGACCCCATAGGATGTTCTATTGTGAGAGAGGGTGTTCAATTGTTGTTAGACAATGGAACTATCAAGATCACAGGTCAGAGAGATGATTATCATGAGTTTGATATGGTTGAAGTTTGTTTGATGGAAGAAGAGTCAGAGGAAGAGTACGCCTCCGTGGATGAGTATTTCTCTTCAAATGAAGATTTGTTTGCAGGAAATGACCTTTTGATGGTTGATTGTGTTGAGGAAGGGGTAAATGTCATTGTACCTTGTTTTGGTGCACCCGCTCATCTTGAGGTGGAAGTACCATAGAAAACCAGCTGTTACCCCATTGGTAATTAGTTTGCCAGGTCCTATTCCCTATAAATCAGATAAGTACGTGCCTTACAAATACAACACTACAATCTTATAAGATGGGGTGGAAGTTCCCATCCAACCAATGCTAGATGTTGGAAATATAGATGATAATAGTAGGGTGACCCGTAGTGGGCGTGTGTTGCGCCGGTTGTGCGAAGGGATGTTGTTGCTGGAAAGAAAATTTCTGAGAACGATGAGCCTAAGAAGGCTGCAGGAGAGACTAGCGGAGCCACATTAGAGAAAGAAGTGGATGATATCTTGAAGATAATTAAGATAAGCGATTACAGAATTGTAGATCAGCTATTACAGACTCCTTCAAAGATATCCATCCTAGCTTTATTAATGAATTCCTCTGCTCATAGAGAATCACTGATGAGAGTACTAGACCAAGATTTTATGGAGAGTGACATGCCGTTAGATCAATTCAGTAGTGTAATTGGAAACATTACATCATGTAACAACTTGAGTTTCTGCGATAATGAGTTACCAGATGAAGGGAGGAATCACAACCTGGCCCTCCACATATCTATGAACTGCAAGAATGACTCGCTATCCAATGTGCTAATTGATAACGGATCCACGTTGAATGTTATACCGGGGAGTACCCTCATGAAGTTAAAGTATCAAGGAACACCTACGCACCCGAGTGGCATCATTGTGAAGGATTTTGATGGGTCGAGGAAATCTGTCATCGATGAAGTGGACTTGCCCATCCATATAGGACCATATTTGTTCTAGATAACCTTCCAGGTCATGGACATTATTCCCGCATATAGTTGTTTGCTAGGACGGCCATGGATACACGAAGCAGGGGCTGTCACTTCAACTCTGCATCAGAAGCTAAAATTTGTGCGTGAAGGAAAGGTAATGATCATAAATGGGGAGCAGGCGTTGTTGATATCCCATCTATCCTATTTCAGTATTGTAGAAGCGGATGAGGTTGTTGTTGGAACCCAGTTCCAAGCCCTATCCATTGACAACATAAGAAGGAATGAGAATTCTGTGGTTTCTCTGAAGGACGCGCAACAGGTTGTGCGCAATGGTCATAATGCAGTTTGGGGACGACCTGTGGATCCACCTGTGATAAAAAATAGAGCTAGTTTGGGTTTCTCTTCGAGGAATGGCAAAGGAAAAAATTTGAAGTCAAAGTCTTCTGTGAACATTTATCATGATGTTTCCGCAGTGGAGGCTACCTCCATCCAATTGGTTCTGGAATTAATGTTGGTGAAGAGGATGAATCAGAGCAGGAAGTACCGAATTATGTAAGGCATGGAGTCCGAGTTCAGAACTGGGTCACCATTGATGTTCCTTCTTGCATACAACTTTCAAAGTAATTTGTTTTGTTAATCTCTTTCTTTCTTTTAAAAAGCTTTCACTCTGCCCAAGGTGGAAGTATTAATGTTGAAGGGCTTATCTATTTGCTATAACTTTTAAGATCATTAATAAAAGTTGTCATTGCTTCCAAAATTATGTCTTTTATTTTCTGCTTATTTCTTGGGAAATGGTAATAAAAAAAACCCTTTCAAAATAAATAATAACTGAAAATTAATCTGCATGATCACTTGTTATATGTGTCAGTTTCTAAAAGCAATCATAAATCATATGTGCAGATTAATTAAAAAACCTGTTGAATACAATGACCCTGCACCCTCTCCCAACTTTGATTGTCCTGTGTTTGGGGCTGAAGAAGAAGATTATGATGAGATTCCAGAAGAGGTCTCACGGTTGCTTGAGCACGAGGAAAATACCATTCAGCCATATAAAGATCCTTTGGAAGTGAATAATTTGAGTTCAGAAGAAGATCCGAAGGAAGTCAAGATTGGAGCATCGTTGCATCCTGATGTAAAGAGCGGGTTGATTGAGCTGTTGAAATAGTATGTCGATATTTTTGCTTGGTCTTATCAAGATATACCTGGTCTAGACACAGACATTGTCGAGCATCATTTGCCGTTGAAGCCAGAGTGTTCGCCAGTTAAACAAAAGTTTAGAAGAACCCACCTAGACATGGCAGTAAAGATCAAAGAGGAGGTCCTTAAGCAAATTAATGTTGGTTTTCTTGTGACGTCAGTGTATCCTCAATGGATTGCCAATATTTTCCCAGTACCGAAAAAAGACGGAAAAGTCCGCATGTGCGTAGATTACAGGGATATAAATAAAGCTAGTCCAAAAGATGATTTTCCACTGCCACACATCGACATGTTAGTGGACAACACAGCAAAATTCAAAGTATTCTCGTTCATGGACGGATTTTCCGGGTATAATCAAATAAGAATGGCTCCAGAGGACATGGAAAAAACAACGTTTATCACACCTTAGGGAACATTCTGTTATAGAGTGATGCCCTTCGGGTTGAAGAACGCTGGTGCAACGTACCAGAGGGATATGACAACCCTAATCCATGATCTGATGCATAAAGAAATCGAAGTATATGTTGATGATATGATTGCCAAATCCCAAACCGAAGAAGGGCATATAGAAGATTTCTTGAAGTTGTTTCAGCGTTTGAAGAAGTATCATCTCCGCTTGAATCCAAATAAATGCACCTTCGGAGTTAGATTGGGGAAATTGTTGGGTTTTATTGTTAGCCAGAAAGGAATTAAAGTTGACCCTGATAAAGTCAAAGCAATTCAATAAATTACAGCACCAAGAACTAAAAAGCAAGTCAGGGGTTTCCTCGGGCGTTTGAATTATATCTCCAGATTTATTTCCCACATGACTGCAACGTGTGAACCAATCTTTAAGTTGTTAAAGAAATATCAAGGTTGTGTGTGGACGGATGACTGCCAAAGGGCATTTGAGAGCATTAAAGAATATCTTCTTGAACCTCCTATCTTGCTCCCTCCCGTAGAAGGAAGACCGTTGATTATGTATCTAATAGTATTAGATAAGTCCATGGGTTGTATTCTGGGACAATAGGATGAAACAGGAAAGAAAGAGTTCACCATTTATTATCTCAGCAAAAAGTTCACTGATTGTGAGTCGCGGTATTCCACTCTAGAAAGGGCATGTTGTGATTTATCCTGGGCGGCAAAGCGTTTGCGGCAGTACATGTTGAATCATACCACTTGGTTGATCTCCAAAATGGATCCAATCAAGTATATTTTTGAAAAGCATGCTCTTACTGGAAGAATTGTCCACTGGTAGATGTTGTTATCTGAATATGATATCGAATACCGCACTCAAAAGGCTATTAAAAGTAGTGTGTTGGCAGATTACCTTTCTCACCAACCGGTGGAAGATCATCAGTCTGCAGAGTATGAATTCCCCGATGAGGATGTGATGTTCCTGAAAGTGAAATATTATGATGAAGCATTGCCTGAGGAGGGCCCCGACCCTGAATCTCATTGGAGTATGATATTTGATGGAGCTGTGAATGCTTATGGTAAAGGAATCGGTGCTGTGATTGTTACTCCTCATGGATCACATATTCCTTTTACCGCAAGGTTAACATTTGATTGCACAAATAATATGGCAGAATATGAGGCTTGCATCATGGGTCTTAAGGAAGCTATTGATCTCAGAATCAAAATTCTATATGTGTATGGCGATTCAGCTTTGGTAATAAATCAGATTAAAGGAGAATGGGACACTCGTCACCCTGGCTTGATCCCTTACAAAGATTATGCTAGAAGATTATTACCCTTCTTCAATAAAGTTGAATTCCATCACATTCCTAGAGATGAAAATCAAATGGCGGATGCTCTGGCAACTTTGGCTTCCATGTACCAAGTGAATACTTGGAATGATGTACCCCGAATTACAATTTGACGACTAGATAGGCCCGCTCATGTGTTTGCGACAGAGCAGGTAACAGATGAAAAATCTTGGTATTATGATTTCAAGCATTTTCTTTAGACTAAGGAATACCCATTTGGTGCGTCGAAGAAAGATAGAAAGGCACTGAGAAGATTAGCAGACAGTTTCTTCCTAAGTGAAAATGTCTTATACAAGAGAAATTATGACATTGTCTTGCTCAAATGCGTGGATAGATACGAAACAGACATGTTGATGCATGAGATTCATGAAGGTTCATTTGGCACTCATGCTAATGGACATTCGATGGCTAAAAAGATGCTAAGGGTGTGACACCCCAAATAATCCGATTATTAAATAATTAGAATTTTTAATTATTAATTTAATTGGAAATTTAATTATTGGTATTTTTGGATTATTGGAATTAATTTAATTAATTAAAGGAAAGAAGTATTGGTGGTGTGAAGAGTGATTAGAGGGTGTGAGGGGTAAAATACTCTACTCTTACTAATTACTAATTTAATTATTTTATTAGAATAATAAAAGGAGTATTAAAAGGAAAAAGAAGAGAAAGAGAGTTATTTTGGAATATTCATCATACGTGCATTTGAGAAGAGGAAAAAGAAGGAGAAAACCGGAAGCGTCAGAATTCGAAGAACCCACAAGGTAAGGGGTGATTTCGATTAGTTAATTCATATTATCGGTTTAGATATTCAATAGTATGGATCATAGTATGTTAGGGAATCCCGGTTTGGAATTCTAGAGTTCCGTAGAATTGTCCCTATTGCGTCGAATTGTAGGTTGAAAACCATTAGGGTGTCAGATGATAAAAAGGAATGATGAAATAATGTTGTTTGATGTTATAATGGTGCAAAATGAATGTGTTTTGGTGTTTCTTATGTTGCAATTCGTATGGGTATGTTTGGAATTGGTTTAGAATGAATAAATGCTGTCAAAAGTGTAGAATTTGACTCTGCAGGTCGTGGGAACCGATTCCCAGTGGGAAGGAACCGAGTTCCACTGTGTGAATTTATAAAAACTGGCAAAAATGCACGTAGGAACCGGTTCCTGTATAGGTAGGAACCGGGTTCCCATACATTTTTCCAGGAGCGTGATTTTTGAACTTCGCAGGAACCGGTTCCTGCATATGTAGGAACCGGGTTCTGCTGTAACTTTTTGAAAAATATTAAACTTTGAAAATTCATAACTTTCAAACCGTAAGTCTGTTTTGAGTGCCGTTTTGGAGGTTATTTCTTAAATTTAATGCTCTATCTTATAAAATGAAAATATTTCCTAAAACCTAAAATTATTTTGAAAATGAGTCAAATCCCGGAATAAGTGATTATTGGCTAACGCACATGGGTGTGTATGTAGCAGTGAACCTGTGATGGATGGATGTATTAGTATTGTGTGAATGAAAGGCATATTTATGTTGCTAATGATGGTGTGCATGGTCGTTGAGATATCATGTTTTTGGTTTTGGTTAAGTTATGATAAATTGATGTATTTCATAGACTGGTTTGATGTTGCATGCTAGTGATGTGCGTGCATATGCATTGTTTTGGTGAAGTTAATTCCCATTGTGTGGAATTTGACTTGTATTGCCATTAACCGATACCCGGGTGATGATGGGTGGTTAGGCTGGATTCGTGTCCGAGTGTTTATGGACGAATCGATGGTTGTTGTATCCGGTTGATGATGGATCAGTGTTGGGTGACTTGGTCACGTGTTGGTACCACATGCATTGTGTCTGCGTTTGTGTTTGCATGGAATTGTAACATGTTAGGATGTCTTCTAGTGTTACAATTCTTTGGTTGATTATTGATTTGTGCATAATGACTTTTATGATTGGAACTGCGTGTTGAATCTGAATTTATGCTAAAATGGGTGAAATAATATGCTTGTGATATAATGTTGATTGAGAAGCTTATAATGCATGTTAATTATGAGAAATCTCACCTTTACTTTAACAATTTTAGATTAAAGTTAGCAGCTCAGGAGTTGGTGAGGATGGCTCTAGAGCTATGTTACTTTAAGTCCGCGTGTCAGTGTCGTGCTCTGATAGGTTGTAACACTGGGGAACGTTTAGTTGAGGAATTAGTTATTATTCAATTGTTTCTTTGAATTTCATTGGGATTAATTATGTTTTGGTTTATTCCGTTTTGGTTATGGTATTTTTCCGCTGTGTAAGACATGGTCTTAATTTGATTGAATTATTTGAATAATGACCCTCAGTGTAGCATGATTACTGTTTTATTGGAAGTTTTATTTATTTCATAATTGTGACATCCCTTGTTCCGTGTTAACTCTGATGGAATATGTCTTTAATCATTGAAATAATTAATATTATTCGGGGTATTTTAGAAGGGGTGTTACAAAGGGCAGGTTACTATTGGCTGACAATGGAATCTGACTGTTACAAATTTGCAAAGAAGTGCCATAAATGCGAGATTTATCCAGATAAGATCCATGTGCCTCCGACACTTCTCAATGTGATTTCCTCCCCATGGCCTTTCTCTATGTGGGGTATTAACATGATCGGGATGATAAAACCCAAAGCTTTGAATGGACACCGTTTCATCTTGGCAACAATTGACTACTTCACCAAATGGGTAGAGGCTGCTTCTTATGCCAATGTTACCAAACATGTGGTTGTGCGTTTCATCAGAAATAATCTTATATGCCGGTATGGTGTGCCGAGCAGAATCATCACTGACAATGGCTCAAATTTGAACAACAAGATGATGACAGAATTGTGCGAAGAATTCAAGATTGTCCATCACAACTCATCTTCATACAGGCCAAAGATGAATGGGGTTGTTGAAGCTTCTAATAAGAATATCAAGAGAATTATTTAGAAAATAGTTGTCACGTATAAGGATTGGCATGAAATGCTCCCTTTTTCTCTGCATGGATATCGAACATCTATTCACACTTCAATAGGAGAAACCCCATTCTCCCTAGTGTATGGAATGGAAGTTGTACTCCCTGTCGAGGTAGAGATTCCCTCGTTGCGTGTGATAATGGTAACCAAGTTGACAGAGGCTGAATGGATCCAGAACAGGTTCGACCAATTGAATTTGATTGAAGAGAAGAGGATGACACCTTTATGTCACGGGCAGTTATATCATAAAAGAATGAAGAAAGCATTTGCTAAAAAGTTCAAACCTCGTGAATTCAGAGAAGGCGACCTCGTGCTCAGGAAGATCATGTCTTTCAACACTTATTCTAGGGGAAAGTAGACTCCCAATTTTGAAGGCCCGTATGTTGTCAAGAAAGCCTTCCTTGGTGGTGCATTAATTCTTGAAACTATGGATGGTGAGGAGTTCCCACGTCTCATGAATGCTGATGCAGTCAAGAAATACTTTGCCTAAAGAAATAAAAGAACAGCTCGCTAAGTTGAAAACTCGAAAGGGCCGCTTAGGCAAAAAGGAGCATCTTAGTAGGCCGAAAACATGAAAGGGAGGTCTAGGCAAAAATTAGAGACATAAACAGAATAAATTGACTGTGCTGAAGGGCTGAAGGTGAGATATGGAACTCACATGTTAGCAGAGGAAGCTGATGATTGGTGGGTTGCTACCAGAACTGAAATGGAAGAAGATGGTATTGCATTGACTTGGGTTGTGTTCAAGAGGGATTTTCTTAGGAGGTACTTTCCTGAGGACATCAGAGGCAAGAAGGAGATTGAGTTTCTGGAACTCAAGCAGGGTAACAAGACTGTCAGTGAGTATGCTTCGAAGTTTACTGAGTTAGCGAAGTATTATGCTCATTATACTAACGATGCAGATGGAGAATTTTCCAAATGTATCAAGTTTGAGAATGGTCTTCATGATGAGATTAAGCAGGGTATTCGGTAACAGCGTATCCGAAGATTTCCTGATCTGGTTGACTGTAGTAGGATTTTAGAGGAGGATCTTGCTAGCACTAAGTCGAATGCTCGAGGGTATGTTGATGGGAAGGGTAAGCAACAGATGGATCGTGGTAAGCCTTATGATAGAAGTAATCAAATACCCGGTGGTTGGAAGAAGTTTGGTGGAGGAGATTCTAGTTCTTCCATTAAGTGCTACAAGTGTGGTGAGACAGGACATCGTACGGTGGATTGCAAAAGTAATGATAAGAAGTGTTTCAAGTGTGGGAAACTCGGACATGTGGCCAATGATTGCAGAGTAATAGTGGTGACTTGTTACAACTATGGTGAAGAAGGTCATACTCGTCCTCAGTGTACAAAACCCAAGAAGAAGCAAGCTGGTGGTAAAGTGTTTGCATTGTCTGGGTCAGAGACTAAGCCAGATGATCGGCTGATTAAAGGTACATGTTTTATTAATGACATACCTTTGATTGCGATTATTGATACTGGAGCTACGCATTCTTTTATTTCTTTGGATTGTGCTAAAAGATTGAATTTGGAAATTTCTAATATGGATGGAAGTATGGTTATTGATACTCCTGCGTCGGGTTTAGTGACTACTTCGTATGTTTGTAGGAATTGTCCTATTGTGATTTTTGGTAGGGGTTTCGGTATGGATTTAGTGTGCCTACCGTTAGAACAACTTGATATCATCCTTGGAATGAACTGGTTGGAATTCAACCAGGTTCATATCAACTGTTTTGCGAAGACGGTTATTTTTCCTGAAGAGGTTTGTGTCGAAGATGTGACTATGTCGGTTAAACAGATGAACCTAGCTGTGAAAGATGGTGTTGTGGTATTTATGTTGTATTCTGCAATAGAAGCGAAGGGAAAAGCAAAGAGTGATGGATTTCCAGTGGTGAATGAATTTCCAGAGGTGTTTCCGGAAGACGTTAGTGAATTTCCACCTGAGAGGGAGGTAGAATTTACTATATATTTGATTCCTAGAACTAGTCCGATGTCGATGGCGCCTTACCGTATGTCGGCATCTGAATTAGCGGAGTTAAAGAAACAGTTGGAGGAGTTACTTGAGAAGAAGTTTATTCGTCCGAGTGTTTCGCCGTGGGGTGCTCTGGTGTTGTTGGTTAAGAAGAAAGAAGGTTCAATGAGATTATGTGTTGATTACAGACAGCTGAATAAAGTTACAATCAAGAATCGGTATCCTTTGCCGAGGATCGATGATTTGATGGATCAACTAGTTGAAGCTTGTGTATTTAGTAAGATTGATCTGAGATCTGGATATCATCAGATTCGTGTGAAGTCAGAAGATATTCAGAAAACTGCATTTAGAACGAGGTATGGACATTACGAGTATTCTGTTATGCCGTTTGGAGTTACTAATGCACCTGGTGTTTTCATGGAGTATATGAACAGGATATTTCATCCGTATCTTGATAAGTTTGTGGTGGTGTTCATTGATGATATTCTAATTTATTCGAAGAGCGATGAAGAGCATGCAGAACATCTCAGAGTTGTGTTGGAGTTATTGAAAGAGAAGAAGCTTTATGCGAAGTTGTCCAAGTGTGAATTCTGGTTAAGTGAAGTAAGTTTTCTTGGCCATGTAATTTCCAAGAATGGAATTGCTGTGGATCCTACGAAGGTAGAAGCAGTATCTCAGTGGGAAGCGCCGAAGAATGCTTCTGAGATCCGTAGTTTTCTGGGTCTTGCAGGTTATTACAGGAAGTTTATAGAAGGATTTTCCAAATTAGCGTTACCGTTGACTAAGTTGACCAGGAAGGGTCAGATGTTTGTTTGGGATGTTGAATGTGAGAAAGGATTTCAAGAGCTGAAGAGGAGGTTGACAAGTGCTCCGATCTTGATTTTTCCAAATCCGACTAAGTCTTTTGTTGTGTATTGTGACGCATCATTAATGGGATTAGGTGGTGTGTTGATGCAAGATAAGCAGGTGGTGGCTTATGCTTCGAGACAATTGAAAGTACATGAAAGGAATTATCCGACTCATGATTTGGAGTTGGCAACTGTTGTGTTTGTTTTGAAGTTGTGGAGGCATTATTTACATGGTTCTCGGTTTGAGGTGTTCAGTGATCACAAAAGTCTGAGGTATCTCTTTGATCAGAAAGAGTTGAATATGAGGCAGAGGAGATGGTTAGAATTTCTAAAGGATTATGATTTCGGTTTGAATTACCATCCTGGTAAGGCAAACGTTGTTGCGGATGCCTTTAGTAGCAAGTCCTTGCATATGTCAATGTTAATGGTCCGTGAGTTAGATTTGGTTGAGCAGTTCAGAGATTTAAGTTTGGTATGTGAAACTACTCCGAATAGTGTGAAATTGGGTATGTTGAAACTGACTAGTGGTATTCTGGAAGAAATTCGGAATGGACAGAAGTCCGATGTTGGGTTAGTTGATAAATTGACATTGATCAACCAAGGTCAAGGAGGCGAGTTCCGGATTGATGAGAATGGTGTTATGAGATTTGGTAATAGGGTGTGTGTTCCGGATGTTGCAGAGATTAGGAAGAGTATTTTGGAAGAAGGACATCGTAGATGATTGAGTATTCATCCTGGTGCTACTAAAATGTACCATGATTTGAAGAAGTTATTTTGGTGGCCGGGAATGAAAAAGGAAATTGCTGAGTTTGTGTATGCTTGTTTGGTTTGTCAGAAGTCGAAGATTGAGCATCAGAAACCGTCAGGATTGATGGAACCGTTTTTTGTTCCGGAATGGAAATGGGATGGAATCTCTATGGATTTTGTGTCTGGTTTGCCAAGGACATCGAAGAATTGTGATTCTATCTGGGTTATTGTTGATCGGTTGACGAATTCTGCTCACTTTATTCCGATAATAATGGATTATCCGATGGAAAGGTTGGCAGAATTGTATGTTGAGAAGATTGTGAGTTTGCACGATATTCCTTCTAGTATTGTGTCGGATCGAGATCCGAGGTTTACATCTAAATTCTGGACGGGATTGCAAGAAGCTTTGGGTACTAAGTTGCGTTTGAGTTCCGCTTATCATCCACAGACAGATGGTCAGACGGAGAGAACGATTCCGTCGTTGGAAGATTTGTTAAGAGCTTGTGTGTTGGAGAAAGGTGGAGCTTGGGATAGTTATCTACCATTGATTGAGTTTACCTACAACAATAGTTTTCATTCGAGCATTGGTATGGCTCCGTTTGAGGCATTGTATGGTAGAAGGTGTCGGACACCGTTGTGTTGGTATGAATCTGGAGAGAGTGCTGTGATTGGACCAGAAATTGTCCAACAGACTTCGGAAAAGATTAAGATGATTCAGGAGAAGCAGAGTCTTCATAAAAGTTATCACGATAAGAGGAGGAAATATCTTGAGTTTATCGAAGGAGAACATGTTTTTATGCGAGTTACTCCGATGGATGGTATTGGTCGAGCTTTGAAGTCAAAGAAGTTGACTCCATGTTTTATTGGTCCGTTTCAGATTACCAAGAGAGTTGGGAAAGTTGCTTATCAGATTGCTTTGCCGCCGTCACTTGCAAATTTGCATGATGTTTTTCATGTATCTCAGCTAAGGAAGTACATTGCTGATCCGTCTCATGAGATTCGGGTAGACGATATACAGGTACGAGAGAATTTGACTGTGGAAGCGGTACCTGCGAGAATTGAGGATCGAAAGTTGAAACAGTTGCGAGGCAAGGAGATAGCGTTGGTAAGAGTGGCTTGGGGAGGACCAGCAGATGGAAATGTCACTTGGGAGCTGGAGAGTCAGATGAAGGACTCGTATCCCGAACTGTTCGTCTAAGGTATGTTTTCGAGGATGAAAACTCTTTTAGTTGGGGAGAGTTGTGACACCCCAAATAATCCAATTATTAAATAATTAGAATTTTTAATTATTAATTTAATTGGAAATTTAATTATTGGTATTTTTGGATTATTGGAATTAATTTAATTAATTAAAGGAAAGAAGTATTGGTGGTGTGAAGAGTGATTAGAGGGTGTGAGGGGTAAAATACTCTACTCTTACTAATTACTAATTTAATTATTTTATTGGAATAATAAAAGGAGTATTAAAAGGAAAAAGAAGAGAAAGAGAGTTATTTTGGAATATTCATCATACGTGCATTTGAGAAGAGGAAAAAGAAGGAGAAAACCGGAAGCGTCAGAATTCGAAGAACCCACAAGGTAAGGGGTGATTTCGATTAGTTAATTCGTATTATCGGTTTAGATATTCAATAATATGGATCATAGTATGTTAGGGAATCCCGGTTTGGAATTCTAGGGTTCCGTAGAATTGTCCCTATTGCGTCGAATTGTAGGTTGAAAACCATTAGGTTTGTAGGTGTTTAGGTATTGGCTTGCATTTTTGGTAAATCCCAAGTGTATGTGTGAATGTCATGACTGATGTCATAACATTCTAGTTCAGGTTGTACTAACTCAATAGGTACATGTGCAGAAAAATATTGTAATTCAAATACTGATGTTTATAAGTGTGTATCTGAGCATGTTTGCAAAATGATCACATTTTGCTAAATCAGTAGACAGGTTTTCTCAGATGTCATAACAGATGTTATGACATCCTGTTCTGAACTAACAGGATTGCAGGATTGGATAAGTCTGAGTTTTTTCAGGAAATAACTCAGTCCTTTCTGAACAGAATCCTGCGTTTTCTGAGGAGCAACCTAGCTCGATCCTAACCTGATCAATAAAGTACTGTGACCTGGTCTTTAGGTCAAACGGAATCAACCCTAGGTTTTTGGAAACCCTAACTGAAGTTACAGCTGCTATATATTCAACAGAGCTGCGATTTTTCAAGACATCCCTGCTGATTGATTAGAAGATCAATTTTGTAATCTGTATAGATTAGTTTATTGTACTCCAAGCAGTTATCATTGTGATAAGTGCCTTGGAATAGGTTTCAATTGTAAGGGTTGTGTAGCACTCAAAGCTTTGAAGCAAGAGTGTTTGAATGTTACTTGACTAAAGCTGTGAAGCAGAGTCAAGTTAGTTGTGTACATCACTCAAAGCTGTGAAGCACGAGTGATTGTGTTACTTGATTAAAAAGCTGTGAAGCTTAATCAAGTGTGTGTTTTGAAGAGTGTCTTCATCAATTCTTAAGTCAAATTGGTTTATGTATCACTGCTGTGATTGAGGGGGAGTGAGTAGGAACTCAGGTTTAAGTTGTACTTAGATTAGAATTGCATTGGGTAGGTCTTAAGTGAAGAAGATAAACTGGTTGGTTTATTCCTGAATTAACATCTCTTATAGTGGATTCTCTCCCTGGCTTGGTAGCCCCCAGCGTAGGTGTTGTTGCACACTGAACTGGGTAAACAATTGACTGTGTTATTTACTGCTTTTGTATTTACTGTCATATAGTGAGTCAGATACAGTGTCATAACATTGGACGTGACATTGAGTATCTGCAGCCAGAATTTCAATTGGCATCAGAGCAGGCACCCTGCCTGTATTACTGGGTGAGATCTAGGGATATCACTTTCTGGCACTATGGACAAAGAAGGAGTTTTTGGAAATAGACCACCCATTCTGGATGGAACTAATTATGACTACTGGAAACCTCGTATGATTGCCTTCCTAAAATCTCTGGACAAAAAGGCTTGGAGAGCTGCTGACAAAGGATGGATTCATCCCACCATAACTGAGGAAGATGGGACAATCAGTCTGAAGCCTGAGGAAGATTGGAGTAAAGAAGAAGATGAGCTAGCCCTGGGAAATTCCAAAGCTCTAAATGCCTTGTTCAATGGAATTGATAGAAACATTTTCAGATTAGTTCATCAATATGAACTGGCCAAGGAAGTTTGAGACACTCTCAAAACTACTCATGAGGGAACTTCCAAAGTAAAAATGTCAAGGCTTCAGATGTTGACCACTAAGTTTGAGAATCTAAAAATGATGGAAGATGAAACCATTCATGAGTTTCACATGAACATCTTGGAGATTGCCAACACCTCAGGAGCACTGGGAGAAAAAATGTCAGAAGAAAAACTGGTGAGGAAGATTCTCAGATCCTTGCCTAAAAAATTTGCAATGAAGGTGACTGCCATAGAGGAAGCCCAGGACATTAGCAAGTTGAAAGTGGATGAACTTATTGGGTCTCTTCAGACTTTTGAGATGGGAATCACTAATGATGATGTCAAAAAGAACAAGAGCATAGCACTTATGTCCAACACTGATGTTGAAGAAAACATTTCAGAAGCTATAGCCATGCTCGGAAGACAGTTCAACAAACTCATCAAAAGAATAGATCCAAAGTCAAGGTCTAATGTTCATAACATTTCCTCTAACATTGACAGTTCCAACAGAAGACCAAGGTCAGATGAGAAGGGAGTTCAAGGCAGAGGAATTCAATGCCATGGTTGTGAAGGATATGGGCATATTCGAGCTGAATGTCCTACCTTTCTTAAGAAACAAAAAGGAATGACAGTTACTTGGTCTGACTGTGATTCAGAAAGTAATTCTGAAGAAGAGACTGCCAAACGAGTTACTGCTTTAACTGGTGTTTGTACCTCTGAAAGTGACATCAGTGATGAAGAGGTGAATTTTGAAGAACTGGCTGAAACGTACAAGGAATTGTGTATCAGAAGTACTGAAGTCTGTGTGCAGAATGAGAAACAATCAAAACTCATCATAAAGATGGAGGCTGAAAAACGGGCAAACCTTGAAACTATAAGTCATCTAGAAGGAGAAGTTCAATTGCTGAACTCACAACTGAATCAAATGACCAAATCTGTCAAGATGTTGACAAATGGAACTGACAAATTGGAAGAGATCCTACAGATTGGACAAAATGTGGGAAATAAATCTGGTCTAGGATTTATGAAAGCAACGAAATCTGGTTTTGGTAGGCAAATGTCAAAACAGATGTCTCAACACAACTCTCGACATCAGGAACAGAAACATATGAGGAAAAGGTACCAAAGATGGAAATGTCATCATTGTGGTAGGTATGGCCACATAAAGCGCTTCTGCTTCAGATTACATGGATACCCTAATCAGAACTCAGGTGTCAAACCTAAGTCTAAAAAGGTACCACATGCTCCTCAATGGAAGAAAAAGGCTACTGCACTGATAGCTCACACTTCCCTGAGGGTCTCTGCAAAGGAAGACTGGTACTTTGACAGTGGATGTTCCAGACATATGACTGGAATCAAGAACCTCCTCAATAATGTTAAGCCTCACACCACCAGTTTTGTGACCTTTGGAGATGGGGCTAAAGGTGAAATCAAAGGAGTTGGTGATTTGGACTGCCCTGGAGTTCCAAGTCTAAATGAAGTACTGCTGGTAAAAGGACTGACCGCTAATCTCATTAGTATCAGTCAACTGTGTGATCTAGGATTCAAGGTCAATTTCTCAAAATCTGAATGCCTTGTAATCAATGACAAACAAGAGATAGTAATGAAAGGAGTCAGATCCAAAGACAACTGTTACTTGTGGGAGGCTGAGAACACCAATTTCTCATCTGTGTGTTCCATTGCAAAAGAAGAAAAAGAGGTGAAACTGTGGCACCAAAAACTTGGCCATCTTCACCTAAGGGGTATGAAGAGGATTATCTCCTTGGAGGCAGTCAGAGGGATTTCAAAACTGCAAATTGATGAAGGAAGAGTTTGTGGTGAATGTCAGGTGGGTAAGCAGACTAGGATGTCACATCCAAAGTCAAGACATCTGACCACCTCTAAGGTTCTAGAACTCCTCCATATGGATCTGATGGGACCAATGCAAGTAGAGAGTCTTGGTGGTAAAAGATATGCCTATGTGGTTGTGGATGATTTTTCCAGATTCACCTGGATTAATTTCATTAGGGAAAAATCAGATGCATTTGAAGTTTTTAGAGAACTGTGCAAGAGAATTCAAAGAGAGAAGGAAGGATGTATTGTCAGAATCAGAAGTGATCATGGCAAGGAATTTGAAAATAGCAAGTTTGATGACTTCTGTGCTTCAGAAGGAATCAGTCATGAGTTTTCTTCTCCCATAACACCTCAGCAAAATGGAGTTGTGGAAAGAAAAAACAGGACCAAACATATTGACATACGACATCACTTTATTAGAGACCTTGTAGAAGAGAAGACAATCAAATTGGAACATGTTGCCACTGAGCTACAGCTGGCTGACATTTTTACCAAGGCTTTGGATGCAAACCAATTTGAACACTTAAGGGGTAAGCTGGGTATTTGCCAACATGAGGAATTGTAGCAATTAAGTTTGCTTAAAACAAAGACCAAAGGACTTATGCCTGTTCTGATTGGTTTAAAATTGTATTTTCTCATTTCCTACAATTCTTTTAAGAAGTTGAATAGGCACTCCTTTGCTTCCTTCCTCTCTCCTCTCCTCATCAAAACTCAGTCTCTCAATCAGAAATTTCTTCTCATTTGCTGTTGGTCCTTCAAAACTGACAAAATGTCTCAAACGCCATCATCATCCAAGACGACCATCTCAACCTCTTCCTCTGATCAAAATTCTGGGATAATCTCTTCCTGTCTGGACTCTGACGTTCTGGAGATCTGTTCTCATAAAACTAACCCCACCAAGGACAAAGAGTTGAGAACAAGACATGCAGGTAATCCATCTCATCCTTCCTCTTCAGTTCCCCCTGAAATTGCAAATAGGGAAGGGACAGCCTATGTTAATCAAGCAATAGCAAAAATTGTTTCAAGAATTCTGAACGAAAACCACTCAGTTCCTGGCATCTCTGTTCCTCTGAACCAAGATAGATCAAATGCTGAAACAAATCCAGATGTCTCTAAGAATGTTGAGACATCAAACAAAGAGAAGAATGCTGACATTGCTCACAAGAAAAGAAAGAAGCCTGAATCCTCTGGATCTGATGACAGTGCTTGAAGGATGGTTGCTGATTTCTGGTGCTTTCTGCTGCTGCTCTTATTATTTTGGATAACTGTATAACTTTATGAACATGTATCTTTGGCCCATTTATGGCTAAAGAGGGGGAGAATATTTTGGTACTTGCTTAATTAGTACTTGACATTCTGTGTTCTATATTTTTCTGCTGTCACTTATTTCTGCTGCTATTTATCTCTGATTGTTTAGGGTCTTTAGCCAAAAATCTGCCAAAGGGGGAGTTTGTAGGTGTTTAGGTATTGGCTTGCATTTTTGGTAAATCCCAAGTGTATGTGTGAATGTCATGACTGATGTCATAACATTCTAGTTCAGGTTGTACTAACTCAATAGGTACATGTGCAGAAAAATATTGTAATTCAAATACTGATGTTTATAAGTGTGTATCTGAGCATGTTTGCAAAATGATCACATTTTGCTAAATCAGTAGACAGGTTTTCTCAGATGTCATAACAGATGTTATGACATCCTGTTCTGAACTAACAGGATTGCAGGATTGGATAAGTCTGAGTTTTTTCAGGAAATAACTCAGTCCTTTCTGAACAGAATCCTGCGTTTTCTGAGGAGCAACCTAGCTCGATCCTAACCTGATCAATAAAGTACTGTGACCTGGTCTTTAGGTCAAACAGAATCAACCCTAGGTTTTTGGAAACCCTAACTGAAGTTACAGCTGCTATATATTCAACAGAGCTGCGGTTTTTCAAGACATCCTTGCTGATTGATTAGAAGATCAATTTTGTAATCTGTATAGATTAGTTTATTGTACTCCAAGCAATTATCATTGTGATAAGTGCCTTGGAATAGGTTTCAATTGTAAGGGTTGTGTAGCACTCAAAGCTTTGAAGCAAGAGTGTTTGAATGTTACTTGACTAAAGCTGTGAAGCAGAGTCAAGTTAGTTGTGTACATCACTCAAAGCTGTGAAGCACGAGTGATTGTGTTACTTGATTAAAAAGCTGTGAAGCTTAATCAAGTGTGTGTTTTGAAGAGTGTCTTCATCAATTCTTAAGTCAAATTGGTTTATGTATCACTGCTGTGATTGAGGGGGAGTGAGTAGGAACTCAGGTTTAAGTTGTACTTAGATTAGAATTGCATTGGGTAGGTCTTAAGTGAAGGAGATAAACTGGTTGGTTTATTCCTGAATTAACATCTCTTATAGTGGATTCTCTCCCTGGCTTGGTAGCCCCCAGAGTAGGTGTTGTTGCACACTGAACTGGGTAAACAATTGACTGTGTTATTTACTGCTTTTGTATTTACTGTCATATAGTGAGTCAGATACAGTGTCATAACATTGGACGTGACATTGAGTATCTGCAGCCAGAATTTCAAGGTTGTCAGATGATAAAAAGGAATGATGAAATAATGTTGTTTGATGTTATAATGGTGCAAAATGGATGTGTTTTGGTGTTTCTCATGTTGCAATTCGTATGGGTATGTTTGGAATTGGTTTAGAATGAATAAATGCTGTCAAAAGTGTAGAATTTGACTCTGCAGGTCGTGGGAACCGGTTCCCAGTGGGGAGGAACCGGGTTCCACTGTGTGAATTTATAAAAACTGGCAAAAATGCACGTAGGAACCGGTTCCTGTATAGGTAGGAACCAGGTTCCCATACATTTTTCCAGAAGCGTGATTTTTGAACTTCGCAGGAACCGGTTCCTGCATATGTAGGAACCGGGTTCTGCTGTAACTTTTTGAAAAATATTAAACTTTGAAAATTCATAACTTTCAAACCGTAAGTCCATTTTGAGTGCCGTTTTGGACGTTATTTCTTAAATTTAATGCTCTATCTTATAAAATGAAAAGATTTCCTAAAACCTGAAATTATTTTGAAAATGAGTCAAATCCCGGAATAAGTGATTATTGGCTAACGCACATGGGTGTGTATGTAGCAGTGAACCTATGATGGATGGATGTATTAGTATTGTGTGAATGAAAGACATGTTTATGTTGCTAATGATGGTGTGCATGGTCGTTGAGATATCATGTTTTTGGTTTTGGTTCAGTTATGATAAATTGATGTATTTCATAGACTGATTTGATGTTGCATGCTAGTGATGTGCGTGCATATGCATTGTTTTGGTGAAGTTAATTCCCATTGTGTGGAATTTGACTTGTATTACCGTTAACCGATACCCGGGTGATGATGGGTGGTTAGGCTGGATTCGTGTCCGAGTGTTTATGGACGAATCGATGGTTGCTGTATCCGGTTGATGATGGATCAGTGTTGGGTGACTTGGTCACGTGTTGGTACCACATGCATTGTGTCTGCGTTTGTGTTTGCATGGAATTGTAACATGTTAGGATGTCTTCCAGTGTTACAATTCTTTGGTTGATTATTGATTTGTGCATAATGACTTTTATGATTGGAACTGCGTGTTGAATCTGATTTATGCTAAAATGGGTGAAATAATATGCTTGTGATATAATGTTGATTGAGAAGCTTATAATGCATGTTAATTATGAGAAATCTCACCCTTACTTTAACAATTTCAGATTAAAGTTAGCAGCTCAGGAGTTGGTGAGGATGGCTCTAGAGCTATGTTACTTTAAGTCCGCGTGTCAGTGTCGTGCTCTGATAGGTTGTAACACTGGGGAACGTTTAGTTGAGGAATTAGTTATTATTCAATTGTTTCTTTGAATTTCATTGGGAATAATTATGTTTTGGTTTATTCCGTTTTGGTTATGGTATTTTTCCGCTGTGTAAGACATGGTCTTAATTTGATTGAATTATTTGAATAATGACCCTCAGTGTAACATGACTACTGTTTTATTGGAAGTTTTATTTATTTCATAATTGTGACATCCCTTGTTCCGTGTTAACTCTGATGGAATATGTCTTTAATCATTGATATAATTAATATTATTCGGGGTATTTTAGAAGGGGTGTTACAAAGGGCAGGTTACTATTGGCTGACAATGGAATATAACTGTTACAAATTTGCAAAGAAGTCCCATAAATGTGAGATTTATGCAGATAAGATCCATGTGCCTCCGACACTTCTCAATGTGATTTCCTCCCCATGGCCTTTCTCTATGTGGGGTATTAACATGATCGGGATGATAAAACCCAAAGCTTTGAATGGACACCGTTTCATCTTGGCAACAATTGACTACTTCACCAAATGGGTAGAGGCTGCTTCTTATGCCAATGTTACCAAACATGTGGTTGTGCGTTTCATCAGAAATAATCTTATATGCCGGTATGGTGTGCCGAGCAGAATCATCACTGACAATGGCTCAAATTTGAACAACAAGATGATGACAAAATTGTGCAAAGAATTCAAGATTGTCCATCACAACTCATCTCCATATAGGCCAAAGATGAATGGGGCTGTTGAAGCTTCTAATAAGAATATCATGAGAATTATTTAGAAAATGGTTGTCACTTATAAGGATTGGCATGAAATGCTCCCTTTTTCTCTGCATGGATATCGAACATCTATTCACACTTCAATAGGAGCAACCCCGTTCTCCCTAGTGTATGGAATGGAAGCTGTACTCCCTGTCGAGGTAGAGATTCCCTTGTTGCGTGTGATAATGGTAACCAAGTTGACAGAGGCTGAATGGATCCAGAACAGGTTCGACCAATTGAATTTGATTGAAGAGAAGAGGATGACACCTTTATGTCACGGGCAGTTATATCATAAAAGAATGAAGAAAGCATTTGCTAAAAAGGTCAAACCTCGTGAATTCAGAGAAGGCGACCTCGTGCTCAGGAAGATCATGTCTTTCAACACTTATTCTAGGGGAAAGTAGACTCCCAATTTTGAAGGCCCGTATGTTGTCAAGAAAGCCTTCCTTGGTGGTGCATTAATTCTTGAAACTATGGATGGCGAGGAGTTCCTACGTCTTATGAATGCTGATGCAGTCAAGAAATACTTCGCCTAAAGAAATAAAAGAACAGCTCGCTAAGTTGAAAACTCGAAAGGGCCGCTTAGGCAAAAAGGAGCGTCTTAGTAGGCCGAAAACCTGAAAGGGCGGTCTAGGCAAAAATTAGACACATAAACAGAATAAATTTCCCGCTAAGTTGAAAACCCGCAAGGGCGGCTTAGGCAAAAGTTAGGGATTTTCTTGGCAAGTAACTACGTCAGACAAGACTTGATCATTGAAGAAATAATCTTCTCGGATCCTCACCATACTTCAACAAAAGCTGTTGCTCAAGATTTCAAAAGTTGTTAGGGGGAATAGTGGTCATTGTATCTCAATGTATCTTTTCCATTATGTATTACCATTTCCCAAACTTTGTAATGATCCATGGAGTCTCGCCATTCGCAGACTACCATTCTATTAATGAAATTCAAGCTTTTGCCTAATTCTTTGTGTTCTTATTTTTATTTAGCTTACAAAGACTCCATTTATTACTGATAATAATTGTTAAAGCAAAAAGATAAAAAAAAAGCAAAATTAACTTTTCAAAAAAAAAGAGAGATCTTTACAATTCAATTTACTTTGGGATTTATGATGAAACAATGACAACAAGAATGGTGATCCCAAGAATGAACAAACTCCGGTTATTTTAAGAAGATTTACTCGCTTCATGAAGGTTTTCTCACGTTATTTTGCTGGTATGTGCGTAATCTTTGTGTGTTTCTCAGATAGTTAAAGACGATATCAGTGAGTGCAAGGTACAGTATTGGGTTTGTGGTCCCATTATCCCCAGTCAAGTCTTGGTTCGCTTTTGATTTTGGGTGTGCATGGTCAGAAGCCTCCGTCCCAGATTCCCCAGAAAAGTCTTCCCTCATATGATGAAAGGTTTTATTCTCTTGGTGTGCTGAGATGTCGCTCTTTTTGCAGTATTGGCACTAGTGTTGACTTCTTGATTTCCCGGGAAGATTATCCCAGGGCATCTCTTGTTGGAATGAGTGTTTGTGATGAAAATTTTCAATCCGCAGTTTTTGGTTGTGTCGGTGTCAGTCTGCTTTATTTGAGGCTGGTCTTGCAATCTCCAGTAGGCATGTTGCTTTTGGAAAATTGCTTCTCCGATGAAACCGGAAGAAGGATGTTCTATCCTGATATCTGTTTGATTTGGCTACATCCGGATTATGTTTCTCCTCAGTGAAGTTAAGGCAGGCAATAGGTTTGGTTTCCGCAGTTGGTTTTACCTTTCTTGGAATGGTATTTCTGGTTGAAGTTTAGCCCAACGTTGTTAGTACCTGAGGCAGTTTTGTTTTTTTGTACTGATTATGTATCCTTTTACCAGCATATGCATGATAACACTCATACATTCATACATACATCATGCATGGCTAAAAACCATTGTCCATTGACATTGTGTTCTGATCTTCCTGCAACGCTCTTTGCTTAGTTGAATTTGGTTTTCCCTCTTAAGTTTATTTCTCAAAGGATGTATCTTCATTGGCCGTCTTGCTCCAATTTATTTCTGATTTGGATCTGTGGTTGCATGACAATATTGTTTACTTTGGATTTCTGAGAACTTTGAGTTTTGGTTTGTGCATTTATTTTGCACGTGAAGACTTTATCTCGTCAGCAGGAATATCGTGGCATTTCCCCGGGAAGTCATATTTCTATCCCCAGAAAGTCATTTTTCTTTGCAATTCCCCATGGCAATGATTAACAAGTCTCGTTATTTGAGACAGCTTGTGTTTGGTCTTTTCCAGGAAGATTTCCTTTGTTAAAGAAGGAGTTGATACCCGTTCTAGGTAAAATACCAGAATTTTGGGATAACTTGATATATTTTCTCTTTTTACCTTTAGTGAACATTGATAGTACATCGGCAGTGAACGTCGGTGTTTATTATCTTTTTACTATCTTCAGTGAACATTGATAGTTCATCGTTAGTGAATGGTGGTGATATGATATATTTTATCTTTCTACCTTCAGTGAATGTTGGTAGGACATCGTCAGTGAACGTTGGTGTTTATTATCTTTTTGCTATCTTCAGTGAACGTTGATAGTTCATCGTCAGTGAACGACGGTGATATGATATATTTTATCTTTCTACCTTCAGCGAATGTTGGTAGGACATCGTCATTGAAGAATGGTGTTTATTATCTTTTCGCTATCTTCAGTGAACGTTGATAGTTCATCGTCAGTGAACGGCGGTGGTATGATATATTTTCTCTTTCTACCTTCAGTTAATGTTGGTAATACATCGTCAGTGAACGTCAGTGTTTATCATCTTTTTGATATCTTCAGTGAAGGTTGATAGTTCATCGTCAGTGAACGACGGTGGTATGATATGCATTCTATTTCTACCTTCAGTGAACGTTTGTAGGACAATGGCAGTGAACTTCGATGCTTGTTATCTTCCTCTGTGATTCTGTTCTTGTGGTTCACCAGTGATTTATTTCCCTGGTGGGGTTGCTCCTTTATTTCTTCATTTTTGTTGCATCCCCAATGTTACTTTACGACTCTTTGGTTCTGTTCATATGCATTCATATGAATAAGCATTTGCATGGAATCTCAGGGCCAAAAATATGGTTTGTTTTATATTTAAGTATCTTCGATCACATTGACACGAAGATTTTTAACCTTCGTATCTCTGGATAGAAGAAACTTAAATAAGGGCAGCTGTTGTACCCCAATTTTTGCCCCTAAGATTCCTGCATCATACCATATTGTTTCAATCACAACAAGATCACATTAGGGTTTTTGGTTCTTCTCCCTATCTTTAGCCTTGTTCTTTTGAGGAGTTACCAAGCACCTTGACTTGTTTTCTTTTGTGATCATGGATATTTTGCTTTAATTTTCTCTCTAATTAATAAAATACAATATTGGTTTGTCTTACTTGTTAATAATGTAGGTAAAGGCAATGAGGTTTAGCAAGTTGCTCCATGGGTTCATGAGTTTATTTCCATGCCCTAGTCAATAGCTTGAGAAATCAAACTTTACTATTGGAGTGATTTTGGAAGAAATGGCATGACAAGGCTCATTTTGGTTCAACATATTTCAAAGTTATCAAAATTAATTCAAAAGTACAAGGGGTTGAGGGAAGAAGTTGTCATGATTGGACAAGGTCTTATTCCTATTGGTCACAAGATCATATTTCTCTCAAATTTCAAGACATGGAAGTGGTTTTGGTGGCTATGAGTCCACATCATTATCCTCAACAAATTCTATTCACAAAGGAAGAATATTGGCACAAAAAGCTTGTTCAAACTTGGCAAATTTCCTCAAAGCATTCTCTTGATCTAGAGGCTAGAGTTTTGGACTTCAAAGGAGCATATCTTGCTCATATTTTGGTATTTTTGAGTGATTCTAAAAACATCCTTCTCTTCAAAGAGTTACCAATAAATCACTTCAAAAGTTCCAAGGAGTTTTCATGTGGAAGGAACTTGGTGAAGAAGAAAGATTACATGTCACCCAGATGAATCCCCAATTTTCCATATGTGACTTCAAATGGTCATAACTTGGTCAATTTTTATCACCTTGAGCCCATTATTTTTTCATTATTATCTTAAGGATGTGTACTTTATGCCTTCTTTTATGTGCAAAGTAAGAAAATGGATGGAAGTTTCCTTAAGGATACAAAAGATTATAGGTCATTTCATGATTTTTGGCCAACTTCAACAAGTCATAACTTGCTCAATTTTTGGATATTTTGAGTGGTTCAAATTTAAAAATGTCATTCAAGATATCTACTTCATTCCATCTTTTTTGGTCAAGAGAAAATTCTAAGTGGAAGGCCATGTTTGGATGGAAAGGATTATAGGTCATTTTTAAAGAAGAATTTGAAATATTTCTAAGTATGGAAAGTCAACTCTTTTTCTTCAACTTTGACTCCATGTAGCTTTCATCTCAAGAATCCATTTCATTCCATTCCTTTTCCATTGCAAAGCTTGTAAACTCATCTTTCCAAAGCATCAAGAATTATACCCTAGGACCCCTTGAGGTGGAAATGCCATGGTTTTGAATTGGGTAGTTTGAAATTGAATTTTTCATAAAGTCGAGATTTTGAAATCTTTGTTTTGGCTTCTAATCACAAGATTTCCACGCGTTTTTGGTTTTAATCATGTTTATCAACTTGCCAGAAGTGATTAGCATCATGAAACACACGATTTGGCTGAGTTTTGATCAAGTTTGAGTCACACTTTCTTCATGATGCAAACCCACACGAATTCCTTCCAAAACACATCATTTGCTATTACTTTTGATCCCATTTACTTCCCTATAAATAGAGGGTCATCCCCCATTCAGTTTCCCAAGCTTAGATAGCCAGAATCACCCTGCCAAACTTGCTTCACAACCCAGAATTCAGCAACTTCGAAATTTATTCTCAAGCCTTTTTCAATCCATTTTTTCCTCAATTCACCTTCCTTGATCTTCCCTAAAACTAACCATATAATTACATTTAAGAATCATGCCCTATACTGCTCCATAGAAGTCCAGTTTCAGAGCTCTGCAACTCAACTTCAATAGGTAGATTCCTTCATCAATTCTTCAAAACTCTGATATCATTGTGTTGCTCTCATTTCCCTGGTTCTAGTCGAAACACTTACATTTCACCGGGAGCATGTTTTGACCATGAATTTTCAAATCCCTTTTCAAAACTTTCTTTCCAAATTGCTTGAGCTACAGTTTATATAAATTTGGCGCGAGGGTGTGGTTGTTTTCGTCTTGAAGAGACGAAGCGATTGACATAGGTCTGAGCTTCTGATTTTACAGTTAGAGAGACCTTTAAATCACGTTGGCTGAAGGTTGAAGAAGACCTACGTTACATCTTCCAACCAATGATGGCGTACCATTTGTGTTTTTCAAAAATCTGATTTATTATTGATTCTGTACATTATTCATTAATGACCATGATATGCACAACGCGCCAGATCCCTTGGATTTGATTACTAACGCGTTTTGACTCTCATCCAATGGTCCACATATTTTACTTTTATTTTCTTTTTCTGATTTTTATATTTTAATTGTTTTAAATTTCAAAAAATCATAGAAAATTCATTTTTAGTCCAAAAAATATGAAAAAATTAGAAAAATATTTTTGATTATTCTCTTTTTGATTCTTATTTTTTTTACAATTTAATTTTGTGTTTTGGTATTTTATTTATAAATTTTACACTTATTTGATTTGTTTAAAATGTTTAAAAATACTTTTTTACATTTTTAAGTTCAAAATAAATTATGGAATGATCCAATGATATTGTGACAAATATTGGTGACCTTAATTCATTTTTGTTTCTGACTTTACTATTTTTTACTATTTTTGTTTATTTTACCCATTTATTTTATTTTAAAAAAATAGTTTCTGACTTTTAAAAATTACCAAATTTTTTGTAAAATTACTTGGCCTCTTTTCTGATTTTTCAAAGGTTTTATTTTCCATTTCTTGATTAATTTGAATATAATTGATATTTTCCTCATTATTTTTCATTCTTTAAACATTTTTTAAACCTTTTAATGTATATATTAAATATGATATTATTTGGTGATTATTTTCTGGCTATCTTGAGTGGATTTTTTGATCATGGCTTTATTAACATCATTGGATCCATGGTGTTGAGTTTAACTCCATAAAAATGGATAAGTTATTTTAATAATAGTTGGATTAAATTTTTAATACAAAAGTGGTTTATTCATCTTTTGCGCTAATCCTCTTCATCTCATCCCCTTCCCATTGCACTAAATGTTGCTGGAACATGATCTCTATATCATGTCTCAATACAAATGGTGCATAGATTGCTATTGACCGGCCTCAAAATAGGTGCGACTTCTATATAAGTCCACTTACGGTTGCTTAACATAGCGCTAAATTTTGTCCCGATTCAAATAAATGATCATTCGTGGCCCAAACTTATGATTGCAAGCCCAAGTATGTTAATTTGATCTCTTTGATCCAATAACTTTGAGATTCATTGTGTGGAGGCTTTGGTTCTACCAATCCTCTAATGGATCTACAACACCTTTGGTCAACGCGGATCACTTAAACATCGTTGATCATTAAATGGTACTTATGAGAATTCCAAATGGATGATATACTTGACAAAAAGCAAATGCAACTTGTTGTGTGGAGGCTTTGGTTCTACCAATCCTCTAATGAGTTTGAAATGCAAGTTTCAAGGTGGTCATCCAACTAACCAATAATTATTTACTTGTTTATTTTATGCTTTTATTCTTTTATGCTTTATGTACTATTTATTTTTTAGCACTTGTCATTTCATGTCATTTTCATCTTTGCTCATTTGAGAATTTATATTCTTGTCATTCTTATGTTTTGCTCAATTGAGCTTTTCTTTTTCTTTTCCTAAGATACTTAATTATCAACATAAACCCTAAAAAACTCTTAATGGTACTGGGACTATTTGGTTACTATCCTTGGCATTATGGAGCATGGGACTTTTTCTTAGACTTAGGATTAGAAACCTTGGCCTATCTTGGAGACCTTGTGATCTTATCTGATTATTTTGTCTGGAGTTCTTGAGGTTTACCTCAAGACATCAGGTTGCTTGTTTGTTTTTGTGTGCAGGTTTTTGTGATTACATCCTTTGTTTGCAATCTGGAGTTCACCTGTATACAGCCGTTACTCTGCCCAATTTTTGTGAAGACTTAGTACATTTGAAGAGGTCTAGTTCTTTGCTTGCTTGGTTTCAATCCAAAGAATGGGAATTCTATCTTGGCTCATAATGTCAAGTTTTGACTTCTTATTAGTTTGATGGTCCTTATCCTCAGCTTTTACCCTATGCTTTAGGATAGCCTCTTCTACTCCTCCCATTTTCTATAATTTCAAAAATCTTCTCTCTCCTTTTTAAACCCTTCTTGTTTCTAAACTTGAAACACTTTCATAATAAACTTGGACTTAGGTCCATGCATTTTCAAAACATCTTCATCAATAAACTTCAATCAATTTAATAATACTTTGACACTTTTTGTGAGAAGACTAAAAATCAATCAACCTCATTTCAAACCATTTTTGCCACTTTGGCTTTTATCTTTAAAACTTTTCTCAAAATATTGGACTCTTGTCAATCCTTGTAGTGATGCAACAACTATACGTCTAAAATATGTAGTGAAGTGAGATATTTTCCACTTGGGTGTTGAGTGAGGCATTGTTGATTTTAAAATCCAAGCCATATCTTCCACTTTGAGATGGTGCCAATTCTCCTTTCTCATGATTGTGGGTAGTAAGTATGTTTTCCACACGGACAATGATGATGATGTCTTATCTCTTAAAATCAACCAACACACTTGTGTTTCAAATTTTTAAAAGAGGAACTATGTGTACCCTGATCTCCTATTGCACGAAAGGTGGTACATAGGCACTAAAGGATCGCAACCGCGGTGGGTGAAAAAATCATAAAAAATATATTTCTTTTCTCACCTCCACCATCCATTTTGTATACAACATATTTTATAGCCAAAATATACCGATTTTTCAAAGAGGTTCCTGCAGAGTACCGTAGATGTTCAGGGTGCTAATACCTTCCCTTTGCAAAACCAACCCCCTTACCTTGAATCTTTCCCCCTCTTTTTGGGTTATTCGCTCTTTTCCCATTCCTTTGGAAACAATAAAGCGCGGTGGCGATTTTTATTTTTGATTTGTATAAAGTCTAGTCAATCCAATGACTTAGTCTTGAACATTTCTACTGCTACAGTCATAACTCTCCCTTCTCTGATTATACCCCTGATTCCCCTTATGGGATGGTCTCTGATAAGCAATGGTGGTTCGAGCTACACAAACAACAAGAGTCACTAAGGCAACTTATTGATGACGCTGATAATTTCTTCTAGAATGATTAACCCTCCTCTCTTGCATAACAACATTTGTATCTCCTTCCTTCTTTTTGGAAAACCCATAGGATGGCTTCTTCGTACTTCTGGAACTTTCACTTTTGTTAAACGACCCTCTCTTACAGCCTCTTCCAAACGGATACCCATACCCACCATTTCAGTAAAGTCACTTGGTGCACTCGCTACCATCCTCTCGTAATAGAAAGCACCCAGAGTCTTTAGGAAAATCTTAGTCATCTACTTTTCTTCCATGGGAGGAATCACTTGGGCGGCTACCTCACGCCATCTCTGTGCATATTCTTTGAATGATTCCATGTCCTTCTTAACCATGGCCCTGAGTTGATCACGGTCAGGCGCCATGTCCATGTTGTATTTGTATTACCTGATAAATGCTTCTCCCAAGTCATTGAAAGTATGGATATTGACACTGTCCAAACTTATATACCACTTCAACACAGAACCAGTCAAACTATCCTGAAAAAAGTGAATCAATAGACGTTGATCATCTGTATGGGTAGACATTCTTCTTACATACATCACTAGATGAGCACAAGGACAAGTATTTCCCTTGTACTTCTCGAATTCCGGGATTTTAACTTTGCAGGTATCTTGACATTTGGGACCTAGAATAAATCATTCATATTCTGCCCGAATAATTCCTTTCCCCTGAGGGCCTTCATCTCCCTCTGCATCTTGTCAAACTGATCTTGAAAATCATCCATTTTATCATAGAGATCCAAGCCTTCACTTGGTGGAGGAAAATGGCGATACATGTCATCATTAGAAAATGGGACCATATTCACCGAAGAAGGTGCAGCAAGAGTAGCATGCACCATAGGAGGTGCAGGATTAATAGTAGTATGAACGACTGGAGTAACTTGAGGATCAAGATTGAAATCTTCAGGAACAAAGTTCTCATGAATTCCCCATGGGGTACTTTGAGGCATGCCATTCTGAACAAAAGCCAGAATAGCAGACCCAGGAACAGTCGGAGCTTCAATAGTAACCATTGTCTATTGAGGTTGAACACTCGGTGGATGATTCTGAGCAGCCACCAAAGATTCCATCAGAGCAGTGAGATTGGCCATTCTGGCCTTCAGAGCAGAAACTTCCTCTCGTAGCTCGCGATTCTCTTGTTCTAAGTTGTCCATCTTCCTTCTGAAATTAGATCGAGTATTATAGTGGTGAAATAACTTGCTGAACGAAGTAAAGAATCTTGGTAAGACACCTGGATATGCATAACGAATGCAAGAAATATATGCAATATGATGCATGATATGCAATGTGCATGATTTATTTTTATTAATATTTCAAGGGACTTAAATATTTATAAACACATTGCAAATATCAAAGTAATAACACATTTGAAATACTGAAAATTTTTATTATAATAATTTCAAAATGGATTACAAGTTTAAATAATCCCCATTACAAGATGAAAATAAAGTCTAAAACCCTAAGAAGAAAAGTTGATGGAGATCACTCTATACGCTGGTGCTTCCTTATAAGCCTTGCAATCTGAGCCTTCAACCTCTGCTTTTCTTCCACATATCTGGTGGCAACCTCCTTCCAATCACCTGAATCTTGAAGTGAGCAACTAGCATCTGACTGAGGCTTAGGAGAAAATAAATCCCCTTGCCTCTCCATCATCTCTACAGTCGACTCTCAAGAATTTCAATCAAGTCGTCTTCCTCCTTCAAGTCTGCTCTATAGGAAATATCTAAAGTTTGGCACTTATTCTTCCAAGCATCCTTTTCCTGCTGCATCCTGACCAAAGCAAGTTGTAGCTTTTCCACATCATCCAATAAGGGAGGAGTTGTATTCACAAACAAATCAGACATAAGTGTTTCCATGGAATATGACATCTTAAACTGAATAGCTCTAGTTTAGATCCACTGAAGATAAGGCTCCAAAGAAACAGCCCCCCTAGGTCCCAAGTCTTTCCTACTCTTCCTATGAATGTGACGCCAGGCCTTCGCAATCTTCTCCCTAGCTTCCTTATGGTATTCTCCCTCCTTTGAGAAGAAACTACTCAAATGAATACTATTTGGTTTATCCCTCATCAGATAACCAAACTGTCGTCGTGCAAGAACAGGGTTTTAGTTAATTCCTCCCTTTGTACCAAGAAGAGGTACATTGGTGAAACTACCACAACTGTCGATGATCTCTACATCATGGTAATTCCAATGATACCAATCAATATCTGAGTGAGTAAGTGCCATGATCTTAAGATCCCAACGGGGTTCCTTCCTGACATCTCAGAAAGCATCAGATTGAGGGATATGAGAAATAAACCACTGGTACAACAGAGGCGTGCAACAAATAATTATCCCCCCATGATAATTATTCCGAAGATGAATAGAGTAATAAGCATCACCCAACAATGTAGGAATTGGGTTTCCAATCATGAAGATCCTAAAAACATTAATGTCAATAAACTTGTCCACATTAGGAAATAAAAACAACCCGTAAGCAAGTAGAGCAAAGATGGCCTCAAAAGAGACTGTACTCTTCATCCTGGAAAAGTAACGAGCTTTCTCTAATAAGAATTGAGCTGGTAATCCTCTAATCCCTCCTTTAGTAGTCATATGGGCTTCAACCTCAGACTTCCCCAGATTGATCAAAGCAGCAATCTCGTGTGGTTTTGGCTCACCCTCTAAACCAGTAAAAGGAACAGGATCGGTAATAGGTAAATTCAACAGATAAGAATACTCCTCTAGTGTAGGCATAAACTGATAGTCATGGAAAGTAAAGCAACGATACATCGGATCATAGAACCGTACCAAGGTCTAGAGAATACCCTCCTTCATCCTAAGCTTCATGAGAAGAATGATGGATCCATACTTCTTTTGAAAATCTGCAGAACACTCAATCTCGGGAATTAGATTGATCAACTCATCTATCTTGGGATCTTTGAAACTGTATTTTATGGTCTTTCTTTTTTTAAAATCCATGGTCAAAAGGTACTTGAGATATTCACAAATGGTTAACTTTCAAGTCCCTTGAAATAAAATTTCTTCAAAAGATGCTTATGAGTGCATGGATGCATGATGCAACAATCACACACAAGATCACAAACATAGGGTTCATAAGTTCAATATCACGAGCATGAGGTCGAAGGTACTACCCATAAGGTATTGCTCTAAAAGTTATCACCTGCCGAACAAGGTTCTAGAGGTTCCCAGAGTCTACATCCTTCCTTCAGATATTACCAACTTCACGATTAACTCGGTAATTAGTAATGTTCTCAAGAAAAACTCATTTGAGCGTAGTATCGCATGACAACTATTTCCGAATTACTCTGTCATAGCTTCTGCACTACACCTAAAAGGCCAAGATGGGTTAGGTATTCTACGGTCCTCAACTTCAGCAGGCTCCTAGGTCGAAAGCAGCATGTCTTCCCGATTAATCGGTAAACTACACTACAGTCCAAGGGGCCTCCAATGAGTGGGGGATCTCATGCCTCCTTTTTTGGGATTACTCCCTCAAAGTTAACATGGCTATACCGCCCGTCCTATCTTAAAGTTTTCCCAAGTCCGGGTATAGGGCTTTGATAACACATGAATATATTGCATATTTAACTTAATTTAACTAAATTATTTTCCATTTTTATTCTAAATTAAATCACTTTGTAGTTGGTATTATGCCGGTATTTTTCTATTTTGTAGGTATCAAATTAATTATGAGATAAATAAGAAAAAGGAAGAAAAAGAATAAAAAAGGCTACAATAAAAGTCAACAACAAGCCCAAGCCCAAAAGAAGGAGCGCACAAGTCAACAAGCGTGACGACCGACAAGGCAAGCTTGACGAACGACAAGCATTGACCAAGTAAGTGAAGAACGTCACTAATCCTTTTGACGAACGTCACTAATCCTTTTATTGAACGTCACATTCCCTATTATTTTGCCCACGTCCCTAAAAGCTTACAACGAAAGTGTGTTAACTACTTCCACCAAGTCAGATACGCGGAGATTCAGCAACCCTATAATCTCTCAAACAAATCCTCATGAAAAGTTACTTGAGATGAATATAAATAGTAGACGTCATGCACTGAAAGAGGTTCACGCGGTTACTGCCCTTTTGTTCTTCGTGCATATTTCACAGAGCTACTACTTTCCAGAATTATTTTTCCTTAGCTATTATTTTCCTTAGCAGTTTTTATTTTCCCAACCCGTTTTAAGCAATAGATTTCTACACTGTAAATCTATTGCCCAGTAGTTTATTTCAAGACCCCCAGAATTGTTATTTAAGTTTATTATTTTATTTTCGCAATTGTTCCTGTTCCGTATCGAAGCAAAACCTACCAACTTGTAGAGGAGTGTTTCCTTTAGAGCCAGACGAATTTTCATCAGTCTCCAGTCAATTTATTTCCAGGTTTTTATTTTAATAAATTATTATTTTCCTTTAATTCGATAACCATGTTTACTTTGTTGTCTGGATTTTATTATTCCCTGATTGAGTTTTATAATATGCTAGGCTAGATTTCTATACCGGTATGTAAGATCATAAAACTGAGGGAATTTGGTAATACTATTGGTTATTTAATTGTTGAACTATTTTTTGGACTAAATTACTTTGTTTTTAATGATGAACCATTTTGTTACGAGATTAAAAAACGAATAGAAGTTAGGTTCAATAAAGCGAGAACTTGAGGATCTTTAACTCGACGTAGTAACTAGGCATTGGCTTTAAAAATAGCGAGAGCGCTTTAAAGCGAATTAGAGTTTATTTGTTTTCAAAACAATGTTTCTAACTCCGACGAGATAGCAAGAGCATACGTTAGGACTTAAGTTGCATAACCTAAATCAACAACCACGACAGTGTGAGACGAGGGTTTTTAAACTGATAAATTTCTACTGAGAATTGTTAGAAACTGCAAGTTACCAAATAGGTTACTAATTCCCGAAGCCCAATCACTACATACTGGTTGTTTACCCCTTCTGATTATTTAACTAGATTCAAAATTACTTTTAGTTCCCCTAATCTAAACCTAATATTTTTAGCCTTAGATTTACACCGTAACACTAGATAACGATACATTTGACTTTTGGTCCTTTGGGTTCGATAATCTTTACAACTACGCGATAAGACATTGCACTTGCAGTCCAGATCATTTAGACTACCATACCAAGTAGATCAAGTTTTTGGTGCCGTTTCCGAGGACCAATTTAGTCAATATCGTAATTCTGTTGTTGCACCGTATAGACTAGGGCAACATATTTCCTTTCTTGGAATGATTGTATGCCAAATACTCGTTTACAAGGAGGGGAATTAGTACAATGAATCAACTAAATCGAACGTTTTTTTAACATAAGACGTCGAATCCTCGATCTTCCCGAAGTAGCTCCAATTCCAATTCCCATTCCCGAAGAACCAACTCCGAAACTAGACATGGTTGAACTAGGTAATCGACCTCTTAAGGAGTACGCTGCTCCTTCTCGAGCTGAACCGCACTCGAGTATTTCTCCTCCTGCCATCAAGGCGAATAAATTTGGCTTAAAAATTCATTGTTGCAAGCCGTGCAACAAAATCAATTCTCCGGAGACCCTACGGACGATCCAAATCTCCATTTATCCGTGTTCGTACAATACGCCGACACAGTAAAAGCTAATGGTGTTAATCCCGAAGAAATTCGATTACGGATTTTTCCCTTTTCTTTAAGAGATAGAGCCAGAGCATGGCTCCAATCCTTACCTTCAAACTCTATAACTACATGGGACGAATTGAAGAAAGTATTCTTAGCAAGATATTTTCCACCAAGCAAAACTGCAATGCTGAGAGGCCAAATCAACGGATTTATGCAAAAAGACGACGAATCACTTTTCGAAGCTTGGGAGAGATACAAGGACATGCTGAGACTTTGCCCACATCATGGACTTGAACCATGGCTAATCATCCACACCTTCTATGGTTGTCTCCTATATAACATCAAACTATCTCTAGACGCTGCCGCTGGTGGTGCACTAATGGACAAACCCTTTAATGAAGCTTATCAACTAATTGAAAACATGGCACAAAACCATTATCAATGGGAGGAGAACGAGCCTACACACGAGGATTGCACGAAGTCAGTGGCATAGACCACGTCAATGCTAAGGTTGACGCCCTGACTCAAAAGATTGAGAGTTTAGAAATAACCCCAACCCCCGCAGCCACCGTGGTTGCCGTAGCTCGAAACTGTTACTTGTGTGGAATACCTTGACATATCGTTTCCGAATGCCAATTGCTAGCTGGGATACCCCCTGACCAGATGAACTACGCTCAAGGAAACCCGTATTCTAACACCTATAACCAAGGTTGGAAGAATCATCCTAACTTTTCCTATAAGAATAACAATGCATTATACGCCCCTCAAGCACCTCCTGGTTTCCAAAAGGCACCTCAAGCTGCACCACAAGCACCCCGTAAGTCCAACCTTGAGATAATGATGGAAAACTTTGTTGCTGCTCAAACACAACAAAATAAGGAATTTATAAACCAAAACGTACACACCTCAGAATTAGTAAAACAATTAGAAACCAAAGTAGATGCCTTGTCTACACATAACAAAATGTTAGAAACCCAAATTTCTCAAGTAGCCCAACAACAAGCAACAACTGTCGCTCCAGCTGGGGTGTTTCCTGGTCAACCACAACCTAACCCGAAAGGTCATGCTAATGCCATTACATTAAGAAGTGGAACTGAATTAGACGAACCGGTAGATCCGAGAATCTCAACTAAATCGATGTCTCAACAAAATGAAAATGAAACCGAAAAGGCAAAAAGCAATGACGAACTGAATAAAAATATTGAGTCAGAAATCATAGCCAGAGACGAAGCTGAAAAGGAAAAACCATACATACCCCCACCACCATATAAGTCACCTATCCTATTCCCTCAGAGATTATCCAAATCTAAAACCGAAGGACAATTCAAGAAATTTGTGGAGCTCTTGAAATAATTAAACATAACAATACCATTTACAGAAGCCATAACACAAATGCCATCTTATGCCAAATTTCTTAAAGAAATATTGTCTAATAAAAAGAAACTCGAGGATAATGAGACAATGATGCTTACTGCGAAATGTAGCGTTATTATCCAGAACAATATGCCACATAAGCTGAAATACCCTGGTAGTTTCTCCATACCCTGTTTGACAGGGAAATTCGTAATAGATAAAGCACTCTGCAATTTAGGAGCTAGTGTGAGCTTGATGCCCTTTCAATCTGTGAAAAGCTGCAACTAGGAGAACTACGACCAACTAGGATATATCTGCAACTAGCTGATCGATCTGTGAAATACCCAGTGGGTATGCTAGAAAACATCCCCGTTAAAATAGGTCAATTCTATATTCCCACAGATTTCATCATAATGGACATTCAAGAAGACTCAAACATTCCCATCATATTAGGAAGACCGTTCTTAGCCACCGCTGGCGCCATCATTGATGTGAAACGAGGGAAATTGACTTTTGAAGTCAGAGAAGAGAAAATTGAATTCATTCTTTCTCAATTCCTTAAAGCCCATGCAATAAGCGACACATGTTGTTTTCTTAACATCATCGATGAATGTGTGAAGGAAATAAAGTCAGAACTAACAAAGGATACTGAAATCCTAAGAATTCCAATACCACCTATTTTTGAAGACGACAACTGGCGCGGGGAACGCCAAGACTGTAACACCCCAATTCTACACCGACAAATTATATAAATAAATCAGAGTTATAAAATTCATATCATGCAAACGAATCGGGACGTCACCAATTCTTCTATCAAAATTCATTGCATTCATCATGGATATATAACACTTTTTAAAACATCGGGTGAACCATCAACATAACATTTTTAATCAAATAATACAACATCTACGCAGCGGAATTCTTAATAACATCTCTAACAAAAAAACAACAACTTCGAAACATCACATATTTAATAATAATCAATTTAAAGTTCAACAACTGAAAATCAACAATCAAAAACAGCAAGCGTTCATCCCCCCGAGTGTTACATATCAGAGCAATGACACCGACTCGAACTATTGAAGGAATACGACCTTCACTCTCGATTACCTGCACGTTACCAACATAAGGGAAACATTCAAACAAAAGGGGTGAGATATCTAACAATATAATAAAGCGCATGATAATTAATATATTAAATTAGATCAATACACATCACCACTTCTCATCTCGTAATCAACAATAATCACAACAATAATATACATTCACAGCATCATCACACACTTCTTTATGCAATCATATAATGCGACTCAATACTATGCAAATGCATGTCGTACCATTGGAGCAAAACTCCCATCTCAAAATATTTCCAATTAATAGAGGCATCAACAAGGCATAAGCCTTCATCTCAAAATTCACCAATACAGGCCATCTCAACGAGCATAAGCTCCATCTTAAAAAAATGGAATGTATGCGACACAATCATGAATGTAATAACAACACCCACATTAACAAAATCTCAAATTTACAACATTTCAAATTAACAACATCTCAAAAGCATCTCAAATTAACAACATCCCAAAAGCATCTCAACGTCTCTTCATCTACATCTCATATCATCATAATAATTCATCAAACATCATTTATTTATTATAAATCATCAACATAACATCATTAACAACTTCTCACTAACAACTCAGTTGTACATTAATACCACAGTAATTCGTACTGCAATTTGTAATTTTTACGTCATTACTGTCACTAATCCTAATGTTATAATTCAAACAACAGCTTCTAAGCATCTCATCTTCATCATTCTGTACAAAACCAGCGCAATGATTAATACGGGAATTAACTCTAAATCCTAAATTGGCTACTAGGATTACACTTCCTATTATTCATTTTAATCCTCTAAAATAATGTTCATCGCGTTAGCTATTCAACACTTTGAACGGAATCTCAAATGACATCCTAAAACTCAAGTTACAACACTTTAAAACTGAATCTTCCAAAAATCAGGCATTATGGGTCGATGCAAAACCCCTTGGATTGACGCATACTGCTCTAACTGCACAACATGAGTCGACGCATCCTCTCATGGATCGAATCATCCTGAGTCTTGCACACTGTGATACGGTGGGAGAACTGACTTGGGATTTTGCGTTTGTGTTTGCAAATGTTTCGGTTTAGCAATAGTCGCCACCGACTTTTTATTTTATCCTAAGGAAAGGTCAAAAAGCACAGGAAAGACCTTTGAGATGTTTTCTTGGGTTCGGGAAGTAGGTTATAGAAAGGGAAGGTATTAGCACCCTTTCTATCCATGGTTATCCATGGGCTCTTAGTTACTTGCTTAGATCACTTGCTTTGTATTTCTATTGTTTGAAATGGTGCTTTTCAATTGTTTGAAATGGTGCTTTGTGTGTGATTTTGGAAAATGTTTTGAAAAGAGGCCATCGTTGTGGCAACCTTTGTAATGATTCTTGTTTGAATGTATACAAAGGTGTTTTTGTCTTTTGAAAGGTTTTCAATGTTTGAAAGTAGGGTTTTGAAATTGTGTTGTGGAGTGTGTTTTGAAAAGTAGCAAGGATGTTTTTGCAAGCTTGATCAAGTAACTAAGAGATATCTACCCTATTTTACTCAAAGATCTTTCTTATATTCTTAACCCTTTTAACAGTGTTGCTTCACCATTGTATTTGGTGAACAACCTTGTGTTAGGATGTTTAATGGGACAGGCGCGGGTCATTGTATAAACCATGATAGCAATTGTTTCACGTATCTTTGGAAATTTTCTTGAGGGACTTGATCATTTTGTTTAGGCAAATCAGATAGCGTCATCGAGGGACTATGATCTTTTTGTTTGTTTTTGTTTTGCCAAAGTACTCAACATGCAACCATGGCCCATTTTTGAAGGCAACAAGTGGATGAAACCCTAGGGGTGCAAGTGTGTATTGTGTTTGTCTTTCATGCATGTTATCTTGGATTAGGTCAAACTAATTGTTGATTTTATTTGCATACAAACCCTAGGTCTAATTGAAAGCTTTTAAATGTACGGGAATTTTAATGCTACACTATTACAACATGATATAGGGAGGGGGTACAAATTTGAATTGAGAGTATTTGACAAGAAAATAAATTCTAAGTTATTACAACCATATCGAATGTACAAGATACAATATTTAAATGTACAATAATTGAAATAAATACAATAAATAAATGTAAATAAAATGTATTATGCCAAAATGTTTTTAGTATGTAAAAAGTAATTTTTCAATGTGAAAAGTAAAATAAAGAAGATCAATTTTAATTATTTTTCCTATTTAGGGCAAGAAACCCTAATTCTTAATAAGTAAAAAATTATTTATTAATTATGTGCAATAATATACTAATTTATAAAAAAATAAAAGTATATTGTAAAAATGACATTTTTGGTCCAAAATAATAATAAAAATGAAAATGTAACATTTTTTGTATTTTTGACCTAATTATCTAATAAGATAAAATATATAAGTATATTTATACATTAAATATATTAAATGTGAAAAAAAATTGAAATAAATTATTTACAAAAATGTATATATTTCAAGAAAATATTTTCAAATGTGTATAAAAATAAAAATGAAAATAAACATATTTTTTACATTATTTTTAGATTTAAACAAAATAACATAAAGTATTTAAACATTTTTATGGTGGAAATAAATAAAATAAATACCAAATAAATGCAAAAAATTATAAAAAATATTTTTGGATCATTTTTTATATTTGAAAATAAAATATCAAAGTCAGAAAAGAAAATAAAAATGCAAAAATATTAAAATATAAGATAATGGGCCAGGGGGTGTGAAACTGAAAATGGGGGGTGCCAAAAGTAGGAAGTAGCCAGGCCCAGCCCAACTACTTCATCTTCTTCCTCTGTCCAACAGAATTTGAAAAAACGCGCGCTAGCTACCCCAACCTGTATCTCCTGATTCTTTGATCTTTTGACAAAACTCAAAATATAAAACTTGTAGAGCATCAAATAACGAATCTAACCATATAAAAAACTTGGATTAACTCTCAAAGACCAGAGAGAATTTATCTGGCCCTAATTTTTAACCTAGTTTTTTCAGAAAGTTCATGAGTGAAATTCTCTCAGCACGATTAATGTAAATGAAAACTAAGCATATGTATGGCTTCAGGGTTATGAGTACAACATATTTCATTCAAAAACCTAAGCCTAACCATTCCTAGATAGGGAGATAGAAGTCCATGAAATACCTGTTTCAGTTGACTTCGAGCTGGACAATGTAGCAACCTTCAATGGGGTTTGAGCTTCTGTTGAGCTTGCCTGAGGTCCAAGGAAGCTTCTCCAATGTTTGGCTTGCTTTGAAACAACTTGAATCGTGCTGTAGAACTCAACCTGCAAAGCTTTGAAATGAAAATGGCAAAGTGAGTTAGAGGTGTTACAGCTTGCAATGGGGGCCTGGGATAGTTCCGGTGAGTTGATTGGAAGGTGTTGGGACTATCTTGGGACAAAACGCACGATGTAATTTTGTTGTGGCTTGCAAAATGCAGAACATGCCTTGTTTTGCAGAAAAACAGTGGTTCTGAGTATCAGGAGGTATGAGTGATGAAAGGGTCGTGCTTTAGGCTTGCTGGGAGATATGGAACTTGTTCATAAACTTCTTGTAAGCTTGTGTTAACATATATGAGAGCTTGCTTATGTTTTGCCACTTTTCTTCTACTTGAAGCAAGAGAATGAAAATGATGTTATAACCCTGTATAAGCCCTCCTATCATGCTGCAACTTTTTTTCTTGGTTACTGGAATTAGTGGACTTGATCTTGCCTCAAAGATCTGGCCCCCATGCTTCAAGGATTTGGTTTTGACATAAAGTGAAATTAGGAAAAAATGGCAATTTGCCTTTTTCTACTTAAGGCTTAATCTTGTGTATAATGTCCAAGTGAATAAAACAAAGGCTTAGACTGATGGATTGGCATTAAATTATGGAGTGAAAATTGGTTTTGAGACCTTTAATGTTGAACCAAGCTAGCTAGATCAGAATTGCAAGTTGTTATGAACATGTATTGGCCATGGACAAAAGTGAGTTTTTGCTAACTTCAAGCATTCGATTCTCTCTAACCACAAGGGTGTTTGAGGAGTGCTTGGACAATTTGGAAAGATTGGAACATGTAATACAATCCCTCTTTGTAATGCAACTTGAAACTCCAAGTGGAACTATGTGAAAAATGGCCAAGAAGATGGGTCAAAATCCTACCTAAATTAGGGCAAATTTTCTCTAAGTTAAAAGTTTTAGGTACCCTTGTTCCAAAAATCATAACTTGAGATACAAGCTTCTTTTGAGAAAACTTTGTGAATCAAAGTTGTAGAATTTGTGATGGACTACAACTTTCATGTTGCAAGTTTTGTTTTAATCCAATTTCATCTTGGTGAAAAAATGGGACAAAGTTAGGAAAAAATAAGAAAATTTCATAACTTAGAAAATTTCTAAGTTATAAAATTTTTTCCATTTTAAACCCTAATTTGCATTTTTGGGTTTCTTTATGAACAAGTTTCATAATTTGACATGTCTTCATGAAAAATAACTCTTGGCACTTGATTTTGACCAAAAAGTCAAAGTTTGACTTTTCAGTATACAGTCAAATTTTGATTAGTTGACTGAAAAATTCATCTGTCAATCCTATGCATTTGAGATCTTTTGAACTTGTTGAATGGGTAAAGACAATGTCATTGAGTCCTTGAGTCCATATGTGGGCTTGATTTTCCATTGGTTAGGTCAAACATTCAAACATTGCCTTTGTGCAGTCAAAACCCTAAAAATGACCATTTTGCCCTTTTGGTGATCTGATCAAATTTCTTGTGGAATTGTGATGCAAACTTGATCAAATGGTTCATATGAGTTCATAATGTTGATGTGGGTCAAATTTCATGAGGTTTGACTGTCAATTGGCCACAATTGACTTTCCCCCCAATACAACTAATTTCTAGGTCAACTGTCCAATTGACTGGGTAAAGATTTGAATCAAGGCTTGAAACTTGGTATGGGCAAACTTGTGAACCCAACATGAAGCATGAAAGTCAATTTGGGTATTATAGGTCAAAATATCCTTGTGCAAACTCAAACCATAATTTGGGTTAACAGTGCAAGGAGGGGTCTTGAGCAGAGCAAACCCTAGCTTGATCCTGAATTCCAGGAGTCTTGTGATGAGAAAGTGTTGATGAAATGAGAGGGAAAATTTTGGGGTATAACACACACCACATGTATCGACACATGCATCCTACGTATCGACTCATCCTGAGTATTTCAACCTTCATGTATTGACGCAAGCCTCTTCATGTCCACTCATACCGAGTCTCTAGGCCCTCATGTATTGACACATCAAGTTTGAGGTCGACACATCCTGATCTTTCCTACATAATTCTTCAATTTTCTCCCCTGTATCTCACTATGGGATTCATGTTTTTAACCCTACAACCTTAATATAATCATGATAAATCATCACCTACAATTATCCTATAATACTACATCGATCAAACAACATCGGGACATCGCTATTCATCTAAAATTCGTCAAATCTTCATCATACATCATCATATACATCCAATTCAAGAACAAAACTGCAATCACCTCTAACCCCACATATCAATCATCATAAACCCAATTATAAAGTCAGAACCCCATCCTTACCTTGGATTGAAGGTCGCTCTACAATTTTCCGGTTGAATTCTCGTTCTGCCGTTTTTTCCACTTTTTCCAGCAGCTTCACGTTCTCTTCTCGATCCTTATTATTCTATTGCCTCTTTTTTCTATTCTTTATAACAACAATAAAATAACCTATTATTCTTTATTCCTTATTAGGCTCAAAACTAATACACCTCCTTATTACTTCTATTCCTTCAAAATAAGCCCACACCAAACAATATTATAATTCTAATATTATTTCTCCACTTAATAAATAAATCCAATTAATCATAACACATCTTCACAAATATTCCAAAAATAATTTAATTAAATAATTAATTAAATTACGGGAGTTAAAACTCCCCCCCACTTAGAATATTTTCGTCCTCGAAAATTTACCTCAATCAAACAACTCAGGGTAGGAGTCTCACATCTTGCTCTCTGATTCCAAAGTCATGCTCTCTCCGGCAGCTCCTAGCCAAACCACTTTAACCAAGGCAGTCTCTTTGCCCATCAGAGTCTTTATTTCACGATCCGCGATCCTTACAGGCATCGTCTCCACCGTAAGATTATTTCGTACTTTCACATCGTCCATATGAATCACATGAGATGGATCTGAAATATACTTCCGAAGTTGCGACACGTTAAACACATCATGCAAATTCAAAAGATTAGGCGGTAAAGCCACTATATAGGAAACATTCCCCACTCTCTCCGAAATCTGATACGGTCCAATAAAACGAGAAGTAAGCTTCTTAGACTTCAATGCTCGTCCAACACCAGTCACAGGTGTAACGCTCAAAAACACATGATCACCAGCTTGGAATTCTAAATATTTCCTTCGCTTGTCATGATAACTCTTTTGTCTACTTTGGGAAGCTTTCATCTTTTCTCGAATCAACTTCACCTTCTCAGTAGTCTCACGAACAAGTTCAGGTCCAAGTACTACACTCTCACCAGATTCATGCCAACATAAAGGAGTTCTACATCTTCGACCATACAACGCTTCAAAAGGTTCCATCCCAATACTAGAATGGTAACTGTTATTATAAGTTAACTCTACCAACGGAAGATAGGTATCCCACGAACCTCCCTACTCGAGAACACATGCCCTCAACAAGTCTTCCAACGATTGAATCGTCCGTTCAGTCTGACCATTTGTCTGAGGATGATACGCTGAACTCAACCTCAACTTATGACCCAACTCTTCTTGCAAACTCTTCCAAAAATCAGAAGTAAATCTTGGATCTCTATCTGACACAATGCACAAAGGAACACCATGCAACTTCACAATCACACTAGTGTAGATCTCAGCCAACATCGACACTGGAAAAATGGTGTTAATAGGAACAAAATGAGCTGACTTCATAAGCCTATCAACAATCACCCAAATTGAATCATGTCATCTTAAAGTATTAGGAAACCCCGTCACAAAGTCCATTGAAATGCTATTCGATTTCCATTCTGGAACTTCTAACGGTTGCATCAATCCTGCAGGCTTCTGATGTTCAACTTTCGACTTCTGACAAGTCAAACATGCATACACAAAATGAGCCACGTCACTCTTCATCCCAGGCCACCAAACCAAGCCTTTCAAATCTTGATACATCTTTGTAGATCCTGGATGAATACTCAACCTACTTCTATGACTCTCTTCAAGTATGACCTTCTTCATCTCACCATCATCAGGAATACAAACCCGGTTACAAAATCTCAACACACCTTGCGCATCTAGCTTAAAATCATTATTCTCAGACTGATCAATCCCAACCATCAAATCTACCAGTTTCACATCCAACTTCTGAGCTTCTCTGATACTGTCTAGAAATTCATTATTAATCTTCAACATACCCAACATAACACTCTACGGAGTAACCTCGCAAACTAAGCTCATATCTATGAACTGCTCAATCAATTCCAACTCTTTAATCATAATTGCTGACATATGTAAAGTCTTTAGACTCAACGCATCATCTACACTTTCTCTTTTCCTGGATGATAATTCAAACCAAATTTTTTATCCTTTAACAATTCCAACCATCTTCGTTGCCTCATATTCAATTCATTCTGATTAAATAAATACTTTAAGCTCTTATGGTCACTAAACACTTCGAATCTAGAACCATAAAGATAATGCCTCCAAATCTTCAACACAAAGACAACATCACCAAGCTCTAAATCATGCGTAGGATAGTTCTTCTCATGAGTGCTCAACTGCCTTGACGCATAAGCAACTACCTTACCATTCTGCATAAGCACACCTCCTAAACCCATCTTAGAAGCATCACAATACACCACAAAAGGCTCTCTTGGATTAGGCAACGTCAAAATCGGAGCCGACGTCAACCTCTTCTTCAATTCCGTAAAACTTTCTTGGCACTGAACATCCCACACAAACGCTCTACCTTTACAAGTCAACTTAGTCAACGAAAGTGACAATTTAGAAAACCCTTCGACAAACCTTCTATAATAACCAACTAATCCCAAGAAGCTTCTAATCTCAGTAGGTGATTTCGGAGTCTCCCATTGCAACACAACATCAACCTTTGATGGATCTACAACAATGCCACTACCTGAAATCACATGAGCAAGAAAACTAACCTCTTTCAGCCAGAATTCACACTTGGACAGCTTCGCATACAACTTCTTCTCTTTCAAAATCTGCAATACTACCCTCAAGTGTTCTGCATGCTCTTCATCTGAGTTAGAGTAAATCAAAATATCATCAATGAACACCACTACAAACCAATCCAAATAAGTATGAAAGATACGATTCATATATTCCACGAATACTCCCAGTGCATTAGTAACACCGAAAGGCATCACCGAATACTCATAATGTCCATAATGCATTCAGAAAGTCGTCTTCTGAATATCTTCATCCTTCACTTTAATCTGATGGTAACCCAACCTCAGATCAATCTTACTAAACACACGAGCATCCACCAATTGATCCATCAAGTCATCTATTCTTGGAAGCGGATACTTGTTCTTAATCGTCACCTTGTTCAACTGTCTATAACAACACAAAGCCTCATACTCCCATCTTTCTTCTTCACTAACAACACCGGAGCACCCCATGACGATACACTTGGTCTTACAAACTTCTTCTCAAGTAAATCTTCCAATTGCTTCTTTAACTCTGACAATTCAGATGCAAACATCCTGTATGGTTCCATAGACACAGGTCTGGTACCAGGTACAAGATCAATTGCAAATTCAACTTCCCTCTCTGGCGGTACATCAGGAATCTCATTAGGGAAAACATCAGGAAATTCAGACACCACTGGCAATTCCTCAATTATAGCTTGAGTCTCTACAGATAGCGACGCCATCAACGAGAACATATGTGCTTCCTCTTGCATCAACTTCCTCAACTGTCTCGCAGACAACTGACTACCTCCCTCTTATTCAGGAGTAGAAAACCTCATAGACTTGTCATAACACTTAATATGAACACAGTTATGCTCTAACCAGTTCATACCCAGAATCACATCCAAACCTCTTAACAGCAAACAAACCAAATCTAAAACAAAGTATCTGTCGAAGACCGACATGGGACACTTCAAACACACAAAAGAAGTAGTCACCGACCCCTTGGCTATCGACGACCATTTCTCCATTCAAAGAAGACAACATAAGACCCAATCTTTCAACACAATCAACAACAATAAAACAATGCGTAGAACCAGTATCAATAATAGTAATTAAAGGAGTACTATTAATGAAACATGTACCTCTGATAAGTCTGTCCTCAACAACTGTGTGATCCTCCACTAAAGCGAACACCTTCCCACTAGACTGAGCTATTTTCAGTTTCGGACACTGCCTACCAATGTTCCATTCTTCTCTACAATTGAAACAAATCACATCCTTGTGTTCACACTCAGATACAACATGCCCGTTCTTGCCACAACGGAAACAACTCTTCACTTCAATAGTGCACACATTACTCTTGTGTCCAGGTTTTCCACACTTAAAAAAAAACCACACCAGCAGGAGCATCTCCCCCATTAGTCCTCTGACTATGAGCAACTTTCTGTTTACATTTACCAACTGGGGCATCATAAGTCTTACCACGATTTTGTTGGTGCTTACCCCTCTTCTCACTGATAATCTTGTAATGAGCATTATTATCCTCCTCATAAATCATGTAGCTATCAACCAAATCAGCAAAAACACATATTTTATGGTATCCAACCGCCTTCTTAATCTACGGGCGCAACCCATTCTCAAATTTGATACACTTCGAAAACTCAACATTTGCCTCGGCGTAATGCGGAAAAAACATAGCCAACTCATCAAACTTGGCAGCATACTCAACAACTGACATACTTCCTTACTTCAGCTCAAGAAACTCAAATTCCTTCATACCACAGACATCTTCAGAAAAGTACCTTCTCAGGAATTCCCTACGGAACACAGCCCAAGTGACATTCTCACCTGCAGCTTCCAACTTCTGACAAGTCTCTAGCCACCAGTCATCAGCCTCGACTGCTAGCATATGAGTCCCATACCGAACCTTCTACGCTGGAGTGCAATCCATCACACAAAATATTCTCTCAATCTCTTTCAACCACTCCAATGCTCCGTCAGGATCATACTTTCCCTTGAACGTAGGTGGATTCTCTCTCATGAAAGTCGCCAAGCTACGAGATCCAGCATTCCCGTCAGCATTCGGCTGATTTTCCATCGCATGAGCCATTGCTTCTAAAGCATCAACAAGTGCAGCATAATTCCCTTCCATCCATCTCAACATCTCACTACAACATAAACAGCGATTAGAACTCAAAGTAACAATACTCGACTGTTAGACAACTAAGACTCGACGACAAGGTCGGACCAACCTTTTGCTCTGATACCAACTTTATAACACGCTAATTCTACCCCAGCAAATTATATAAATAAATCAGAGTTATAAAATTTATATCATGAAAACGAATCGGGACGTCACAAATTATTCTATAAAAATTCAATGCATTCATCGTGGATATATAACACTTTTTAAAACATCGGGTGAACCATCAACATAACATCTTTAATCAAATAATTCAACATCTACGTAACGGAATTCTTAATAACATCTCTAACAACAAAACAGAAACTTCGAAACATCACATATTTAACAATAATCAATTTAAAGTTCAACAATTGAAAATCAACAATTAAAAACAACAAGCTTTCATCCCCCTGAGTGTTACATATCAGAGCAATCTATTGAAGGAATACAACCTTCACTCTCGATTACCTGCACATTACCAACATAAGGGCAACATTTAAACAGAAGGGGTGAGATATCTAAAAATAAAATAAAGCGCATGATAATTAATCTATTAAACTAGATGAATACACATCACCACTTATCATCTCGTAATCAACAATAATCACAACAATAATATACATTCAAAGCATCATCACACACTTCTTTATGCAATCATATAATGCGACTCAATACTATGCAAATGCATGTGGTACCATTGGATCAAAACTCCCATCTCAAAAATTTGCCAATTAATAGAGGCATCAACAAGGCATAAGGCTTCATCTCAAAATTCGCCAATACAGGCCATCTCAACGAGCATAAGCTCCATCTCAAAAAAATGCAATGTATGCGACACAATCATGAATGTAATAACAACACCCAAATTAACAACATCTCAAATTTACAACATTTCAAATTAACAACATCTCAAAATCATCTCAAAAGCATCTCAACGTCTCTTCATCAACATCTCATATCATCATAATAATTCATCAAACATCATTTATTTATTATAAATCATCAACACAACATCATTAACCACTTCTCACTAACAACTCAGCTGTACATTAATACCACAGTAATTCGTACTGCTATTCTGTAATTCTTACAACATTACTATCACTAATCCTACTGTTATAATTCAAATAGCATCTTCTAAGCATCTCATCTTCATCATCTTGTACAAAACCAGCGCAACGATTAACACGGGAATTAACGCTAAATCCTAAATTGGCTACTAGGATTACACTTCATATTATTCATTTTAATCCTCTAGAATAATGTTCATCGCGTTAGCTATTCAACACTTCGAACGGCATCTCAAACGGCATCCTAAAACTCAAGTTACAGCACTTTAAAATTGAATCTGCCAAAAATCAGGCATTATGGGTCGACGCAAAACCCCTTAGATTGATGCATACTACTCTAACTGCGCAACATGAGTTGACGCATCCTCTCATTGATCGACTCATCCTGAGTCTTGCACACCACATGTATCGACACATGCATCCTACGTATCGACTCATCCTGAGTTTTTCAACCTTCATGTATCGACGCAAGCCTCTCCGTGTCGACTCATACTGAGTCTCTAGGCCCTCATGTATCGACGCATCAAGTTTGAGGTCGACACATTCTAATCCTTCCTGCATAATTCTGCGATTTTCTCCCCTGTATCTCACTACGGGATTCATGTTTTTAACTCTACAACCTTAATATAATCATGATAAATGATCACCTACAATTATCCTATAATACTACATCGATCAAACAACATCGGGACATCGTTATTCATCTAAAATTCGTCAAAACTTCATCATACATCATCATATACATCCAATTCAAGAACAAAACAACAATCACCTCTAACCCCACGTATCAATCATCATGAACCCAATTATAAAGTTAGAACCCCACCCTTACCTTGGATTGAAGGTCGCTCTACAATTTTCCGGTTGAATTCTCGTTCTGCCGTTTTTTCCACTTTTTCCAGCAGCTTCACATTCTATTCTCAATCCTTACTCTTCTACTGCCTCTTCTTTCTATTATTTCTAACAACAATAAAATAACCTATTATTCTTTATTCCTTATTGGGCTCAAAACTAATACACCCCCTTATTACTTATATTCCTTCAAAATAAGCCCACACCATACAATATTATAATTCTAATATTATTTCTCCACTTAATAAATAAATCCAATTAATCATAACACATCTTCACAAATATTCCAAAAATAATTTAATTAAATAATTAATTAAATTACGGGCGTTAGAACTCTCTCCCACTTAGAATATTTTCTTCCTCAAAAATTTACCTCAATCAAACAACTCAGGGTAGGAGTCTCGCATCTTGCTCTCCAACTCCTAAGTCATGCTCTCTCTGGAAGCTCCTAGCCAAACCAATTTAACCAAGTAAATCTCTTTGCCCCTCAGAGTCTTTATTTCACGATCCGCGATCTGTACAGGCATCGTCTCCACCATAAGGTTATCCCATACTTACACATAGTCCATATGAATCACATGAGACAGATCTGAAATATACTTCCGAAGTTGCGACACGTGAAACACATCATGCAAATTCGAAAGATTAGGCGGTAAAGCCACTCTATAGGCAACATTCCCCACTCTCATCGAAATCTGATACGGTCCAATAAAATGAGAAGTGAGCTTCTTAGACTTCAATGCTCGTCCAACACCAGTCACATGTGTAACCCTCAAAAACACATGATCACCAGCTTGGAATTCTAAATCTTTCCTTCGCTTGTCATGATAACTCTTTTGTTTACTTTGGGAAGCTTTCATCTTTTCTCGAATCAACTTCACCTTCTCAGTAGTCTCACGAACAAGTTCAGGTCCAAGTACTACACTCTCACCAGATTCATGCCAACATAAAGGAGTTCTACATCTTCGACCATACAACACTTCAAAAGTTGCCCATATTCAATTCCTTCTGATCAAATAAATACTTTAAGCTCTTATGGTCACTAAACACTTCGAATCTAGAACCTTAAAGATAATGCCTCCAAATCTTCAACACAAAGACAACAACACCAAGCTCTAAATCATGCATAGGATAGTTCTTCTCATGAATCCTCAACTGCCTTGACGCATAAGCAACTACCTTACTGTGATACGGTGGGAGAACTGACTTGATGTTTTGCGTTTCGATCGCATTTGTGCGGATAGCAAGAGTCGCCACCGACTTTTCTTTTATCCAAAAGGAAAGGTAAAAAAGCACATGAAAGACCTTTCGAGATTATTTCTCGGGTTCGGGGGGTAGATTATGAAAAGGGAAGGTATTATCACCCTTTTCATCCATGGTTTTCCATGGGATCTTAGTGACTCGTTTAGATCACTTGCTTTTATTTGACAGTGTGCTTGTGGTGTGGGCTTTGAAAGTATTTTGAAAAATCTCTTTGTAATGGTTCTCGTTTCTATAAGAATGCCTACAAAGTTTTTTTTCGAAAAGTGGTTCAAAGATGTGTTTGTGAATTGTGTTTCAGAAAGTGTTTTGAAAAGTTTGAAAAGATGTAAGAACGTATACAAAACGTTTTGTCTTTTGGAAAATGTTTTTGAAATGAAAGTGTAGGTGTGAAAAGTTTTTATCGTGAGCAAGCGAGTAACTAAGAGCGAATCTATCTACCCGAAAGGTCTAAAATTGTTCTTTTCTTCCTCCTTTTAATGGTGATATCTTACCATTGATTTGGTAAGAAGCCCCATCGTTGGATGTGAAGGGACAGGCGCGGGTCAATTTTACAATCATTGAAAGCAACTTATGAGACGCTTTAGCAATTTTTTGTACGGGACGAGATCGTTTTAATTGAAGGAAACATCAAGGGTCATCGAGGGACTACGATATTTTTTATCGAAGGGTCATTGCTAAAGTGTCCCATACTCGAGGGACATGACTGTATTTCCGAAGCAACGAGCGAGGTTACCCTAGAGGCGCGCGTGTGAAAAAATGTGTTGGTTTCAAGTTGTTTTATTCTTTGATTAGGTCATCTAGCGATTGATTTTTGAATCTTGCCATACACGCCTAATTACTATACAATATAGGGAAAAAAGTAAATTGCGGGAATTGAAATTCTACGCTATTACAAAATATTCGGGAATGGGGGTACAATTTTTACAAATGGGGATGAATCAAATGTGATATCAAAATCCAAATAGCAAACAATACAACTAAATTGAATTTTGTGCGATTAATGAAAGCTATAATAATCTATGAAATAAAATCAACAAAATATGTGAATGAAATTTTAAGTATTTATTTGATAAGAAGAAAGTTAAACCTATTCTAAAAATGAAATAATTGACTAAAAGGAATTAAAATTGTATGCATTATCTTTTTGTGTTTTTAATTATGTAAGTAATAAAATAAATTAAAGAAGGAAAAAACTAAATTCTATTATTATTTTTGGTGTTTTTTAATTATGTAAATTAAATCTAAAACAAAGTTTATTAAAGAAAAAATGATAAAAAATTTAATCACAAAGCCTAAATCAAATTAATTAAAAAAGTATATTTTAAGTTTTAATAACATCTTGCATAACAAAAAAAATATAAGAAGAAAAAAATTAAAGAAAACAGCATGGGCCTATGGTGATGATTTAGGAGGAGGCCCAAAGAGATTAATGGTTTATTTGATGTAACAAAAACAAGCCAAAGGGGGGGTGTGGACATCAAAAAGAAAATGGGCTTAAGGGGGAAAGGTGATGGGTTATCCCATTCAAATCAGTAAACAATACCCAAGTTTCTTAAACCAAAATTAGTTATTGATTAAGGGACAAAAACAAAATTAGGGTTTTGGGAAATCTTTGTCACTCACGGCGCGCTAGTTCATCTTTGTTCATCTTGCTGAACCCTCTAAATGTCCTCACTACCCGTCCTTGTCTCATTTCGTGAACGAATCGCTCATACTGCCTCTTTGTCTCGCCGCGATTTGCATTCTTTGAGAACCCTAACTTTGAATTCATATTTAAAACCAAAAGATCCGAAACTGGTTCATCCTTTAACCTCCCTAAAATTCTCTGTTGCCGGAACACAACCCACTCGCCTCCCTAATCAAGTTCTAACGATTTTTTTGAAAAAAGGTAAGATTTCTGTCATTTTTAAAACTTAAGGATTTTTTTGTTGATCATTTCATATCTTTTGTTGTGTTTTGACTAATTCGTTCTTTTGGATGCAGACAAAATGTTTATGGGCGTGTGAGAAAGAGGAAGAACTCATACCTGTTGGAGCTTTACAATTTCTTGTGATTTTCTGTGAAATAGAAAGGGAGAGGCGAGACTGAGGACGGTGTTCCGATGGTGACGGAAGTTTTATGAGGACGAGAATGTGGCTTCACTGGTTTGTCGGCAACTTCCTCTGTTTTCTTTGTTTGAGTGATGATTATCAGGTTTTCTGGATTTTTGTGATGGTTCTGTTGTTTGCTTGATGAGTTTGATGTTGTATGATGAGTTTGATGCTGGTTATTGTTTGGGATTTTGAGGCTTTTTTTCTGGTTTTGGATTTGAAGCTTTGTTACAGGTTTTGAGAGTTGGATGCTTGTCAACTATGTTTTTAGTTTGAGACTTGTTCAGGTTGGATGATGATTATTGGTTGTTGTTTGATGCTTGGTTCAGGTTTAATGATGATTACTGGTTGTTGTTTGATGCTTGGTTCAGGTTTTGGGTCTTAGGCTTTTGAGGCTTGGTTCACTGTTTTTTGAGGTAACAGGTTTTTGATTTGATGATGTTTTCTGGTTTGTGTTTGAGGCTTGGTTCTGGTTTGGTGAGTTTGAAGATGGTGACTGGTTTTTGTTTTTGAGGATGGTTGCTGTGTTTGATTTGTGATAATGCTGGTTTCCAATTTTTTACTCTTTTTTCTTTTGATTTCCCTGCTTCTGTTATATTGACCCTTCAAAAATGTTGTGTCCTCTTGGCCTTTGGTCTTTACAACAGGTTTTGCTTACAACAGGTTTTGCTTACAGCAGGTTTTGTTTACAGCAGGTTTTGCTTACAGCAGGTTTTGCTTACAGCAGGTTTTGCTTACAGCAGGTTTTGTTTTTTAGCAGTTCTGATGATTCTTGGGTTTGCAGCAACTCTTCCTTTTGCAATAGAGCTTTTGCAGGATGTGCATTTTGGACAATTCTATAGAATAGGTAACTTCTTTCCTCTCTTATCTCTTAATGACAATGAAAAAAGCAATTGGCTCTTTTTCCTTTTTTCTAATCTTGAAAGGTTTGCAGTTGGAAAATGATGATTTCTTGAGCAAGTGTTTTTGTTTGACTTAGCATCTTAGCTATTTGTCATACTGCTGCCTCGTTTTTGTTGATGCTGTTTGTTGTTTGTCCAGTTGTGATGCTGTTTGTTGTTTGATTCAGTTTGTAATGTTGTTTGTTTGGTTTAGTTTGCGCTGTTGTTTGTTTGGTTTAGTTTGCGCTGCTGTTTGTTTGGTTTAGTTTGCGCTGCTATTTGTTTAGTTTAGTTTGCGCTGCTGTTTGTTCTTGGACAATTTGTAGCATTTTGTTTTTGTAGCATGCTCGCGAATTTCTATTCTTCTTTCTTTTTGTGAACCAAAAAGGATAACCTTCTTGTGATTTTCAATTAGGGGAAATAAATTCTGATGAATTAAACAACATTCTGATTCCACATTGCAAACCTTAATGATGAATACTTTTTTTTGAAAAAAATTCTTGTTCATGCCCATATAATTTGCACTAATCATATTTTCTTTCTCTTGTCTTCATGTGAGCAAAATTGGATATGACCAAGCAAAAAACGCAAGAAATCTGTAGCAAGCATGGAAGTCTTGGAGATAAGCAAAGGAATCTGATACAACTTCAATGACATAGATTAATTCTCCTAGGCCAAACATTCATTTGGATTTTCCTTGTAACTTAGAAAGATCATTCTTGTATTGTATTGTATCCAATAGTACCAATTCATCTTTAAATACAATAAGTTGTAAAACATAAAGTATTGAAAGAATAAATTGTTTTGTAACAATGTTTGAAATTGGAGAAAATATTGAGTCGTAGCATGAAGTATTCTGGTGTCATTTTATAACTTGAAATCCTTTATCAACAACAACTTGTAATTTCTCTTCGCATCCTAATTGATTTTTGAAATTCCTAATCAAGATATTTGAAATAAAAAGCTCCAGTCTGGTAACTTAAATTCCAAGTAATCCCAATAACTTTCTAACTGCATTTCAAACAAACACGCATTGTATATTCCATTTCCTAACCAAACAAATGTTTTAAGGACGCAAATCATCTAGTCAACCTGGATCCCACAATCATGAGTGTCCTAAATGACAGTCTTAACTTCTATCTCTTGTCCCAAACAAATCATGCTCTGAGAACAAACATTATCTTTTCAATAAACTGCATTTTAAGAAAATTCAAAATCAATCAAATGCTTTACGATGATTTGATAATTTTAAACTTTTCCCAAACTCAAATTTCTTCCGATTCTTTGAAGATAAACCCGTGAGCGACATCACATCTGACCATGTACAGACAGAATCGTCTTAAAATCTTGTAGCTTAAAGAAATCATAAATACAACCTTGAGGAAGCACGAAGACCTGTGAAAGCCAATTGGATCTTTGAAAACTCATTTTCTTTTGAGAATTACAAGAAAACCCTAATTGCTGGTTTACTGCCACAGAAGAGAATCTGTCTGGTCGATTTCTGAGCCAACTTGAATATCCGAGAAACCCTAGGGTTATGTATTCTATGAAAAATTGGAGGGAAAATTTTGGGGTACAACACTTACCATTATACATAAGGACACCTCCTAAACCCATCTTAGAAGCATCACAATATACCACAAAAGGCTCTCCTGGATTAGGCAACGTCAAAATCGGAGCCGACGTCAACCTCTTCGTAAATTCTGTAAAACTTTCTTGGCACTGAACATCCCACACAAACGCTCTACCTTTACAAGTCAACTTAGTCAACGGAAGTGACAATTTAGAAAACCCTTCGATAAACCTTCTATAATAACCAGCTAATCCCAAGAAGCTTCTAATCTCCGTAGGTGCCTTCGGAGTCTCCCATTGCAACACATCATCAACCTTTGATGGATCTACAACAATGCCACTACCTGAAATCACATGACCAAGAAAACTAACCTCTTTCAGCCAGAATTCACACTTGGACATCTTTGCATACAACTTCTTCTCTTTTAAAATCTGCAATTCTACCCTCAAGTGTTCTGCATGCTCTTCTTCTGACTTAGAGTAAATCAAAATATCATCAATGAACACCACTAAAAACCGATCCAAATAAGTATGAAAGATACGATTCATATATTCCATGAATACTCCCGGCGCATTAGTAACATCGAAAGGCATCACCGAATACTCATAATGTCCATAACGCGTTCTTAAAGCCGTCTTCTGAATATCTTCATCCTTCACTTTAATTTGATGGTAACCCGACCTCAGATCAATCTAACTAAACACACGAGAATCCACCAATTGATCCATCAAGTCATCTATTCTTGGAAGCGGATACTTTTTCTTAATCGTCACCTTGTTCAACTATCTATAATCAACACAAAGCCTCATACTCCCATCTTTCTTCTTCACTAACAACACTGGAGCACCCCACGGCGATACACTTGGTCTTACAAACTTCTTCTCAAGTAAATCTTCCAATTGCTTCTTTAACTCTGACAATTCAGATGCAGACATCATGTATGGTGCCATAGACACAAGTCTGGTACCAGGTACAAGATAAATTGAAAATCCAACTTCCCTCTCCGGCGGTACATCAAGAATCTCGTCAAGGAAAACATCAGGAAATTCACACACCACCGACAATTCCTCAATTATAGCTCGAGTCTCTACAGATAGCGACGCCATCAACAAGAACATATGTTCTTCCTCTTGCATCAACTTCCTCAACTGTCTCGCAGACAACAGACTACCTCCCTCTTCTTCAGGAGTAGAAAACCTCACAGACTTGTCATAATAGTTAATATGAGCATAATTATGCTCTAACCAATTCATACCCAGAATCACATCCAAACCTCTTAATGGAAAACAAACCAAATCAACAACAAAGTCTCTGTCGAAGATCGACAAGGGACACTTCAAACACACAAAAGAAGTAGTCACCGACCCCTTGGCTGGAGTATCGACGACCATTTCTCCATTCAAAGAAGACAACATAAGACCCAATCTTTCAACATAATCAGCAACAATAAAACAATACGTAGAACCAGTATCAATAATAGTAATTAAAGTAGTACTATTAATGAAACATGTACCTCTGATAAGTCTATCCTCAACAACTGTCTGATCCTCCACTAAAGCGAACACCTTTCCACTAGACTGAGCTCTTTTCGGTTTCGGACACTGGCTACCAATGTGCCCTTCTTCTCTACAATTGAAACAAATCACATCCTTGTATTCACACTCAGATACAACATGCCCGTTCTTTCCACAACAGAAACACCTATTCACTTCAGTAGTGCACACATTACTCTTGTGTCCAGGTTTTCCACACATAAAACAAATCACACCAGCAGGAGCATCTCCCCCATTAGTCCTCTGACTCTGAGCAACTTTCTGTTTACCTTTACCAGTCGGGGCATCATAAGTCTTACCACGATTCTGTTGGTGCTTACCCCTCTTCTCATAGATAATATTGTAATGAGCATTATTACTCTCCTCATAAATCCCGCAGCTACCAACCAAATCAGCAAAAACACGGATTTTCTGATATCCAACCGCCTTCTTAATCTCTGGGCGCAACCCGTTCTCTAATTTGATACACTTCGAAAACTCAGCATTTGCCTCAGCGTAGTTTGGATAAAACTTAGCCAACTCATCAAACTTGGCAGCATACTCAACAACAGACATACTTCCTTACTTCAGCTCAAGAAACTCAATTTCCTTCTTACCACGGACATCTTCAGGAAAGCACTTTCTCAGGAATTCCCTACGGAACACAACCCAAGTGACATTCTCACCTGCAGCTTCCAACTTCTGACAAGTCTCTAGCCATCAGTCATCAGCCTCGACTGCTAGCATATGAGTCCCATACCGAACCTTCTGCGCTGGAGTGCAGTCCATCACACAGAAGATTCTCTCAATCTCTTTCAACCACTCCAATGCTCCGTCAGAATCATACTTTCCCTTGAACGTAGGTGGATTCTCTCTCTGGAAAGTCGCCAAGCTATGAGATCCAGCATTCCCGTCAGCATTCGACTGATTTTCCATCGCATGAGCCATTGCTTCTAAAGCAGCAGCAAGTGCAGCATCATTCCCTTCCATCCATCTCAACTTCTCACTATAACATAAACAACGATTAAAACTCAAATTAACAATACTTGACTGTTAGACAACTACGACTCGACGATAAGGTCGGACCAACCTTTTCCTCTTATACCAACTTTGTAACACCCCAATTCTACCCCAGCAAATTATATAAATAAATCAGAGTTATAAAATTTATATCATGCAAACGAATCGGGACGTCACAAATTATTCTATCAAAATTCAGTGCATTCATCATGGATATATAACACTTTTAAAACATCGGGTGAACCATAAACATAACATATTTAATCAAATAATTCAACATCTACGCAGCGGAATTATTAATAACATCTCTAACAACAAAACAGCAACTTCAGAACATCACATATTTAATAATAATCAATTTAAAGTTCAACAACTGAAAATCAACAATCAAAAACAGCAAGCGTTCATCCCCCCGAGTGTTACATATCAGAGCAATGACAACGGCTCAAACTATTGAAGGAATACAACCTTCACTCTCGATTACCTGCACGTTACCAACATAAGGGCAACATTCAAACAAAAGGGGTGAGATATCTAACAATATAATAAAGCGCATGATAATTAATATATTAAATTAGATCAATACACATCGCCACTTCTCATCTTGTAATCAACAATAATCACAACGATAATATACATTCACAGCATCATCACACACTTCTTCATGCAATCATATAATGCGACTCAATACTATGCAAATGCATGTGGTACCATTGGAGCAGAACTCCCATCTCAAAAAATTTCCAATTAATAGAGCCATCAACAAGGCATAAGGCTTCATCTCAAAATTCGCCAATACAGGCCATCTCAATGAGCATAAGCTCCATCTCAAAAAAATGCAATGTATGTGACACAATCATGAATGTAATAACAACACCCAAATTAACAACATCTCAAATTTACAACATTTCAAATTAATAACATCTCAAAAGAATCTCAAATTAACAACATCTCAAAAGCATCTCAACGTCTCTTCATCAACATCTCATATCATCATAATAATTCATCAAACATCATTTATTTATTATAAATCATAAACACAACATCATTAACAACTTCTCACTAACAACTCAGCTGTACATTAATACCACAGTAATTTGTACTGCTATTTTGTAATTCTTACAACATTACTGTCACTAATCCTACTATTATAAGTCAAATATCAGCTTCTAAGCATCTCATCTTTATCATTCTGTACAAAACCAGCCCAATGATTAACACGGGAATTAACTTTAAATCCTAAATTGGATACTAGGATTACACTTCATATTATTCATTTTAATCCTCTAGAATAATGTTCATCGCGTTAGCTATTCAACACTTCGAACGGAATCTCAAACGGCATCCTAAAACTCAAGTTACAACACTTTAAAATTGAATTTGCCAAAAATCAAGCATTATGGGTCGACGCAAAACCCCTTGGATCGACGCATACTGCTCTAACTGCACAACATGAGTCGACGCATCCTCTCATTAATCGACTCATCCTGAGTCTTGCACACCACATGTATCGACACAAGCATCCTACGTATCGACTCATCCTGAGTCTTTCAACCTTCATGTATCGACACAAGCCTCTTCGTGTCGACTCATACTGAGTCTCTAGGCCCTCATGTATCAACACATCAAGTTTGAGGTCGACACATCCTAATCCTTCCTGCATAATTCTGCGATTTTCTCCCCTGTATCTCACTACGGGATTCATGTTTTTAACCCTACAACCTTAATATAATCATGATAAATCATCACCTACAATTATCCTATAATACTACATCGATCAAACAACATCGGGACATCGTTATTCATCTAAAATTCATCAAAACTTCATCATACATCATCATATACATCCAATTCAAGAACAAAACAGCAATCACCTCTAACCCCACGTATCAATCACCTCTAACCCCTCGTTCTGCCGTTTTTCCACTTTTTCCAGCAGCTTCACGTTCTCTTCTCAATCCTTATTCTTCTACTGCCTCTTCTTTCTATTCTTTCTAACAACAATAAAATAACCTATTATTATTTATTCCTTATTGGGCTCAAAACTAATACACCCCCTTATTACTTCTATTCCTTCAAAATAAGCCCACACCAAATAATATTATAATTCTAATATTATTTCTCCACTTAATAAATAAATCCAATTAATCATATCACATATTCACAAATATTCCAAAAATAATTTAATTAAATAATTAGTTAAATTACGGGCGTTACAAGGACAAACACCTAAGTGAATGCCTAACACTGACTCCTGACCCCATGCATGACCTCAAGAAACCTGTTGTAGAACTTAAAACATTACCAAATGATCTAAGGTATGAATTCCTGGATGAAGAATGTAAACGACCCGTCATAGCCAATGCTGACTTAAGACGAACCGAAACCGAAAAATCACTTAATGTCTTGAGGAAATATCCAACCGCTCTAGGCTATAACATCTCAGATCTAAAAGGAATAAGTCCTTCTATCTATACACATCGTAATATGCTCGAGGAAGACTTCAAAACATCTAGAGAGCATCAAAGACGAATCAATCCCATTCTAAGCGATGTAGTTAAGAAGGAAATTTGTAAGTTGTTGGAAGCCGGAATCATATATCCTATATCCGACAGTAAGTGGGTCTGTCCTGTACATGTCGTACCTAAGAAAGGAGGAGTCACCGTAGTAACCAACAAAAAAGGCGAATCTGTAGCCCAACACACTCAAACTAGATGGAGAATGTGCATCGACAATAGGAAGCTAAACAAAGCCACTCGCAGAGATTATTTTGCTCTACCTTTCATAGATCAAATGCTCGAGCGTTTGGCTAGACATTACCATTTCTGTTACTTAGATGGTTATTCTGGATTTTTCCAAATCCCTATCCACCCTGATGACTAAGAAAAAACCACATTTACATTCCCCTATGGTACATTTGCTTATAGACGAATGCCTTTTGGACTTTGCAATGCACCCGCAACCTTCCAGAGATGCATGATGGAGGTCTTTGCCGATTTCCTGGATGGAATGATGGAAGTCTTTATGGATGACTTATCTGTATGTGGAGAAAGTTTCGAAGGATGCTTAGCAAACCTTGAAATTGTACTCAAACGGTCTGTGAGCGTCAATCTTGTTCTCAACTGGGAAAAATGCCATTTCATGGTCTGACAAGGGATTGTACTTGGACACATTGTGTCCGACAAAGGAATCGAGGTAGATAAGGCAAAAATAAAAGTGATAAAAAACTTTCAACCTCCTAAAACTGTTTGAGAAATAAGAAGTTTTCTAGGACACGCCGATTTTTACCGACGTTTCATCAAATATTTCTCTAAAATAACCAAGCCACTAACTGAGTTGCTGGTGAAAGACGCTGAATTCATCTTTAATGACAAATGTTCTGAAGCGTTTCAAACGCTTAAACAAGCACTGATCTCTGATCCAATTATGTAGTCTCCAGATTGGAGCGAACCATTCAAGATAATGTGCAATGCAAGTGATTATGTTGTAGGTGCCGTTCTAGGACAGTGAAAAGAAAAAAAACTCCATGTAATATACTATGAGAGTAGAACCCTTGACGAAGCCCAAATGAAATATGCTACGACAGAATAGGAACTTTTAGCAGTTGTGTTTGCATTAGATAAATTCCGTTCATACTTGGTGGGAGCCAAAATTATCATCTACAACGATCACGCCGCTATTAGATACCTTCTAACTAAGAAAGATGCCAAACATAGACTATTGAGATGGATCCTATTACTACAGGAATTTGATTTGGAAATCAAAGACAAAAATGGAACCAAAAACGTCGTAGCAGATCATCTTTCTAGGCATGAAAATCTGAAGACCAAACAAATACCAATTAACGATAATTCCCCATATGAGACACTTATAGCTTAGTTGGAAAACAATGAGGTTTAACATTATCAAGCCAACTATCCTTTAGAAATAGAGGCCTCAAGTCCTGAAACCAACAATTTGGTAAAAGTGGCATTAGCTCATTCTGTTTCACCATGGTATGCTGATTTCGTAAATTACCTCACCACCGGTGTCCTTCCACCTGAGCGAACGTACCAACAAAAGAAGAAGTTCTTCCACGACCTTAAAAAATAGTACTGGGATGACCCCCTCCTCTTTAAAAGAGGTTCTGATGGAATTTTTCATCGTTGCGTACCCGAGGAAGAAATCGAAAGTATTATAGACCACTGTCACGCTGCGCCTTATGGAGGGAATTCAAGTACATCAAAAACCTGTGTGAAAATCCTACAATCTGGTTTCTTTTTGCCTAATCTATGGAAAGATGTGCACATCGCTGCTTTAAACTACAACTGTTGCCAACGCAGTGGCAACATCTCCATACGCGATGAAATGCATCAGAAAGGTATTCTAGAAGTTAAAATCTTCGATGTATAGGGAATTGACTTCATTGGAACCTTCCCATCTTGTTTTGGTAACAAATACATACTCGTAGTTGTCGATTACATATCCAAATAGATCGAGGCTATATCCTCTCCAACTAATGAAACACGAGTAGTAATCAAGCTTTTCAAGAGCATAATCTTTCCATGGTTCGGTGTGCTGAGACTCGTCATCAGTGACTGAGGCTCCCACTTCATCTCCAAAATCTTCGAAAAAATATTAGTGAAATATGGAGTTAAACACCGTGTAGAAACACCATACCACCCACAAACGAGTGGCCAAGCATAAGTCTCAAACAAAGAAATTAAGAAAATACTTGAGAAAACTATTTCCACATCTAGAAAAGATTGGTCCTCTAAGTTACACGAAGTGTTGTGGGCATATAGGACAACTTTTAAAACACCCATAGGGACCACGCCTTTCAAGTTAGTCTATGGAAAATCATGTCATCTTCCGACAGAACTAGAGCATAAGACTTATTGGGCTATTAAAACCTTAAATTTAAATTACTCTTCCGCCGTAGGAAACATAATCCTAGATATCAACGAACTAGAAGAGCTTCGACTAGACGCTTATGAAAATGCCAAGATCTAAAAAGAAAGAACAAAAAAATGGCACGATAAGCAAATTTCTAGGAGAGAATTCAACGAGGGAGATGTAGTACTCCTATTTAACTCCCGACTTCAACTTTTTCCCAGAAAACTATGCTCTACATGGTCTGGCCCTTTCGAAGTCACTAAGGTTTTCCCAAGTGGCGCCATAGAAATTAAGAGTAATTCTAGTGACCCATTTATTGTAAATGGGCAACATTTGAAGCATTACCATCATATCAAAAACAAATATTACTCAGCCACCCTAAAGCTTCTACAACCACCGGCTGAACCAAACGATTAATTCATAATTGAAAATGTGTCGAGCTTGCGACATAAAAAAAAGCGCTTTGTGGGAGACAACCCACAGTTTTATATTTATATTTTTCTTTAACTTTTCATTTTTTTTGAAATGTTTTATTTATTCTCATCTTTCTTTCCTTATTATCATTTTCTTATTTTTCTTATTTTTTTTACTCTAAAAGGAATTTGGCCGATGCTAACAGGATGTTTCTATAATCTACTTACTTTTGAGGCTAATTTACTTTTTTTTAGCTAGTGACTAACTCTCAAAATGACAAGAGTAGATTATATGAGTATTAATTTCAGGGGAAAAGATCAAATGAGTAGGTTTGAGGACTTGGTCGATAGAGAGATGACCCCCACCATCTATGTTGAGGATCGTGCTATGACCGCCCTAGGCATTAGAGAAAGTTTCTTATACCTATTGAACCAGATAGGTTGGGATACATCCCCTATTCGTAGGAGATTCAGTTCATATCGTAGGCTTACCCTATAGTTCCTGAGTTCTTTGAATTATGTGCCTAACCATGGACTAGGGTTTAACCGTGGCATGATCTGGTTTAGACTGTTTAACATTGATTTCCGTTATAACAATAGTGATTTTGCTAACCTTTTAGGTTTCCGTAGTGGCCCTGATGTCTTTACTGTCGCCCAAGAGGATATCCTCTACAACCATGAGCTTAATTACTTCTGGGGTAGCATAACTGGTAACAACCATCCTGAGCTTGATGATATGCATTCTGATAGCATCCATAACCCTGCTATAAGATATTTCCACAAAATCCTTGCCCACACCCTGTTTGGAAAAGAGAAAAACATTTCTTTGGTGTCCCGTGATGAGCTTTTCATTTTGTTTTGTGCTTCACAAAACCGTCCTGTCAATGCGGCTACCTTCATGTTAGCCAATTTTGTTCGCATTATAGAGATCGCTCATACACCTATCTTTATAGGAGGCCTAGTTACAATGATTGCAAATGCTATCAGAATAAGACAACCACTCCTAGGATTAAACCCCATGGAGGAATTCGACCCATGAACATCCATTTCTGTTTCAAAACACACCTTACCCAATCCTATAACGAGTGTTCATAACAGAGATAACTGGCTTTTTGACTTGGATCCCCCATCTGCCCCTACCTCACCTGAAACACCTCAACCATATAAGATCTCTGATGATTTTGACCCTGAGAGTCCTCCTCATTATTATGATCTTCCTTCCCCTGTTCGTCATGAAGTTACACCAGATGCTTCTCCCGTGTCTACTGATGTTACTATTCCAGCTAATGTTGGACCTCTGCCTCCTGATTTTACTATCTCTATTGCTAATTTGGAGACACAGATCAAAAGTTTACACAGAGAATTCACCACTTTGCGTTCGGACTTTCATGGTTTCATGGATATCATAATAGAACATTTTGATCATCTATATCAGCACTTCTATTCTGTTAATGCACCTCCTGGAGGCCCGCGTCGTGGCTAGATATACCCTGCTATTTTTATTTTTTTTGTTCCTTTTTCTTAATGCAGTGAGGGCACTGTCTATTTAAGTTTGGGGGCAGGAAACATTATTGTTTGCCATTACTGTTTTATTTTCTCGTTTTCAAATACTCTGTTATTTCATTTTTTTTTCTTTTGTACCAGTTCTTTACCCAATAACATTATTTCTTATTATTCCCATTTTTAATGTTTTTGGTTAATTAACGTTATTGAGATCTTATTACCTTCATTATACCTATTGTTATTATCATATGTATGCTTTAAAGTACAATTATTAATATTATATGTATAAGTATTAGTAGCGGTCCAATGAAATCACAAGCATCCATTGCCGACCGTCTAGCCAGATGTGACGTTTGTCACATTTTTGCTAGGAAACTGTCGACCGTCAAGCTAGACGTGAAGACCGTCAGCCATTCCGACCATGCATGTGATGATCGACAACTTTGTCTGACTTTCGTCAGCCTTGCCATCCACGCCCTGCTACGCAAGTGACAACCACCAGCTTTGCCTCCCACGCTCTTAGATCTCGTGACCACATAGTTTGACTACAAGACCGCACCATTTCAATTTTTTTATCTCCATAACTTCCATCTTCCACTATTTAAACCCCATAATTCCCATTATCTACCACCATTACCAGTCATTCATTCCTTATAATTCTTATAACCTCCCACTTTCAAAACCGAAAACAACCATTCATTGCCCACTCGTAATCTACACCTATTTAAACCACTTATTCTATCATCTTAATATCACCACCATTCACTACCTTCTTTTCACTACACAAACACCTTCCCTTCTCGTCTTTGTCAAATATACCATGGCCGCTCGTAGAAATCAACTCAATCAAGGAGAACCCGACATGACTCATCTCGTGTTCCGACAAGGCGAAGCTGGTGAACTCCAACATGAAAGATACCAGAAGTTTTAACAGCGAGGATTGACACCCACACGATATGTCGATAACGACTGTTTACGCAATTTAGGGTTGTATGACAGTATGCAAGGTTTGCTAAACAAAGCAAGCCTGAGATTTGTAAGCACGATGGGCTTACCCACCTACGAGGCTCTAACTTTGGATTTCTTAAGCTCCTACTTCTACATCACTCCCACCGACGCTGATGCAAATCTTTTTGGAGCAGCCACATTTCGTATGTTCAACCAGGAATACACGGTGAACCAGGATGCTTTGAGCGACATGTTTTGTTTCCCTAGTGTCATTTTGCCAAATCCAAATACTACGAACTTAAGCATTGCAAACAATTGGTTATACAACCTCAACGCCCCCGAGCCTAGTGTCAATGCACAAGGAAACCAAGGCGAAGCCAATAATGACGCTGTCGACGAAATGGAACAAGAATTAGAACATCAAGAACCTCAACCTGACGTTCAACCTCCCGAAGCCCAAGAGCCACAAAATGCCAATCCACCTGCCACACTAGATGCCATATATGCCGCAATACTGCAGTAGAATCAATTGTCTAACCAGTGTTACCAGAGCATTGAGGCGCGTCAAGAGGAAATGATGCATCTCGTACAACAGATGCAAAGAGATCAGCATGATTACGCTCACTGGCAAGACCAAAGTATGCTAGAATTCACTGCAGGGATGACAGAAGACATGCGGGCTTTGACACTCCGTGTTGAAGGTTTGCATGAAGTTGTTTTCCATGTGGAGGGTCAAAGATATGAAGCAGAATCTTCCAGAAGGGGTGAGCAAGCGCGTAGAAGATCTAGACCAAGGATGCGTGGTAGATTATGTGGCCTAGGCGAGGAAGAATGAGTATTTAGTTTTGCACTCTCCTTTTCCAATACATTGAGGACATTGTATGATTTAAGTATGGGGGAGGAAGTATTTCCACTTTTTCCAGTAAATTTTTATTTTTATCTTCTCCCCTCTTTTTATGCAATATTTTGTGTTATTTTTCCGATTCCCTCAATTTATTGAGCCCCAACAATTTTTTTTCTTTTTGATTTAATACATAACTTGAATCACTCGACGAGTATGTAGGTTGCTACCTTTTAATTTTTTGAAACTTTTGCAAGATTTGACAAAATCACTACCGTGTTGACACTCTACAACCCCATAATTTAATAGACTAGTTAAAGTACCTATTATTCCGAAACCTAGAGCTTTAGTTTTGAAGTAATCCTGAGTAGTTTATCTAGCAGTCAACACCATCTTAAACACAAACTACACATAAAGTCAATAAATATAAGTGGATGATCTCGGTTATTTATTTAGAAAATGTTACAGGAAATGCACCTATTAAATTGGGCGATCCTCATTCGATCATTTAATCCAACAGATGTAAGCCCTACGAAGTAACATAAAATCCATTGTAGGTGGTTCAGAGGTGTCTGGTACTGAACTTGGTAGGGCAGACTACAGTTTGATCCTCCGCATCATGCAAATGGGTAAAAAAGGAAGGTTGCCACATTATTGTGCCAGAAACCACTGTGCCAAAATAATCATAACCACTAACCGACTATTATGCTATGTACGTGTTAGGATAAAGGGCTTAATGTGATTGCGCTCGAATGAAAATGGGTAAAACAAGACGATTACTTGGGGTGAGCTATAATAGCATCTGCAACTGGTTTATGTAAGACGAGGTTGTCTAGTGCTGTTACCGTAGTGTTGGAGTATAGATTGAGGTTTTAATTCTCTAACAAAAACACCATGCAACCACATACAAGTTGATTTGTATCATACATTTGCACCTGGCCAATGTTCAGACAAACATCGTACTAAGCACTTGCTTGAGGACAAGCAAAGATTCAAGTATGGGGGAGTTTAATAACACATAAATATATTGCATATTTAGCTTGATTTAACTAAATTATTTTCCATTTTTATTCTAAATTAAATCACTTTGTAGTTGGTATTATGCCAGTATTTTGCTATTTTGTAGGTATCAAATTAACTATGAGAGAAAGAAGAAAAAGGAAGAAAAAGAAGAAAAAGGCTACAATAAAAGTCAACAACAAGCCCAATCCCAAAAGAAGGAGCGTGCAAGTCAACAAGCGTGATGACCGGCAAGGTAAGCTTCACGAACGACACACATTGACCAAGTAAGTGACGAATGTCACTAATTATTTTGACGAACGTCACTAATCCTTTTGAAGAACGTCACATCCCCTATTATTTTGCCCACGTCCCTAAAAGCATGCAACGAAAGTGTGTTAACTTCTTCCACCAAGTCAGATAGACGAAGAATCAGCAGCCCTATAATATCTCCAACAAATCCTCGCGAACAGTTACTCGAGATGAATATAAATAGTTTACCTCATGCACTGAAAGAGGTTCACGCGGTTACTTCCCTTTTGTTCTTCGTGCATATTTCAGAGCTACTACTTTCCAGAATTATTTTTCCTTAGCTATTATTTTCCTTAGCAGTTTCTATTTTTCCAACCCATTTTAAGCAATATATTTCTACACCGGAAATCTATTGCCCAGTAGTTTACTTCAAGACCTCCAGAATTGTTATTTAAGTTTATTATTTTATTTTCGCAATTGTTCCTGTTCCGTATCGAAGCAAACCCTACCAACTTGTGGAGGAGTGATTCCTTTAGAGCCAGCCAAATTTTTATCAGTCTCCAGTCAATTTATTTCCAGGTTTTTATTTTAATAAATTATTATTTGCCTTTAATTCGATAACCATGTTTACTTTGTTGTCTGGATTTTATTATTCTGTGATTGAGTTTTATAATATGCTAGGCTAGATTTCTATACCGGTATGTAAGATCATAAAACTGAGGGAATTTGGTAATACTATAGGTTATTTAATTGTTGAACTATTTTCTGGTAAAGAGACTGCAGTGCCGTCTGACTCTGAGGAAGAAGAAGATGAAGAGGATGAAGACTATTCTGAACAGCAGTACCCTCCTGTAGATGATAAATACAAGAACTTGGAAGAGCGTCTAGATGCCATGGAGATACAGAGGGTGCCTGGGCTGGACTTTGAATAGTTAGGGCTGGTTTCAGGCATTGTAATCCCCCCGAGTTTAAGGTGCCTATATTTGCTAAGTACGATGGTTTGTCTTGTCCCAAGATGCACCTACGATCTTACATCAGGAAAATCCAACCACATTCTTCTGACATAGACCTGTGGGTACATTTCTTCCAGGATAGTTTATCGGGGACTGTTTACCTTGGGTTTTGGTAAACAACCGCTGATCCTCCAAATGGTTACTTATTTGGTTACTCGCAGGATCGATCAGATTGATCCTATGGACATAGGTTGATTTTGAAGTTTAATTAAAGTGGATAAGGCTTTAAGTAAAATGTTTCAAGTAAATTGCATAAAGGAAAGGCTTGGTAAAATAAACAAGGCTTTAAAGTAAAGGTTCGACAGGAATTTAAAGGAGAAAAGCAAGTAAAATACTGGGAAAGTAAATGACTTTAATTGATAAAATTGGTGTTTCACACATACATTTCTCAACAATTCTTTCGCTCACACTGGGTACTTGAATCTAAATGAGTGACTATGTATCTATTTGTGAACACACACGAGAAACTACATGTCTACTCCTATTTATACTAAAACATTTCAAGTAACCGTCGGGCAGTTACACTGCTTCGAGATTAAGCCACTTGGCACGTTCTCCATGCTCGACGCTCCAGATCCTTGCACGTTTGCACGTAGTAACTGCTGGAAACCGTTTTCCCCCCAAAGCTTTGAATTTCAAACTGCTCCACTCTGGACCATCGAACACTTTCATCAAAAAACGTCTTCGACGAAAACTCCTTCGACGTCGAAGGCAATCAGCCTTCTTCCTTGGAAGAAATCTTCTAAGTATTTTGCCATCTTTCGACGGGCACTTCGACAGGCTCAGCCAGTCGAAATCATCTTTCAGCTTTTAATGGCTGCCATCAGTCAAAACAAAGGTGTCGAATTTAGGAGCCAACAAATTGCCCCCCAAGAATGCCTTATTTCGATTCTGAAAGAAAAAGGCATTCTTTGAAAACGCCATTCGACACCTGTTCTTTTATTATTTTATTTTTATCTCTTGAAGTACAGGCTTATATTTTTTCAAATATTTACCATTTACTCTCAAGAGCCTTTTATCACCACTTATCTTTTCGACTTCATAGGCTCCACCAGAAAAAGTTTGGATAACTCTGAAGGGTCCTTCCCATTTGGGTGACCATTTCCCCATGCTTCGATCCCGTCGATCCATGGGAAGAATTACCTTCCAAACTAAATCTTCAGGCAAAAATACCTTAGGTTTTACCTTTCTATTATAAGAGTCTTCTACTCTTTTCTTCTGAAGCCTGAGTAAGTCGAGAGCGTGTAATCTCTCTTCGTCTAAATCCACCAATTCATCTAACATCATATTCCAATAAACCTCAGAAGGAATATCATAATGCCTCTGAACTCTTGCAGACTGAAGACAAATTTCTGCTGGCAACACTGCATCATGGCCAAAAGTTAGCCTATATGGCGTTGTACCAGTGGCTTCTTTTGGGGACGTTCGACAAGCCCATAAAATCTGGTCTAACGTCTTATGCCAATTCTTTGGTTTCTTCCCAACATGTTTCTTCATCAAGCCAATCACCACTTTGTTAGCTGCTTCGACTTGACCATTCGCCTGTGCATAGTAAGGCGTGGATGTTAGGAGTTTGAAACCTGTTTCCTGAGCAAATTCCTGCATCTTTCGACCAGTGAAAACTGAACCTTGATCAGTTGTTATTGTCTCAGGGATTCCATACCTAAATATAATGTTCTTTTGAATAAATTCAATGACATTTTCTTGGTCTACGTTGACTAAAGGGACAGCTTCGATCCACTTAGTAAAATAATCAATGCCTACCAATATGTATTTCTGACTCTTTGATGATGCTGGTCGAATCTCTCCAATAAGATCCAACGCCCATCCTCGAAAGGGCCAAGGCTTCACTATCGAGTGAAGTTCGCTTGCTGGTACATGCTGGATGCCTGTATGAACTTGACACTCTTGGCAACCTTTGGCGAACTCAACACAATCTTTCAGCATAGTGGGCCAATATAGTCCTTGTCGAAACAACAACCATTTCATCTTATGGCCTGCTTGGTGAGCCCCACATGCCCCAGCATGTGTAGTCGAAAGGGCTATGTATGCTTCATTTTCACTTAAACATTTCAGCAACACCCCTTCAGGCGTCTTCTTGAATAACTCATTACCCATGAGTACAAAACTCAACGCCCTGTATTTTGTTTTTCGTTCTGTCGGACCTCTTGGATTTTGAAGATAGTCCACAATGGGTTTCCTCCAATCTTGCTCTGACAAATTATCAATGAACGAAATCTCGAAGTTTGAGTGATCAGCATAACCTAGCCTCGTCGATTCCAAGTCTGATGGTGATAGACAAGTTGCCTTTATCTTCTCTCGAACTTCGATTGCTCTTTGTAGTTTCGTTTTTGAAACCTTATACCCAGATGCAATTTGTGCCAAGTCATTGGCTATTTGATTTTCGACTCTGGGTATGTGTCGAATATTGACATGTCGAATATTGACACTTTCAAATTTTTTCAACAAACGGTTTGCTATCACAAAGTACATAATGAGATTTTCTCTTATGCATTTATATTCCTTTGTGACTTGCTTAATGACTAACTCTGAGTCTCCCATTATTTCGACTCGAGTTGCCCCTAATTCCAACAATATTTCAAGGCCAGTAATTAGAGCTTCATACTCAGCCTCGTTGTTCGAACAAGCACCTTCTATTTGGTACTTGAATGTTGTTGGAATTTTATCTGGAGAAATAATCAAAACTCCTACTCCTGTTCCATTTTTATGGCTGGAACCATCGAAGTAGAATTTCCAAGGTTCTATCTCCACATAGTTAATATCCTCGACTTGAATAGAGTGGTCGACTATGAAATCTGCAACCACTTGTCCTTTTACTGCCTTAAGAGGCATAAAGGTCAAGGAGTATTCAGTTAATGCTAATGCCCACTTGCCAATTCGACTATGCAAGATAGGTTTCGACAACATATATTTGAAAACATCAAAATGAGACGAAACATAAACATCAACTGGTTTTATATATTGTTTGAGCTTTGTACAAGAGAAATACAGACATAGACACAATTTTTCAACTTCGCTATATCTAGTTTCTGCATCATTCAAAACTCGACCGAGATAATAAATGGGTCTTTCGACTCCATTCTCATCCTCTTGGGCTAACATACTTCCCAGAGTTTTGTCAGATGCAGCTATGTACAATCTCATACTCCTATTACTACAAGGAGGCACAAAAATAGGTGGCTTAGTGAGGTACCCTTTGATTTTGTCGAAGGCTTCTTGTTGCTCTTGCCCCCATTCGAACCCCTCTTTATTCAGTCGAAGTAAGGGTGAAAAGGCCTGAGCTTTCCCACTTAGATTAGATATAAACCTTCTCAAGAAATTTATCTTGCCTAAGAGAGATTGCAATTCCTTCTTATTCGATGGCGCTTTCGCTTCCAGAATTGCCTTCGTCTTGTTCTGGTTGATTTCGATTCCTTTTTTGTGGACAACGAAGCCCAAGAAATCTCCAGCTCTCACACAGAACGCACACTTCAAAGGATTCATCTTCAGACCATGTTCTCTCATTCTTTCGAATGATTGTCGAAGGTGGTCAATATGGTTCTTCCTGGAAACAGATTTTATAACAATATCATCAATATAAACTTGCATAAAAGTGTTAATAAAATCATGGAAGATGGTATTCATTGCTCGCTGGTACGTTGCCCCAGCGTTTTTTAGGCCAAAAGGCATCACTACCCATTCGTAAGTGCCTAAGGCCCCAGGGCATCGAAAAGCTGTTTTTGACACATCCTCTTCAGCAATGAATATTTGATTATATCCTGAATAACCATCGAGCATACTCAGGTATTCATAGCCAGCGGCAGAATCGACTAGCATTTCCGCCACAGGCATAGGATATTCATCTTTGGGGGTGGCAGCATTCAAATCTCTGAAATCTATGCACACCCTTAATGTGCCATTTTTCTTAATTACTGGCACAATATTTGCAATCCATTCGACATACCTTGTAACACGGATGAATTTGCATTTCAGAAGTCTTTCGACCTCCGTTTTGATTTTCGACAATATTTCTGGAGCGAAGCGTCTTGGATTTTGCTTGATTGGCTTCTTTCCAGGTTTGATTGGCAACTGAAGTTCTACCAATCCTCTGTCGAGACCGGGCATTTCGTCATAATCCCATGCAAAACAGTCTTTAAACTCTTTCAGCAATTGGATTACTTCCAACCTAAGTTCTGGATCAATTTTGGCGCTGATGTAAGTTGGCCTATTCTCTGATCCTTCGCCTAAGTTGATTTCTTCTAAAGGGTCTTGTGCTAACATCTTAATGTTGTTCGCCAAGGGATCCTTTTCGAAGCCCAAAGGCTCATCGTCATAGATGGCGTCGAGCCTCTGTTCCTGCATTTCATCTGGCATGATATCAGGAGGTCTTGGATCGAAATCCTTTCCTGGGCCAACAGCAGATAATTGTTGATCATTGGCCTGTGTGGCCATGTACTTTACTTCGGCTTCGAGAGCCGTTATCATCTTGGTTTCGGCCACATAAGCCGAAATTCGCTTCAGAGATTGTGACTCAGTCATTATCACTGAATTCACTTCCCCAACCAGTTGGTTGGATATCAGTTAGCCCACTGAAGTCTATGTGGGACAAGTCTTCTTTGTCCCATTGGAAACCATGCTCAGGATGCAGGTATAGGGAACAAAAGGTGTTTGGCGCTGGCGCCATGTCGAAGTCAGGAGTTGGACATGGCCCTATGTGAGCCAAGTTTTTGTCGAAATCTGTTACTCCCAAGTGATTCACTTCGCCAAGGTAGTAACTCTGATCTGCCTCTATGTTTTCGACCATCCCATCTGGACGCCATAGAAGCAGCCTTTGATGCATCGATGAAGGCACAGCACCTACACCATGAATCCACTCACGGCCTAACAAAAGGTTGTAGTTAGGTTTGGCCGATATGACCATGAACATTGTTGGTCGAAGGATCGACCCAACTTTTATGTCTAGCTGGATCACTCCCATGGTGGTCCCAATGCCTCCCTCATAGTTGGACAGGACCATATTGTGAGGTTTGATTTCTTCATCCCTTTTGCCAATCTTCCTTAGCATAGAATGAGGGATAATATTGATAGTGGCCCCACAGTCGACCAATATTTTGTTCACAGTGGTCTCTTCGAGCTTAGCCCTTATGAACAAAGGTTTGAGGTGATTCTTCATCGCCTCTGTAGGTGGCTCGAAGAAGCCATTTTGTTCCTCTGTAGTGCCATTGTCCATGACAAAATAGCACACTGGCCTATGTTTGGCCATTTCTTGTTCCACCTCCCAGTCACTGGCTTCGACTTCTACCTGTCGATTGAATTCCCTAGGCAGTACTGAAACAATATTCACCATTATATCCAGAGTATCGTCGGACTCAGCATCATCTTCGTCTTCGACTTCACTTTGGTTAGGCCAAACTAGCCTGTTGGTAACTGGTTCTCTCTCAAGAGGCTTCCTTTGTTTCCTTTGGGGAACATTCGAACTAGTTTCTGCCTTAGGTTCGTTGGCAGCCTCCCTTTCAGCTTTTCGTCTCCTTTGATATCTCCTCCATTGGGATCGAGACATAGGATTTTTTCCCTTGTAGTTGCTGGACACTTGAGCAACCTTGAGTGCAGCAACTTGAGGCTCTTTCTTCTGAATTAAAGAGGAACCTCTTGGCACATCGAAAGAATGCCATTTCTCTTCACTTGGCCTTTTCCGGCCAGATGTTTTGTACCAAGTGTCTACTGGTACATTTGTCGGAGGCCTAAAAGTCAATGGCCTCTTGTCTTGATTAGAACCCCTTCTGGGATCATGTCGAAGGTCAGCATTCTCCCTTCTCTTGTTCGCTGCTCTCACGCCTTGTATGTGCTCAGCAGCTTTTTTATCAAAGATAGAACTGCATCTTGGACACAGCATCACCTCTGATTTCTTCTTCTGGCATCTTTGTAAAAAATCTGCCAAGTTTTCGTTTTCCCTAGGGAAAGCCGTTTTATTTGCCTGCTCTTGCCTTATGGCTTCTTCTGAAGCTTTAGGGTCAGAAAGTTCAACCATGTTGATATTCATTGTATCCTTATTAGCAAGAGTTAGTTGCTTCATTTGTGTCTCCAGATTCTCCGTCTGGCCTTGTACAGTGGCCAAGTGGGAACTGGGCTTTGGTCCAGTTTTTTGTGCTTCAGCAATCTTCGACTTCGGGTCTTCGACCGCTTTCTGGACAGCCTCAATTGTCTTCCTGGATAAATTTCCAGAAAAACTGCCAAAGATTGGCATGTTGATGTGGTCCTTTGAGACTTCGACCATGGTAATGCCTGGCTTCTTCGATTGGATCCTGGTTGCCTCTATCATGTTCACCTCAGAGGGTTCTGCATAGTGGGCTTCAGCCTTTAGTGGATTGGAGTCGACAGCCATGGGGGATTTGTCAGCAAACTTTAATCTCCCTTCCTCAATAGCGTCTTGCACAAGATTCCTGAAAAGAAAACATTGAGAAGTTTTATGGCCCAGAAAATTATGATATTTGCAAAAACCTCTCTTCTTTCTTTGATCAAGAGGAGGCACTTTTACCCCAGGGGGTACTATCATTTGGCCATCTTTAACTAGCAAGTCGAATATTTCATCACATTTTGTGATGTCAAAACTATAAGTCTTTTTTGGGAACCTATCGTTGGTCCTGTCTGGACCAATGGGATTTTTCCCATTTGAGGGGACTAATTGTTTACAAGAGTATGGTGGCCCTTGCTTTAGTTCTGCTAAATCGACTTCTCCTTCTTCGACAGCTAAAGTATCGTCGAAGGATTCTAGATCTTCGTCGTCCATCTCAACGTACGCTATTCTCTCTCTTTTGTGAGTTTTTGTTGCCTTAGCTTTTTCAGCTTTGAGGCGTTCGACTTGTCGAACTCTATCGGCCAGTTGGGCCATGTCTCTTAGGTACTGGGTATCTAGCTTCTTCCTAATGGAATAATCTAAACCGCCTGCGGCCATTTCGACTAGCTCATGTTCTGGCACTTGTGTAAAACATCTCGCCTTAAGCAACCTAAACCTATTCAGATATTCGTCTATAGGTTCAGTGAAACGTCTCTTCACACTCGCCAGTTCTTTCAGGCTTATCTTGGTTTGCCCCATATAGAATTGTTCATGGAACAATCTTTCCAACTGGGTCCAATGGTGGATCGAATTGGGGGGTAGAGTTGTGAACCAAGTAAAAGCGTTCTTGGTTAAGGAACTTGGGAAGTATTTGATCCTTAGGTTTTCATTATTTGAAATGTCTCCTGCTTCGATCAAATACCTCGCCACATGTTCGACAGTAGATTCTGTCGTGTCCCCAGAGAACTTAGTAAATTTGGGGACTTTGCTTCTAGGAGGTAAGTCAGTTTGTAACACATATTCTGACAATGGAGATGTGAAGTTGGGCCTTCGAAAGCCCATGTTCATTCCATTCTGAGTCATGATTCTTTCGATCATGGTTGCCAGATTGTTTTCCAAACCCATGTTTTGGTATTGGACATGCTGAACCACTTCGTCAGCATTTTGGTTTCTGTTAACTAACCTTACTTCTGGGGCTATTACCCTAGGTTCTTCGACAGGTTGTTCGACAGGCTGTTGAGCCTGATTAATGGTGGTTTCTTCCTCTACAAATATCCCCTGATTTCCTCTTGTTTGCGCCCTTGGGGGCTGTCGAGTAGGTGGGGGTACTCCAAAGAAGTCAGCCAAACGCGTCATTTGCGCTGTAACTTGCTGATTCGATTGAGTAGTATTTTGTATTAGAGGATTTAGCACTGTACTCAAAGTTTGTGCCAACATTTGCACCATATCATGGTTGCTTTCGTCCATCTGTTGCCTCAAGACTGCTGTCGAGGCATTTGTAAGGCCATGGGCTACTTGGGACGTTCCTCCTAAGAGTTGGGTCCTATTTCTATTCGCCATGCCTACTCCAGAGCCTTGGAGTGGCGAAGAGGCACTCACGAAAGGGTCTGAATAAGTGGACGCAGCATTCGTCAGGCTTGCCACTTCAGAAGTTGGCATACCATAGAATGGAATAAATCCTGGGGGAACCACTGGCCTTGTGCCAATATTTCCCCTTGGTGGGGGGGTTCCCAAAGGTATTCTGGGGCCTGAAAACGAAGTTATTGGCCCTGTGGTTGTGACTGACACTGCTGGTGTCGAACCAACATTCGTCGCTTCACTTACGGTCATATTAACCGTTGCTCCCACACTCGTTTGTGGAATTTCATTATTGTATGGCGGATTCGCCATCTCTTCCCTTCTTCTGGCAGTATTGTTATCGTTAGTGTATATTCTACCACTCCTCAATAACATACAACTCGAAAAGATGAGATTATTTTTCAACAATCAACACACAGTCCCACCAGGTGTGCCAATTTGTTTACCTTGGGTTTTGGTAAACAACCGCTGATCCTCCAAATGGTTACTTATTTGGTTACTCGCAGGATCGATCAGATTGATCCTATGGACATAGGTTGATTTTGAAGTTTAATTAAAGTGGATAAGGCTTTAAGTAAAATGTTTCAAGTAAATTGCATAAAGGAAAGGCTTGGTAAAATAAACAAGGCTTTAAAGTAAAGGTTCGACAGGAATTTAAAGGAGAAAAGCAAGTAAAATACTGGGAAAGTAAATGACTTTAATTGATAAAATTGGTGTTTCACACATACATTTCTCAACAATTCTTTCGCTCACACTGGGTACTTGAATCTAAATGAGTGACTATGTATCTATTTGTGAACACACGCGAGAAACTACATGTCTACTCCTATTTATACTAAAACATTCCAAGTAACCGTCGGGCAGTTACACTGCTTCGAGATTAAGCCACTTGGCACGTTCTCCATGCTCGACGCTCCAGATCCTTGCACGTTTGCACGTAGTAACTGCTGGAAACCGTTTTCCCCCCAAAGCTTTGAATTTCAAACTGCTCCACTCTGGACCATCGAACACTTTCATCAAAAAACGTCTTCGACGAAAACTCCTTCGACGTCGAAGGCAATCAGCCTTCTTCCTTGGAAGAAATCTTCTAAGTATTTTGCCATCTTTCGACGGGCACTTCGACAGGCTCAGCCAGTCGAAATCATCTTTCAGCTTTTAATGGCTGCCATCAGTCAAAACAAAGGTGTCGAATTTAGGAGCCAACAGGGACGCAGCTGGATTGGTTTTACTAGTTGGAGAGGTCTGATGTGCATAATTGGGAAGATTTGGCGGCCGCCTTCTATAAACAGTATCAATATAATGTGGATTTAGAACCAACCCGTACTCAATTACAGAGTATGGGCATGGTCTCAAATGAAGGCTTCAAAGAGTATGCCCAGAAATGGAGAGACTTGGCAGGACGAGTACAACCACCTCTATCTGAGAGGGAGCTTGTAGACATGTTCTTGGGTACACTGTCAAACCCCTTTTTCAATCACCTGATTGGAAGTTCGTCTGCGGGGTTCACTGAGTTGATTCTAACTGGTGAGAGAGTTGAATCCGACATAAAAAGCGGGAAAATTCAAAAGGATGCATCTGCTTCCGCTTCCATCAAAAAGACCTTTCCTGCAAAGAAGGAAGTATCAGCTGTCTACTCCCAAAGAGGTCAAGGAAGAGTTGAGCGCCGGCCAGCGGTGGGGGCCGTAATGATTCAGAAGTCTGCCGCTGATCAGCCCAGAAACAATAAACATGGAACCAACCAAACAAGGGTGGAAAGGCCTGCACGACAATTCACCCGGATAAACATGACTCCTGCTCAGGTGCTACCGCACCTCTTGAAGTTAAACCTTGCAAGTTTGAAAGAGGCCCCGAAGAATCCGAATACTAATTCTCCGTTCTACCATGAAAATGCCAAGTGTGCTTATCATTCAGACATTCTGGGGCACGACACCAACAATTGTTGGGCCCTCAAGAATAAGATTCAGGATTTGATAGATGCTAAAGAAGTTGAATTCGACGCCCCTGAAAAGCTGAATGTAATCTCTGCTCCAATGCCAAATCATGGCCACAATGTTCATGCTGTTGAAGAAGATCTTTTTATTGCTACTGTTGATGATTTGATGACTCCGCTACCGATAATCAAGTTGAATTTGCTGAAGGCTGGGATTTTCCCAAGTTGTGAAGAAGATTGCTGTCTTTGTTCATCCTTACCAACCGACTGTCCATTGTTGAAGTTAGGCATCCAACGCCTAATGGATAACCAAGAAATCATTTTTGAAAAGACTCCTGTTACACTGACTCTTGTCAATGATGTTTCAATAATAACCATATCCACCGATCTTTCTAAGGTCTCCAAAAGACCTGTTAAGATTACATCCGCTCCGAAGACTGTACCTTTGAAGATAACCATGCCCGTCCCATACAAGTCCGAAAAATCAATACCGTGGAACTATGGTGGAGAAATCTACTACCACGGTATTAAGAAAATTGAATCAACTGAAGAGAGTTCTGATGAAGAGACTTTCGACATTGGAAACATTGCTAAAACGAGTAAAACCACCCGTAGTGGAAGAATTTTCTCTCCGGAGATTTCCCCTCCAAAGGAAATCTTCGGACCCTCAGCTACTCCTAAGGTTACCCCTGTACTGGTCAACATATCTGCGAGAACTCCAATTACTGAAGAAGTTGTAACTCTTGTGGTTGTCCCCTCTGCTACTGCTAATGATAGAGGGAAAGGGATCAAAGAAAAGCTCGTCAGGACGAGGCCTCAGCCATTGGTCATCCCTGAAACCTATCAAAAAGAAATGGAAGAGATTTTGAAAATAATCAAGAAAAGCGATTATAATGTTGTGGAACAATTGGGGCAAACCCCCTCAAAGATCTTTATGTTGGCTTTGCTGCTTTGTTCGGAAGCTCATGCTAAAGCTTTGATCAGATTTTTGAAGAAGGCCCATGTGCCACATGAAACCTCCGCGGATCAGTTCCAGGAAGGTTTCAAGGACTCAATGGCATCATCTTGACCTAATCACAAGGTTCAAAAGATCTCAAATGCGTTGAATTGACAGATGAATTTTCCAGTCAACTGTTCAAAAATCAACTGCACACTAAAAAGTCAAACTTTGACTTTTTGGTCAAAATCAAGTGCCAAGGGTCATTTTTCATCAAGATGTGTCAAAACATGAAACTTGTTCATCAAGAAACCTAATTTTGAAAATTAGGGTTTAAGTTTGAAAAATTTCATAACTTAGAATTTTTCTAAGTTATGAAAATTTCTTATTTTTTCCCAACTTTTCCCAACTTTATCACCATGATGCAATTGGATTCAAAGAAAACTTCCAACATGGAAGTTGTAGTCCTCCACAAAATCTACAACTTTGATTCACAAAGTTTTCCAAAAATATTCTTGGATCTCAAGTTATGATTTTGTGAATAAGGGTTCATGAAACTTTTAACTTAGTGAAATTTTGCCCTAGTTTAGGCAGATTTTTGACCTAACTTAATGGCAACTTTTTACCTAGTTCCAAGTGGAATCTCAAAATTCATTTCAAAGATGGATTGTATAGCATGTTACAAGCTTTCCAAAATGTCCAAGAACTGTCCAAGATCATTTATGGTTAGGGAGAATCGAAGATTTGAAAATGGCAATTTCTCACTTTTGTCCATGGCATTTTGCACAAGGTTACAACTTGCAAATCTGTCCCAAGCATGCTTGTACTTGTTTTACAGGTCTTAAACCTTTCCACACTCATTAATTTAATGCAAATACATTGGACAATGTCATTATTATGAGCTTTGGAGCATTATACATTGATTTATTCCAAAAATGGCATAAAGGTAGCAATACCATTTCCATAAAGCATACTTTTTGCAATTTTGTTTATCTTGAGCATTGGACCTGATCTCTTGATATAAACAACATCCGCAAACTTCAGGAAAAGTGTACCAACTCTCCTCAGGCCTTGAGCTAGCCTGTACAGGCTTTGGCTTTGTCAACTCAACTTTTGCTTCAAAAGCAAGTAAGCTTGCAAAAAGTCCATAACTTGAAAATTTGATAAGAGCAAGTCTTGGCATCATTTCAAACAAGTTCAGCATATTGTCTTAAGCCAAAAACACGATTTTCCAAGCCCTAAAACACCCCAAAACACAATATCACAAGTTCTTGCCCAAACAGGGCATTATCTGCAGAACCGCTTCCAAAACAAAATTGGCTCGTGCGTTTTGCCTTGAACCACTTCAAACACATTCCCTACAACCCACCTGAACTATCCAAGCACCTGTCCAGCAACTGTAACCTCATTTTCACACTCCACCATTTTCATTTTGAAGCTTTGCAGGTTGACTTCTATAGGGACATTCAGGCAAGTTCAAGGCAAGCTAAGCATTGGCAAAGTTTGAGGGAACATCAAGAAAGCTCAAAAGACCTTCAGGCCTCACTCAAAGTTGCTACATTGCCATATTCAACTTCAACTGAACAAGGTAATTTCCAACTTTCTATCTCCTTATTCAGACATCCTTAGGCTTAGGTTTGTGAATAAAAAATGTAGTGTTTAAGTTGCTTGAGTTGTACATATAAATAGCTTGTATTTATATTAACTTAGCTACAAGAATTTGGATGATAAACATGCTGGAAATTTTAGGTCAGAAATTAGGGGTGATAAAATTCTCTCTGATCTTTGAGAGTTAGGTCAAGTTTTTTATATCATCGGAATCGTGATTTAACATGCTACAAGTTTCATGTTGTAAGATTTCATTTTTATGCACGTATGCAAGAGTTACAGTTTGAAATACAGGACGCGCGTTTTTCTGTTCAAAGGACAGGGATGAAGTGAACATTGGGATTGGGCTTGCTGTTTCTGCTTTTGACACCCTCCATTTTGTTATTTGCACCCCCTTGGCCCATTTGCTATTGTTTTGTATATTTTCTCATTTATTTTATAATTTCTAACTTTATTTATTTTTTCTAAACATTTAAAACACAAAAAAATATTTTCTTTATTTTTTGCATTTTATCATATTTTTTTATTTTATTTTTTGGCATAAAAATAGTTTATTAATAATAATATAACTTATTTTTTTAAATAAACTTTTAAATAATATTAAAATATCATACCTTTTTTTTTTATTATTTATACACTCAAAATAATATTTTCATACAATATTTAATTTTTTAACATTTTATATATATTGTTATTATTTTTCCTTAAACAAATAATGAATAAATAAATAATATAAAGCATATTTCCCTTTAAACCAAAATTAGGGTTTTCACCCTTTCAAAAATAATCTTTTTTTTTAAAGACTTAAATAAATTCATTTTTACATACATAAAAATTAATAGAAAAAAATATTTTTGCATATTTACAATTTATTCCATATTTAAATACTTGTTTATTTATTTATTGTTGTATAAATTCAATTGGGATGTAATAGTAAATTAGGGTTTTATTTTGAGCAATATCCCCTTATACAAACTTGTACCCCCCTTCCCATAATATTGTGTAATAGTTTAGATTTACTTTACGCATATATTGCTTTCATATACCATGATAGTAAAAACTAGGGTTTGTATGCAAAGACAAAAAAATCAAACAAATAGCATGACTAAATGCAAGACAAAAAAGCATGAAAATGACAACACAATGAAAACAAGCACCCCTAGGGTTTCATCCACTTTGTTGCTTTAAAATGGCCATGGTATGCATGATAGGTATCTTGGCAAAATCAAACAAAACAAAAGATCATAGTCCCTCGATGACGCTAGATAAGTTGCCTAAAACAAATGATCTAGTCTCTCAAAACTGGCTAAGATACTTGGCAATATTATTATCATGGTCATACGATGACCCGCGCCTGTCCCGTTTAACATCCAAAGATAGGGTTGTTTACCAAATGCAATGGTAAAACAACAATGTCAAAGGAATAAAAATGTGTAGGAAAGACTCTTTAGTAGGGTAGACAACTCCTAGTTACTTGATCTCTTTCAAACAATCCTTGCTGTTTTCAAACAAACACACACAATTTCAAAACAAACTTTAAAACATTGAAACATTTTTCAAAAGACAAACATCTTTGTATACATTCAAACAAGAATTATTACAAAGGTAGCCAAAATGATGACCTCTTTTCAAAATACTTTCAAAACCACACACAAAAGCACCATTTCAAACAATTGGAAACGCAAAGCAAGTGATCTAAAACAAGTAACTAAGAGCCCATGGAAAACCATGGATGAAAAGGGTGCTAGCACCTTCCCTTTTCATAATCTACCCCCCAAACTCAAAAACAATCTCAAAGGTCTTTCCTGTGCTTTTTTACCTTTCCTTTTGGATAAAATAAAAGTCGGTGGCGACTCTTGCTAAACCGAAATATTTGCAAACACAAACACAAAACCTCAAGTCAATTCTCCCACCGTATCACACTACGCGATAAGACTGTGCACTTGCAGTCCAAATTATTTAGACTACCATACCAAGTAGATCGGACTTATAAGTAATCACCAAGCACCCTGAAAACCAGGAAAATCCAGGAAAAGGTATATACAACAAATAATATAACACATAAACCAATATCACATATACAAATATAAACAAAGATAGGACCAACTCACTTAGGGATGGACCAACAAGAGGTCAATCTTTCCCCAGTGAAGTCGCCATTTTTTTCTGTAGCAGTGGAAATGTTTAAGACTAAACCATTGGATTGACTTGACTCGCACATATCAAAATAAAAATCGCCACCGCGCTTTATTGTTTCCAAATGAATGGGAAAAAAGCTAGTAACCCAAAAATAAGGGAAAATATTCAAGGTAAGGGGGTTGGTTATGCAAAGGGAAGGTATTAGAACCCTAAACATCTACGGTACTCCGCATGAACCTCTTTGTAAAATATGTATATTTTAGCTATAAAATGTTGTGTAAAAATAGATGGTAGAGGTGAGAAAAGAAATATTTTTTATGATTTTTTTTGCACCCGCCGCGGTTGCGATCCTTTAGCGCCTACGTACCACCTTTCGTGCAATAGGGGATCAGGGTACACGTAGTTCACCTTTAAAAAATTTAAAACATAAGTGTGTTAGTTAATTTTATTAGATAAGACATCATCGTCATTGTCTGTGTGCAAAATATACTTACTACTCACAATTATGAGAAAGGAGAATTTGCATCATCTCAAAGTGGAGGATATGGATTGGATTTTAAAATCAACAATGCCTCATTCAACACCCAATTGAAAAATATCTCTCTTCACTAAATATTGTAGAAGTATAGTTGTTTACATCACTACAAGGATTGACAAGAGTCTAATCTTTTGAGAAAAGTTTTTAATGTAAAAATCCTAAGTGGTAAAATGGTTTGAAATGAGATTGATTGACTTTTAGTCTTATCATAAAAAAAATGTCAAGGTATTATTAAAGTTGATTGAATTTTATTTATGAAAAGGTTTTGAAAATGCATGGTCCTAGGTCCAAGTTTATTATGAAAGTGGTTCAAGTTTAAAAATCAAGAAGAGTTTTCAAAAGGAGAGAGAGGATTTTTGAAATTAAAGAAGATGGGAGGAGAAGAAGAGACTATCCCAAATCATGAGGTAAAAGATAGGGATAAGAATAATCTAACCAACAAGAAGCCAATACTTGACATTATGAGTCAAGATAGAATTCCAATTCTTTGGATTGAAACCAAGCAAGCAAAGATACTAGACCTCTTGAGAGAATCAAACTTCAAGTGTATTAAGTCTTCACAAAAATTGGGCAGAGTAACGGTTGTATACAAGTGAATTCCAGATTATAAACAAAGTATGTAATCACAATAAACTGCACACAAAATAAATAAACAACCCAATGTGCTGAGGTAAACCTCAAGAACTCCAGACAAAATATCAGTTAAGGTCACAAGGTCTCCAACATACGCCAAGGTTTCTAGTTCTAAGTCCAAGAAGTCCAATACTCCATAATGCCAAGGATAGTAACCAAATAGTCCAAGTATCATTAAAGTTGTATGGTTCATGTTTATTATTAAGTATCTTAATAAATAAAAGAAAATCTCAAGTGAGCAAAATAAAAATGACAAGAGAATAAAGGGGCTCAAGTGAGCAAAGATGAAAAATAGCATGAAATATAAATGCTAAAGGTAAATGGTGCATAAAATAAAAGAGCATAAAATAAAAACACAAAATAAATTCAATTATTAATAATTAGTGGTTAGTTGGATGACCATCTTGAAATTTGCATTTAGAACTCATTAGAGGATTGGTAGAACCAAAGCCTCTACACAACAAGTTGCATTTGCTTTTTTTCAAGTATATCATCCATTTTGGAATCCTCAAAAGTACCATTTAATGATCAACGATGTTTAAGTGATCCACGTTGACCAAAAGTGATGTAGATCCATTAGAGGATTGGTAGAACCAAAGCCTCCACACAACTAATCTCAAGGTTATTGGATCAAAGAGATCAAATTAACATACTTGGGCTTGCAAACATAGGTTTGGGCCACGAATTATCATTTATTCGAATCGGAACAAAATTTAGCGCTATGTTAAGCAATCGTAAGTGGATTTATATAGAAGTCGCACCTATTTTGAGGCCGGTCAATAGCAATCTATACACCATTTGTTTTGAGACATGATATAGAGATCATGCTCCAATAACACTTAGTGCAATGAGAAAGGGATGAGATGAATAGGGGTGGGAGAGAATATACAAACCACATTTGAATTAAATTTAAATCAAATTATTATTAAAAGCATTCATCCATTTTTGTGGACTTAGACTCAACACCATGGATCCAATGATGTTAACAAAGTTCATGACCAAAAATTTAATCCAAGATCAGCTAGAAAATATACAAAAATTAAATTGTATTTTAAAATAAAAGAATAAGGGTTTAAAATGGTTAAAAATGAAAATAATAGAGAAAAAAAGGAAACTATGTTCAAATTAATCAAGAAAAAAAAGTAAGACCATAGAAAAATCAGAAACTATATTTTTGGTAATTTTTAAAGTCAGAAACTATTTTTAAAAATTAAAAGAAATGAGTAAAATAAACCAAAAATGATAAAAAATAACAAAGTCAGAAATAAAAAATAAATGATGTCACTAATATTTTTCACAATATCATTGGATCATTCTATATTTTTTTAGAATTTAAAAATGCATAAAAGTATTTTTAAACATTTAAAACAATTCAAATAAATTGAAAATTTATAAAAAATATCAAAACACAAAATTAAATTGTGAAAAAATAAAAATCAGAAAGAGAAAAATCAAAAATATTTTTCAGAATTTTTTCTAGATTTTTTGGACTTAAAATGAATTTTCTATGATTTTTTGAAGTTTAAAACAATTAAATATAAAAATCAGAAAATAAATAACCAAAAAGATGTGGACCAATGGATGAGAGTCAAAACGCGTCAGTAATCAAATCCAAGGGATCTGGCGCGCTAGGTATATCATGGTCATTACTGAATAGAGCATAGGATTCAATATAAAATCAGAAATTAAAAAAAAAACAAATGATGTTGTTTCATTGGTTGAAGGATGATACGTTGGTCATCTTCAACCTCCATCCAGTCTCAAAACCAGGTCACTCAAACTATAAAATTAGAGCACGCGACTGGTACCATTCACTTTGTCTCATCAAGACGAAGACAACCACACCTTCGAGAAAACTTTATGTAAATTGTAGCTCAAACAATTTTGAAGATAAATTTTGAAAAGGGATTTGAAATTTCTTGGTCAAAACGTGCTTCCAGTTAAAAGAATGTGTTCTGACTAGAACCATGACAACGACAGCTTCACAATGATATCAAAGTTTGGAAGAATTGATGAAGGAATCTACCTATTGAAGTTAAGTTGCAGAGCTCTAAAACTCGACTTCTATGGATCAATATAGGTTACGATTCTTGAAGGTAATTGTTTGGTTAGCTTCAGGGAAGATCAAGGAATGTGAATTGATAGGAAAAAATGGATTGAAAAAGACTTGAACAATAATTTCAAATTGCAGAAAAGTGAGTTATAGAGTGAGTTTGGCAGAGTGATTTTGGCTATTCAAGCTTGAGAAAATGAATTGGGGAAGACCCTCTATTTATAGGAGAATGAATGGGATCCTTAAGCGTGTGAAATGATGAAGTTTGGAGGGAAATCGTGGGGGTTTGCAGCATGAACAAAGTGTGACTTGTTTAGCATCAAAACTTAGCCAGATCGTGCGTTTCATGATGCTAAATGCCTTTGGAAAGTTGCTAAACGTGATTAGAAGCAAAAATGCATGGAAAACTTGTGATTAGAAACCAAAATAAAGATTTCAAAATCTGACTTGTGATGAAACTTCAGTTTCAAGTTACCAAATTCAAATCAATGTCATTCTCAACTCAAGGGGTCTTAAGGCATGGTTCTTGATGCTTTAGAAAGATGAGATTACAAGCTTTGCAATGGGAAAAGAATGGAATCAAATGGGTTTTTGAGCTGAAAGTTGCAATGAGTCAAAGTTGGGAAAAAGAAGTTGACTTTCCATACTTAAAAATATTTCAAGTTTTTCTTCAAAAGTGACCTATAATGTTTTGCATCCAAACATGGCCTTCCACTTGGAATTTGTTCTTAACCAAAAAAGATGGAATGAAATAGAACTCTTGAATTACATGTTGAAACTTGAACCATTCAAAATATCTAAAAATTGAGGGAGTTATGAATTGTTGAAGTTGGCAAATTATCATGAAATGACCTATAATATTTTGTATCCTTAAGGCATGTTCCATCCATTTTCTGACTTTGCACATAAAAGAAGGAGTAAAGTTTACATCCTCAAGATTGTTTTGGAAAAAGAGTGGGATCAAGGTGATAAAAATTGACCAAGTTATGATCATTTGAATTAACACATTGGAAATTAGGGGTTCATGTGGAGGACTTGTAATCTCTCTTCATCATCAAGTTTCTTCAACATGAAAACTCCTTGAAACTTTTGAAGTGATTTGTTAATAACCTTTTGAAGAGAAGGATGTTTTTGGAATCACTCAAAAATACCAAAAGATGAGCACGATATACTTCTTTGAAGTTCAAAACCCTTGCTCCTAGATCAAGAAAATGCTTTGAGGAACTTTGACAATTTTAAACAACCTTCTTGTACCAAAAATTTTGCTTTGTAGATAGAAGTTGTTGAGGGTGATAATGATAACTCATTGCAACAAAAATCACTTCCATATCTTGAGAATTTATAGAAATATGTACTTGTGACCAATGGGAACAAGGCCTTGTCCAACCATGACAACTTCTTCAATCAACCCCTTGTACTTTTGAATCAATCTTGATAACTTTGAAATATGGTGAACCAAAATAAATCTTGCCATGCCATTTCTTCCAAGACAACTTCAATGGTGAGGTTTGAATTTCTCAAGCTTTATTGACTAGGGCATGGAAATAAACTCATGAACCCATGGATCAACTTGCTAAGCCACACTGCCTTTACCTACATTATTAACAAGTAAGACAAACACACATTGCATTTTATTAATTAAAAGGAAAAGTCAAAACCAAACATGGATAATCACAAAAGAAAAATAAGTCAAGGTGCTTGGTGATTCCTGAAATAGCAAAGCTAAAGATAGGGAGGAGAACCAAAAGCCCTAATGTGATCTTATTGTAATTGAATCAATATGGTATGATGAAGGGATGTTAGGGGTAAAAATTGGGGTACAACAGGTTATTATAAAACAAAAGGAAAAGAAACTAAAACAGAAAAAATAAAGTTCTTGGAGAAGGTGAGAACATGCGAGGATTGGTTTTTATCCCTTGAAAATATGTAATATATCGATCGGTTTTCACTACTACGAAAAAGACATTTAACAACAGTTGGAAAAGATATATAATCACGTGGATCCATGCGTTGTTATGTAGAGTGGTGTTGTAAATGAGTGACTTACAATCACGGTCCTAGAACTATTGTAGTATACTGTAAAGTTCGTGTGATATTACACCTGTTAGTTAACTTAACCATTATTGTATGTCTTTTAATAAAATAAAAAACAGCGCTAGAACAACAATAGCAGAAAGAACAACAAGAACAACAACAACAACAAACACAACGTGAACAACAAGAATAACATGAACAACAACAAGAACAACATGAACAATAACAACATCAGTAAGAACAACTAGAACAACAACAAGAACAACATGAACAACAATAATAACATGAACAACAACAAGAACAACAACAAGAACAAGAAGAACAACAAGAAGAACAACAAAAACAAGAAAAACAACACTAAGAACAAAAAAAACATGAAGAAGAAGAAGAAGAAGAAGAAAAACAATAACAAAAATAAAAACGTACAACAACAACAGTAACAAGAACAACAACAAGAACAACAATAATAAGAACAACAACAAGAACAAGAACAACAACAAGAACAAGAACAACAATAACTAAAAAAGGAACAATAAGAACATCAAAAACTAATGTTTCTAACTTGAATCCATAGTTTCCTTGTCTCATTCAAGATGTAGAATAGATGACAGAGTTCTGAAAATTATAAATTAAATAAATGATGCTTTCGAGTTTTGTTTAAGGAAGAAATGATATTTTCGACCTGGGTTTAGTGGAGAAATAAAGTGTCGTAAATGAAAGATGATGTTTGAAGGTAAAATATTAAGTTTGATTAAGTTGGAAGTTTGTCTAAGTTTTAAGTTTCACGCGGATCGCTAACGGTAGTGTCTTGAGCAATGATAGTCACTGAATGGACGATTGATATTTATTTAAGGATGGTGAAGAAACTCAATAAATACTCTACATACAACAACAATTGTATTAAATAACTGTTGTTGTATGTATTTTAATAAATATAAAAATGCAACAGTAGAACCACAACAATAACAAGATTTGAACTCATGAACAAGCGCGCTATATACAAAAACGGTTGTATTAAATAACTGTTGTTGTATGTCTTTTAATAAAATATAAAAAATACAGCAGTAGAACAACAACAACATCAAGATTCAAACTCATGACCATGCGCCACTTTTTACCATGGTTGGAACTTCCAACTGTGGTAAAAAGTGGCTTAAATATGAAAATAAAGAAGAAAAAAAGCGCCTGCTGAAGCGATAAAGCAGCAAACAAAAGTAAGTACTTTTATAGGTTATATAATATCGTCTCCAAAGGGAATAGTGCTATTGAATTGTAGTTCGACAATTTATCATGTTTATGAGTTTGGGGTTAAATTGGGTTGGTTTATATAAAAGGTAAATGCATGACTTAAAGTTATTAATAGAAAAAGAATTCATTCTTCGGAGATGAGACTTATCAAGCATGCATATAATCCACTCCTCACAAATTTAAACCTATCGACCAGTCATACTCAACCTACAAGAATCATCAATGTCATCAAGTATCAAACACAACAACCACTGTATCATCTCAGAGGCTATCTCTCTCCCAACCTCAACAACATAAAAGTTAACCGTGCAAATCGCGTTGACGATCTCTCAGCATAACACAACCAACACAGAGGCATTAATCACAGACACCCAAGTGAATAATAACGATAAATCTATTTATAGAAAATAGACATTATTAGATAATCATCCTAGATAAGAATTCAAGCAGTATATGTCTATAACAATCCAAACCCCAAGCACAAAGCAAAAATCAAGGACAATAATCGACAAAGATATATACAACACCATGGGCAACAAATATACATGAGTTCAAAGTAAATATATATATACAAACCCAACAAATAGAGAATACACAAAGAAGAAGATAAATGAACTACAAATCTCGCAGTTTGTCAGCACCGATCGATGAGCAATCCACCACGAATCATCCGCATGCAAGCTCCATAGTTGATTACTAAGCTAATCTACCAAAAGATAAGTTTGATGGTGTTGGAACTCAAAAATAGTCAACCAATAAGCTAAAAATATATTTTTTCACCTATTTAATGAGTCTGAAAATCGTAGACCTTGCTTAGTCCCAAATTTGGCGCTTAGCGCGCTTTGTGCTATCATGAAAAAAATTTAGCACTTATTTTCGCCACAACACGAGAACCGTAACTCCAATTTACGCATGGTCGAAAGCGTCAGAAAGCTTATACAATGCTTTATCTAACCATGACTAAACACAATTGCTTGAATAACTACAAAAATGAGATTAAAAAATTAAACTCAATGATATTTACACGATAATACACTATATACACTATAATGTAAACTATACCGAATATACACTAAAGTTGAGGTTTATTGACGAAAAACAAATGAATTAAGCCGATGAGTGATAATTATTCACACTTAAATTCACAACAACTTAGCACTCATCAGCGCCTAGTAGAATAGATTCTATCACGGTGGATTCTTTGATGTGGTGACTTGGGCGTTTTTGTTTGCGCGTCTTATAGTAGTGTTTACACAATCCAATCTTTCCTCAATATCACCATGTATCATTCATAAAACTGTTTATGTCTATAGCACTGATGATGTTTCAACTGTATTATTTTAATCAAAGATGTCTCTCGCAATCAAAGCAATATGGAAGCTTTAAGAATAAATACTCTAAATGAATATTAAGCCTAAATCTATGTCTAGAATTTAGGGCCTAACATATGACTCTTTCATGACGAGATAACATTAACATTGATTCTTAAACAGGTTGCATAGAATGCCACGACCAATAAACACAAATATACAACATATATATTAAACTAATATATGCATGTGAACCTCTCTATAAATTGCTATTATCACTTATCAGTCTTTGATATCGATCGTGTCCAACCAAATGCACGAGATTTACCATATTAATCAATCATGTCCAACCAAGTAATCTGATAACATAAATGATCTGATACCCGTGAATATCGAATCCCAAATCTGTGTCGATAGTTTGGTATTCAATTGTTCAAAATCTTAAGTCTTAGGTTTTTAAAGGTTTTTTCAAAATGGATTTGACAAAAGTTATCAAAAATCTAGGTTTTACATACACACAAAAATAATCAACAATACAAAATAGTAACTCGATTAACATACAATAGAATAAGAGAAAATACATATGAGTATGAGTTATTACAACCAAACCTCAACAAGAAAGGTATCTAGCAAATCATGACTTCTAACCATGACGAGGAGAACGAAGAGGAAAGTGAATCCATCGTGGTGTCCCGATGATTGATGCACATCTGACTCTGAATCTACAAGAATCACCTCTCCTGATGTTTTTGCATCTCTCCCACTCTCCAAAATGGTGTTGAACTATGGTGGATATGTAAAATGACCAAAAATGGGTTTTTTAACGGGGACTGTCATAACAGGGCGCGCTCAGCCCGTGCAGAGGGTGCTCAGTGTGCTCTGATATACTGAGAAAAATTAGTTCTTGTTTTTACCATAACTCAAGAACCGTGACTCTGATTTATGCACAGTCAGAAACGTCAGAAAGATTATGCAATGCTCTATTTTACAATGACAAAATACCATGCTTGAATACCTACAAAAGTTGAGATAAAAAACAATCAATTGATACACTATTTACACTAACCGACAAAAACAACACTATACTGGTAAACAACTACTTATTCACACTAAAGTCGAGGTTTTCACTAGTAAAACCAATGAATAAAGCCAATAATTGTTAATTATTCACACTCAAAATAACTATAGTTTGGAACTTATCAACTCTCTTCAACTTAAAACTTTGTTTGTCCTTAAACAAAAGTCAAACAGACCTAAAGAAACAAAAGTAATCACCATGAAATCATGAATAAAAAAAGTTTGAAAAATGAAAAAAAATTATGGTTCAAATTAAAAAACATACAAACAAAGGAATACTTACCACTATACTACAATGACAACATGATTATGAAACAATTCCTAAGTACAAAAGTCATGTAAAAAATTCTAAGATAATACCAACTCAATCATGAATCACACCTATCACACATCTTCAAAAGATGAAGAAAAAAGAATAGAATGAGGGAATCAACTCACAGCCAACAATTATGAAAGCATTAGGCATTTATCAAAGCAAACTCATATTGAAAGTATAAAAGCAAGAATCACAAAGGCTTTCAAAGCTTGTAACGCAACTTTGGCAACAAGGAAGGGTCATATCTAAAGCCAATGAAATAAAATTGACTAACCCTATGAGAGAAATTACTTCCCACACTTTCAAGCCATAAAAAATTATACAACTATTTCTCATTACACAAAATTAAATCCTTGATCTTATTCAGCATTTTTTCTCTTTCTCTTTCTTTTTCTTTTTCTTTTCTTTTTCTTTTCTTTTTCACAAATTTTCTTTTATTTTTATTTTTCAACCACTTTATTTTCAAATCTCTAGCAACCAACTTATAAGCAATCAAGCATTCTCTCCCCAACTTGAATACAACCACACATAATGACATGAATGCTCCCAAGTTTCTAAGGCACGGAAAAATTCCATCCACAATACATGGTTAAGGGTCTAGTGAAAAGAATCAAAATTAGAATTCATGACGAACTAATTACTCATGCACAAGTTCATAGTTAGACACCAAGATGAATTCTAAAAAAAAGGCTAAAAGGGGTTAATGCTAAAGCGGTAAAGCGGCAAGAAAAAGTAAGTATTTTTATAGGTTATATCGTATCGCCTCTACATGAATTAGTGCTACTGAATTTCCGTTCTAAAAATATCTTATTAATGAGTTTGGTTTTGAATGGGTTTAAATTAAATGCAGGAATTAAAGTTAGTAACAGAAAAAGAATTCATTCTTCGGAGAGCAGAAACTTATCAAGCATGCATATAATTCACTTCTCACAAACTTAAATCTATCGACCAATTATACTCAACCTATGATACTCATCAATGTCATCACGTATCAACCACACACCCACTGTATCATCTCGAAAGTGATCTCTCAACCAACCTCAACAACATAGAAGATAACATGTTACTCGCATTGACGATCTCTCAGCACAAACACTTCCAACACAAAGGAATTAAGCACAGACGCCCAAGTGAATAATATCTCTAAATATATTTCTAGAATCTAGACACTATTAGATAATCACCCTAGATAAGAATTTGAGTAGTATATGCCTATAGCAACCCAAACCCTAAAGCCCAGAGCAAAAATCCAGGATAATAATCGACAAAGATTTGTAAATCAAGCTTTATATAATGCCATGAGCAATAAGTATGCACGAGTTCAAAGTTAATACATATAAAAAAACCAAAAAAATGAAGAATACACAAATAAGAAGAGAAAAGAACCACAAATCTCCTAGTTTGTCAGTGTTGATCAATGAAAAATCCACCTCAGATCATTCGTGTGTAAGCTTCATCGTTGTTTTCTAAGCTAATACACCAAAAAATGAGTTGATGGAGTTGGGAGAACAAAAACACCCCCCAAAACCATAACCTAGAAATGAATGAAATGAAATTTATAAAATAAAATTGAGCAGACCTCGTTAAGCGAGTCTGGCGCGCTAAGCGCGACTTCCTAAAATAACACGTTAAACCACCTAAAATCCCGCTAAGCGGGACATTTGCGCTTAGTGGGCTCCAAAATTATGGTTCTTATAAAACTTCAAAATGCTCGTAGCACACTATAGAATTCGCTTAGCGCGATCCCCTGAGCAGAACTTCCCAAAACTGGTGTTTTATTCCGAAAATTCCTATCTGGAGGCGTGCCTTTGACACCTTATTCCTCGATGCTCCAAATGTTGAATAAATACCTACAAAAAAGTAAAATCTATCAAACGGTACCCAAATGAATAAAAAACACAAATATACACAAAGTAAACGTATTTGCAACAAAGCAGGGAATTATTCAAGGAATATTAACAAAAGAACCGATAAGTGCCACTAATCATATATACAAAACAACTACATTTTGACACTTATCAGTTAACAAATGCTCACTCACTCACAAGGTAAATTACTTTTGGTTAGGTGGTTATGATTAAAATCAAACAAGATGCCTTGATCATTTTCATGTTTTTATACAAAATAACATAAATGCAAGATTAAACATAAGTCAAACTAGTTAAAACAAAATCATTGGTCTCCTGTGCATATAGTAAACAATGGAAGGCTTCCTCACAAAAAGGCTTGGATCTAAGGTCTCATGTGCAAAAGAATAAATGACATGCAATACGCACAAATTAAAAGTTTTATATTCATGCTATGTTCTAGAGAGCGGTGAACGCATTCCTTGGCAAAGTACCAAACTTTAACTGTTATCAGTACCATGCATTCAGAAGTTGAAACATTCAAACTTGGATAAATACTGAAAGCTTCCTCAAGCCAATCAAAGACAAGCTCTTGGATAAAAAAACAAAATTTAACACATTAAAACTAACTATTAATATATACAACCTAAAATACTGGGTGAAAGTGGATAAGCAAACTGAGAATTTTAGACTGAATCAGCAGAGCGTGTTTAGCACCCTCTGGTCGCTCTAAGAACGCACAGAGCTGAGCAAAATTTCAAGACTGAACAAAACTCAACTTACTTAGCCAACTTAAATCTTACTACCTGTACTACTAGAAATAAAAAACTATAAAGAAAATAAAAATGTTGGATTACCTTTCAACAAGAAATTGGATTACCAATCTGATGTATATTCCTGGCATGTCGGGGGGAGCCCAAGTGAACAAGTCGACATTCTTAATGAGTTGGTCGATTAGATCGATTTCCTCCTCTAAACACAGAAGTGTGCCTTTCTTTGTCACCTGATGGACGTGAGAACCTATCTGGACCTTTTTCAAGTCTTTAGTGGGGTGAGCCTTTCCACTTTGGTTCCCAATATGGGGACCCAATACTTGATGTTAGTATTTGGCACTTCGGAAAGGGAAACATCAATAAGGGCGATACTTTCTCTGGCTGTCACCAAGCTACTCAAGTAGAATTCGCGAACTTGTTGATCCCTACAGATTGTATTGACGCCCATAAGGGAACGAATATTTCAAGGTTAGGTACATAGTGGATACAATCGATTTGAGGGAGTTGATAGAATAACTCCCAAGGCTAATGTTGTAAGGTGATACAACATCTATAATGAGGCAATTGGCATTAATTTCACTAGCGTCAGTTCCCTCTCCATGTGTGGTTTATAGGGTTATGTGGCCCATTATTTGTACTTATTTTCTTGATAAACCCTACAAAGAAGCACTGAATATTTTTATGGCATTCGGGTTGAGTTGCAGTTTCAAAAAGACATCCAAAATAACACAAATGTAGAGCTTTTAGGGTCTATCAAGACACACATGATTTCTCACTTCCCCTGTTGCACAATGATGATAAGAGGGTCATCATCGCGAGTGTTGAGTTTAAGGGTGTCCTCCTAGGAAAAGATGATATTGACCCCTATTTTCCATTGAGAGTCTCTAGGGAATCCAAGGGATATTACATTCGTCTCAAATAGCTTCCTCGCGTACTTCCTCCGGGAAGATCTAGAGTTACCTCCACCAGTAAAGCCTCTGGTGATGGTAATTGCATTGCAGGTTGTGATTTTATTGGCCATATTAAGGGGAAGATGGAGAGAGTTAGAGTAGAAGTGTGGCCCATGTTAGTTTTACTAGGGATCCACGATGAACACCACTGTACTAGTAAAAAAAATACATATGTGCATGTTCCCCCGACAAGGGAAGGGAGACTCAGAGGCCTTAGTAGGTTTATAACACGATATGGTAGTGGGGCTTGCCCATGATAGGGAGAAACCCTGTACAGTGGTATTTTGAGGTGATTTAGAAGACCTCCTATGTGAGGTGAGAGGCTTTACTGATGACCGGTGGTTCTTGATAGCAAGTGTATATATATCGATGGTCGTGTATTAACACTGTAATGAGTGTTATGCTCTTTAGGATATAAAGAATGTGTATTACTTAGGATATAACTTTTCTCCTTAAGAGGAGATGTATTTATAGAGGTCTCTAGGACATAAGGTTACTACAGAAAGGGTCAATGGTGGACAGTTGAATATGTGAATGCAATATCCTTCAAGAATCACTTATGTCCAATTGGAGCCGACTCCCAAACTATATGGTTTGACTCCCTCGCCCTTATAAGTCGACTCCCACATCGAATGGGTCGAATCCTACTGATAAAATTGTCCAAATTTGTCATTTTAAAACCTTACTTTCTTTGTTTCATTCATTCACAGACTTATACATAAATATAGTCATTCATGCATCATTTCTCAGATACAAAACCATAAATATGCAAAGCAATTTCTCATCATCTTCATCCTCTCTCTATGCATACACACAAACAAACTACATATAATCATTTTTTGTTTGGGTGCCATCTAGAGATAGTTTGATAGCATCCAATTAGGATTCATTATAATTGATTGGGTTGAGAATTCTTTAGGGGTTTCACATAAGAAAGCCAAGGTTGGATTTTCCTTCAAGATCAATTGGTGATTTAAAGGTTTTGGATAAGATTATGCAATTTGGATTCAACCGAGTGAAATCTTAGAAGAACAATGGGTTTGGTCAAAGGAGTAACGCGAGACGGAGGATCAAATTTGTAAATCATGGGTTATGATACATTTTCAATTCGGATTAAGTCTAGTGAAGTCTTTGAAGAATGGGGATTCTCGCAAAGGAGTAGCGTGACATGAAGGATCAAATTGGAAGTATCATGTTTTCTTGATCAAGTTCAATATCAAGGGGAGAGAAAAATATATAATCAAAAATATACTTAGGGTTTTGCTTGTTGGATTTCTACTTGTTCTCTTGTATAAAAACTTTGCAAAGGTTAATTTTCATGATCTCAATTCCGAACGGAAGTGGGGGTATACGTACCCTTAGTGAGGTCGATTAGGGGAACTACCTAAATAAATCATTGGGCCGCTCTCTTTCTCTCTTACTCTTTAATTTACATTTTATTCCAAATTGTGAAAACTTCAATTGTGCTATCAATACATCAAGATAATCTCTTAGGTTAATACCATAAATTTTTTATTGATTTGATTACAAACTTTGAGATTGTAATTGGTTTCTAACATCAACAAAATCAAACAAAATTCTAGTTTATATCGATGGCACTCAAATTGTTTGAAAATTTTCCTTAGTTAACTTTAGTCGATTATTTCATTGGAAACTGCTTGCTATAGTGTTGTTTATTCAAAGTTGGTTAGCTGGAAATATATTGGTTGTTTTTCTCATCCTACTTAAACTCGTTCTATCGGTTTAACGCATATTCGGTCCTTTCGATAACGGTTGGGGTTTGACGATTTATTAATTCGGGTTTGTTTCCGTCCTCCACAGTTTAAGCATTTTTAAAATATAATTTTTAATTGAAAATTTTATTTGCGATCTATACAACCCTCCTTCTACATCATAGTCTATCGTCTAATAGAATCCTTATTTCCAAGGGAGTAGTGGATTAGTTACTAACGTTGAATTTCTCTCTGTCCGAGAAACCTCTTATCCCATGTTTCCCACGTGGGGGTGAGGGGAAAACTACGGGGTAAGGTGATACCTCCATTTGGGAGACATTATAGCATCACCTTTTCTAGTACGGTCCCAAGGCATCTCCATAGGTGAATCCTCTTACAAATATATCACTACATGTTCCAAGATGGTGAAGCTTATGGATAACGAAGATGTGAGTCAACTAGTAGCTGTTTAGTTTTGATGAAGACAACACTTGATGTTAAGTAACTGCTGAAGATAGTTGTAGAGGTCAAAGATGTACACGATGGTTGATTAAGATATTCTCCTTAATCAAGTTAGATATATATTTAAAGTAAACACTATAGTGTAATGACCCTTAAGTGATTACTTATATTTCAAGGATCACTAGTGGTGTAAAGTTTCAAATTCTTAGATGATGGTAATCAACATGGAGATATATCATACCTAATAAAGAAGACTAAAAGTTATTGTGTGTTGCTAAAATAAAAGATAATAATGTAAAAACTTGAAGCTTCAAATTTGTGAAAGAGAGGAAATGTGAATGCTCGTCTTCTCGTGTCCGTCTGAGTGACTAGTGTCTTGTAAAGACACTTAGGAATTTTTGGAAACATTATGGAAATCACACATTCACTAAAATAATTGATAAATCTATTATCATTTTATTTAAACCACCGAAAAATGTTTATATGCCATATCTCGTTGATTAGGGGAGTGTGTGTTTGATTAGGAGACTTTTTATAACTGTCTAATCCTTTAGATCTTTTGCCTAATTAATTATATTATGTTTAGATCATTCTATAATTGATTGGGACAACCTCTTAATGATTGGTAACGACTCTATATCAAAACCTTCCATTTGTGGCCTAAACAATCGACTATTTATGTTGCCTAATCGGTTAGCCTAATCGATTAGAGCATTAATATGGCCCATAAATTGTTTCCAAATTTATACCATGCTGAGAACATTATGTCATTACGGTGAGGACATTATTTCATTACAAAATATTTATGAGTATTTTCATTGGAGTCGGTGGAATTATGATCAAAAGCCAGGAAAATATGTGGAAGAATTAAGCAAAGATGCAAAAGAATAAGAGAAGGGGGCTTAGAAAGATTAAGAAAAATTGAAGAAAAAAAATATATTTTCTCCCCTAGAATTCTCGTGACCTAGGATAAACACGATCGCGGTGATGACATTTTTAAACACAAATTTTGCACTTTAAATAGAAAAAGGTGGAGACTTTTTAAGGGTTACAAATTGTAGGAAGAAAAGTGACGGCTTGAAGCACTGGGCAAAGATTTCAGTGAGTAATGTAGCCATTGGAGAGCTTATTTTACATTGATTTTCATGAATAATTCTCATAAACTCCCAGTAATTGTTAATTTAACTATGAGTAGCTAAGTTATTTTTATTAGATCTTTAGGAATGAACCTAATCGTACTCTGTTGGATCATATGAATGTTTGAGATTATTTGAATGCTTTTATATTGTAAAAATTATTTAAATATTCTTATTCTTATAGCTCTTTGTGTGTTGAAGATTGCGCAAAGTGATTTTAGATAAGTATGGATTATTGACCGTAAGTATACCGATCTGAATTACAACAATTGTTCAACTTAGTAATTAACTTGGAATTGATAATTATAATTTCTACGAGCTTTTCTTAAGCCAGCCCAATTTAATTTTAATATTTGATGTTGAAATTCTGGTATAGCCGACTCAGATGTTCTATAAGGATGTCGAGACATCTGATCTAACACATACACACAAGAAAGATAAAACGGTACTGAAAAGATAAAGACCACACTAGAATTGTTTACCCAATTCGGTGTACAACAACACCTAATCCGGGGGCTACCAGGCCAGGAATAAAGTTCACTATCAGTAGTATTAATTTGTAGACCCTACAACTAACACACCAGTTGAAGATCTACGCACTTAATCACTACCCAATGACCCTTCTACCTAGGTCCTCCCTAGATATGGAATATCCCCATCCCACTTCCAATCATCGCAATGATGTCTAGCAGGAAACACCTCCGTCACTACATCGACGACCCCTCACCAAGATTCGGATCACACAGATAGACAGTTTGGAAGACACACTTCCAAGACAACCTATCTAAGTCTCCAAGCCAAACTCCACTATTTTTTAGCTTTGCTCCTAACACATCCTGGAGTTGCTTCAAAGCTTCCTCCAAGAACAATACACTTCTTACCTACATGCTTTGAGGTGAACATGGTAACCTTCCCACAACCCGAGAGGTTTGCCTTGAAAAAACCCTAGACTTCTACATCTTTAGCCGTGTTTTTTCTAGGTTACAAACCCTTTTATTTATAACTTGTTACCCTACTTGTTTTGGGCCTTCAATCACATCAAGTCAGCTGTAACAAACTGCAGAAACTTCTGCCCCAAGAAAGGTCTTCAATCTTTAGTTTCCTTTAATAATCTCCTTATTTAGAAAGTCTTCATTCTCCTTTATTTTTGATTGAATTTTCTAGACCTTTAAATATGCGTCACATAGGATGCATAAGATTCTCCTGAATATTCTTCCTCTGTTAAGAATAAACTGAATCTCATTAATCCATCTCAGCATGCGCGATGTCGAAGACATCTTCTTTGACATGTTGTTCCAGTTGTTGAAAAAGTTCAACACAACATGTTTGGACACTGTAATAGGACTTCTTGTTGTACTTCTTCTTCTTATAAGGTTTATACATCCTATTCTATATTACATGATTGCTGCTATTATTTGTTTTACAAAAATTAAGCCAATCATAAAACAAGATAACTAATAATCTCCTCCTTTGGCAAATTTAGGCTAAAACAAAAAATCTAAAAACAATTTCCATCTAGGAGATTTGAACAATACAAAAATATAACCCTCGGCAGTAGTGTTCAGAAGCTACTTCATACAACAATAGATCTTCATTAAAAATAATGTCTCAATATCTTATTCGACATCTTCTTTGCAACACTCTAAAGAACTCAATTGCATCAGCACCAACGAATAGAAGCTTCGGGATAAAAGGAAGGAAAGTACTAAATTTTAGTTGATGCACATGAGGAAGAAGATAGCAGAAGACAACTTGTACTCCCGCTCAATCCAGGAACATCTTCTAAACATAGAAAACCAATGGTGGAATAAGAGAAATCTTAATAAGATCACATGTCATAAAGGACAAATCCAAACAAATACATGATAGAACATTTGATTCGACATGTTTTCACACTATCTCCTATCAAATAAAACATTTCTCCCCCTTTTTGGCCAAAATATGACAAAGGAGGCCTTCACAGAACCACACCCAGGCACAACATACCTAGACCTGAACAAAACCCATTGTGATGATGAGAACAACACTCACTTGGTATTTAGAGGATATGAGAAGCCTCTATAAATAGCAGAGCAGTTTCTTAGAAATTAACAATCTTTAATTGTTGGTCAAATAAGAGATAATTTAGGATGGAAAAACTGCTGCAGAAATCAATATGCACTTTCAAACCTGACTTTGAACACCTTTAATAGCTCTAGACAGTTTCTTCTAAAAGAACCAGTCCCAATAGATGCACATTCATGGTCAACAACACTTTCTATACTTCCTTCTTGCACGAGGCTAGATGCACAGTCTATAATATTATTTAGTTGGTCTTTACAGAAACATGTCCTGAACAATGTTCAGACATCCTATCAGACATTGTCTCCAACTTCAAGCAAACAAACCTTCAGCAGTTTAGTCATGGATGTTTCCCAGACTTCTTCATATGGTCAGAGGCATGACCATAATGCCTTCATATGAATTCTCCAAGTGAATTCCTTTTACTTAGAATTAGTGTCACACAACACAAAATGACAGAAAAAATCAGCTCCAAAAAGAAGATGTTAGAACATCTTCTGGGACATTAATCTTCCCCTCAACCTCACCAGTCAGATTCTCCCCCTGTTTAGACATAATATGCCAAACAAATGAGAACAGTAGAAATTAGGAGTGTATAATATCCAAGTATCAAGCACATTCAAGTGCCAAAATAAACAAAGACATCAAAACACAAAAGAAAACTAAAATGGAAACACCAGCATAGTTCTAACTGTCTTCAGGACCAATAGACCTAGCAGCTTCAGAACTTCCTTCATTATTCCATCCTCTATCATCAATAATAACATTTATGGATTGCATCATAACCTTAGTTCTGGAGTTAAAGACTCTGTAAGCTATGTTATTTATAGAGTAACCCATGAATATTATCTCGCCACTCTTGGGATCCATCTTCCTTCTCTATTCATGATCAGCTAAGATGTAACATTTACTTCCAAAAACATGAAAGTATTTGACAGTAGGTTTTCTTCCCTTCCATATTTCATACAAGGTGGCGGAGGTGCCTTTTATTAGAGTGACTATGTTATGGATATAGAACGCAATATTCATAGCTCCAGCCCAAAAGTGGTAGGGTAACTTCTTAGCATGAATCATAGCTTTAACAGATTCTTGAAGAGTTCTGTTTTTGCGTTCCACAATCCCATTTTCCTGAGGAGTAATGGGAGAAGAAAATTCATGAATGATTCCTTCAGAAGAACAAAAATCATCAAATTTATTATTCTCAAATTCTTTTCCATGATCACTTATGATTATGATGACATGACTTTCCTTTTCTCTCTGAAGTTTTTGAGAGAGATCTTTAAAGACTTCAAAAGTTTCTGATTTTTCTATGATAAAACTTATCCATGTGGACCTAGAGAAGCCATCTACAACAACATATGCATACTTCTTTCCACCAAAACTTTCAACCTGCATAGGTCCCATCAAGTCCATGTGAAGAAGTTCCAAAAATTTTGATGTGGTAAGATGTTGGATCTTTTGATGTGACATCTTAGTTTGCTTTCCAATCATGAATTCATCACATATTATCCCTTCTTCTATCTTGAGCTTAGGAATCCCTCTCACGAATTCTATAGATATGATTCTTTTCATTCCTTTCAGATGCGAGTGTCCTAGGTTTTGATGCCATCGTTTAACTTCATTTTCTTTGGCTAAAGCCCATGCCGAGGAGAAGTTCAACTCTTGAGGAATTTCCTTCATTATCAGATTCTCCTCCTTCAGTACCCACTTTTTCACCAAGGTTGTCATCCCTCTACGGATTATTGATCATCTTTTCAGATTTCAGCTTCCTCGCTGAGCTAACTCTAATTGCCTCATCAAGTTCTTTGCAGGCATCTAATAACTCATAAATCATATCATCCTTGCTTGAGGTATTATTTTCAGAGGATGCAGATGTCAAGAAAATGTCTAGGACATGTTTTCCTGAAAACAACTTGAAGTTAAGAGACAGAGCAGGCTCCCTTTTGCATACCACATCAGTACCTCAAAGAATCCCAGGGAGTTGATTGAGAATAATGCCACAAATAAGAGAGGGAAAGGCACTAGGCATCTTGATTGCACTAGTTACTGCATGCTTTATAGTTTGTTGTAAAATGTAAGCACCATAATCAAACATCTTCTTATTTCCAACACCATAAATGAATTATCCTAAACCCGTTGTAATTGTTGAGGTATGATTGGTAGGGACCCAGTTAACAGCTCCAATTCTATGCAGGATAGCATATTTCTCACTTAACTTACTAACAAGGAGCTTATTCTCACTATGCCAAAGAAGGGATTAGACAATGCTTTTTTTGGGCTTAGACAATGCTTAAAAGCGTTGCCTATTCCAGCACTGCTATAGTAAAGCCAGCGCTTTAGTTAAATGAGAAAGCGTTGTCTAAAGCACCCCTTTAGGCAACACTTTTACTTTAGACAACGCTTTTGGTTATCTTTTAGGCATCACTTTAGACAACACATTGTCTGTAAAAGCGCTGTCTAAAGCCCCCCAAAGCACTGTCTAAAGCCCCTATTTAGGCAACACTTTCACTTTAGACAACACTTTTGGTTATCTTTTAGGCAGCACTTTAGGCAGCGCTATCTAAAGCCCCCCTTTAGGCAGCTTTCACTTTAGACAGTGCTTTTGGCAATGCTTTAAGACATCGTTTTTTCCTTCAAAGCGCTGTTTATTCCCTACTTTAATCTTCTCTTTTTATTTGAAGCATTGTCTAATGTCCACTGAATTTTTTATATGTAAAACTTAAAAAAAGCGCTGCTTGATATTTACAATAAATATGCACCAGATTTTCACCATATTTTGCACCAGGTTTTCACCACATTTTGCACCAGAATATGCTTTTAGAAATTTGTACCAAAATTTTCATAAATTAGAGCTTCAATCTAATAAATATATACATCTTTAATCCAATAAGTTATATATACAAAAAATTGATGATACAACTGGAAAATTCATATATCTTGTTAGCTACAAAAATATGATATGCAAGCTAAAAAACAACAACAATGAACTTGTTAGCTCTATCTTCTACATCTGCACATATAACCTGAAACAAAACAACAACAACATTATATAAAATATAGAAGAAAACAAAGAAGGCATTATTCTTATCTGATATTCAAGCTTCAAGCATTGCTAAATCTGCTATTCAAGCTGCAAGCATTTCCCAAAATGTCAACAATTAAACATGAGTTGTTGAATATTGCCAAGTGCCTATGAAAATCAGTATATGATTCCAACCTTCTACGGCCAAGATATCAATCAATATTTGGCAGCACCAACACAATTTATGATTCCGACCTTCCATTTTAGAAGAAAGAGACAAACAAGCAACATCACTAAGTTCCTTTTGAATATAAAAAAGTAGTTGAAAACAAGAACAGTGGTCAAATGGTTTATCTCTTCTAAATATCCATCAACAATGAGATTAACAGAACACAAATGGGTCTCACCCTCTTTAGAAATCAACGAAACAAGCTAATCGCTTTCCCAAAACATATCATTATGGTAAAGATTGCAACTTTAGGGTTCATCGGTTTCAGAAAAGTGAGAGTTACACCATGAACTGGTTTATTAACATATGAGAAAAGTGAGAGTTGAGAATTAACATAAGAGTAATATTATTTTTTTCATTAATTAATCAAACTCCTCATGAGATACATGAAATACAGAGAAATTAGAACATTCTCGTCTGAAGCATAGAAACATACAAACATACAAATAACCAAAACATAGAGACAACATGTTGAATCAACTATTTGTACATATCTATTCCATAAAATTTGAGAACGTATTTGCATAAAAATTCATAGATAGCAAATCGAATTAAATTTATCACCAAATCAAATCATGTATGAACGAAGAAGAAAAAATTAAAAGGAAGTAACCATGTAATTGCTTATATGATGAATTGAATTGAAACCTATGTTCTATGTCAAAATCAAAACAAGAGCTGGAACAAATAATTGGCAAAGGAAAACCAGTAGATGAATCAGATATTGCTAACCTGTTATGCGAACAACAATGGTAGTAACGTATGAATAGTAAAAACAACAGCGAAGGAATGGATGGAGAAATCAATGGAAAAATCAATGGCAGTAACGAGGAAAGAGGATGGAGGATGGAGGATGGAGGTGCATGAGGATGGATGACGGAGGACGGAGGTGCTTCTGGTTTTAGGGTTTTTAGTGAGCGAAACGGCACTTCTGGGAACAGAATAGAAGAGAAACAACAAAATTTGTTTTTTAATTTTAATTAAAAATAACTTTAGTCAGCGCTTCTGTGAAGCGCTGTCTAATGTGGGCCTTTAGCAGCGCATTATCTTTCTTTAGCAGCACTTTGATAAAGCGCTTTCTAATATGTGCCTTTAGCAGCGCTTCATATGTAGGCCTTTAGTAGCGCTTTTAAGAAGCACTGTGTAAGGCGGGCCTTTTAACAACGCTGTCTAAAGTGGCCCTTTTAGCAGTGCTTTGGTAAAGTGCTTTCTAATATAGGTCTTTTAGCAGCACTTTTACATAATTTCGTTTATACTTTGCGTGTTTTATTTTTTATTTAACTTATAGCATCGCTTTTGGAAAAAGCGTTGTCTAAGGTGCGCTGCCTAAAACCCTTTTTGGCACAGTGTCTTCATAGGCCATACATTCACCTAGCTTGAAGTAATGGCTTTGCAAACCTGATTATCAGTTACTTGTCAAATAAGTGTGACATCTCCTAACAACCAGCATGATAGTCTTCTTTATCCCATTGACTACTATAGAAAAATAAATTCTCGCAGAACCAACACATCCTCTTGGAGAATGATGGTATACTCTAGCAACATCTGGCTAGAGTCTTCAGAGACTGATAAGGACAGAAGCAACTATATTTTGTAGCAACATGTCTCAGCATGTTATCCAACATCATCCTCATAAGAGGGCAATAACTCTATACTCTTGAACATCACAAGCTCCAAACAAACTAATTAGTCCACTGACTCCTCCTGTCATAGACAATCAAAAACTTCATTATGGAGAAAACACAACACTAAATACCCACTAGTTCACTAGGAATAACTTCAACTGCTCTGAACTAGTCACATAACAAGGACACCTATGATTCATTCCCTTGCACCTCCACACATATTGTCATGACTCTTTGGATGGCTAATATTTCATGAAACCATAGTCTGAAACCAACTTCCAACCATTTCTTAGTATGCTTAAACGCTTTACTAAGACTCAGACTCTCCAACAGAAGGAATACCCCTTAACATATGTGCTGATTAAATCCTCCTTCTGCACATTATTAGTATTTTCTTTCACTATTAATGTCTTCAAACCAAGATAAAAGTTATGCATTACTTGATCATACTTCTCTAAACAAACTCTGAATCTTCTTATTCTAAACCAAGGATAAAACTGCCACTTCTGAATGAGATGGTAGAATATTTAAGATTCACAATCCCAAGTCTCTCCCATAGACTATCATCAACAATGATGTTATAACATCATTTGGGACATTAACAACTTTACTACAGAACCTATCAGCTTTCTTTCTGGAATCACCATCCAAGGGACTTATTTCCATACCTTCCATTTACAAACCTCCCAATCTACACAATAGTATCCCAATAGATCTCATCTTCAGTATCTACCATAAATTAGAACATAATTAAAGAGACATAAGCTCTCAAATATTTTCTGAAAGACATGTTAAAAAATATGATTTGCACTCAATCATCAGACAAACACTCAGCTCCCGTCAAGGTATTTGTAGACAACTTCATGCATAATACTAAGTCTCCCGTCAAAGTACTTATCAGTTAGTCATATATGATTACCTTCTCATACTAGGTAGGACTTTAAATCTGACATCCTTCTTCTCCACACTTGTGATATTTTCTGAATCTTTGACATGACATCCAATCATGGCAGCTAAAACATTCCATATTAGGTCAGTGGCTTGACCTTAAACTCAACTTTGGAGAACACACAATTTTTCTTCTTAATGAACCATGATATGAGATAACTCCCCAGAAAGAAACATCATCCTGATGTACTTTTTCTATCAGCATCACAATATCCACTTAATGCAGAGCTAGATCCATGAGAATACAACATACCATAGTCACTTGTCCCATTCACATACTTTAGTATTCTCTTCACATGGTTGGCATGGCTAACTTTGGGATCAACTTGATATCTAGCACATACCCCTTTTTCATCTTTAGACAACTTCAGATGTGTGGGAGCAGGTGTTCTCTTGTGACTGGCATTTTCCATTCCAAAATTCTTTACTATATTCTTAGCATATTTTCTCTAAGATACGATTATGGAATCTTCCATTTGTTTAACTTGTAGACCAAGAAGTTAGGTTAACTCACCAACAAGGCTCATCTTAAATTTTGACTACATTTGCTTGACAAAATGTTGAACCATCTCATTTGACATCCCACATAAATTTGTGCAATCATGATCTTCCCTTATTCTTCCTTGACAAGAAGAGTTTTGTCTATGCCGCTTTTTCTATATCCATTCTCACCATGAAATTCTATTAATCTCTCATATCAAGCTCTTGGAGCCTGCTTTAAACTATACATAGATTTCTTCAGTTTGTACACATGGTTAGGAAAGCTTAGATTAACTAATCCCTTAGGTTATTCCATATAAATTTCCTCATTCAAATAGCCATTTAAGAAGGCACTCTTTAAATCCATTTGACTTAACTTAAATCTCATAATGCAAGCAACTCCTAAGAGTAGTATGATTAATTCAAGTCTAGCCACAGGGGCAAAGGTTTCATCAAAAACAACTCCTTCAATTTGAGTGTATCCTTGAGCAAAGGTCACTTTTATTGCTGAAGAAACAGAAACGTTGTTCCAACATCTGCTACGACATCATCCATTGTTACTATGGTTATGGGGGAAACATCAATAGTAACTCATACTTAACTCTTATGAGGGAAACACAAGGAAACATACCAACAACAGCTGATCAATATTCAGGATCAGACTACCAACATATGTAGGGGATTACACGAGCCACATCTTAATAAGCTTTTCTTCATGCCTCTTGTCTGACTTTGAGATGATGGATGCCATTGTCTGTACCTACAGAGGAGATTTCCTCTATTAGGTATCTATACAGACTTTTCAAATAAGTTTGTTTCCCCCGATTCTTCAAAAACAATGCCCTTCAAATTTTAACATCTTCAAATATGTCATGACATTCTGTCCGACATCATATCAACCCTTGACAAGGGGATCTTCTTCAACAAAAATACTCAAGAGCATCAAATAGTGTTGTTGGATCACAATACTCCTCTTCAAACATAATCTGTTCTATGGCCACAAACAGGATTCCTTGAATCTAGTTCCTTTGATCAGAAGGATCTTCCAGATACGAGCTCATCTCATAAAGGGTCTGGTGGAGATTCCTTTATGAGTTATTCTCAATAACATAGAGCTCAACCTCTATACTCCCAAAAGCCTTAGTTAGAAATAAACTGACACATAGAGTAAATAAAGCGTTGATCGTGTCCTGATCAACCTGCACAAACCAGATGCCTCCTCTTCCAAATCAGGAGTAGGTTCCAAACAAAAAGTATTCAGAACATTTTCGTTAAGCACCCAAGGCATCTGTTCTTCAACTGGTAGTTGCATACCTGCTGAAATAATGTTCTAACATCCCATAGAACATCACTTCATTCTTCTTGGAACACACCATCATTGATAGTACTCAAGGTCAATATGAAATGTATATGAGCATCATTGATCAATTGATTCTCATCAACCTTATTGATAAATGTATTTATGAGTGGACTTGAGGAAGATCTCAAGTATCTTTTACACTTTTAATACAATTGAAAATGTCAGCATATATTTTGTTGAGGGTAACAACCCTAGTCTCCTTCCCATACTTTCAGGGTTATTTCATATACCATGCAGCGGAATACAAAAAACTCCTTAACAATATTCAGACATAGTGATTACACCACTGTCCAAGTATAAGCATGGAAACTTAGGATTGAAAGTAAAACAATCCTACGTGCAGCAGCTTCCCTCCAAGCTACAGGCCTGAAGGCAACAGACAGGAACAAGACCTGTCACAGACAACCAATGATACTTGCCACGAGATCATCCGTACAATAGTATAAATTATCCAAATTTATACCTGTTTTCAATAAATACTTTCTTCCTTGCCCATGACCAGAAAGTGCCTTCCCAGGATCTCACCTAGAACAGAACATGATGCCTGCTCTGATACCAATTGAAATTCTGGTATAGCAGACTCAGATGTCCTATAAGGATGTCGAGATATCCAATCTGAAACAAACACACAAGCAAGATAAAACAGTATTGAAAAGATAAAGAGCACACCAGAATTGTTTACCCAGTTCGGTGTACAATAACACCTAATCTGGGGGCTACCAAGCCAGGAATGAAGTCCACTATCAGCAGTATCAATTTGCAGACCCTACAGCCAACACACTCGTTGACGATCTATGCACTTAATCACTATCCAATGACCCTTCTACCTAGGTCATCCCTAGATATGGAATATCCCCATCCCACTTCCAATCATCACAATGATGTCTAGCAGGAAAAACCTCAGTCACTGCATCGACGACCCTTCACCAAGATTCTGATCACACAGATAGACAGTTTGGAAGACACACTTCCAGGACAACCTAGCTAAGTCTTCAAGCCAAACTCCATTGTTTGTTAGCTTTGCTCCTAACACATCCTGGAGTTTCTTCAAAGCTTCCTCCAAGAACAATACACCTCTTACCTACAGGCTTCGAGGTGAACATGGTAACCTTCCCATAACTCGGGAGGTTTACCTTGACAAAACCCTAGACTTCTACATATTGAGCTGTGTTTTTTCTAGGTTATAAGCCCTTCTATTTATAACCTGTTACCCAACTGGTTTTGGGCCTTCAATCACAGCAAGTCAGCTGTAACAAACTGCAGAAACTTCTTCCCCAAGAAAGGTCTTCAATCTTTAGTTTCCTAAATAATCTCCTTATTTAGAAAGTCTCCATTCTCCTTGGTTTCTGATTGAATTTTATATACCTTTAAATATGTGCTACATAGGATGCATAATATTCACTTGAATATTCTGCCTCTGTTAAGAATAAACTGAACATCATTAATCCAGCTCAGCAGGCATAATGTCGAAGAGATCTTCTTCGACATGTTGTTCCAGTTGTTGAAAAAGTTCAACACAACATGTTCTGACATTGTAATAGGACTTCTTGTTGTACTTGTTCTTCTTAGCAGGTTTATACATCCTATTCTACATTACATGATTGCTGCTATTATTTGTTTTACAAAAATTAAGCCAATCCTAAAACAAGAAAAGTAACCGTTGTTTAACCCCTTTGAGCCTAAATATTTTCTTTCAGGGACATAGCATGCTATATAGCCAAATGACTTAAAAGATTAATCTCCCCACCCTCTTTAAAGTCATGTAGAAATTTTAGTTTCCTTGTATGATCAAAAAGAGTAAGTTTGGGGTTGCTCTCGGAAGTTAGAAACGTTTAAGTTAGGGGTTGGGGACTAGAGAAATTGGTCAAAACATAAGAAATAAAAAAGAGAATCATAGAAAATAAAGAAGTTAAAAAGACTTCTTCAAAGAAAATTGTAAAAAAAAAATAAGAATGATGATGTTCATTAGTAAGAGAAAGCATTTTTTTCTGATGAAATTTTTAGTTTACATATAGGTTACTTGAGGACAAGCAACATAGTAAATTTTGGGTTGAGAGGCACTCTGTCATTAAGTGATATTTGCGAGTATTTTCGTTGGAATCAGTGGAATTATGAGAGAAAATCAAGCAAATGTGTGGAAGAATTTAGAAATTTTTCAAAAGAGTGAGAAAATGGGACTTAGAAAAATTCATAATAAAAATAAAATTAAAAAAGGAATCCCCCCCCCCCCCAATAAATTCTTGCGACCGCCATGCTGTCATCTTGGGTGTAATGGAAAGATATCACAGTCGCGATAGAACACAACACAGTCGTGGTCATGACTTTTTATAACACGCTTTTTCACTTTATATAGAAAAAGGTGGAGAATTTTTAAGGGTTATGCATTTTAGGTAGAAATGTGACAGCTTGAGCATTTGGCAGCAGTTTTGGAGAGCATTGAAGCCACTGGAGAACTTATTTTCCATTTACTTTTATAAATACTTCTTATCAACTCATGGTAATTGTTATTTTAACTATGAGTAGCTAAGTTATTTTTTATTAGTTCTTTAGAGATAAACCTAATTTTACTCTGTTGGATCATATGAACGTTTGAGATTATTTGAGAGATTTTATATTATAGTTATTATTCAATTGTTCTTGTTTTTATAGCTCTTTGTGTGCCAGCGAGTGCACAAAGTGATTTTAGATGAGTATGGATTACTGATCTTAAGTCTACCGATATGAATTAGGACACTTTTTAACTTAGTAATTAACTAGGAATAGGTAATTATGATTGATTTTGAGCTTTTTTTTAAGACAACCCGATTTAATGTTAATATCCTTCGTTTAACCACTTTGAGCCTAAAATTTTTCTTTAGGTGACATAATATATTATAATAGACAAATGACTTGAACATGTTGGAACAAGTTTGATTCATCAACTAATCCTTTACGTTTTGATGATATCAAGTACACTAGTATGGAGAATAATTTTGTACTCTAACAATTTATTAAAGTGTGCATATTTTATAGACTCTGGACTCTGAACTTGTATGTTGTAGACTCTTAACAAGTAAAGTTCTCAACTTTGAACAAGCAACTCAGGACTCTAGACAATCAAATGAACTCTAGATCGACGAAGAATGCAAAGAAGTATTTACAACGAACTATCTGCTTCTACAAGTATCAAATCAACAGTTGAAAGAAATTTATCAGATTGACTCTAATAACTTAAGAATATGAAGACTCGGTGTTTCTCAAAGCACTGAAGACTTACTCTGATCAAGCTTCACCATATTCTATTAGAATCTTATAACTCAAGAAGATTACTATGAAGGGAGATAGTGTCAAAATATTAAAATAGTACAAATCAAAATTATTTCCACTACCTAGCGAAATTGGACAAAGGACAGTATGTCAATACTAACTTTTTCAATACATCTCATCCTCACCTTTAACTATGTTTCTATCACCACTCTACTAATGTACTACTCAACTTCTTCAGGCATGTTGTTGATCATGAAATCCAAATTTACCCTCCAACAAATCTATTCTCATCTATATAAAGGAGTGTTTGAAGCCATGTAATAGAGAACGACTACAAGAAAAACAATGAACTTTATTCAAAAAATAAACAAGTCGAAACAAGAGAGAAATACTTAGTTGAGAATTAACACAAAGAAGAAAGCTATTATTATTTTGAAATCTTCATAACTTTCATTCTTTATAAATCTTGTTGTATTAAAATCATATGTATTGGCATTTTAAGAAGCAGTTTGTAAACACAAAACCTTGTAAGTTAACCAGGTTGGGTAAATTTCCTTGAGGGACTAAAGGTTAGTAAGGATCCTCAATAAGTCTTGTGCTGGTGTATCATTGAGGTTATAATAAAAAATTATTTGATTAGTGGATTAGTTCCTTGTTGATAAGCATAAATCGTCTCGTTAGGGTAGATTAGGCGTAGCCTAGTTAACAGTGAATCAAGACAAAATATTGTGTATATTATTTTTGTTGTTATAAATTTCGTTAAAAAGTTATAAATCTTGAAATCCAATTCAACTCCCCTTTCTTGTGTTTTTTTTAACCTTCAGAAGGTTAATCTTCTCACCCTCTTTGGAGTCAAGTAGGAATTTTAGTTTCCTTGTCTGATGAAAAAGAATAAGTTTGGTATTTCTATTAGATGTTAGCAACATTTAAATTTTGGGTTGGGGTACTCGAGAAATTGGTCAAAATAAAAGAAAAGAAAAAGATAATCATAGAAAATAAAAAATTTAAAGTGACTTCTTAAAAAAATTGTGAAAATGAATGAAAAATGTAACACCCCATAAATCATACTTAATTATTTAATTAGTTATTTGTGATTATTTGTGAATTATTGTGAATTATATGATGCATTGTGGTGTATTGGTGATACTATGTGCGGGGAAGTGTTGGGTCGATCGGTAATGAGCATTATTTAGAATTTAAATAATTTAGTTGGGATTAATTAGATTTAATAATAATTATTTAGAATCATTCTATTAATTAAATAGGATAATATGTGTATAGATATTAAGGAAAAGATGGTAATGTTGCGAGGAGTAAGTGAGGACACGGGTGAAATAACATTATAAGGGTCCTAGGGGTAAAAGTGACAAAAAGGAATATTGGGGTTTTTGTACGCTCATTCTGTATGATTGTGGATTTGAGAGAACACGAAGAAGCAGCTAGGGCACAAAGAGGATTTATTTGGGGTTTAAGATAAATTTTATAACAATAATGATGAACATGAATAAACTATGTGAATATTGATGAAATTGTGAATTATTATGGTGTTCGATGTTTGATTGAAGAAATTGGTATGTTTAAAGGTGTTAGATTGTAGTACGCGAAATGTGGTGATGCTATAAACTGGATTATGCACTTTGATGCAGAAAAATAAGGGTTTTGGGTTGAAAATGAATGGTTTTCGTATTTTAAAAATAGTAGAAAATCTGCTTTTGGTTCAGTGGTAACCAATTATCAGTTTTGAGGTAACCGGTTACCTGATGAAAAATTTGGGATTATTGGCTACTGTTTTTGTTTGGTAATCAGTTACAAGTTTTGAGGTAACCGGTTACCATATGACATTTTTTCACTTTTGGCTACTGTCTTCATGCAGTAACCGATTACCAGTTTTAAGGTAACTGTTTACCATTGAGTTGACAATAATTTTTTGAAAAACTTTAAAAATTCATAGCTCGAGATGTCAGTGTCTGATTGATGCTTGGTTCAGATCATTGGAAAGCCGACCTAAATTACTTTATCTTTAAAATATTTTTAGTACCAAAATTCCAAATATTTGACCCGTGGATGGGCGATTCGTACTGTCGAGTTGTGTCGTTTTGTGAAAAATATGCAAATGCCTTGTAAAATTGGTAATTGGGGATGTTCTATTTTCAATGATGAGTATGATTTTGTTATGGAATAAATTATGATGACTATGTTGATGTGATGTGATTGATGCTACTTGTGATGATGTTTAATGACGTGCATGATAATTATATGTATACATGCTATGTAATGATGAATATATGATATGTTGAATGAAGTTGATAATAAGCATGTTTGATGTGAATACATGCTATGCGAAGAATGTTTATAGGATGATTAAATGAATGATGATGCAATTAACTAACTGAGGTCGAATTATTAATGTAATATTCATCATGCATTCATGGCATATGTTAGAACATCGACCCACCCATGATGTTAGGACGTTTGTCCAACGATAGCCTCAATCCCATTGTATGGATTGAGTGTGTTATTATGATGTGCTCCAGTTCCAAGAGGGAATCGATCCTATGGTGGGGATCTTTGGAGGGAGATGATTCAGTGTTCATCAGTGAAGTTTGGTACCTCATGCATGAGTTAATGAAGTTGCATTACATTCTTTATGCCATTGCATAATTATTGATTCAATGATGTTTAGTGATGTTATGAATTAAGTGATATTTTGGTGATGAATGTTGATTTAATGATATAATGACGTTGTGAGTGTATTCATGATATGAAAGTGTGAGTATAATAAGTGATACTTTTGTAATGATTTGGGATTTCTCACCCTTTCTGTTTGAATGTTGCGTACACTTGGGTAACACGCAGGTGATTGTGAATATCTTGTAGAAGCATGATGATATCTTTGGAGTTATTTAGTGTGTTTCTTTTGAATAAAAAGGGTCTTGTATTATATGTAATATAGAGGTTTGGGAACACTTGAGTTTTTAAAGTTTGTTGTTTTGTTTAAAAACACACCTCATGTGTTTTGTTATTTGTTGAATTTACTTTGATGTTAACATTGGATAAGACTAAAAGGTCTTAATTTTTTGATGAAATAAATGAAGTTATGTTGAGACAAAGATTCCACTGTGAAGTTTAAGTTAATATGTTGATGTTATTACAGAATTAGTGGTTATAAATTTCTGAAAACCCGTGTTACAGAGAAGGATGTTTGATTAAGTCGTTTATATGATGATATGACACCCTCTTTGGTACATTGTGTTTATTAATGGTATCAGAGCAGGTTGGTCTATCCGGCTAGGTTTTTATATGATCCCCATGTCCTATTGATCGGTTAGTGTGAGTTCACTATAGATATGTTGTCTTTTTCGATGTTGGTTGCCTATATTCAGAGTATGGCTGAAAGGAATGTTGTTGCGATTGTTGCTGCTTTGCAGGCTATGCAGAATCAACCTAATGCTGGAGGGAATGATGATGAAGCTTGTGCATGGGGAAGGTTTTAGAGAAACAACCTTCCGACCTACAAGGGCAGGCATGATGCATATGGTGCACAATTTTTGCTTAAGGGAATTGAAATGATTTTTCGAGTGGTGATATGCACTAAGGATCAAAAGGTGTAATTTAGTACTCACATGTTGGAAGAAAAAGCTAAAGGCTGGTGGAATAATTCACGCCAGAGGATGGATAATATGAGTGCATAGATTACTCAGGCTGTATTCAAAGCTGCTTTTCTAAATAAGTACTTTCATGAAGATGTGTGTGGTAATAAGGAGATCGAACTCCTTGAGCTAAAGCAAGGGAGTTCGATGATTGGGAAGTATGTTTCTAGATTCGAGGAACTAGGAAAGTTTTGTTCACATTATAACAACCCGGTAGCTGAGGTTTCTATGTGAATCATGTTTTAGAATGAACTGCGCTCAGAGATCAAGCAGGGTGTTAGGTATCTTGAGATTCGTCAATTTCCTATGCTGGTGAACAAATCTAGGTTCTCCTATTAAGAAGATATAGACAAAGATTCTTATTATAAGAGTCTTAATGATAATTAGGGAAAGAATCAGGATCATTAAAAACCTTATGTTGCTCTAGCTGATAAAGGGAAGCATAAAGCTTTCGATGGGAAAAAGACAAGTGGGGGAGGAGCTCCCGCTTCTGGTAAATGTGTGGTGAACAGGGTCACTACTCTAATGATTTTGAGAATAAAGTCCTGAGATGTTATAAATGTGGTAAGACGAAGCCCATATGTTTGTAATGTTTGCAGCACTCCATGTTGAGCGCGAAGCTGGCATTCTTATAAGATGAAGCCCATATGTTTGTAATGTTTGCAGCACTCCATGTTGAGCGCGAAGCTGTCAATGTTGAGTTACCGGTAGTTTGTAAATTCCTAGATGTGTTTCTAGACGACATCAATGATTTAATTCCACATTGTGAAGTAGATTTTTTTTGTAGAGTTCGTAATAGGTACGAGTCTGGTGTCGATGGCTGCTTATAGAATGCCAGCTTCAGAGTTGGGTGAATTGAAGAAAAAATTGGAAGAATTGCTCGAGAAGAAGTTTGTTCGACTGAGTGTTTCTCCTTGGGGTGCTCCCGTGTTATTGTTTAAGAAGAAATATGGTAGTATGAGCTTATGCATGGACTACAAACAGTTGAATAAGGTGAATATCAAGAATAAATATCTGCTTCCGAAATTTATGACTTGATGGATCAACTGGTTGGAGCTCGTGTGTTTAGCAATATTGATTTGAGGTCGGGTTATCATCAGATTTGTGTTAAACCATATGATATTTCAAAGACAACTTTCAAGACAAGGTATGGTCATTATGAGTACATTTTAACGTCATTTGGTGTATCTAATGCACAAGGTGTTTTCATGGAGTATATAAATCAAACTTTCCATTCGTATTTGGGTAAATTTGTGGTGGTATTCATTGTGGATATTATGATCTATTCTAAATCAGAAGAATATCATGCTGAGCATTTACGAATTGTACTGTAAGTGTTGAAAGAGAAAAAGTTGTATGAAAAATTGTCGAAGTGTGAGTTCTGGTTAAAGGAAGTGAGTTTCCCTGGCCATGTGATTTTAGGTGATGGGATTATCGTGGATCCTTCTAAAATTGATGTTGTGTTACATTGGGAGACTCTGAAGTATGCTACAAAGATACTAAGTTTTCTTGGTTTGGCTGGCTATTATCATATGTTCATTGAAGGTTTTTAAAAGTTGGCATTACCTTTAATGCAGTTGACTCGAAAGGATCAAGCTTTTGTGTAGGATGTTGCATGCGAAGAAAGTCTTGTGGAACTAAAGAAGATGTTGATGACTGCCCCAATGCTGATTTTTCCTAATCCAATTGAATATTTCGTGTTATATTGTGAAGCTTCTATGATGGCTCTTGGCGGTGTACTAATGTGGAATGGACAAGTTATTTCTTATGCGTATAGACAACTGAAAGTTCATTAAAGGAATTATCCTGCACATGACTTAGAATTGGCATTCGTAGTCTTTGTGTTAAAAGTTTGGAGGCATTATTTGTTTGGTTCCAAATTCGAGGTGTTCAGTGATCACAAGAGTCTGAAGTAGTTGTTTGATAAAAAATAATTGAATATGAAGCAAAGAATATGGATTGCATTATTGAAGGATTATGATTTTGATTTGAGTTACCATCCTGGTAAAGCAAATATGGGGGCCGACGCTTTGAGTAGGAAGTCTTTGCACATATCGATGCTTATGGTGCGTGAGTTCAAATTAATCGAACAATTATGGGATATGGGCTTAGTGTGTGAGGAAACTCCTAACAATATGAATTTTGGAATGTTGAAGTTGACATCTAGTGTTGTTGATGAAATTAGAGATGGTCAGAAATCTGAGCTGAGATTGGTTTACCAATTGCTACTAATCAACCAAGATAACGGAAGTGATTTTTGAATTGATGAAAATGGTGTAATGAGGTTTGGAAATAGAGTGTTTATAGTGGATGTGCCAGAATTAAAGAAGAGTATTCTTGAGGAAGGACATCGAAGTGGCTTAAGTATTCATCAAGGTGATACAAAAATGTATCAGGACTTGAAGAAATTATTTTGGTGGCCCAGTATGAAAAAGGAAATTGCTGAATTTGTTTATACTTGTTTAACTTGTCAGAAGTCGAAGGTTGAGCATTAAAAGCCTTCGAGTTTGATTCATCCGTTGAATATTATTGAATGGAAATTGGATAGTATTTTGATGGATTTTGTGTCGGGTCTACCGAAGACCACTAAGGGTAATGATTAGATTTGGGTGATAGTGGATAGATCGACTAAGTCGACTCATTTCTTGTCGATGAAAATTAATCATCCTATGAAAAAGCTGGCTCAGATGTATATCAAAGAGATAGTGAGATTTCACGGTATACCTTTGAGTATTAAGTCAGATAGAGATCCATGATTTACATCAAGATTTTGTAAAATTTTGAAAGATGCTTTGGATACTAAGTTGAGATTGAGTTAGGGTTATCATCCGCAGACAGAAGGTCATATAGAGAGGACTATCCAGTCATTGGAAGACTTGTTGAGGGCTTGTGTGTTGGAACAAGGAGGTGCTTGGAAAATCCATTTTCCACTGATTGAGTTTACCTATAATAATAGTTTCCAATATAGTATTGAGATGACACGATATTAAGTATTTGATGGTAGTAAGTCTAGAACTTCATTGTGTTGGTATGAGTAAGGCGAGAGTGTAATACCCAGACCTAAGATTATGCTAGAGACAACTGAAAAGATTAAGATGATTTAAGAGAAGATGAAAGCTTCTTAGAGCCGTCAGAAGAGTTATCCTGATAAGAGGAGAAAATGGCTTGAGTTCCAAGTGGAAGATCATGTATTTTTTTAGGGTTTCTTTGGTAACAGGTGTTGGTAGAGATTTTAAGTCGCGAAAGCTCACTCTATGTTTTGTTGGTCCATATCAAATTTCAGAGAAGATAGGTGAGGTGGCCTATCAGATTACTTTATCATCATCGCTCGGGAATATTCGTGATGTGTTTCATGTGTCTCAGTTGAGGAGATATGTTTCTGATCCTTCACATATGATTCAAATGGATGATGTACATGTGAAAGATAACCTGACAGTTGAAGCATCACCCGTGCAGATAGAAGGTCGGGAAGGGAAGCAGTTATGGGGTAAGGAGTTTGGCTTGGTGAAGGTACTGTGGAGTGGACTACCCCAAAAATCATAGTTAATTGTGTAATTAGTTATTTGTGAATTATTGTGAATTATATGATGCATTGTGGTGTATTGGTGATACTAGGTGTGGCGAATTGTTGGGTTGATCGATAATGAGAATTATTTTGAATTTAAATAATTTAGTTAGGATTAATTATGTTTAATAACAATTATTTAGAATTATTCTATTAATTAAATAGGATAATATGTGTAGAGATATTAAGGGCAAGATGATAATAATGCATGGTGTAATTGAGGACAAGGGTGGAATAATGAAATAAGTATCCTAGGGGTAAGAGTGACAAAAAGGAAGATTGGTGTTTTTGTATGCTCATTCTTTATGATTGTGGATTTCAGAGAACATGAAGAAGCATCAAGGGAAGAAAGAGAAATAGAGAAGAGAACATTATTGAACGAGAAGGAAGAAATCATCCACTAGGAATAACCAGGTAAATGGGTGATCCTTGTGATTATGATTGATATGGGGCTTAGGTGCATGTAGAATTTTATTGGGGTTTATGATGAATTTGATAATAATAATAATAATGATGAACATGAAGATACTATGTGAATATTGATGAAATTGTAAATATTGATGAAATTGTGAATTATTGTGGTGTTCGATGTTTTATTGACAAAATTGGTATGTGTAATGGTGTTAGATTGTATTAAGTGAAATATGATGATGTTATAAACTGGATTATGCACTTCGATGTTGAAAAAGAATGATTTTTTTCAAAAATAGCAGAAAAACTGCTTCTGGGTCAATGATAACCGGTTACAAGTTATGAGGTAACCGTTTACCTGATGAAAAATTTGAGATTATTGGCTACTGTTTTTGTTTGGTAATCGGGTACCAGTTTTGAGGTAACTGGTTACCACAGGACATTTTTGCGTGTTTTTCTACCCTTTTCATGCATTAACCAGTTACCAGTTTTGAGGTAACTGGTTAACACTGAGTTGACAACAATTTTTGAAAAAATTTGAAAATTCATAACTCGAGCTGTGAGTGTCTGATTGATGCGTGGTTTGGATCGTTGTAAAGATATTTTAACATATTTATCTTTAAAAAAAAATTAGCACAAAATTCCAAATATTTAACATGTGGATGGGCGATTCGTACTGCCGAGTTGTGTCGTTATGTGGAAAATATGCAAATGCCTTGTATAATTGGTAACTGAAGATGTTCTATTTTTAATGATGAGTATGATGTTGTTGTGAAATTGATTATGATGATTATGATTTTGATGTGATGTGATTTATGCTACTTGTTATGATATTTAATGGTGTGCATGATAACTATATGTATATATGCTTTGTGATAATGAATATATGATGTGTTGAATGAAGTTGATAATAAGAATGTTTGATGTGCATACATGCTATATGAATAATATTCATATGATGATTACATGAAAGATGATGCAATTGACTATTCGTGGTTGAATTAACAATGTGATGTGCATCATGTCTTCATTTCATATGTTAGGATGTTGGTCCACCCGTGATGTTAGGACGTTTGTCCAACGATGGCCTCAACCCCATTGTGTGGGTTGAGTGTGTTATTATGATGTGCTATGGTTCCAAAATAGAATCAATCCTATGGTGGGGATCTTTAGAGGGTGATGACCCAGTGTTCATCTGTAAAGTTTGGTACCACATGCATGAGTCATTGAAGTTGAATTATATTCCTTATGCCATTGCATGATTATTGATTAAATGATGTTTGGCGATGTTGTGACTTAAGTGATGTTTTGGTGATGAATGTTGATTTGATGATATTATGAGGTTGTGAGTGTTTTTATGATGTGAAAGTGTGAGTATAATATGTGGTGTATGACGATATATGGATTCTTGATGATTATTATTGTAACTACTATATCTATTTTGTATATCTTTTGTAATGATTCGAGATTTCTTAACCTTTTGGTTGGAATGTTGCCTCCTCGTGGGTAACACACGAATGATCGTGAATAGCTCATAGAAGCATGAGGATAGATTTGGAGATATTTAGTATATTTCTTTTGAATAAAAAGGGTCTTTCTCTGATATGTAACATCGAGGTTTGGAACTCTTGAGTTTTTAAAGTTTGTTGTTTTGTTTAAAAACACATCTTGTGTGTCTTGTTATTTGTTGAATTTACTTTGATGTTAACATTGGATAAGAGTAAAATGTCTTAATGTTTTGATGAAATAAATGAAGTGATGTTGAGACAAAGATTCCGCTATGAAATTTAAGTTTATATAATTAGTTGTTATAAATTTCTAAAAACCCGTGTTACAGAGCAGATGTTTGATTAAGACATTTGTATGACAATGTGACACCCTCGTTAGTGCATTGTGTTTATTTTTTTATTAATTTGTTCGCAAATTAACCTTAGGGTTTGGAGGGGTGTTACATTAGTGGTATCAAAGTAGGTCAATTTTGTCCGACCAGGTTTTAAAATGATGTCCATGTCATGTTGGTCGATTAGTGTGAGTACACTATGTCATTGGTGATGGAAAGCATTTATTTCTTATGAAATTTTAGTTTACAAACAAGTTACTTTAGAACTGGCAACATAGTATGTTTGGGGTTGTCATGACACTCTATCGTTATGTTATATTTGTGAGTATTTTCATTTGAATCAGTGAAATTATGAGAAAACCAAAACAATATGTGGAAGAATTTAGCATAGTTACGAAAGAGTAAGAAAATGGCACTTAGAAAAATTCATAAAAAAATAGAAAGAAAAAAAGAGATTTTCGCCCCAAGAACTCTCATGACTGCAATGTTGTTAATGTAGGCACGATGAGCAGATATCATGATAGCTATAGGACACAATGTGGTCGTGATGATGACTTTTTATGTCACACTTTTTTTTCCACTTTAAATAGAAAAAGGTGGATACTTTAAGGGTTACGAATTTTAGGCATAAAATTGATAGCTTAGAGCATTAGGCAACGGTTTTGGAAAGCATTGAAGAGCTCATTTCCATTGATTTTTATGAATACTTCTTATCAACTCATGGTAAATGTTAATTAAACTATGAGTAGTTAAGTTATTTTTGATTAGTTCTTTTGAGATGAACCTAATTTTACTATGTTGGGTCATAAGAATATTTGAGATTACTTTAATATTTTTATGTTATAATTATTATTCAATTGTTCTTGTTCTTACTAATCTTTGTGTGATAGCGAGCGCGCAAAGTGATTTTTGATGAGCATGGATTATTGATCGTAAGTATGATAATCTAAGTTAGGACAATTGCTCAAGTTAGTAATTTAAATAGGAATAGGTATTATAAGTTGTGGCTTTAGAATTAACAGACTTAGAAACACCTAGTTGTACACCAATGAATTTGGTGCAGTGGCCTTGTTTATTCATCATAGGATTATAGTGTAATTATTATTTAGTTTGAAATTATGGCACACACAATATGAATGTCAAAATTGATGTCTCAACATAACAAGCACAATGTCACAACAGATGTTATGACATCTGCTGACTAAATATAATCTTTTACCAAAAATAAAACTATGTAGAATTATAAAGTGCAAAAGGTAAAAGAGCAGAGAATCCCAGTTCGGTGCAATTCACCTACTCTAGGGGCTACCAAGCCAGGAAGGAAATCCACTATCAGTAGTATTAGTTCAAAGCCTAAATAGTCCCAGTTTACAACTTCTCGCCTAATCCTAAACCACTGCAACTTCTACCTAGGCACCTCCTAGATATAAGTAATCTCCATCTCAATTCTAATCACCGCAGTGACAACAGACTTATCCCATTCCCATTGACAGTCTATGATCAAGTCAAAATCACAGTAACTCGAAACCAAACTAAATTGAAGTTTACACTTCAATCACAATACTCAAACTCTTTCTTAAAAGCTTCAGAGTATTAAAACTAACTTAACAAACTGTCAATTAACAATTAGTCAACTTAAATGCATCCAAAGATACACGAGGACATACAAACAAAAATAAAAACTCCCTTGAAGAACCCTCAAATCCAAAACTAAGTAAATTCAGCTTCCCCTTATTTTTTTACAAAGTTTTTTTAGATATTAGGTCTAGGTAGTTTCTTTAAATACTCCTCATCAATCCTTGGGCCTTGCATCTACGCCAAAATATTTCTTGTTGTCCACACTGAGGGCTGCACCAATTTGTGCAGGAAAATCTCCTTGAATCTTGAAACAAAAACACAAGGAGCTGGACATAAAATACCTATTCCAGATTTGTAATTCTTGACCTGTGATAAATCAGTGAGATAAAAATAACTTAAATAACACATAATCAATTAAAGATCTATCAAGAATAAACAACATGTACTGATGTTGGACCATAATGTTACAAAATTTGTTAGACTATCTGCTTTCAAATGAACCTGAACAGCGTGTTTAAATCAACTTTTTTAACATCAAGCGACAAACTATGTTTTAGAAAAAATTATGCCAATCCAAAAAACATGGTACTAACAATCTCCCCCTTTGAAATCTTTTTGCTAAAACAACCTCAGCAGACCAAATCCTAGAGAGAGGAATAAAACCACACATAAATCAAATTGCATAAAAGTATACATATCATAGTACAATAGCTACACATCATACATGTACAATACTCCCCTTGTCACACATAATAAGTTCTCCCCTTCAAGGAAAAACCCACATCAGAAGAGAAATTCTGAACATCAGAATTCTTAACACACACAGACAGAGGATGTTGGAACATCTATTAAGACATCCTTATCCTGTAAACATAGATACATCAGTAGTAACAGCAAAAACACCCACACTAAGGCAGCAACATGAAACATCATGCTTCCCCTAAATAACACTAAGGTAGCAACATGATACATCATGCTCCCCTAAATAGTTGCATTGAAGCTACCACAATTAACACAACATTTCACTCCCCCTTTTTAGACAAAATCTTGACAAAAAGAAACAGAGTAAATGTACACATTGCAAGATTACACATTGCATACAAAAAATTTGGAAACACAAGTTGCAAAAGCATATATTACACACAGATAATAGATAAAACATGAAAGCACAAATGGAAACAAAATCAAAACAAATATGGAAACAAACAATTAACAAGCACCAGTTGGAAGCACATAAATTATGGATTACATTCAAAATGATGCAGAGTACTTACAAAACAATGGGTAAAAAAACTTAACCAAGAACATAAAACACACCCTAAACCCCAAACAGGAAAGTATATTACCTACTGTTGTTGCTAGTTGTCTCTTCCTCTTCATTTCTCTCTTCATTTACATCATTATCACGCTTTTCTTCACCCTTCTCAATCACATTCCTTTTGGCCTCCAAAGAGTGAATAAGCTTTTCCAGTCTTATCTTCCTTACAGTCCAGCTCTTGATGGTTTCATCAAAATCTTTACAAGTTTACTTGAGTTCATAAATGGTTCCTTATGCTGAAGTTGGAACAACATCATCTTTCTCAAATGTTGTTGTAATGTCTTGAACATGTGAACCTGTAAAAAGCTTGTAGTGTAAGGATAAAGGTGATTCCCTTTGCTTGCCTCATCCGAATTATTCAATATTCTAGGATATTGACTTAGAACTATACCACAAATGATGGTGGGAAATACAATTGGCATTTTCACAACATAGGAGTGAGCATGCATGATGGTTATCTCAAATATATAGTGACCAAAATCAAACTTGGTTTCTGTTCCAACTATATAGATGAACTTTCCTAATCCTGGAATTATTGAGGAGGTGTGATTTGTAGGAACCTAGTTGACCCACTACTACGCAAAACCCATCTAACAACAATTAGAAAACATGTATAATCATGTGGGTCCAAGTGTTGTTGTGTAGAGTGTGGTTGTATATGTGACACTCACAATCACAGTTCAGTGACCGTTGTTTTAAAATGTATATCACACCGATTGACTCAAACAATTGTTGTAATAGTTATAGTGGCACGAGTTCGATACCCAACAACAATCAAAATTAAAGCGCATAAAACTATCCTTTAACCACAGTTAAATGTTCCAACCGGTGTGGTATATATAAGAGTATATTATAAAATATGGGATTGCTTGTTTTTTCCAGCCCTCATTAACTATATACAACCATTCAAATAGACTTTTGAGACAATAATGAAAAAAGGTTATTATTGAAAAAAAACTTAAAATATCCAATATTTTTCGAATTGCAAGCATCATGAAAATCATGATTTCCTATTTTAACTTATAGGATTTGATTCAATACTAAATTCTTCAAAGTAATGTTGATAGATGGATGGCAGTCTGAGTCTTTCACATAAACTTTGATTTCCTCTTCTTTTCTAATTTATTTTTCAAACATCAAGTTTTATATGAATGACCCAGTCTGGAACCCATTTATCAACATTGTTTTGAAGAATTTGTGACATTGGATGAAATTCTATATGCTAAATAGGGAATTATTATTTACAAGATGTATGTAATTTTAAAAAACATTGAATCGTCTAAGTTGATTTTCAAGAATAACTTAATTTTTTAAATTATGATCTTAAAAGTGTTTTTAAATGAGTGGAAGTTCAATGAGGGGTTAGTGAAACAAGAAATCTCATATGATATAACAAACTCTCTGATAACTTGACATGTCAACATGTATAAGATTTAAAAGAAAAAAACATTGTTAAGTTACAAGCAAACTTTTTCTTATGAGTTAACAATGTTTTGTTCTTGTTTTGAGAATATTTGTCAACAAAAACATCATACAATATCACAAAATATATTAAGTTATTTATAGAACGCACCTCTTCATAAAAATAAACATGGAATTATGAAGTTCATCTAGTTTGTGAAGCAATGAGGAATAAATACAAGTTGTATGAAGTTTCCACAATGACATCATACTTCTTGTGTTTTTTTTTCCATTTATTCACAAACCATATGTACCTTATCAACTTATACTATACGCTTTCTACCACCTTCATCATCACCATATGAGATTTAACTAGTTTGCGAAGCCATGAGAAAGAAATATAAGATGAATTAAGTTTACCCAATAGCTTCATACTTCTCATATTTCTTTTTATAGCTTATAAAACTATATGAAGTTTGTTGTTGTTGTTTCTTGTATCCTACAAACATCATGAATATTATCAACATGTGAAATCGCAAACTTATTTGTCAACAGAATATGGAAAATATCTTGTTTGTGAAGCTATAAATAAGACAAAAACAACATGCAACAAGGTAGTGAAGAAGAATATGAAAAAAATGAGAATAATCAACAAAAATGACATCCAACAAACCAGATATTGGCTAACAAGAAGAAGGAAGAATAAGAATACCTTAACGTATGAATCATAAGATTCACGGCTAATGGCGAAGAAGAAGAGAAAAAATGGGTGCTAGGGTTTCACTGTGAAGGAAACAACACTAATATCAACAAGTGAGAGTTAATTTTCTTATATATGGGTAAACTCTTTCACAACAGTTAAAACTTCCAACCATATTGATAAATATTATTTATTATAAATATATCATAACGGTTAATCAAAATCACCGTAGAGATATCCCTTTTATTTGTGATTTTTAAAATAAATAAAAAAGAAAAGGTGCGTCTTAACGTTAATGGAATACAACTTTTTATGGCGCTGAGGTTCAAACCCATGAAAGTTTGATTATATCACCACGGTTGGTTCTTCAACAGTTGTTATATAGAAATAACTTTTAATCTAAAAAATAAATAAATATGATAGCGCCTTAGTTTAGAGATGTCACCACGGTTGAGGGAAGTACTGTGGTGACCATGGCGTTTTTGTTTATGTACTTTGTAGTAGTGATCACGCCTATTATATTCAACATATCACATTTAACACTTAGAGTGATCATAGAAAGCTTATTTTTCCTCCACCAATGAGTCACCCTATTTGCAGTAATCTATCTGCACAGAGTATCATCAGTAAACCCCATTTCTCCCTGTTCACTTTTGTTTCTTTTCACATACTAGTTGATAACCTTGGGAGATAATTCCACACAGTTTCCTCTAACAAGCACTTTTATGTACATTCATTGCTCGCATTGTCACAGTCTCTAGGGATGTTTACAATGAAATCCCTTACAAGTGTTTCATAGCATTAAACCAACTTTGCTATAGTTTTCGTCAAGCCTGCTTTTTCAATGAGCCTTATGACTTCTTTACATTCTAGAGCATATCTTCCCAACTCTCTTTCTAAAGCTAGTATCCTCTGACACACAAACTTCCATCTTTCTGCATATGCAGCAGAGTGAAATGAGATATTATCTATTGGAACTTCAGGGATGTTGAGAGAAATCTTTCTTCGTGCAGCAATCTTCATGCTAGATAAGGTAATGTCTTCATCATTGGCTCCAACATCTTACTCATATTTAGAGTCACTAGATACTACTTGTTTCCTTTTTAAAGATTTTGCTTGCCTAGTAAGAATTTCTACAATACTCCATTTCTTACTAGGACTTATACAGTGACTTTATAGGTTGATGAGTCAACATCCTTTTCTCTAGTATTCCTCAATCTCTTGGCTATCCCCAAAGTCACTCTCCTAGTAGTTAGTGTGTCATCAGACTCCACAACATCAATAATGATCACATCACGATGCTTCTCTTAGATTCTTGCATTGTCTTCCTGACCATCATGGGTTTTTACTCCTTTCATGGATTTATTTTTATTAGAATCTTTAAATGTTGTTTCATCCTGAGTGCATTCTAAGGACTGATTGTCACCTGTTATGTTAGGTTTCTGAGTGAAACATTTTAATATAGTTCTCCTTTCTCTCACTTCCTTGGTCTTGGTCCTTTTTTGGTTGGCGCTACTGGAGGAAGAGAGGCGGTGGATAAATAGTAGGAGGAATAACAGCGAGGGGAACAACATTGAGAGATCGTAGGAACTCCTCTCTAGAACTAGTGCTACCAGAACGTCCCATTTTGATATTCGACTAGCTTTGGGATGATTGAGAAATGCAAGAACTCACACAGAGATTTGAGATCCTTTCTTTTATTGTAAGAGAACAAATAGTGTGTAGATGAGGGTTATATAGAGGATACAATGATTTTCCTAAATGAACGTGCATCATTAATTTGAGAAAATAGCATCCTTTATATTAGTCTAAACCTAAGAGGCAGTTTAAATTTTTTGACCGTTGGGTATCCTTGAGATCACAGAATGTTGTCAAGAAATTTTGAGGGACATTGAGCTCTTTAGACTTCTGATTTTCCCAGTTCATCAAGGTCACTTTGATTTTATTTTCTTTTGACCTAAAAACCTCTAGAACCTTATCACTTTGTTTTTCCATCTTGATATCACTATTCTTAATTGTTGAACACGAAAAAAAACAAACAACATATTTAGATACTTTACTCACATAATTTTCATAATTAGCGAGATTATCCTTACTGAAGTAGTGAAAAACACAAGAAGGGGGGTTGAATTGTAAAACTGAAAATCAATGCAATGAACAAGATATTTTTATCCTGGTTCGTTTGATCTCAAACTACTCCAGTCCACCCGTCAAGGTGATTTCGCCTCTCTCCAACGAGGTCTTAATCCACTATATTCAACTGAATATTACAAACTGCTTTAACAACTGCTAAAGCCTTCTTGATGCAAACCACAACCCGGTTTGTCAAGGAAACACTTTCTTACAAAGAGGATAAATCTAGGTGTGAATGTTTTCTACAAAACTGTATCACAACTGTGATGTATACACAACTTAAGCTTATGAAACTAGATTGCTAAACAATGATTAAATAAGGGAATGTAGTTTTTAGCAAACTGAGAGAAGGAAGATTATGATCAGCTTTTAGGCGTGTAAAAATGTTGGAGAGCATTAGCCAATTCAATCTTCATAGTCTTGTTTATATAGCACTGAGATTTTGAACGTTGGAGCAATATTCTTGATTCAATGCTAATAACAAACTTTCCTTATTGAGCAGATCTTGTCTGGAATGAGGCCGTTGGTAATAATTTGCTTTCAATGCACAGTACCGTTGCTTACTTAATGCAAGTTCTGACTTGGCTCATTCTGATTCTGCTTAACTGCTGATGAACTGTTGTTTTATTTATCAGAGTGTTGAGCGCAGTTCTGTTCATCAAGCTTCAGCATACTCGTGAGTTGATCTTCTGATTCTGGTATTCTGATATATCAACTTCTGATGCTGATGTCAAGAACCAAATTTCTGATGCTGATTAGGTGTCATCTTTCTTATACCTATCAGAGTATCTGTAAATCAGAACGTAATAATTTAGGCAGCAAATAGTTCATACATGAATCATATAAATAATATATCTTTTCACTTTGTTATCATCAAAACATAAACATAGGGTAGTAGATTCAAACTTTGTTCTAACAATCTCCGCCTTTTTGATGATGACAAAAACTGGATATTTTTAATTGAAAATAACGTGAAAAGGTATCAGAGAGATGTATCAGAGTAAGAGGTTATCAAAGATAAGGGATAAAGAGATATCAGAGTTGAGAGATACTCCCCCTGAATTTATTACTTCCCTTTTTGATTCCAAGAGTTCTTCAGGATCAGATCTTTTTGCCTTTCTTTGAACATCAGAGTATCAGAGTCTTTAACTATCAGAAGCTTTAGATCAGCATATCAGTGCAGAGCTTCAGATCAGCGTATCGGAGCTTTTCTTGTCAGAGCTTTGCTTTGGGTCAGAGTATCAGAGTGGATCAGAGTTTGAGAGCTTTAGTCTTCAGAGTGTCCAGGAGCTTCCTTGTACCTGTAGACTTAAGAAAAACATAAAACATTTTCAAGTATAATAGAGTTAGAATGTTCGAGAATTTCTGTCTTAGTAATCCGTTATTGTTTAAAATATCATTCTTGTTCTCCCCCTTTTTGTCAGCAATCAAAAAGTGTAAGTGATGTGCTAAAAACAATTAAGATCAGAAAAACTTGTCATATTAAAAGGTTCAGAATCAGACAAAACATATTAAAATAGTACATCAGATAATCAAAGAAAACATGAAAATGATATGAATGAACAACTAAGGTTGGGGAGGAAAGCGTGTGAACAGGTTCTCCAGCATGGCTTTGATCTGATCAGCAGTCTCATTCTGCTTGTGTACCATGCTGACAACTGTGTCAATCTTGCTATCCTGCACATCCATTCTTTCTTTCATCTTCTGGTCATTTTCATCCATCCTCTGCTGCAGACGCATGTCATTCAGCTTCAGCTCTTCCAGAGTCTGCCTATCCAAGGCATCTTGAGAAACATCAGAAGCAGGGAGCTTCTGAGAGCTTTCTGCAACATCTTCTGCTTGACTTGCTTCAGCTTGAATGGTCTTGTCTTCTTCTGGTTGCACCTTTGGAGCTAGCTGTTTCTCAGACCATGGCTCACTATCCAGAGGGAGTACGGCTTCCTGAGGCAGCTGACTTTCAACTTCCTTCAGCAGCTTGCTGTTGTTCTGGAATGGATGAGAGAGGTTGTTGTTGTTCTGGTTCTTCAGCAGATTGTTGTTGTTCTGGTTGTGGAGGAGGGACAATTTGTGGTTCAGAGTTTGGATTGGAGGAGTGATCAGAAGTGTGTTGATCAATGTCAGACAACACTTTGTCAATTGCTGATGTTGTTGAGATTGTTGGTTTGGGATGTTTGGTTCTGGGTCTTTTGAGTAGTAATGCCTCAGAAGGGTCATCTTCTGGTTCAGTTTCATCTATTGTTGGGATGGGGATTGAGATTCTATGAGAGGTTGGAGGTGGAATAGATGCTGGAATAGTAGAAGAATTTAAAACAGAAGCAGCAGATAAATTACCTATTTTCTTGGGTGTCTGCTGGGATGATCCTTCTGAAGGTGCCTTCCTTTTCTTCGTCTTCTTCAGAGTCACTTCTGGTTGAGGTTTGTGCAGATCTTTGATATTCAGATTTGGATCTGTACCATCTGCCTTGCACGCGTCTAAGTATCTGAGAACCACTTCTGGTTTAGATTCTATCTCAGAAAATAAAGGAAAGTCACTCAGTGGAACTCTTCTGCTGGAGATATCAGCAATAGGAGTAGCTCTGGGTTCCTTTTTGATATTCTCTATCAACTTCATTTTCTTCAAGTTCTTCGCGTTTAAAGGCTTCCCAACCGTTGGTTCAATGGTGCTTAACTCTTGAGCTTCTATCAGATGCTCTATCAGCCTATTCTCTGTCAGAATAACTGATATCAACCTTCCAAAGCGTATCCGATCCCTCTTTGTTCTTTCTTCTTCCCTGGTTTCCTTCACGCTTGTTCTGAGGTGGTTGAACAGAAGATGAGCCAAGTTGATTTTTACCTTCTGATTAATAAAGTAGACCAGAAACTGCTGATCCACATTTATGTAATCAGGGGAACTAGTTGGCTTCCTATGGTTGAAGCACCCCAGAATTATCTTCGCCCAAACTCTGTGATGATCCTTCAGATCTTTGATCTTGCTGCTGGGCACCCCATGGGTGAAAATCCTTTCAGCTATGACGCCCACGTCAGCACATCTCTCAGCCATATCAATACAGCGGACGCCACCGCCACTGTAACCAATTAACCTTGCTATGTGATCCTCAGTGATCACAATCTTCTTCCCCATAACGAAGGAGGTGACTAGATGCGTTGAAGCCTTCGCATGAATCCAGAACTCCTTGACTAACATAGGGAATGTTGGACCAACCAACCTGTCAAAATACCTTTCCCATTTCTGAGCCCTAACTTCTTCTGTTAGGTCAAAACTGTTTTCCTTCAGACTTCCAAAATCAATGATCAACTCAGATAACACTTCAAGATTCTTCACAGGAGTGAGGAGTGTTCTGAATGGCACTTGATACTGTTCAGATGATGCTTTCTTCTGAGAACCTACAGAAGCACTGCTGGAGGTTGCCATGTTCACACTAAAAGATTTTGAGACGAAAAGCTGAGAAAATGGGTTTGAGAGAGATAAGCACAGAAAAATGCAGAGAATGCTTGAGAAATAGTGAGAAACTGTAAAAGATTAAGATGAGAGGTTAACGTGTTTAAATAGGGTTCAGAATATTTTGAAAAAGTAAACGTTTTTAAGAAAGAGAAATAAAATCATGATTACGTTTTAAACACATGATTACTTTCATTTAATGCTTGCTGATTTTGGGGGATTTGAGAAAGATACTTAAAAACGGTTACCAGACATGTGTCTCAATGCATCCAATCAGCGTTTTGCCTTCTCAGAAGCGTGCACGCGTTCTGCTTCAGAGATTTGCTGATGATTGGATGACACTTGTTTGATGTAGTGATCAGCACATCTGTCTTTGAGCTTAGACTCTCAGATCTTTAGACTTGCATCTGATACAATCTGCATGTTCTATCTTTCTGAAAAGAGATTGATCAGAAGTTCACAGTAAAACAATTACATTCTGAAGATAAATATATGGAATTAAAACATTTTCACTCTGGGCAGACTTTCATGCTGAGATGTTTCAGAATGAAATTAAACCTATCTTCTGAAAGGGGTTTAGTAAAAATATCAGCCCATTGATGGTCTGTATCTATAAATTTTAAATTCAAAATTCCTTTCTGAATATAGTCCCTAATGAAGTGATGTTTTATTTCTATATGCTTAGCTCTAGAATGTAAAATGGGATTCTTACTTAAGCAAATAGCAGAAGTATTATCACAGAGTATAGGAATGTTACTCTCAAAAATCTGGAAGTCTTCAAGCTGACTTTTCATCCAGAGCATTTGTGTGCTACATCCTGCTGCTGATATGTACTCAGCTTCTGCTGTTGATAGCGCAATTGTTGATTGCCTTTTGCTGGACCAAGAGATCAGATTTTCTCCCAGAAACTGGCAGCTTCCAGAAGTACTTTTACGCTCCACTCTGTCTCCAGCAAAGTCAGCATCACAGTAGCCTACTAAACTGTAATCACTAGATTTTCTATAAAACAAACCCAGATTAGTAGTACCTTTCAGATACTTGAAAATTCGCTTAACAGATGTTAAGTGAGATTCTCTAGGATCTGATTGGAATCTAGCACAAATACAAACGCTGAATAATATATCAGGTCTTGAAGCAGTCAGATAAAGGAGATAACCAATCATACCTCTGTAGACTTTTTGTTCTACATTTTTGCTTACCTCTTCTCTTTCCAGAATGCACGTGGGATGCATTGGAATCTTTGATGGCTTACATTCTAAGAGGTCAAATTTCTTCAGAAGATCTCTGATGTATTTGCTCTGATGAATGTAAGTTCCCTCTGGAGTTTGATTGATCTGAATTCCTAGAAAGAATTTCAGTTCCCCCATGAGGCTCATCTCAAATTATGCCTGCATACACTTAGCAAATTTTCTTCCAAGAAAAGGATTAGTAGAACCAAAAATAATATCATCAACGTAAATTTGACAGACTAAGATGTCATTCTTAACTGATTTACAGAATAAGGTAGTGTCCACCTTCCCTCTGGTGAATTCATTTTCTAACAGAAAGTTACTTAGCCTTTCATACCAAGCTCTGGGAGCTTGTTTCAGACCATATAGTGACTTCTTTAGTTTGAAAACATGTTCTGGATGTTTTGTATTTTCAAAATCAGGGGGTTGGTGCACATAAACTTCTTCTTCTATATAATCGTTTAAGAATGCACTCTTGACATCCATCTGATACAGAGTGATGCCTTTATTAACAGCAAATGAAATTAAAAGTCTGATAGATTCTAACCTGGCGACTGGGGCAAAGGTTTCTGTAGTCTATCCCCTCTTGCTGACTATAACCTTGTGCAACCAGTCTTGCCTTGTTTCTGATGACTTCACCTTGTTCATTTAGCTTGTTTCTGAACACCCATCTTGTTCCAATGACGTTGAATCCTTTTGGTCTGGGAACAAGATCCCATACGTCATTTCTGGTGAATTGATTCAGCTCTTCTTGCATTGCTAGAATCCAGTCATTATCCAGGAGTGCTTCATCAATAGAAGAAGGTTCAATCAGAGACACAAGTCCCATAAGAGTTTCTTCAGAGTTTCTGAAGCTTGCTCTTGTTCTGATTGGATCTTCCTTTCTTCCTAAAATAGTCTCTTCTGGGTGATCCAAGCTGCTTCTGGGTAATCTCTTCTGAGGTTGATCAGCAGCTGTTGTAGGATTGCTAGCAGTGCTCCTTTCAGACGTTGAAGGAATATCTGTGTTGAGAGCTTCTGATGACTTGTCTTCAGAACCTGTAAATTCAATTTCCATACCTGCAAAAACTTCATTCTGCTTTGACTTTTCAGAGTCAAGCTTGTCATCAAAACGAACACGGATTGATTCTTCCACAATCTGTGTTTCTGTATTGTATACTCTGTACCCTCTTAAGCGTTCAGAGTATCCTAACATAATACACTTATATGCTTTAGAGTCAAACTTGTTCAAATAATTCTTTGTATTTAACATAAAACAGGTATATCCAAATGGATGAAAATATGAAATGTTGGGCTTTCTGTTCTTCCACAATTCATATGGAGTCTTTTCCAGAATAGGTCCTATTGAGATTCTATTCTGAATGTAGCACGCTGTGTTTATTGCCTCTGCCCAGAAGATCTTAGCAACGTTTGTCTCATTGATCATGGTTCTGGCCATTTCTTGCAATGTTCTGTTCTTTCGTTCTACAACTCCATTTTGTTGGGGAGTTCTAGGACAAGAGAAATCATGCAGAGTGCCTCTGTCATTAAAGAATGACTCAAAATCTTTGTTTTCAAATTCTCCACCATGATCACTTCTGACTTTAACGATTCTAAGATCCTTTTCATTCTGAACTTGGTTACAGAAGGTAACAAACACAGAGTGTGACTCGTCCTTGTGTCTTAATAACTTTACCCATGTCCATCTGCTATAGTCATCTACGATTACTAACCCATACTTCTTGCCACTGACTGAAGCAGTTTTAACTGGTCCAAATAAGTCAATGTGCAGAAGTTCTAATGGCTTAGAGGTAGAAACAACATTTTTAGATTTAAAAGAAGGTTTTGCAAACTTGCCTTTCTGACATGCTTCACACAAAGCATCTGAATTGAACTTCAAATTAGGAAGTCCTCTGACCAGATTGAGTTTGTTAATCTGAGATATTCTTCTCATACTAACATGCCCCAATCTTCTGTGCCAGATCCACTGCTCGTTGTTAACAGACAGAAGGCACTTTACATTCTGACTTTTTAGTTCAGAAAGTTTGATTTTGTAAATGTTGTTTTTCCTCTTACCATTAAACAGGATAGTCCCATCTTTCTGACTAACAGCTTTACATGATTTTTGATTAAAGATTATATCATAACCGTTATCACTTAATTGACTTATGGATAACAGATTATGCATTAATCCATCTACTAGCAGAACATTATTAATAGAGGGAAGATTTCCATTACCTACAGTTCCAGAGCCAATTATCTTTCCCCTCTGATTGCCTCCAAAGCCAACGTGGCCTCCAGGCTTAAGTTCCAGGCTTTGGAACATATGCCTTCTTCCCGTCATGTGTCGCGAGCAGCCAGAGTCCAGGTACCATGACTGGTGTTTCTGACTTGCTGCTAAAGATATCCGCAACATGTATTATTTTATCCTTAGGTACCCATATCTTCTTGGGTCCTGATTTGTTAGTTTTACCAAAACTCTGGTTGAATTTTGGTTTCACAGAGTGCTTACTGCTAGTGTATTTAATATCATGTGTGTGACCATACACAAAATGTGAATTCAGAGGAGTGTGTTTAATGGTTAAGTCCATGACATTCTTGGGTGTAGGAACCTTGCCTTGGTATCCTATTCCTTTCCTGCCGTTTCTGCTAACTCCATAGATCATTGAAGCCATTTTGCTTCTATCTATGCTTTTAGCAAGGAACTTCTGGAAACTGTGATCATACTCCTTGATGATCTCATCAGCGTTGCTGGGAGTTTCAGAAATTGGTTCCTTCTGAGAGTTTTGTAAAGTGTTTTCTAATTTTGAAATCTTATTTCTCAGCTCAGAATTCTCCAATTTGAGACTCTTAGTCTTATTAGAGTCAGATTCAAGATTCCTTTTCAGGTCTCTGAATTTAACTCTAATTTGCTGATACCGTTCCAGAATCTCATTAAGGCTTTCAGCAAGTTCAGCCTTGGTAAAATTAACAGCAAAGTTAGGAAATACCTCTTCAGTATCTGATTCTGAGTCTGATTCAGAAGCTTCACTATCTTCTGAGATGTTAGCCATGAGAGCTATGTTTGCCCTCTCATCATCTGATTCTGAGTCAGCTTCAGATGAGTCAGAGTCATCCCATGTAGCCATGAGACTTTTCTTCTTTTCTCTTCCAAACTTCTTTTTGGGCCTTTCCCTCTGAAGCTTTGGGCAGTCACTCTTGTAGTGTCCTTGCTCATTGCACTCATAGCAGATGATGTCCTTGGTGTTTAGCTTTTTGCTACTAGAGGAGCCTTCAGATCTTCTGTATCCAGAGGAAGACTTTGTCCTTCTGTATCTGGAAGAGGACTCGTTCTGATCAGATCTTCTGGGATTCCTGAACTTCCTTTGCCTTTGCTTCCACAGTTGATTTACTCTTCTGGAGAGGAGGGAGAGTTCGTCTTCTTCTGATGAGGATCCATCAGATATTTCTTCAACTGCCTGTAAAACTTTAGACTCAGATTTTTTGTTAGATTTTAATGCTAAAGGCTTACCTTGCTTCTGAGGTTCGTCAGCTTCTAGCTCTATCTCATGACTTCTGAGGGAGCTGATAAGTTCCTCCAGAGTGATTTTGTTGAGATCTTTTGCTAGCTTCAGTGTTGTAACCATAGGTCTCCACTGCTTGGGTAAACTTCTGATGATTTTCTTGACATGGTCGGCAGTAGAGTATCCTTTGTCCAGAACCTTGAGACCAGCTACCAGAATCTGGAATCTTGAGAACATTGTTTCAATGGATTCAGATTCTTCCATTTTGAACGCCTCATACTTCTGAATGAGCGCCAAAGCTTTAGTTTCTTTGACCTGAACGTTGCCCTCATGCGTCATTCTGAGTGAGTCAAAAATGTTCTTTGTTGTGTCTCTGTTGGAGATCTTTTCATATTCAGTATAGGAGATGGAGCTGAGAAGGATGGTTATGGCCTTGTGGTGATTCTTGAAGTCACGCTTTTGTTGGTCAGACATTGTTTTTCTATCAATCTTCTGACCGCTTGCATTCACAGGGTGCGTGTATCCATCTGTCACCATATCCCACAGATCAGCATCATGTGCCAGAAATAAGCTTTCAATTCTGTCTTTCCAGTAATCAAAGTTTTCTCCATCAAAGACTGGAGGTTTGCCACTGAATCTGTCTCTGTCCTCATGGTTGTCATTGCTGGTGTGAGAATAGTTTCCTGCCATTGTGTTTTTCTGACGTTGGATCTTGTACTGACACGGTTAAGTGTTTTAGCTCAGAACCAGGCGCTCTGATGCCAATTGAAGTAGTGAAAAACACAAGAAGGGGGGGTTGAATTGTAAAACTGAAAATCAATGCAATGAACAAGATATTTTTATCCTGGTTCGTTTGATCTCAAACTACTCCAGTCCACCCGTCAAGGTGATTTCGCCTCTCTCCAATGAGGTCTTAATCCACTATATTCAACTGAATATTACAAACTGCTTTAACAACTGCTAAAGCCTTCTTGATGCAAACCACAACCCGGTTTGTCAAGGAAACACTTTCTTACAAAGAGGATAAATCTAGGTGTGAATGTTTTCTACAAAACTGTATCACAATTGTGATGTATACACAACTTAAGCTTATGAAACTAGATTGCTAAACAATGATTGAATAAGGGAATTTAGTGTTTAGAAAACTGAGAGAAGGAAGATTATGATCAGCTTTTAGGCGTGTAAAAATGTTGGAGAGCATTAGCCAATTCAATCTTCATAGTCTTGTTTATATAGCACTGAGATTTTGAATGTTGGAGCAATATTCTTGATTCAATGCTAATAACAAACTTTCCTTATTAAGCAGATCTTGTCTAGAATGAGGCCGTTGGTAATAATTTGCTTTCAATGCACAATACCGTTGCTTACTTAATGCAAGTTCTGGCTTGGCTCATTCTGATTCTGCTTAACTGCTGATGAACTGTTGTTTTATTTATCAGAGTGTTAAGCGCAGTTCAGTTCATCAAGCTTCAGCATACTCGTGAGTTGATCTTCTGATTCTGGTATTCTGATATATCAACTTCTGATGCTGATGTCAAGAACCAAATTTCTGATGCTGATTAGGTGTCATCTTGCTTATACCTATCAGAGTATCTGCAAATCAGAACGTAATAATTTAGGCAGCAAATAGTTCATACATGAATCATATAAATAATATATCTTTTCACTTTGTTATCATCAAAACTTAAACATAGGGTAGTAGATTCAAACTTTGTTCTAACACTTACCTTGTCCCTAGACTTATTCTCCCAAATGTGAACCGACCAAAGTCAGTTTTGAAAGCCTTCATTGTCCCTAGACTTATTCTCCCAAAATTAAAATGTTCTAATAAGCATGTATGCAATGTCAAATGCACGTTTTACACTCTCTCTCTCTCTCTCTCTCTCTCTCTCTCTCTCTCTCTCTCTCTCTCTCTCTCTCTCTCTCTCTCTCTCTCTCTCTCTCTCTCTCTCTCTCTCTCTCTCTCTCTCTCTCTCTCTCTCTCTCTCGACACCATTGTCCATAAAACTTCCTTGTTTGGCCAAAAACAAATATGTCTTGAACAAAGTTCTAACATCCAGTCAAAAAATTTCTACTTTCTCTAGTATTCTCAAGAGAGATTGAAACTTCTTCAAATATATGACCAAGATGCTTTATAGAAATATTCAATATTTTGAAGCGTAAACCTAATGCCTTTCACTAGACCCTAAGTATACCTCTCTCTGGCCACCACAAATCAAAATATCAGAACATCACATGTGTGACATGTCCCATAAACCAAAAAAAAGACTTCATAGAGTCCTTCTGAATTCTGCTGAGAGAAAAATAAATTATCCCAGACACAAAGACTGTCTTTCAGAGAGACTCATGTACTCTTGAAATAATCACCCAGCTTCACTTGGATAGAACCAAACATGCCATATCAGAATCAAATCAACTATATTTAGTAGCCAAATGTCACAAAATTTTGTCTGACATCACGACCTAACAAGAGGCTAATAATCTCCACAAGATTGAACAACATGCAAGCTTCATAAGGCCTGCACAATTGTAGTAACAATCTATAAACTAGTACTTAACTCCCCCTATCATGCATAAGTTATGATCATGCTTAAAATGAACACTTGATAACATGAAAGACTTCACACTCTCAAAGTGAAGGACTATAACTTCACACACTTGCTGAACACATTTACACCCTTGTGAAAATAAGCCTTAGACTTCTTCACTTTTACTAGGACATACAAAAACAATTAGATTTCCTGTTTCACACGCTCTAGACTAACACACTCTTTTCTAGAGTAATTTGCATCATAAGAAACCCACTTCATGATAAGCTTCCTAATCAGATCACACTATGTGATACCATTCCTCTGCCCTTACTTGCAATTGTTGGATAGTAGTCATTCATTCATCAAACATACTATTATAGACAATATTATAACCTTTTCATTATAGTCAGAAATGCCTCTTCTGATAATAATGTTGAGCATCAATATCCATATTCATAGTACCAGACAACTTCCAAAGAACAACCAACAAACATGATGTTACAACATCATCTAGGACCCCAACTTCACATCACAGAACCCAATCACTCTGGTTCTTGATTCACAATCCAAAGGAATCATCATGCTTGGATGTCCTTTTTTCAAGATATACAAGAATCTCTTAATAAGACACACAATTTCAACAGCTAGCACACACCAGAGTACCATGGAGAGAAATAAACTCTCATATACTTTCTGAAACATAATGTTCGAATTGTAGATTTGTATTAACACATCAGACAAATACACTGCTCCCTCCAGAGTATTTTCCATCATTCATATGCACACCTTCATCAAAGGAACATTTCCTCACACATAAATAGCAGATAATGTTGCCCTCTTCACAAATGGAAGAACATTTTGGTCTGTCATCCTTCTTCTGCACACCACTTAGCACAAGTGAATTTTTCAGCATGACAAATAGTCATGGCAAATATTCACACCACACACTATTCCAAATTAGGCCAGTGAGTGGACATTACACTCCACCATGGTTAGACACACCAATATTGAATCTAATGGTGATCAGGATTCCTCACAACATGAACTTGAAAAAAAAAACTTTTGTTCCTGGAGAAGCAAACACCTGAGATGATGTTCCAACATCAATTTATACATCAAACTTAATCACATGGATTTCACCAATTACTATGGTTTTGGATACAACACCCATAGTAATCCAACCATGTTTCTTGAAGGAAACACAAGAGAACCATATTGGTACTAACCAACAACTGATCAACTTCCAAGACCAGATCAAAAATACATGGAGTTACCTACATATTATATACCTCAAGAGCCTTCTTCTCATAAGAGCAAAATTAAGACCTTTTTTCTGACCTTGAGGCGTTAGATGTCATCCTTATGCATCAACAAAGGAGATTCCCTCTACCAGACATCTAGGACAGACCACAACAAACAGAGTATTGAATGGTCATCATACCATAAACAGACTATTCAAAATAAGTCTTCTTCTTCCAATTCTTCTAAACTCAAAACTAGAAAGCTCATCCCAAGCAGTTTGGATGACACTCCAAAAATGAAGACAATGCTTAACCACTTGAATGATACACACTACAAATGTGAGTTAATATCCATGAAGAATATTAACTTAACTTAGGTTGATACCTTTCTATTGAATATAACCCCTTGGATGTCTTTTCCACTACAAAAGAACAAGAGTCCCATGTTCTCATAAACTTGATAATGGTGTCAAGTTTGAGTAAACAACCTCCATCCTGTTTATTAGAAACACCAGCCAATCATATTGAGAAAAATAAATTCTCAATACAAAGATGTCAAGACATTATATCTGACATTTCTTCAAGGACTTCCAACTCCATATTAGGTACTCCCCCTTAACATCATTACCTCATGTCATTAGTGCATACCCACATATATTACTACCTCTATTCCAACTCAATTATAACCTGTTCCATTCGAACAAGCTCACACAAATATAGTTTCAATGAAAAGAAGGGTCTTCTAGATGACTGAGAGAATGTCTTTAACCCTTTAACTCAACCTCCATGTACAAGGAACCTGGTTGGGATAACAAGTCTCCACTAGGCCTTAGAGCTCAACCTCTATACTCTTGCTTAATTGGATTATAAATAAACTGACCTAATAAATAACTCTTCCAATTCAGGAGAGAATACTGAACATATATGGTCAACACACATTTGTTGAGCATCCAGAGCATGTGTTGTGCAATTCCTTCGTCCAAGTAGGATTATGCACACTATGATGATGTGATGTTCCAACATCGAGTAGAACATCAGTCCCCTTCTCACGGAACACAATATTGAGCTTGGTCCTGAAGCCATTACTTCAGAACTCTTTTATCATCCACTTTTTGAAGTGCCTTTATGAGTGGACTTGAGATGAACCTCAAGTATATTTAGAAAATTTAATAAGCTAATCAAAGTTATTATCCAAGTATCACACCATCATAGGATATATCTTCAGAGGAGAAGAGATGCAGCAAAACACAAATAAACACTCCTCGATAAGCTCCAGGAAGGATGTTAAAAGTGTATGTACATTACAAGATAACATATAGAGTCACATGCAATAGAAGAAAAGCATGCCTCACAAGTAACATCACAATCATAGGAGAACCAACAACCAACACTTTGCTCATTCAAGTCCGTTGCACCAGAAAGTATCTTCCCTAGATCTCACCCATAATAGAACATAATGCATGCTCTAATACCGATTGAAATTCTAATATACAAATAACAATGTCCTAACACATGTTGAGACAGAGATCTCTGAAACAACACTTGGACTGGATAGAGCATAATGATATAATACATATTAGGACAACGTCATGATAGATGTTCCAACATCTTATATGACATGTCAATCAATCAAGAAAAAATTTAACAATGCATAATGATAATAACACAAAGATATGATGACCCAGTTTGGTGTACAACAACACATACTCTGGGGGATACCAAGCCAAGAAAGAAGTCCACAATCAACAGTATTAGTTTAAAGTTAACTCCCCCGTTTAAAACTTCTCGCTTAATCCCTACCCAATTTAACTCTTACTTAGGTCATCCCAAAATATGAGAAATTACCATCTCACTTCCTAAATCACCTCAGTGATATCTAACAGTCACAACCTCTGATGACTCCATCGAACCACTTGCAAGACACCCATTTCAAATAAAGCTCAGCCAAAACTCTTGACTAACAAACACACTTGGATTTGCTTCAAAGCTTCATCCAAGAACAATATACAATTCATTACCTAAAGGTTTATGAATCTGTATAGAAACAAAGTCTACCATAATGTATCAAACCGATACAGAGGATGCCTTACAACATAATAAATTACACGACTCTCAAAACCCTAAACCCTTATATCTATTTTACAAAAGTATTTCACAAGGATTAGTTGCATTTCCCTAGGTCTAAGTCTTCCTTTTATAAACTTCAGTTGTCCATGGGCTTCGAAACGTCAACATATTATTTACTGAAGATCTATAAAATCTTCTACATAAAAATAGGTCTTCAATCATAACCTTCCTAACCCATCTCCATAACTAGAAATTCAATATTCTTCTTGATTCTATCTTGAATTTTCCAAACCTTAGAATCATCTCCACAAAGGATAGCGTAATATTCCCAGAATATTCTGCATCTGTAAAATCTTAAACCTATCCAATAGCCCACCCCGACACAGTCATGATGTCGAATGATTCTGCATAAGACATCTTGTCCGACATGTTGCTTCAGTTGATGAAACATCTTAACTCAACATGTTTCTTCATAAAAAAAAAACTTCTTAATCAACATGTTTTTCTCAGCAAGTTAACCCATATTATATTGCTGCCATATTAGTTTTAATAAAATTAATTCTAATCAAGCACATATAGAACTAACACTTCTTTTTACATTCTTATTTCTAGATTGTGAAACGTTCTTAGGATAGGCATAGAATATAAAAAAGAAAGGTTTTATTTGACCATACTTTCCACAATAGTGACATGTCCTGGGGTGAACATTTACTTTATTTTGGAATTTTTGTCCCTTGGCAGGATGTTGAAACATTGATACTGACATGTCTATGTTACCATCAATGTCATGTTTTTTCACATAATATCCTACTGAATTATTGTCCTTCTTTATTTATTTGAACAACCTTATTCGGTCCACTAGATCCATTTGTCATGTTTTCAAGTTTAGAGGTTAGCAATGTTACCTTTTCTTCAAGTTCAGAGTTCGTGGCTTGAAGTCTTCCTTTCTCCTCCTGAAGTTTAGCAATGGACTTTTTTTAGGATTCATTTAACTTACACACTTCTTCACTTTTTACACTGAGATCTTTGTAGAGACTTACTAGTTCTTTAAAGGAAAGAGTTTCATCACAAGAATTCGTATCAGATTCATACCTGCCAGTCAGAGCTACATTCTTTGCAACTTTAAAACTTTTAACATTATTAACCTTCATCATGTCAAAAGGGATGTTCTGAACATATGGTTGTGATATTATCTTGTCCAGTAACTGATTAAATGTTTTTTTAAGAAGCATTATTCCTTTTGACAGCCCTGCATCAGAGTCAAAAGTACAGGAAATACTCTTGATGTGTTTCTTAGATCTGTCACTAATCTTCAACTCAAAAATTTTAAGAGATCCAATACGTTCATCTTCTTTCATGCTCATGACGTCTTGAGCCTTCTCAACGACAGCTACCTTCATGTTAAATTTTTTAGGTAAGGACCTAAGAATCTTGTTGACCAGTTTTTCTTTTAACTTTTTCTCCCAAGAGACTTGATGTATTAGCAACTTCAAGAATCTTCATATGGAAATCCTAAACAGTCTCATTATCATCCATCTTGAGATTTTCAAACTTAGAGGTGAGAAGGTGAAGTCTTGATATCTTTAATTTAGATGTACGTTAATGAGTTAGCTTGAGAGTTTCCCAACCATCATTGGCCAAGGTACATATATCTATTATCCTGGAGACATTTATGTCCACACCATTAAATACAACGTTCAAAGCCTCAGAGTTCCCACTAGCCGATTTCTCTTAATCTTCAGACCAGTCTTCTTCTGGCTTTATGTGTATGTTCCCATCTTTTTTCTTCACACTAGGAGGATCCCATCCTTTCAAGATATCCTTCCATGCTTTCATGTTCATGGATCTTAGAAAACACATCATTTGAATCTTCCACTAATCATAATTTGAACCATCCAATAAAGGTTACCTGTTGTAATAACCTTCTTCTTTGTCCATAGTACCAGTATATACTTTCCCTGGAGCTCACCCAACAGACAAAACAATGTTCCTGCTCTGATGCCAATTGAAATTCTGGCACACACAATATGAATGTCAAGACTAGTGTCTAGACACAACAAGCACAATGTCATAACAGATGTTATGACATCTACTGACTAAACAGAAACTTTTACCAAAAATAAAACTATGCAGCATTATAAAGTGCAAAAGGTAAAATAACACAGAGAACTGTTAACCCAATTCAGTGAAACTCACCTACTCTGTGGGCTACCAAGTATGGAAGGAAGTCCACTATCAATAGTATTAGTTTAAAGCCTAAACAGTCTCATTTTACAACTTCTCGCTTAATCCCTACCCAGTGAAACTTCTACCTAGGCACCTCCTAGATATGAGAAATCTCCATCTCACTTCTAATCACCACAATGATAAAAGACATGTCCCAATCCCAGTGACAGTCTATGATCAAGTCACAATTACAATAACTCGAAACCAAACTAAACTAAATTTTACACTTCAATCACAATACTCAAACTCTTTCTTAAAATATTTAGAGTGAGAACACTAACTTGAAAAATTGTCAAGTAACAATTAGTCAATTCAAATGCATCAAAAGATACATGAGGACGTACAAAAAAAACAGAAACTCCCTTCAAGAAACCTCAAACCTAAAACTAAGAAAATTCGGCTTCCCCTTTTTTTTTTACAAATTTCTTTAGATATTAGGTCTAGGGAGTTTCTTTAAATACTCCTCATCCATCCTTGGGCCTTGCATATGCGCCCAAATATTTCTTGTTGTCCACACTAAGGGCTGCATCAAAAACATAAGGTTTCCTAAATAGTCTCAATCAAATTATAGCAACCTATGTACAATTGGAGATAAAATATTTGTTCCAGATTTATAATTCTTGACCTGCTATAAATCATTGAGATGAAAACAACTTAAATCTCACAGAATCAATTAAAGATATGTCAAGAACAAATAGCATGTCATGATGTTGGACCAGGATGTTACAACATCTGTCAGAACATCTGCTTTCAAATGAACCTGAACAACATGTTTAAATCTTCTACTTTAACATCAAACTGCAAACAATGTTTTAGAAAACATTATGCCAATCCAAAAAACATGGTACTAACACAGGTAATACAGATTCATCAACATCTATGACGTAGGAATAATGGTAGCGCATAACAAAGAGGAAGTCGCACATCATAAAGGTTCTGCAACAATTGTAAAAGTTTGGCATCCGATGTCAAAATAACCATTATTATAACTTTTTTGCCCAAATTCTAAATTTTACTATTTTCGCATTTTATTTTAATTATTTAATTCTATTTTGGATTAAAGGCCCATAAGCCCCATTAGGATTTTTTTATTTGTATTTAAATACTTTTTGTATGGCCATAAGGATTATCTTTCATTATAAAAAAATTCAAAATTTTCTTTATCTAGTGGATTCCAAAGCTTATCTGATAGGTTTTGCAATTGCTTTCCTATGTTTTAATTCTAGGTTTAGCGCTTGCTATTTCCTAGAGTTTTTGACCGTGTCAGTTGGCATCAGAGCATGTTTCTCCTATTCTTTTCGTAACTTGGCTACCATGACGGATCAACCGGTGACCAGAGCAGGTCTTGAGGGAATTATCATGGCTTTTACTGCGGCTCAAACTGCTTTGACTTTAGTAAATTAGGTGAACAATGCCAACAACAACAACAATAACAAAAGTCAGCAAAGAGACAAGAGAGAAGAACCGATTAGGGTTCGACAAAGTAGAACCGATCATGCTGAAGATTTGAGTTCTGAAGAAGAAGAACCCTACGAGGAAGACGTTGATCACGGGAATCGACAGAACATCCATGACTATCGAGTGAAAGTTTATATTTCATTACTCTACGGAATGATGGGGGTGATGAATCTCTGGATTGGTAGATTGACATCGACATGTTCTTTGATGTTAAGGGCGTCCTTCAGAACAAGCAAGTAAGATGGTGGCGAACAGGCATAAAATTATTGTTGTTGTCTGGTAGGAAAAACATGTTGTTCAAAGGCAAAGGAATAGGAAGGGGCTAGTCTGAACTTGGCGAAGAATGAAACAATTGATGATGGATCGGTTTTTCTCGGGGGATTATGAACAAATTATTTATAGGATGTACATCAAATATGTTCAGAGCAAGAGAATTGTAACTCAATACACAGATGAGTTCCTCATTTTTTATGAGTGCAATATGAAATGCCCTATACTGCTTTCAAGATTATTGACTGACACCACAAACCAACATAGGTCTTTTCATCCTAATTTTTCCTTACTCACACGCTTTCTAAGAAACTTTGTAGTAGGTCACCCATCGAAATACTACTCCAAATCAAGCAAACTTAACTATGGAGCCATTATTTGTTAGACTAGTGAAAAGCAGATGCATCTTGTTGGTATAGGTAGTATCAATCAATCCTTATAAGTCTTCCTTCAACTATGTAGTCCCATACATGCACAACCTCAAGATATCTCTCATTTTGATTTGAATTTGTATTGTCATTCCTTGTGCACTGGCGACCACTCCATGCCCTTGTCAGCCTCAAGTGTTACATACCCACCAGCATCTGCGTGGCTCGTCTCTGAACCATATCATACTGAGAGAGGTCTTCACTAATACCATTTTTAATGCCCCAAACAACTTTCAAGATTACTGATTGGCGCCATAGACTAACACGTGTCTTTTGCATGCTTTGTTCTCACTTAGCCACTTTCTGGGAAACTTTCTAGAAGGTCACCCATCCAAATAATACTCTAATTCAAGCACTCGATGCTGATAAGGGTAGGGAGTGGTCGCCGGTGCACAAGGCATGACAATGAGTGACTCCTAGAAGCTTATAGGAAAAAAACGAATTCACATCGGAATAAGAGGGATCCTGGGGCTATGAAGGTATGGGATTGCATAGTTGTAAGAAGGATTATAAGGATTGATTGAAACTACCTATACCAGCAAGATGAATCTTCTTTTCGGCAGCCTAACAAATAATTACTCCATAGTTAAACGTGCTTGACTTGGAGTAGTATTTGGATGAGTTACCTTCTAGGAAGTTTCTTCGAAAACATGTGAGTGAGGACAAAGCCTGCTGAAATGACTGGTGTTGGTTTGTGGGGTTAGTCGATAATCTTGAAAGCAGTATGAGACGTTAAAAATGGTGTCAGAGCAGAACTCTCTCAGAATAATATGGTTCGAGGAAGAACCAAGTGGAAGCTGGTACCCGAGGTCGACGAGGGTGGGGAGTGTTTGACATGTACAAGGCGTGACAATGAGTGGATCCTAGAAGTATTTAGGAAAAATACTAAATTCACATCGGGTTGAGAGAGATCATGTGGTTGTGCAGGTACGAGAATTCATAGTTGAAGGAAGGCTTATAAAGATTAATTAGTACCATATATACCAACAAGATACATTTTCTTTATGACAACTTAACAAATAATTACTACTTAGTTGAGTGTGCTTGGTTTGGAGTAGTATTTTTATGTTGGAAAGCGTGTGAGTAAGGATAAAGCTTGTTGAATGACTCGTGTTGGTTTGTGAGGTTAGTAGATAATCTTGAAAGCAGTTTGGGGTGTTACACAATGAATTGGGAGAATCTGAGAGCTAGAAAGTGGCTCGATACATCAGTGGCTTAATGGGATCCTTACAAGAGAATATGGGCTTACAAACTATATGGGTCGTAGCTGAGACATATAGTTTAGCTTTGAAGGCAGAGTTAATGGAGAAATCCCCTCGAAATTTTTTGTCTTTTAGAATAATTCAGGTGACAAGGAAAAGAGTGCAACACCCTAGAATTCCAACCCTGGGAATAAGGGGTTTAGCAGCACTAGAAGTATGCAGTAGGGTAAAAAACCAATCTATTGGAAAAATAACCCATATGCTAAACCCACCGGAGACACATGTTATAGTTGTAACAGAAGAGGCCACATATCAAATGTTTGTCCAACCAGGAGAGTCACGATTGTTATGGAAGAAAGAGAGAAAGATGAAGAAAGAGAATATCCTACAATTAAGAATGATGAATATGCCAAGGTTGAGTTTGAAGAGGAAGAATATGATGAGATCATAAATTTTATGTTGCATAGAATTTTACCAGCGTCTAAAGATGAAAGGCAACACAAGAATTTGTGTAAAACACATTATTTATGAAGAACAAAGTGTGTATTCTGATCGTGGATAATCACATCGCAAATAATCTAGTGTCATAAAAATTGGTAGGTTATTTGAAGTTTTCCAAAAAACCCCATGAGAATTTATACACCCTCGGTTGGGTAAGTAAGGGCTCCCAAGTGTGTGTAACACTAGCCTGAAGAGTTAATATCTCCATTGGAAAACATTACAAAGAAGAGATGCTTTGTGATGTTTTTGATATGGATGTTTATCATATTTCACTTGGTAGACCTTTGTATTTTGATAACGATATCACTTATCAAGGACAAGATAGCGTGAAGATGTTTACATTCGGAACACATAAAATTGCTATGGCTCCTGTTTTTCACTTTGATAAGAATCTAGGATGAAAGAAGTCTAGTTTCTTGGTGATGACGCAGAGTGAAAAAGAGCTTCATAAGGCTGTAAAAGAAACTGAATATTTCTGCCCAGTGGTGATTAAAGGGTTGGTGAATATTGTAAAGGAGGAAACAACGATTCTATAAGAAGTGCTAGAGATCCTTGGGGATTTCAAGGAGTTGAATACAGAGGAATTACCAAATGATTTGCCTCCCATGCGAGATACTCAACAACTAATTGACCTTATCACGGGGTCTAGCTTACTAAACCTTCCTCACTATCATATGACCCCCAAGGAGAATGAGATTTTAAGGAAGTCGATTAAAGATTTGTTGAAGAATGGATTTTTTCGTGAAAGTAGAGTCCCTGTGCAGTACTAGTCTTTTTAGTCCCTAAGAAAGAAAATCAGTGGTGAATATGTGTTGATAGTTGAGACATAAATAAGACAACTATCAAGTATCGATTCCAAATTTCCCGTTTGGAAGACATGCTTAAAGAGTTCACTAGTGCTAAGGTGTTCTTGAAGATAGTTTTATGTAGTGGATATCATCATATCGGAATCACACCTGAAGATGAATTTATACCAGCTTTCAAGAGGAAATATGGATTGTATGAAGGGTTTGTGACACCCTTTAGTTTATCAGACGCACCTAGCACTTTCATGTGGTTGATGAATTAGGTTCTACACCTGTTTAATGGTTAATGGTTTATTTTGATGATATTTTGATTTACAACAATACCAAGACAAATCATCTACATCATGTGAGGCAAGTGTTGCAAGTCTTACAAGAGAACCAATTTTACATTAATCTGAACAAATGTACATTCAACACCAACAAGGTACTTTTCCTAGGCATTGTTGTTGGTGAAGAAGGCATTCAAGTTGATGAAGATAAGGTGAGTGTCATAATGGAGTGGCTTGCACCCAAACTGGTTATGGAGGTTCATAGTTTTCATGGTTTGGACACCTTATATAGGAGGTTTATCAAAGATTTCACTACTATCACTACACATATTGCTGAATGTTTAAAGGAAGGGAAGTTCAATTGGGGGTTTGAGCAAAAGTGGAGTTTTTCCCTGCTTAAGGGGAAGCTATGTAACACACAGGTATTAGAACTTGCTAATTTTGAAAACGTGTTCCAATCTGAATGTGATTTTACTAGAGTGAGAATAAGAGTTTTGTTATCTCAAGAGAAGAAACCAGTAGCCTTTTTCAGCAAAAAAGATGCTCTTCACAAATGGAGTACTTATGATCAGGAATTATATGAAGTCTTTAAAGCTCTATGCCAGTTGGAAAATTATTTGGTTAAGAAGGAGTTTATTCTATTTACAGACCATCAAGATTTTAAATTTCTTCATAGCCAAAACAAGGTGTAGATTTTATGTTTGTGGTAGTAGATAGATTTTCCTAGATGACACACTTCATTGTCTATAAGAAGATTGTTGATGCTTTCGACATAGCCAAACTGTTTATCAAGGAGGTTGTGCATCTTCATGGGATTCCTACATCGATTACTTCATACAGTGACACTAACTTTCTTAGTCACTTCTAGATTACTCTTTGGAGATTGTTTGGAAGAGAAATGAACATAAGTTCTACAATTCATACTAAAAAAATGAGAAATGTGAGGTAACCAACATAACTTTGGGAAATATGATTCGGAGTGTTTGTGGGTAGAAGCCAAAAAAGTGGGATTTAATTTTTCTTCAGGTCGAACTCACTTACAACAACATTGTACATTCGGCTACAAGAAAATCACCATTCTCTCTGGTTTATATTTATGTCCCTAAGCATGTGGTTGATTTGGTTAGGTTTCCTAAGCTGCATGGAGTTAGTGCGTCTGCTGAGAATATGGCCAAGGAAATGGTAGTTGATAAAGAAGTTGTCAAGGCTAAGTTAGAGGCTACTGGGGAAAAGAAAAAAATTGTGAAGTCAAGCTTCTTCAACATTATTTTTTGATGAAATCAACTACTATGTGAATACATCAAAGGATGAGAAAAAGAAACATGAGCAAAATAGCTTGGATCAAGATTGGAAACTTATGAAGACTTGCATTGATCTTAATTTATTAAGGTACAAGCATGCAATATATATTGATAAACTTAGTGCTCAACATTCACTAAATATTCACTTGCATGCATGGTCCATTTGTGTGAAAATATCAAACTAGTTTTGGCTAGAAAACAAAATATATTTCAAAATTCAGTTTAGGAAATCGATTACCCCTATATGGGAAATCGATTTCCTCTTTGTAAACCAGCCTTCCAGCATTTTCCATAAAACAAATTTCTGTTACGGAAATGGATTACCCCATTTATGGAAATTGATTTCCTTCAAAAAAATTGAAAAATGAGTTGCAACGCTTTAGGGTAAATTGATTACCCCATATTTGGAAATCGATTTTCTAAGTTAGAAGAGGCATTTCCAGTCTATTTTGCAACTGAAAGTTTTTCAATTATAAATTCTTAAACATTGCCTCTTTTCATTAAAATACACACTTTAAGGTGTTAAGGTGTTATATATACTCTTATTTTCAGAATTCAAAAATAACCTCTTCCATTGCAATTAACATATTCATTCATTTTCAAAAACAAGTATTTTGATACTTCAATTTTTATTGAGAATTATTCTGCATATGTTCTTAATATAATTTCAGAAAAATCCCTCTCTCGTTCATAAACACTTGAGCACTATATTATATTTAAAATTTTCTTGTTTGAAAGAGAAGATCAATCATTATTATTGATATATATTCATCAACTTTTTACTTAATAATTTCCAGATTTGGTTTTTAAATTCCTTGTTGTCTAGGATTGTTGGAAGCAACAGAGTAGCAAGGAAATAATTATTTTTATTGTTCTACTTGTTTGGTTGTACCATGCTGTCCAGGATTATTGGAAGCAAGAGGTTGAAAGTGAGAAAATTGATAGTACAACTTTGTCATCAAATGTTTTGCATGATGTCAAAACTGGAAAAAGCCAACACTTCTGTAAAATAGATGGTGCCCTTATGTCTTGTGTTTCTCCTCTGCATTAGAGGTCTTAGGAATCATTAAAAAGAATTTTGAAATTGATCCAAGACATTAAAAACAAGTTTCTGCATAATTTTCTACTACATGTGTCGACACATCCGCTTTTTAGGTCGACACATGTAACGCATTTTTGAAGTTTGTAGCTTCTGTAAGTCTTAGGTCGACACATGCATCGCATAGGTCGACATATACTGAAGCATTTCTGAAATTGCAGAAATTATAATTTTATGTGTCGACACATCCGTTTTTAAGGTCGACACATTTGCTAGCATTTTAAAGCCCGTGGCTTATGTTTGAGTTAGGTCGACACATGAACCTATAGAACATAAAAATTAAGTATGTGTCGATACATACGATATATAGGTCGATACATACTAATTATTTGGTCAATTTTTTTAAATCTTTTTAATTATGAATTTTCCTTTTTGCCCTAAATGTTCCAAAACTATAAATACTTATTTATTTATCATTCATAACTTGGTGATACCATAAAATTATCCTACATTTCTCTACATCTTCAACCTCCAACCTATGCATACACACTGTCATTACATTATGATGATGTTCCGTTGGGGTTCCATCTAGACGAGGATTGATAGTGTTCAATTGAGTATTGGTTTGAGCTTTGTAGGGCTCTTCATCTGAGAAAAACCGCGGGGTTGTCATCCAAATCATTGCTTGATTTTGGGGTTTTTGTGGAAGACGTTCAAGAGGTAATTGTGGCCAAGTGAAGTCCTTTGGATATAAAGAACGCAAGGGATCCTTTGGAGATAAATAACTCAAATGAAGTAGCGAGTGAAAGATAGATTACATTTGAAGTCTTGTGTTGCAATAGTTTGAAATTGACGGTGCGAGAAAGCTTTAGAGATGAATAACGCAGAGTAGCAAGATCCAGATAGTCAATTTGCATCTATTATGTCTTGGTCTTTCGTAAGATTAAAAGAGAAGGGGTTGAATAAAAAACAAGCATTAGGGTTTATGGAGTTTCTCTTGAACACTCCTCTTGTATAAACTTTTTTCATAGTAAGAATTATCATAATTCCATTGGAATTAGGCGTAGACGTACCCAAAGGAAAGGACGACAGTGGGGAACTGTGAAGACAAATTCCTTGTGTCTCTTTTATTTTTTCTTTTACTTGCTTTGATTTTCATCAATCAATTTATCAAATAGCATTGTGTTATCAAATGAATTGTAAGAAATCTACGCTTTGTGATGACTACGCTTGACTTTATCTGAGCTATAAGATGTATATGCCCAACTTCAACTATAAGAGGTATTGGAAAGAATCTACGGCTGACTTTTCCAAAAAAAAGAGTATCAGAAGGAAATCTATGCTCGATTTCATGTGAACTAGAAGATGTTTATGCCCGACTTCGACTAGAAGAGGTATTGGGAGGAGTCTACGCCTGACTTTTCCAAAAAGAGTATCAGAAGGAAATCTATGCTTGACTTCATCTGAACGATGCACTAGAAGATGTTTATGCCTGACTTCATCTAGAAGAGATATTTTTCAGAATGACTCTCTAGGGAAAGTGCTTAAGTAGCCACTTGTTAGATTTAGTCTCTGGGGAAATACTTGTCAGAATTCAGTTTCTGGAGGAAACTGTCTGGTTATACAAATAGTTGTCCCGTCCTATTTAAGTAATTACCATGTGACCTGTTAGAAAATTCTTGATGATGTTCGTCTGTTTGTGAATTTTACCTGAAAAGATAGAGTTAGTATTTATGCAATGTCATAATATATGTAGTGCATTGCTTGATAATGCTCTCGAAATAGATGGGAATGTGTTATATGCATTTTGTATGCATATGCTATGATAAATGATGTATAAATGTGAGATGTCGTTGAAGTGTATCGGTAGATTTGTATAACATCTTTGATCAGAAAATAAATCCTTGACTACCATTAGGGATGAATAATATATGTGATCTTCAACCTGCTGGGGATTCCTGTTTGTTGTTTGAGGAGACTCCGCTGGGAAATTTGATTTTTGCTTGGGGAGAAGAATTCAAGAACATTGGTTGTTCATTACTCTACCGGGGAGTTTAATTCTTATATACCCTGACTGGGGATAAAAAAATATGGATAACCTTCTGAGGTGTCGTCCGATTGAGTTTTTAACATGGATTCTGACTCGTCTGGGGAGGATAAGATTAACTAATATCTGGTCCGGTTTCTGATTTTGTAGCAACCCTCTAGGGATAGTGGTATGGACTACCCTTTGCTGGAGAGAAAGTTTTATCGGCGATTTACAGTAGTCAGAGGGATAGAATCAAGCTAGGGAGCCTGAATTTCGCTCGGGAAACAAAACCCTGTTAGGGAAATAAACCCTGCTGGAGAAATATGTTCTGCTGGGGAGATGTGTAACACCCTAATTCTACCTCAATCGATAAATATAATAATCATATTTACATAATTCACATCCAAACCAAGATGCTACAATTACAACATAAAACCATTGCATTCAACATAGATACATAACACTTTAAAACTCTGGATGAACCAACAATAAATTAATCTTTTAAACCAACAAAATGAACAACTACGCAGTAGAATCATAATAACATCTTTGTCCAAAATTAAAACAACTTCAAAATAACAAGTACTTAACAAAAATCAACTTAAAGTTCAACAACGTAAATAACAATAACTAAAAGAAACAAGCATTCATCCCCTTGAGTGTTACATATCAGAGAAATGACACCAACTCGAACTACTGAAGGTATACCGCCTTCACTCTAGGTTACCTGCATGTTACCAACACTGGGGTAACATTGAAACAAAAGGGGTGAGATATTGAACCATATAATAGAATGTATGATAAATATTACATTAGAATCAGTTCATACATATTCACCACTTCTCAAGTTTTACCATCATAAACATAATCAAATCAATCGCACAATGACTCAGAATGCAATACAGGATGCAACTCGTCTTTATGCAATTGCATGTGGTACCAATGAAGCAGAACTCCCATCTTAAAAATTTGCCAATAATTAGAGGCGTCAACAAGGCATAATCCTTCTTCGCGGTTTGCCAATCCAGGCCATTACAGAGTATGAAAATGTATATGACTCAATAAATGCACTATCACATACTCACAACAATCATCATCCATCGCAAGGCATAAGCCCACATCACCGTTATTACCAGTAAAAAGAGGTAATTCATCATCTTTTAAAATTTCCTGCAACTTCGCATTACCAACAAGAATTCACAGTGACAATCACAACAACACAACAACTCAACATAAATCAACATTGGCCATAAGCCTAACAATCTAATACCACCTGAAATTCATATTTTTCGGCCAAATATTCAACACCCATATCGACTAAAATATACCACAATTATTCTGTATAATTATTCAGACAATTCAACTATACCGGCTTAATAATTATCTGCTAAAATTACTACTTTTCTTCTCTGTACTACATTTATCAAACCCACACATTACTCTTCTAATTTAATAAATCTGCTACTAATTTATCCTTACTATATATATATATATATATATATATATATATATATATATATATATATATATATATATATATATATATATATATATATATATATATATATATATATATATATATATATATATATATATATAGGTTACTAATGTCTCTGCTCTTTTAATATTAACTCTTCTATTTACTAACTCTGTTCTTTTAATAATTTACTACTGAAACTTAATTAAGTTAAAGTAGTTTTTATTATTCTTATTTTTATGAAAAGAATAAGTATATATAAATATACTACCCTTAATTAATAGAAAACCATGCCCCTCAGCACACTTTTTGTGCCCCCAGGAACACATTTGTGCCCCTAGGCACGCATCTGTGCCATTAGGCACGCATCTGTGCCACTCGTCACACTTCCTCTCTCTCTCACCGTGTGCCACTCGCCACACTCACACACAGGCAGGGTGCCGCTCGGCACCCCTTTCCTTTCCAGGAGCCACTTTTCGAGTGCCTCTTAGCACACTTCTTCCAGTACCCGTTTTCTACGTAATTTTTCCAGAAAATTCTTAATACCAGTCTCATATACCAACACTTTAAGTACTACAACATCAATTTTCACAGAGACAATTTATCACCTAAACAACAATCCAAATACATGAAATTAACAACAACACTTTTAACACAGTTAACAGAATTTAACATCAATTTTTCTTTTTATACAACATGTGATACGGTGTCAGAACCGACTTTTATTTACTGGTTTTGCGTTTGTGTTTGCAAATGTTGCGGTAAACAAGAGTCACCACCGACTTTTCTTTTATCCAAATTAAGGAAAGGGATAAAAGAACAGAAAAATACATTTTTCGAGATTATTCTGAGCAAGGGGGTAGATTATGGAAAGGGAAGATGTTAGCACCCTTTCCATCCGTAGTTATCTACGACCTCTTAGAGGTTTGCTCATTTTGAAAGTACTTTGTGCTTTATGTATTTGAAAATATTTTGAAAATGCCTTAGTATGGCAAACTTTATAATATTTCTCGAGAATGTGGAGAAAGTATACAAAGTGTCTTGAAAATATTCTTGAAAAGTAGTATTTGTGTAAGTGCAAAATATTTTGAGCAAACTTCTAAAATCTATCTACTTTTATACTCGAAAAGGGTCATTATTTTCCTCTTATCCTTAAGACAGTGATATCCTACTATTAGTGAGTAGGTAGCCCTATCGTTGGATGTATGCGGGACATTCGAAGGGACGTTACAGTCACGAAGGCAATTTATGGAGACGCTTTAGCAATTTTGTTTAGGGACTATATCATTTACTGAAAAGGAAATTGTAGGGTCTTTGAGGGACTATGATATTTTTTATTTATGGGTATTTGCTAAAATGTTCCTGCCTTATGACTGTTTTATTTCAAAAGGCAACAAAAGTGGAATACCCTAGAGGTGAATATGTGCAATGTGTGTTGTGTTCAGTTATTTATGTCTTGTGTTAAGTTTGCTAACGTTTTCTTATTAGTCTTGTCATACATGCCTAGTTACTAGCGGTTAATATATATACAGGAAAATGTAAAGTGCGAAAAATAAACCCTACGCTATTACATGGATTTGGGGAGAGGAATATTTACAATGTACAAAATTTGGGAGAAGAAAAAAATAAGGAAAGCGGTAAAACTCCTAATTTAATCTATTACATACTGTCAGCAGATACAATAATATAAAAATGCAAAAAATAAATAACGTGTGAAAGACTGAAAGTTCGTCTAAAAAAAACTAATAACAAAAATATTTTTTTGTTATTTTTAATTTAAGAAAAATAGTCACTTATCCTAAAGTCTATATAATAAAATTAAATTAAGAAAAATAAACTAATTTCTTTTTAGTTTTTTTTATTATTATGAAAAGAAAATAATTAGTCCTAAATTCTAATTCATTTTTAATTAAGAAAAACATTAAAGTTTCAATTAATTAATTAACTAAAGAACTTAATTATTTAATTATGAAATTTAAACCTAATTTTTTAGTGAGCTTTTTCTTTTATATTTGGTTAATTAAACAACAGAAAACAATAATAAAAACAAATATAAGAAATAATACAAAAAGAAAAATGCCAAATGGGCTTAGGCGTGCAAAAGAGAAAATGGGAAATGAGTCTTTCTATTCAAGGGGGAATGATGTACTTTCGATTCACCCTTCTTTGGCCTCTTTCGATTGGGCTGAGAAGCTGATGTGAGCAGCCTTCGATTGGACTCTTTTATGTCTAGTTCGTTTGGATTGTGAAGGGACGTGGACCTGCAAAACAACATGAAAGTGCCTCTTTCGTTGGGGGCAGTCAGGCAATGCGGGGCGAAGCCTAAGGCTTTGTTTCACACTAGTCCTTTTCTTTTTGTTTGAGTCTATACAAGAGTTAGTTCTAACATGTATATTTAGACAAGAAAAACATGTAATCGAAATGGACAAAAATAAAAGGTGAATAGATGTTATTTACATGCCATGCTGAAACGAAAGGTGCAAGGTCAAGGGGACTTACCTTGCTGGAAAATTGAACTTGTGTGGGGACTAGAGTTGTTGGATACTCTTGGATTATGCCTCGAGCCTTTGGAAAATGTCTCCTCTCTGGCCCTTGTCTCTATATTTTTTTTCTCTTTCGATTGGGCTTTTGGATGTGGATACCCTTTGTTTAAGGGATGCTTTAATTTGGATCACTTATGAGATTTTTTGATAACTATGGTGGGTTTATTGGCAGCGTAACTCCAATGTGTGTGTCCCCCTTTTTGGCTTGCAAGCATGATGCTTATATAGAGTAGGAGGGAGGGGACAAGAATACAAAAGTTTAACTGCCATAAACAAACGTTTTCAAGGCCATGAATGTAGTTTTGTAATTTTGGCCAAAAACATGGGATCTTGTCTTCTTTTGAAATTTGAGGGAATGTGAACAAATTGGCTCCTTCAAATTCCTTGAATCCTTTCCCTTCGATTGGATCTCTTGTGTAGACTTCGAATGGGCCCTCTGCGTGCTTCTTCGAATGGCTCTGATTCAGATCCTTCGAATGACCAGCAATATGTGTCCTTCGAATGGACTTTTGAAATGCCATAGTGTAGAAATTGGGCTGTCAAAACATAGCATGCGGGAAGTTCTTGCCATGTGCAGGAAGGCATGTAACAGGTGTTTGCCTTGTAGGCATGAAGAAAATTCCTGCCTTGTGCAGACAGGCATGTAGGCCATTTGTTCAAATGGGGCCTGTGTGAAAGAAACCAAAGGTGCTTCAAACGAAGGAGGCTCAGAGATGCTCCAAATGAAAGAAGCTAGAGGTGCACCAGATGAAGGAAGCCAAAAGGAGCTCCCCTTCTTTCTGGATCAAAGGGATCCATTTCAAAGGAAAACAAAGCTCAATCAAAGACTTGCGGACCAAAGCTTGATTCAAGGGTGTTAAATGCCCTATCGAATACGAGTGAATCAAGCTTGTATCGAAGGATTTTAAGGGCTCTGTCGAAACTTGTTATTATGCCAATCAAAGGGCACTGTCTAACTTCCAATCGAAGGAAATTTTTGAACTGCCAATCGAAAGACACTTTGCTAATATTCAAAAATTTCTTCTTTCTTTAACCAAGTGTCTGTAACCACCATGTAAGGGAAAAATCTTGGGAAAATATGAGAGGGAAAATTTTGGGGTACAACAGTTGCCCCTATTCAATCTTCTTAAACCTGAGGATTTAGATTGGCTTCTCTTCCTTTCGTGATCTGAAAGTGGAAGATGATTGAACACTAGAGTGCCCATAAATTTGCACTCGCATGAAATAACACTGATGATTAATGATGTAAGGAATGCGCTTACAAATGCCATTTGGAGTAGATGACAGAGAGTCGTCATAGATGGGCTTAAAGATGCCATCCAAAATATATGCTAATTTACACATGGTCCCTTTGGGGGTTCCTGTTCATGCTGTCTGAGGAGGATTCCATTGGGGAATGTTGGTTTCTGTTGTTTTCTTGTTTGAGGAGAACTCTATGGGGAATAGAGTCTAGGACCTTCAATTGTCCAAAGCTCTGCTGAAGAGTTATCTCTGGAGAAATGATAGTTTGCTGTATCCTGGTTGAAGTCTAGGTTTCGAGTGATTTTCTGGGGATAATGAAATTAACCGTTACCTGGAGATGTATTAGAAAGAGCCTGTGTAGGGCTGCTTCAAGATGAGCTTGTGTTAGACTGTCTGAGAAGAAACCTGTATAATATTACTTTGTATGGTCATGTAGATAGCTTTCATGTACGGTTTCAGGTGTTAATCTATAATCATCTTGTTCACAGATAGTTGTCCTATCTGGCTTTAGGTATTAATCTAGAATCTGAAAATTTTCTGTTGTTGAGATAGTTGTCCTAGATGGTTTCAAGTATTAATCTCTGACTTAAGAAAATATAGTTTTCCCGTCTGGTTTCGGGTGTTAATCTGCAATCAGTTTATTCACAAATAGTTTTCCGGTCTGGTTTCAGGTATTAATCTGGAATTTTTCAGTTGTCCACAGATAGTTGTCCTGGATTGTTACAGGCATTAATCTGGAATTTGTCAGTCGTCTACAGAAAGTTGTCCTAGATTGTTACAGGTATTAATCTGGAACTTGCTTTTGTCGGTTGTTGAGATAGTTGTCTTGTCTGGTTTGAGGTATTAATATTTGACCTTAGAGAAAGAGAGATAGTTTTCCCGTCTGATTTCAGGTGTTATCTTCAATCTGTTCATGTAGATAATAGTAAACCCGTCTTGTTTCAGGAGTTCATACCACTTAGTCATGCAGATAGTTTTCCTGTCTGGTTTCGGGTATTAATCTTTGACCTGTTGTAAAATTTGATAGCATTTGTCTGTTTTCTAATTTAACTTGAAAAGGTAAAATCAGTTTCATGTTGTCGTACCCATAATTTGTCCTACCTCGATGATTTCATTTTTTAAGAAATAGAAAATTATTTCGAATAATTATTAAGTTTTTAATTACGTCAGCCCATTTAAGAATGGTAGTTGATTAGTAAGAAGGGGGTGTTACTCCAAAATTAAAAGTCCATTTTATTTTAGTTAATGAACAGTAAAAAAGGGAGGTACAATTTGAAATACAGGCTCATTACGTTTTAACTAAGCCCATTAAAGTCCTTTTAGATTAGCCCATTTATCCTTGTTTTGCTATTTTATTTTAAAGGATTGATAAAAAAACACCTTTTTCTATTATTATAGTAAATTTACTAAAATAAAATAAAATCTTTTCTATAATTATATAAATACTAGGTTATTAAACATTATTATGAAGAGTTTTATTTTAAAAAATAAATAAATTGGCTGGATCATTTTGTTAAACCCAATTAACGTTTTGTTTACTGTTATAATGTTATTATTGAAATATTTTTTTTGTTGAATAGTGATTTAAAAAAAAACACTTATTGGAGTTTGTTTTGAGTGACCAAGTATTGGGCCTGGTTTTATAAAAGAGTTTTGCTGCAATAAAAAAATATTGTTGGACTGAAAATAATAACATGTTGGGCCCAATAATACAAATAGTCACTGTTCCAATTAAAATCCAAAGATTTGCGCACGTTTTCTTTAATGAACAGATACTGTACAAATCATTTTTTTTTAATCAAATATTTTACAAGGCAATTATACAGAATCCACAACAAAAGCCCAGAATTTCTAAAAGAATCAGTACAAGTCTAAAATATTATCAAATCCAAAATCAAATGTTTACCAAATCGAATCCAGAAAATACATAAAACAATGAAATAAAATATATTACAATAATCATAATCAATTACAAGTGAATATAAATCCCTGATTTTTTTTCTAATTCCTAAGTCTAAGCTAATTAATCTCGTAACAACAATCTTTGTACCCTAAAACACAAGCCTATAAATACAAAATAAAATCTACAGAAAGGGGAAGGAGGTACGAATACAAAAGAAGAAAATATACAAAGGGGTTTTTGATTTGACAAAAAAGGACAAGGGAATCAAAAGGATAGAAAACCTTAAAGACAGGAAGCACAACACCACGAGGATTGGATAGAACGGAAGAACAGGGACCTCGCCGGAAAGAGAGAAGAGCGATTAGGGTTTCGATATCCGAAACCCTAATCGCTAGCTACTAATCGCGTATTCGCATCATCTCCGCTTCCACACTCCATTGTCGCCTTCTTCGAGCACCACTGGGACCTGTGAATCACAAAAAAAACAGAAGATCATAGATCATGTGGAAACCGAATCAGAATCAGAGGAAATTGCAAAGGGGTAAAAGAGATTTAGCTTTTTTGTTGTTGTTATATTCTAGCTAGTATAGAAGGGTTTTCGCATTAGGTTAGCAGCTCCGCTGGAGATGGGGGTAGGGTTGAGAAGATGAAGATGAAGATCAGGTTAGGTTAGGGAGAGGCAGAGTTTTTTTCTGTAAAAAATAATGAAATGAAAAACAAAAAAAAAATAAACAAAGTTATATTCTAAACGATTCAATACCTGCGCACCTACCACAACTATCATGCGCCTTTAGATCTCATCTGTTTGATCATGATCAGACGACCACTAGGCCAAGTCTTTGTTAGCTAGCATACACCCTCGCCACACCCGATTACGTCTGACCTCAGCTCCAAATGTAATGGGCCTAAGCCCAGTGATATTCGCACCTCCCTTTCAATTATTTGCTAAATTCAAAATGAAAACGCACCCCCTTGATCTGAATAATAATTGGGCCTAACGTTTCCTAATTCCCACTATTAACCCCCCCCCCCCCCCTATTTTACTACACAACTAGATTTACACTCCCCCTGAATTTAGTTAATTTTCTTTTATAATTCAATTATTTTTTCTATTTTTTATAAATATACATATATATTATTTATTTATAATAATTATTATTATTATCAAATAGTGATTTTATTATTATTATTATTATTATTATTATTATTATTATATATTGTTGTAGTTACTTAATTTTTTTTTATTATGATAATTATAACTTATTATTTGTAATCCTTTTTTATGTGAATATTATTATTAATATATTTACTATTTAAATATTACTATATTCCCAAATAAATTATTTTATATCAAAATTGTATATGTTATTTTATATATTATTTGCATTAAATTCTTTTCTAATCATGCATTAATCAAGATCTTCTCAACTAATACGATAAAAAAACGCAAACAAACCATCAAACTATTTTTTCGCAATAAACTAAACTAATCAACTATTTTTTGCAAAAGGGTTTCAAACTAGTTTTGACTTACTGTGTATTCAGTCTAAATCTCTGCAATCACTACTCCCGACCGAGTGCGAGGTAATTCAAAATATGTTTGCAAACCCCTAAAAAACACCAACCCATATGAACTACGAATTGGGACTCTGATTCCTCATAAGAGGATACGTAGGCATACGATCAAAATTTGTGGCGAGTCTTTCTAATTAAAACTTAAAATCCCGTTTACCCCAAAACTAAACCTAGAGCCTAGTATCCATGTGAACAAGGTAGATGAAATGTGCCTAACACCTTCCAATTGCCTAATTGAGTCCGAAACCTAGAACCTCGGTCTGTGAATTAGGGTTTTCTGTTAGATTCCCTTCCCTAGGATAAAAAAACTAATAGTGGTGACTCTTGATTTAAAAATCAGTTGCTACACATGCGATGTCATGATGTATGAATTGCATGATGATCCCAAAATAAATGATACTATGATATATGTATTTGTATCCATATGTCATGATGTATGAACATGTAATGCTGTTGTGCAGTATCTTTGTCTGGGAAAATAAATCCCTGACTGCTGCTGAAGAGTACTGGGAAGCTAAAACCCAGACTGCTGTTGGCGAGTGAAGAAAGTGATTCTTCAATTTCTGCTGGCGATGATGAATGGAGATAACTTTGTTGGCGATTCCCTTTCTCTTCTGAGAATCTTAGACTTCTATTTGAGAATGATTATGCTAAGCTCTATTGAAAGATTTCACCAATTTGGAGAAATAAACTCCGCTGAGGGATGAATTTCCAAAGCTAGAGAAATAAAATCTACTAGGGATAAGGTTTTATAAACTACTTGAGATTAACAAAACTTTGTTGCGGAAGGTGAACTTCATAAACTGCTTAGGGATTTTACAGGAATCCTATTGGAGAATCTTGAGAAGCTTGGTGACTTCACTGGGGAAATTTCCTCAAATGTTAAAGCAATAGTTTGGAGATTGTTTTTCGACTGGGGATGAGGCTTTATAATCTGCTTGAGATTTTTAAAAAAACTTTGTTAGGGATCTTCAATTTCTGCTTAAGGATGTGACAGGAAGATGCCCCTGTTTCTGTATCTCATGGAATGAGAAATATACTAAAATGAACTCGTGTCTGAATGTATCTAGAAACTGTGTCAGGGAGTGTCACAATGAATCTATGTTGTGATTGTATCTAAATGGAAAGATATACTGAATGAGTATCAAAATGGCATCCGCATTTAGGGAATATCTGAACTGTATCTGAAGGCTGAGTCTGAATGAGTATCAGAATGGCATCCGTATCTGGAGCATATCTGAACTGTATCTGAAAGCTAAATCTGAATTAGTATCAGAATGGCATCCATATCTGGAGCATATCTGAACTGTATCTGAAAGATGAATCTAAATGAGTATCAGAATGGAATCCGTATTGGAGCGTATCTAAACTGTATCTGAAAGCTGAATCTGAATGAGTATCAGTAAGACATTCGTATCTGGAGTGTATCTGAAAGTTGAATCTGAATGAGTATCAGAATGGCATCTGTATCTTAAGCGTATATGAACTGTATCTAAAATTCGTATTGAATGAGTATCAGAATGACATCCATATCTAGAGCGTATCTAAACTGTATCTGAAAGCCGTATTTAATGAGTATCATAATGGAATCCATATCTGGAGCGTATCTAAATTGGATTTGAAAGTTGAATCTGAATGAGTATCAGAATGGCGTCCATATTTGGAGCGTATTTGAATTGTATCTGAATGCTGAATTTAAATGAGTATCAGTATGGCATTTGTATCTAGACTGTATCTGTAAGCTGAATCTGAATGAGTATCAGAATGGAATCTGTATCTAGAGCGTATGTGAATTGTATCTGACAGCTGTATTGAATGAGTATTAGAACGGCATCCGTATCTGGAGCGTATTTGAATTGTATCTGACAGTTGTATTGAATGAGTATTAGAATGTGTGATCGGTGGATCTGGAACTGACTGTTTAACGCTGGTTCACGAAATGTCGCGGAAGCAAGATTCGCCACCGTCTTTTATTTTCTCCAACATGGACAGGACAAAAGCACAGCAAAATTCCTTATGAGATAGTTTTCTCGGTTCGGGAGGTAGATTTATAGAAAGGGAAGGTGTTAGCACCCTTTCTATCCATGGTTATCCATGGGCTCTTAGATACTTGCTCATTGTGTTTTCAAAAGTGTTTGCTTTTCAATTGTGAGTGAGTTTGAAAAAGTTTCGTTTAAAGATTTCAGATCGACTCTTGTATCAGTCCTCAAGAGTGTTTGAAAAATTGTTTTGAAAGCTTTTTGAAAGTGTCGGTGTGAAAAGAGTTTGATTTGTTTTTGAATAGAGCAAGTATCTACGAGTCATCTACTTACCATAAGGAATTAGGTTGTGCAAATGTCCTTTAAGTAGTGCCATCCCACCATTGAGAGGTAGGCAGCACCACCGTTGGAGGTGTTCGGGTCAATTCGTTTGTTGGGACAGTGTGGTCACCAGAGCAACAGTAGGACACCTTAGAAGCTACCCTTATGCCATGGGTCATGGACATAAGGACTTACTAAAACGTCCTATACTCGACGACCACGTTTCGAGGGCAAGGCAACAGTGAGGCGTACCCTAAGAGTGGTGTGTGAATCTGTGTGTTGTTTTCATGTTTAGCAATTATCTTTGATCGTGCATTATGGTGAGCTACGCTTGTTTTTTTTTTGGGCCATTCATTCTTTCATGCAATTATAATTAAAAGGTGCGGAAAATTAAAAGACGGAAAGCTAAAATCCTACGCTATTACAAGGCGCGGGTCTATACATCGCCAAATTAACAAAGACACGTTTTGAATAAAAATGCGGAAAGTAAATAAATTCCTAATTACTATTACAAGGCTTGAGCAACTACATAATATTTGAAAGAAAATAAATAAGAATAAATGCGCGAAGAGAAATTAGAATCGAATGTTCGAGGGCGTTGAACCCTTTTGAAATTAAATTGAAATTAGAAAAGCTAATTAATTATTAAATTAAAGAAAAGAAATGTTTTTAGGTTTGTGTTTTGTATATGTGAAATAAAGAAAATTAATTAGAAGTTAAATGGAACCCTAATTCTAAGTATTTTAAAAAAAAAATTAAAGTTTAACCTAATTTACTAAATATTTAATATACATGTTTATTTACAAAATAATTAATAATTAATAATAATAATGAGAAAATTATTTATTTAAAGAAAAAAAGAAAGATAAAAAGTTAGAAACCCTAATATCTACATATTTATTTATTTAAGAAAAAAATGTTAAAATTGAAAAACCTAATTTATTAAACTAAATTTATTATTTAAAGTTTATTTACAAAAAATAATAGTGAAATAATAATAATTAACAATAAACATTTTTTTTTGATATTTTTGATATTTTTATATTTATTATGAAAATTATTTTATGGAATTAAAAGAAAACAATTAAAAACAATTAAAAGAATAAAAAGAAAAAACAAATAAAAATTAAAAATTGAGCAAACCATGGGGGTGTCTGGCCCTTTTAGGAGGTGTATTGGAGGCAATTTGCATTCTTTGGCCATTTGATTGGATTTCATGACCATTTGTGTTCTGGCTGTTGGCCATTTGTGTTCTGGCCTCAACGTTCCTTAATCTTCTCAGGATGTCTGTCTCGCCATGTATTGGTGTCATGCATAAGTTGTTCTTTTGGCCATTTGGCTTTTGGCTTTTGGCTTTTGGCCATTTGGCTTTTGGCTTTTGGCCATTTTCCTTTTGGCCTCAACGTTCCTTAATGAACCTGCATGGGATCCTGTCTAAATCTGCAGTGTTGAATCTCATGAACACATTAAATAAAATCATAAAATGCAAATAAAGCCAATATATGAAGAAATTTAATGTTTAGGCACAATATGGCATGTATGAATGATTATACCCTTTTGATCATGGAAATCAAATCAATCTTACCCTTACTGGAAAATTAGTGATCTGAATGCTTTTATGCCTTTTGGATCATGGAGATCAAGCCAGCCTTACCCTTACTGAAGAAGTAGTGAGGTGTTGGTTTGTAACTGTGATGGCTTGTTTGTGGTGAGAGAGGGATTTGGTAATAAGGATTTCAAGGTTTTAGGGTTCTTGAAAGAATTTGATATTCTAACAGTGTTGTGGCAACGTTTTTTCTCTCTTTTCCTCTCCTCTGGTTTGTGTGAAAAGAAGGTGATTATATAATGGAAATTAGGGTAAATAAAATGGGCTTTGAATGTGCAATTGGGCCTCCAATGTTCACTTGAGTTCGTCACTTTCCAGGCTAAATCGCAGGGACTTAAGTGCAATTTTTGAAGTTGAAATGTGAAAACAAAATGTAGCCGACATCAAGAACTAACTCCTGTCCGAAAATCGGCTCAATCGGATAAACGGTGAATTAGTTATGAATTTTTGAAGTTTCAGCTCAGACAAACTTATTTTGGGCTCCAGTGTCGACTCTGACACATTCTTCAATAAAAAACTGGTATTGATCGATGCATAATTTGGTCTCGACTTTTGAAGAAAAGTTGTAGATCTCTGAGTCAGTGACCTTGTATAAAAATATGAGCCCAATCCGATAAAAATTGACCGAGTTATGAATTTTCGAAGTTTCGGCCCAGATGAAATAATATTCAGTATTCAGGATTTTCGGCGTGTCACACACTCTGAGCAAAAAATGAAGGCCTTTTGAACACCTTTCAAACTCGATACCTCTTGTGAAAATGTAGCCAACTCAATTTGTGAAATTTTGGCGCCAGAACCAGCTCGATACGATGAAAATCGACCAAGTTATGATTTTCTGAACATGACGCAAATAAACTTCTGTCACAAATTTTCTGTACGAAAATACTTGATAAATCCACATTTTTGAAGACCTTCTGATCGAAATTGGCTTCCAGCCATGAGAGATGAAAACGTAGATAATGTCAAGATAGAATTTTGGCCACTGGAATGGGTTCAAAACGAGTCACGATCTCCAAGTTATGAATTTTTTAGCGCGTAATAACTGCACTTTCAGCACACTTTTTCACCATATTTCTTCGAGAAAACTCACACATTCGGATACCTTCTTTAAAGAATTGACTCTTGAGCCGAACCTGAATTTGAGAATACGTTATCAGAGATATCTTGGAGAAAGAATACCTGAGGATGTAGATTGGCTTGCGTGCCTTTCGTGATCCGAAGGTGGAAGATGATTGAACACTAAAGTGCCCAGAAATTTGCGCTCACATAGAGTGTGTTAGCAGTATGATGTAGGGAATGGGCTTACAGATGCCATGTTGAGAGATGATGGATAGGAGGATGGGCTTATAGATGCCATCTAGAGACTGTTGGTAAGTGGAGAGATGGGCTTATAGATGCCATCGGGAGGTTGTCGATCGCGTAAGAGATTCCTTAGCGAGAACTTGCGTACCTGAGAAAGAAAAATAATTACCTGGCCTGTTACAGGAGTTGTTCTTCAAACTCTTTATGTAGATGTGCCCTGGCTGGATACAGGAATCGAATCTTTAAACTCTTCAGACGTGCCCTGGCAAGATACAGGAATCGAGTCTGGAGAATATAGTCGTCAACAGATACACCCTGGCGAGATACAAGAATCGGATCTTCGAACTCTTCAGACGTGCCCTGGCAAGATACAGGAATCGAGTCTGGAATTAGTCGTCAACAGATACACCCTGACAAGATACAGGAATCGAATCTGGAATATAGAAAGGTTGGTGAGTTGTCTCTACTGACAGGTTATTTCCATGGACGGGTGGTCTTTAACGACAAGTGTCTATAACGACGAGTGTCTATAACGACGAGCGTCTATGAAGACGAGTGTCTATAACGACGGGTGTCTATAACAACGAGTGTCTATGACGACGAGTGTCTATAATGACGTGTGTCTATGACGACGAGTGTCTATAACGACGAGTGTCTATAACGACGGGTGTCTATAACAACGAGTTGTATCAGAGAAATCTTTAGGCATTGATTTAACTGGATTTGTATTCTTTGTCTGGGTTGGTCTCTTTTGACTGTATTCGTCTACATAGCTGATCTTTTAACTGTATCCTTCCTGAAAGGTAAAGGTCAGTCATATGCAATGTATGATATGGATCAAGAAATAACATTTTTCAACACATGAGATTGTATGATATGATGCGTATATGCATGTATCATGATGTATATCAATGTGATGTTTATGAATGTATCTTTGTCTAGGAAAATAGATCCTTGACGGATGTCGGGAAGTCAAATCCTGGGCTGATGTTGAAGAGTGAGATTCTTCGTTTCCGTTGGGGATGATGATTGCAAGAATACCGGTCGGAGAAGATAACTTCGTTGGGGAATAAACTTGGCGAAGAGATTACTCTGCGGGGAATTACTCTGTGGGAAGAGATACTTCGCTGAGATTTGATGATAACTCCGCTGGGGATTTCGTTGTTGTGCTCTGTTGGAAATGAAGGTATCTTGGTCGCATTCTTCAGCTGAACTTACCTTGGCACTTCGGTGGACAGGGCAACCAGATCATTTAGACAACTCATTATTGCCCCAGTTTCTGTTGGAGAAGAAGGTACCTGTGAAGGTGTTTGATGACTGCCAATTGACAAATCTTCTTCTGGTAGGCAAGTGACGAGATGACAGGACATAGTCGTACGCTTTAATCCCTAACTTTTTCCTGGACCGCCCCTTCGGGTTTTCAGTCCACCGGGATACCCATTTTTGCCCAAGCCGCCTTTTCAGGTTTTCGGCTTGTCGGGTGTACAGATTTTTTCATATTCATCCCTTATTTTTGCCCGAACCCTTTTGGTTCACCGGGAAGCCCTTATTTTTGCATAGGTGTGTCAACCTAGCGGGTCTTTGATTATGCGCAGTATTTTTTTCGACTATGTCCACGCTCTCAGAGTGTAGGGAAGTGCCCCTGTTGTTGTGTTGCCATGCCACCAGAAGATCTTCGTTTGATCGTCCAATGCCCCAAGTGATCCAGATGGAGGTTTGCCCCTGGCTGTTTGGCCTTTTGAGAGATTCTCCGAATCTTGACTTAACTGCCCCAGATGATGGACAATGATCACGTCTGCCCCTTGATTGGAAGTGCATTTGTTCACTAGGTATTCATCGTGCGAATTTCCCTGTTGTTCAAACAAATAGTCATATGCAAACAATGTTATATCAAAAATGCAAAGCTTATGTCTGTCTTGAAATTTTTTTGTTGAAAATGCATTTTTTTTCAGTAAAAGCAAGTGAATTTTTTTTGTAAATTGTGATGTCAACTCATTATTTTACCGCAAGCCTTGAGGAGTCAGGATACCTTTTCGTAACAGTATGCTTTCGAACTAACCCATGCTTCAGCTAGGACTTTTAAGGGTTATAACGTGGCCTGGTTCACGGTTTAAGAAACAAAGGATAAAGGCTCAAATTATTTGTACCCACCCATTCTTCGTGATGTTCTTCGAACCTAAACTCAGTTGATCATGCGTTAGACCTTGTTTGAGTCTTTGCTTTGATATACCAGTGATGGTTCGGATATTGACAGTTTATTCGGAATAGGCAGTCATTCCTTTTTTGTTGTTGAGGGTCTGTAGGACCTCTTTCTCTTTCTTTTTTTTTTGTTATCCCTGTTTTTTTTCCTGAACTGTTTCTTTTGTGATTACAGTCAGCGGGATGCCCCAGTTTCGTAAGTCTCCTTCATAGGTTTTGACTTATTGGGCTTTTATTTTGAGAAGTAATGACTGCCTGTCTTTATGATCGTTTGGAACCATCACTGTCTTTCTTTGTTTTGTAAGGACCTCTTTGGTGCCATTTGTTATGCACTTGGATCAACTGAGAGAACTACCCTGCCCCAGGTTATGATTAAGGGTTTTAAATTTCGAAAACAAAAACTCCTACTTCTTTGGCTCAGAGGGGTTGACGAGGGATTATCTTCCTTATAACTCCAGTGTTTAGGAATTGAAACAATGCCTGTACCTCATCCGCGGGGTCTGTTCAAAAGCATACTGTATATTATGGTATCGTTTTCGTCATCCTCCCTCAAGAGGCTTAGAATTTTCAATCAAGAGTTGATCATCACAAAAATATGAAAACAGTTTGCATATAGTGAATACGAAATAATTACTTCAAAACAGACATGTGTAATGCATTAATGAAATAACCAAGTTTGACATGAAACAAAATGTTTGAACAATCAAAGAAAATTACAATCTGAACATTCAAATGAACAAAAGTTTCCAATCCTAGCCATGTTTGGGCAGGGAAGCAGCGGTCACATTGGGAGCATCTGGAGAGTCGAGCTGGACTTCCTTTGCGTCAATCAGATCCTGAACCTTGTTTCTCAAAGTCCAACAATCATTTGTAGCATGCCCCGGGCTGTCAGAATGATAAGCGCAGCGAACGTTGGGGTTATACCTTGAAGGCGTCCTGTTGGGATTCTTTGGAGGGTCCATGAGAGTTACCAACTTGGTTTCCAGCAACTGTGGCAATATCTGTGACAAGGTCCATGGGAGTGAATTTCCTTTTGGGTCTCTCTTCCCTTTGCTGATTGTGACACTGAGGAGCGCCGGCCGGTTTTGCAATAACCACCGCATTGATGTCTCGGCGGTGTTCGGACCTATTCTGCCCTCTTGAGCCATAGACAGCACTAGATTCTCTCTTGGATGGTTTCTTCTCAGTGTTCGAGGAGTCACCATTCTGTATTTTCCCTGACTTGATGCCAGCTTCTATTCTTTCCCCGGTCAAGATCAGATCTGTAAACCCAGCAGCAGAATTCCAAATCAGGTGGTTGAAGAATGGACCAGACAGGGTCCCCAAGAACATGTCGACGAGCTCGCGGTCAGTCAGAGGTGGTTGTACCCTTCCAGCAAGGTCCCTCCATTTTTGAGCGTATTCTTTGAAGCCTTCGTCTGTACCCATAGACATCCCCTGAAGCTGAGTACGCGTGGGAACATGATCAGCATTATACTAGTATTGCTTATAGAATGCAGTGGCCAAGTCCTCCCAGCTGCGGATGTTGGCTCAATTCAGTTGATAGAACCAGTCGAGTTGAGTCCCTGCCAGGCTATCCTGAAAGAAGTGAATCCACAAATTCTTGTCAGCCGTGTAGGACTGGATCCTCCTTATGTAAGACCTGAGATGCAGCTTAGGACAGGATGCCCCGTCGTACTTGGCAAAGGCAGGTGCCTTGAATTTGCGCGGGATTACTACCCCAGAAGACAGACCTAGATCCTCGAAGTCTAGGCCGGGCACCTTTTGTATCTCCATGGCGCTTAGCCGGTCTTCCAACTGTTTATACCTGTCCTCAGCCGGAGGGTACTGCTCATCATTGTAATCGGTCTCGTTGTCGGAGACCACTGGACTAGGAACCTCCCTTTCTTGGGGACTGTCTTTCCCAACAGATGGGGTGGTCTGCTCAACTTCATTTCGTGATCCATTCCCAGATTTGCGTCTAGGGTTGAACAGCACCGTCCTCTTATTCTTCTTTTTCAAAAGCAGGGTCTTCAGATCTTGTTGCCCCTGGGCCAAACTCATGATCAACTCTTGGAATTGGGCATTCTGGGACTGGAGGGCCTGGATGGATTGCTCAGTAGATGTTTCCGGATTCATGATGAGACTGCTGAAATAAACAGCAAAGAAGGCAAGCAACCTGTAGAAAAAGGGTACCTGTTATGCAATGATATGTATGTATGCATGCGATGTTTTCAAGGATCTCGCGGGGTAAACAAGAAATTTGTTAGAGTTTGCATTTTGTAGCTTGATGGAAGGACCTTCATGTTGTTGAGAGTCCTTCTTCAAGAGTCAAGGCTCACCATATCGAGTGGGTCATAGCCCCTGACAACCTTGGCTAGAGGAAAATAAATCCCCTTTGCCCCTTGCCAGACATGTTGGTTCATCATGACCTGCATCACAAGCCCTTGAGATCCTTGAAATGGGTTAGTCCTTATGCGGGATGCATGCAATGGTATGATGTTATGCTATGCATGGGGTAATGTAGGTAAACCCTGTTATGAGTCCCAATTAAGGACTATAAACAAAACTTGCAAGAAACTCAAGTGTCAGATAACAAGCATGCAAGTAGTCAAGTATGAAAGCACACAAGTCACACCACAACCCTTAGAGTTTAGGCCAGCATGGGGTCTGGGTATTACCCTCTTGAAGTTGGTGGGCTCAAACCTGTCCTATCAAAGTAATCGGGTTCTAAGGGTCCCAATATCATTGGATTTCTTTCATTGTTCATCGTTTCGATTTAGCCACTGAACTGGCGACCGAAATATTCCAAGAAAACAACCCTCAATTGAGTGCAGTATCGAGTATCAACCAACCTCGGACTGCACCAAAGTCAGTTATCTCACTACCCTAAAGAGGCCAAGATGGTTCAATTAAGGTTCCTAAGGTCAGTTGATGCTTCACGACACCACGCGGCGGCCCCGTACTCTCCTTGACTGGACTCAAGGGTTACCGGTACACACCAAAGTGCCACATCAACGTAGCAGACTGCTTCAACCATGTCGGTATACCCCGCACAGTTCCCTCACAGCCTTGTTTCTACTTTCTAAGAAGGTATCCCCAGATCCGGGTTAGGATCTATAGAACTCCCAAGACAGGACCACAATTTAAAGCAAACAATTCAGACAATTGAAAACACAAGTGATCTTAGTCCTAAGGTACACCTCACTTTAAAATATCCCCCAGCAGAGTCGCTAGTTCTGTGATCGGTGGATCTGGAACTGACTGTTTAACGCTGGTTCGCGAAATGTCGCGGAAGCAAGAGTCGCCACCGTCTTTTATTTTCTCCAACATGGACAGGACAAAAGCACAGCAAAATTCCTTATGAGATAGTTTTCTCGGTTCGGGAGGTAGATTTATAGAAAGGGAAGGTGTTAGCACCCTTTCTATCCATGGTTATCCATGGGCTCTTAGATACTTGCTCATTGTATTTTCAAAAGTGTTTGCTTTTCAATTGTGAGTGAGTTTGAAAAAGTTTCGTTTAAAGATTTCAGATCGACTCTTGTATCAGTCCTCAAGAGTGTTTGAAAAATTGTTTTGAAAGTTTTTTGAAAGTGTCGGTGTGAAAAGAGTTTGATTTGTTTTTTAATAGAGAAAGTACCTACGAGTCATCTACTTACCCTAAGGAATTAGGTTGTGCAAATGTCCTTTAAGTAGTGCCATCCCACCATTGAGAGATAGGCAGCACCACCGTTGGAGGTGTTCGGGTCAATTCGTTTGTTGGGACAGTGTGGTCACCAGAGCAACAGTAGGACACCTTAGAAGCTACCCTTATGCCATGAGTCATGGACATAAGGACTTACTAAAACGTCCTATACTCGATGACTACGTTTCGAGGGCAAGGCAACAGTGAGACGTACCCTAAGAGTGGTGTGTGAATCTGTGTGTTGTTTTCATGTTTAGCAATTATCTTTGATCATGCATTATGGTGAGCTACGCTTGTTTTTTTTGGGTCATTCATTCTTTCATGCAATTATAATTAAAAGGTGCGGAAAATTAAAAGACGGAAAGCTAAAATCCTACGCTATTACAAGGCGCGGGTCTATACATCGCCAAATTAACAAAGACCCGTTTTGAATAAAAATGCGGAAAGTAAATAAATTCCTAATTACTATTACAAGGCTTGAGCAACTACATAATATTTGAAAGAAAATAAATAAGAATAAATACGCGAAGAGAAATTAGAATCGAATGTTCGAGGGCGTTGAACCCTTTTGAAATTAAATTGAAATTAGAAAAGCTAATTAATTATTAAATTAAAGAAAAGAAATGTTTTTAGGTTTGTGTTTTGTATATGTGAAATAAAGAAAATTAATTAGAAGTTAAATGGAACCCTAATTCTAAGTATTTAAAAAAAAATTAAAGTTTAACCTAATTTACTAAATATTTAATATACATGTTTATTTACAAAATAATTAATAATTAATAATAATAATGAGAAAATTATTTATTTAAAGAAAAAAAGAAAGATAAAAAGTTAGAAACTCTAATTTCTACATATTTATTTATTTAAGAAAAAAGTGTTAAAATTGAAAAACCTAATTTATTAAACTAAATTTATTATTTAAAGTTTATTTACAAAAAATAATAGTGAAATGATAATAATTAACAATAAACATTTTTTTACATTTTTTTATATTTTTATATTTATTATGAAAATTATTTTATGGAATTAAAAGAAAACAATTAAAAACAATTAAAAGAATAAAAAGGAAAAACAAATAAAAATTAAAAATTGAACAAACCATGGGGGTGTCTGGCCCTTTTAGGAGGTGTATTGGAGGCAATTTGCATTCTTTGGCCATTGAATTGGGTTTCATGGCCATTTGTGTTCTGGCTGTTGGCCATTTGTGTTCTGGCCTCAACGTTCCTTAATCTTCTCAGGATGTCTGTCTCGCCATGTATTGGTGTCATGCATAAGTTGTTCTTTTGGCCATTTGGCTTTTGGCCATTTGGGTTTTGGCTTTTGGCCATTTGTCTTTTGGCCTCAACGTTCCTTAATGAACCTGCATGGGATCCTGTCTAAATCTGCAGTGTTGAATCTCATGAACACATTAAATAAAATCATAAAATGCAAATAAAGCCAATATATGAAGAAATTTAATGTTTAGGCACAATATGGCATGTATGAATGATTATACCCTTTTGATCATGGAGATCAAATCAATCTTACCCTTACTGGAAAATTAGTGACCTGAATGTTTTTATGTCTTTTTGATCATGGAGATCAAGCCAGCCTTACCCTTACTGAAGAAGTAGTGAGGTGTTGGTTTGTAACTGTGATGGCTTGTTTGTGGTGAGAGAGGGATTTGGTAATAAGGATTTCAAGGTTTTAGGGTTCTTGAAAGAATTTGATATTCTAACAGTGTTGTGGCAAGGTTTATTCTCTCTTTTCCTCTCCTCTGGTTTGTGTGAAAAGAAGGTGATTATATAATGGAAATTAGGGTAAAGAAAATGGGTTTTGAATGTTCAATTGGGCCTCCAATGTTCACTTGAGTTCGTCACTTTCCAGGCTAAATCGTAGGGACTTAAGTGCAATTTTTGAAGTTGAAATGTGAAAACAAAATGTAGCCGACATCAAGAACTAATTCCTGTCTGAAAATCGGCTCAATCGGATAAACGGTGAATTAGTTATGAATTTTTGAAGTTTCAGCTCAGACAAACTTATTTTGGGCTCCAGTGTCAACTCTGACACGTTCTTCAATAAAAAACTGGTATTGATCGGTGCATAATTTGGTCTCGACTTTTGAAGAAACGTTGTAGATCTCTGAGTCAGTGACCTTGTGTAAAAATATGAGCCCAATCCGATAAAAATTGACCGAGTTATGAATTTTCGAAGTTTCGGCCCAGATGAAATAATATTCAGCATTCAGGATTTTCGGTGTGTCACACACTCTGAGCAAAAAATGAAGGCCTTTTGAACACCGTTCGAACTCGATGACTCCTGTGAAAATGTAGCCAACTCAATTTGTGAAATTTTGGCGCTGGAACCAGCTCGATACGATGAAAATCGACCAAGTTATGATTTTCTGAACATGACGCAAATAAACTTCTGTCACAAATTTTCTGTATGAAAATACTTGATAAATCCACATTTTTGAAGACCTTCTGATCGAAATTGGCTTCCAGCCGTGAGAGATGAAAACGTAGATAATGTCAAGACGGAAATTTGGCCACTGGAATGGGTTCAAAACGAGTCACGATCTTCAAGTTATGAATTTTTTAGCGCGTAAGAATTGCACTTTCAGCATACTTTTTCACCATATTTCTTCGAGAAAACTCACACATTCGGATACCTTCTTTAAAGAATTGACTCTTGAGCCGAACCTGAATTTGAGAATACGTTATCAGAGATATCTTGGCGAAAGAATACCTGAATATAACGCGCCGGGTTGGACTTGTGAATTTTTCTTGAAATATTTTGAGAAATATGGGAGGGAAAATTTTGGGGTACAACAGAATGGTATCCGTATCTGGAGCATATTTAAATTGTATCTAGAAGCTGCATTGAATGGGTATCAGAATGGAATCCGTATCTGGAGTGTATCTGAACTGTATCTGAAAGCTGAATCTGAATGAGTATCAGTATGGCATCCGTATCTGGAGCGTATCTGAATTGTATCTGAAAGCTGAATCTGAATGAGTATCAGAACGACATCTGTTTTTGGAGCGTATCTAAATTGTATCTAAAAGTCGTATTGAATGAGTATCATAATTGCATCCATATTTGGAGCGTATCTGAATTGTATTTAAAAGTTGTATTGAATGAGTATCTGAATGGCATCCGTATTGGGAGCGTATCTGAACTGCATCTGAAAGCTGAATCTGAACGAGTTTCATAATGGCGTACATATTTGGAGCGTATCTGAAAGCTAAATATGAATGACTATCAAAATGGATTCCGTATCTGTAGCGTATTTGGATTGTATCTGAAAGTTGAATCTGAATGAGTATCAGAATGGTATCAGTATCTGGAGCATATCTAAACTGTATCTGAAATCCATATTGAATGAGTATCAGAATGGCATCTGTATCTGGAGCGTATCTGAACTGTATCTGACAGTAGTATTGAATGAGTATCAGAATGGCATCAGTATCTGGAGCATATCTAAATTGTTTTTGGAAGCTGCATTGAATGAGTATCAGAATGGCATCCGTATCTTGAGCGTATATGAACTGTATCTGAAAGCCATATTGAATGAGTATCAGAATGGCATCCGTATCTGGAGCATATTTGAACTGTATCTGAAAGCTGTATTGAATGAGTATCAGAATGGCATCCGTATCTGGAGCGTATCTAAATTGTATCTGAAAGTTGATTCTGAATGAGTATCAGAAAGGCGTCCTTATCTGGAGAGTATCTGAACTGTATCTAAAAGCTGAATCTGAATGAGTATCAGGATAGCATATGTATCTAGAGCGTATCTGGACTGTATCTGAAAGCTGAATTTGAATGACTATCAGAATTGAATCCGTATCTGCAATGTATCTGAACTGTATCTGAAAGTCGTATTGAATGAGTATCAGAATGGCATCCATATCTGGAGTGTATCTGAACTATATCTGACAGCTGTATTAAATGAGTATCAGAATTGCATTTGTATTTGGAGCGTATCTGAACTGTATCTGGAAGCTGCTTTGAATGAGTATCAGAATGGCATCCGTATCTGGAGTGTATCTGAAATGCATCTAAAAGCTGAATCTGTATGAGTATCAGAATGGCATCCGTATCTGGAGCATATTTGAACTGTATCTGAAAGGGAATCATCTTTATTTAGAATGTTTCCGTTGGGGATTCCAATTTTGTTGTTTTGAGGAGAAATCCATTGGGGAACATGAAATGTTTGTTAAACGAGCTAGTGAATTATTTTAAGATGTCAGAGCAATGATTGGAGATTCTTGCTCTTCCGGGGATACAAGAACTCTTGACATTACAAGGCTGTAAGCTAAGGATGTGGCAGTGACCTTTTAATAGGATGCCCTTGCCTCTGTACCTGCTGGAGAAAGTATCTGCGGAGGTTTTGTGGATGGTTTGAGTATCATCCTTACTCCTGGGGTTTTGAGTAGATGTTGATTAGGGCGATAAGTATCCAACTGATATACAAATGACGAGATAACGGGACATAGTTTAAATCCCTACTTTTTCCTGGACTGTCCATTCAGATTTTCAATCCAACGAGATACCTTTTTTTGCCCAAGCCGCCTTTTCAGGTTTTCGACTTGCCGGGTGTATAGCTTTATTTATATATCCCTAATTTTTGCCTAGGCCAATCGACCTAGCGGGTCTTTTTCATGCGTCGTATATTCTGACTATGTCTGTGTTCATCGGGTGTAGAGGATTTTCATTGTCTATAGTAGAAAGTGTTGTCACACTTCCATAAGATGTTTATGTGATTGCATGTGTCCTTTCAATGTGGGAGCCTGTGTGGGGCTGCTTCAGGATGAATCTGGTGCCCCTGAAGTTTGATCAAGTTTCTGACAGTCTTGAATTTCCTAGGTATCTTTTCTAATAAATGTCATGGAAGGTGTTGTACCCCAAAATTTGCCCTCCCATATTCTTCAAAGTTTATCAAAAATCATCCTCAAATGGTTCAAGACTTCTCAAAGATTGCACAGTCAAACATCCTCCTAAGCCAGTCAAAAACTAGGGTTTTGGTTCTTGCAAGGAAGTTGAGGTTTTCAAGGTCTCAATCAAGTCCCATAGGCCTATACACATTGCCAAGCATCTACATGTCAAATTTCAAGACTCACAGGGCTAATTGCACAGTCAAAAGCCCTAGTTGCTCCACAATCAACTGCAGGGGCAAAATGGTCATTTGGCAGTCAAAAGTCAAAATTTTTGGTCAACATCTTATTTTGAAGCCACAATCATCATTTGATCAAGTCTTGATCATGATTCCACAAGCATGGCTCAAAAATGATCAAAGATGCAAAAGTTGCTATTTTTGGACAGCTGAAAAGTCAACTGTAACTTGACCAGAGCATAACTTTTTCATGGTTCATCAGAAAAATCCCATCCAATGCTAATTTTGAAGGGGATGACATTTCCTACAACTCATCTTCACATTCCAAATCCAAGAAATGCTCTCACAAAAAGTTATCAATTTCTACATTATAGGTCAATTTCAAAAGTCAACAAAAAGGCACTTTAAGTCAAAGACCATAACATGCGATTGGTAAATCAAAATGACATGGGACCAAAGGCATTGGTTAGAGGACTTCAAGACCTTTCCAAAATGTCCAAGAACATGTTCATAGCTTCAAAATTGAGCAAGATATGCATTGGAGAAGTTGAGAAATTTTTGGGAATTTGCAAAAGTCAACTTTGCCCAAAACACTTCATTTTTGCTAATGGGCCTCAAATTCTTTCTTGAAACATTGTCCAAGGCCTATGCACGACCCATTGAGCTTAAATTGATTTATTTTCTTATTTTTAACTAATTAATTGAATTTTTTATTAATATTAATTCATTTAATTCATTTAATTGTAGGAAAATTCAAAAGATATGGTTTTCAAATCTTTTTGTGATGCAATTGAACTCAAGACAAGCTGAAGATCTCGTGTACACATCAAGGGGACAAAATCTCCCAATTTGGCAAGGTTTTTCAATCAAAAAGATTGAAAAATATTTGATTGAAAATCAAAGATGCAAAACATAATGCCATGGATCTTTTGCCCAAAGATTTAACCTAATTCATTCCATTACATATACTGAAGCTAAACCTAAATCCATTCGTGTGCAAAAACTGCTGCAGAATCCATAACCATATTGAGTTTTTTTCAAGAAAATTGCCAAATCGTTCTCTCACTTCCAGGCCAATTCAAGGCATCTTCTTGATTCTAACACATTGCATAAGTCTCCAGGAATACATTGCAATCGAAAACAAGCCTTAAAGCTCCAGGAATCACCTCAAACAGACTCACGGTTTGACATTTGTGTTCGTAATCATAATTCATATTCCATGCGCATTTAACATGATTTATTGGTTGTCTTGCATTGCTTGAGTCCACAGGAAGCTAATGATATTAATCAATTGGATTATAACGCACATGATCGTGACTTGCCATTAACGAATCTTAGGGTTCTTAAGGTCTTGAATTAGGGCTTTACAGCACAGGCAAAATTGGAACCTCCCATGCCCATGGTTGAAACCGTCTGAACGTGACGAACACAATAGATACCTCGCGCCATATTTATATAGCTTGGATTTCTATTCGCTATTATTGGCAGTTTTACTTTGTGGGGGTTTAAAACCCCCCGCTAATTGCTTTTGTTTTACAGGGAAACGAGGAAGAAGATAATAGGTGTAAGCGCGTGGTTGGCTGGTTCAAAAGATGGCGCGCGTTTCATTTATGTTCTAGCATAATTATTGTTTTCATATTTTAATTTCATTATCCATTATACTTACAAACGCGTTCAAGTGGTTTAGTGGTAAATGTGCTGGCATATGACTATTGGGACCTGGGTTCGATTCCCAGGTCCCCCAAACGCTTGTTAATATTTTTTCTAACCTAATCCTGTGCAGACATCCTCAAAGCATCCATTCAGTTGATAGAGCCAGTCGAGTTGAGTCCCTGCCAGGCTATCCTGAAAGAAGTGAATCCACAAATTCTTGTCAGCCGTGTAGGGCTGGATCCTCCTTATGTAAGACCTGAGATGCAGCTTAGGACAGGATGCCCCGTCGTACTTGGCAAAGGCAGGTGCCTTGAATTTGCGCGGGATTACTACCCCAGAAGACAGACCTAGATCCTCGAAGTCTAGGCCGGGCACCTTTTGTATCTCCATGGCGCTTAGCCGGTCTTCCAACTGTTTATACATGTCCTCAGCCGCAGGGTACTGCTCATCATTGTAATCGGTCTCGTTGTCGGAGACCACTGGACTAGGAACCTCCCTTTCTTGGGGACTGTCTTTCCCAACAGATGGGGTGGTCTGCTCAACTTCATTTCGTGATCCATTCCCAGATTTGCGTCTAGGGTTGAACAGCACCGTCCTCTTCTTCTTCTTTTTCAAAAGCAGGGTCTTCAGATCTTGTTGCCCCTGGGCCAAACTCATGATCAACTCTTGGAATTGGGCATTCTGGGACTGGAGGGCCTGGATGGATTGCTCAGTAGATGTTTCCGGATTCATGATGAGACTGCTGAAATAAACAGCAAAGAAGGCAAGCAACCTGTAGAAAAAGGGTACCTGTTATGCAATGATATGTATGTATGCATGCGATGTTTTCAAGGATCTCGCGGGGTAAACAAGAAATTTGTTAGAGTTTGCATTTTGTAGCTTGATGGAAGGACCTTCATGTTGTTGAGAGTCCTTCTTCAAGAGTCAAGGCTCACCATATCGAGTGGGTCATAGCCCCTGACAACCTTGGCTAGAGGAAAATAAATCCCCTTTTCCCCTTGCCAGACATGTTGGTTCATCATGACCTGCATCACAAGCCCTTGAGATCCTTGAAATGGGTTAGTCCTTATGCGGGATGCATGCAATGGTATGATGTTATGCTATGCATGGGGTAATGTAGGTAAACCCTGTTATGAGTCCCAATTAAGGACTATAAACAAAACCTGCAAGAAACTCAAGTGTCAGATAACAAGCATGCAAGTAGTCAAGTATGAAAGCACACAAGTCACACCACAGCCCTTAGAGTTTAGGCCAGCATGGGGTCTGGGTATTACCCTCTTGAAGTTGGTGGGCTCAAACCTGTCCTATCAAAGTAATCGGGTTCTAAGGGTCCCAATATCATTGGATTTCTTTCATTGTTCATCGTTTCGATTTAGCCACTGAACTGGCGACCGAAATATTCCAAGAAAACAACCCTCAATTGAGTGCAGTATCGAGTATCAACCAACCTTGGACTGCACCAAAGTCAGTTATCTCACTACCCTAAAGAGGCCAAGATGGTTCAATTAAGGTTCCTAAGGTCAGTTGATGCTTCACGACACCACGCGGCGGCCCCGTACTCTCCTTGACTAGACTCAAGGGTTACCGGTACACACCAAAGTGCCACATCAACGTAGCAGACTGCTTCAACCATGTCGGTATACCCCGCACAGTTCCCTCACAGCCTTGTTTCTACTTTCTAAGAAGGTATCCCCAGATCCGGGTTAGGATCTATAGAACTCCCAAGACAGGCCCACAATTTAAAGCAAACAATTCAGACAATTGAAAACACAAGTGATCTTAGTCCTAAGGTACACCTCACTTTAAAATATTCCCCAGCAGAGTCGCCAGTTCTATGATCGGTGGATCTGGAACTGACTGTTTAACGCTGGTTCGCGAAATGTCGCGGAAGCAAGAGTCGCCACCGTCTTTTATTTTCTCCAACATGGACAGGACAAAAGCACAGCAAAATTCCTTATGAGATAGTTTTCTCGGTTCGGGAGGTAGATTTATAGAAAGGGAAGGTGTTAGCACCCTTTCTATCCATGGTTATCCATGGGCTCTTAGATACTTGCTCATTGTGTTTTCAAAAGTGTTTGCTTTTCAATTGTGAGTGAGTTTGAAAAAGTTTCGTTTAAAGATTTCAGATCGACTCTTGTATCAGTCCTCAAGAGTGTTTGAAAAATTGTTTTGAAAGCTTTTTGAAAGTGTCGGTGTGAAAAGAGTTTGATTTGTTTTTGAATAGAGCAAGTATCTACGAGTCATCTACTTACCCTAAGGAATTAGGCTGTGCAAATGTCCTTTAAGTAGTGCCATCCCACCATTGAGAGATAGGCAGCACCACCGTTGGAGGTGTTCGGGTCAATTCGTTTGTTGGGACAGTGTGGTCACCAGAGCAACAGTAGGACACCTTAGAAGCTACCCTTATGCCATGGGTCATGGACATAAGGACTTACTAAAACGTCCTATACTCGATGACCACGTTTCGAGGGCAAGGCAACAGTGAGATGTACCCTAAGAGTGGTGTGTGAATCTGTGTGTTGTTTTCATGTTTAGCAATTATCTTTGATCATGCATTATGGTGAGCTACGCTTGTTTTTTTTGGGCCATTCATTCTTTCATGCAATTATAATTAAAAGGTGCGGAAAATTAAAAGACGGAAAGCTAAAATCCTACGCTATTACAAGGCGCGGGTCTATACATCGCCAAATTAACAAAGACCTGTTTTGAATAAAAATGCGGAAAGTAAATAAATTCCTAATTACTATTACAAGGCTTGAGCAACTACATAATATTTGAAAGAAAATAAATAAGAATAAATACGCGAAGAGAAATTAGAATCGAATGTTCGAGGGCATTGAACCCTTTTGAAATTAAATTGAAATTAGAAAAGCTAATTAATTATTAAATTAAAGAAAAGAAATGTTTTTAGGTTTGTGTTTTGTATATGTGAAATAAAGAAAATTAATTAGAAGTTAAATGGAACCCTAATTCTAAGTATTTAAAAAAAAATTAAAGTTTAACCTAATTTACTAAATATTTAATATACATGTTTATTTACAAAATAATTAATAATTAATAATAATAATGAGAAAATTATTTATTTAAAGATAAAAAGAAAGATAAAAAGTTAGAAACCCTAATTTCTACATATTTATTTATTTAAGAAAAAAGTGTTAAAATTGAAAAACTTAATTTATTAAACTAAATTTATTATTTAAAGTTTATTTACAAAAAATAATAGTGAAATAATAATAATTAACAATAAACATTTTTTTATTTTTTTATATTTTTATATTTATTATGAAAATTATTTTATGGAATTAAAAGAAAACAATTAAAAACAATTAAAAGAATAAAAAGGAAAAACAAATAAAAATTAAAAATTGAGCAAACCATGGGGGTGTCTGGCCCTTTTAGGAGGTGTATTGGAGGCAATTTGCATTCTTTGGCCATTGAATTGGGTTTCATGGCCATTTGTGTTCTGGCTGTTGGCCATTTGTGTTCTGGCCTCAACGTTCCTTAATCTTCTCAGGATGTCTGTCTCGCCATGTATTGGTGTCATGCATAAGTTGTTCTTTTGGCCATTTGGCTTTTGGCCATTTGGGTTTTGGCTTTTGGCCATTTGCCTTTTGGCCTCAACGTTCCTTAATGAACCTGCATGGGATCCTGTCTAAATCTGCAGTGTTGAATCTCATGAACACATTAAATAAAATCATAAAATGCAAATAAAGCCAATATATGAAGAAATTTAATGTTTAGGCACAATATGGCATGTATGAATGATTATACCCTTTTGATCATGGAGATCAAATCAATCTTACCCTTACTGGAAAATTAGTGACCTGAATGCTTTTATGCCTTTTGGATCATGGAGATCAAGCCAGCCTTACCCTTACTGAACAAGTAGTGAGGTGTTGGTTTGTAACTGTGATGGCTTGTTTGTGGTGAGAGAGGGATTTGGTAATAAGGATTTCAAGGTTTTAGGGTTCTTGAAAGAATTTGATATTCTAACAGTGTTGTGGCAAGGTTTATTCTCTCTTTTCCTCTCCTCTGGTTTGTGTGAAAAGAAGGTGATTATATAATGGAAATTAGGGTAAAGAAAATGGGTTTTGAATGTGCAATTGGGCCTCCAATGTTCACTTGAGTTCGTCACTTTCCAGGCTAAATCGTAGGGACTTAAGTGCAATTTTTGAAGTTGAAAGGTGAAAACAAAATGTAGCCGACATCAAGAACTAATTCCTGTCCGAAAATCGGCTCAATCGGATAAACGGTGAATGAGTTATGAATTTTTGAAGTTTCAGCTCAGACAAACTTATTTTGGGCTCCAGTGTCGACTCTGACACGTTCTTCAATAAAAAACTGGTATTGATCGGTGCATAATTTGGTCTCGACTTTTGAAGAAAAGTTGTAGATCTCTGAGTCAGTGACCTTGTGTAAAAATATGAGCCCAATCCGATAAAAATTGACCGAGTTATGAATTTTCGAAGTTTCGGCCCAGATGAAATAATATTCAGCATTCAGGATTTTCGGCGTGTCACACACTCTGAGCAAAAAATGAAGGCCTTTTGAACACCGTTCGAACTCGATACCTCCTGTGAAAATGTAGCCAACTCAATTTGTGAAATTTTGGCGCTGGAATCAGCTCGATACGATGAAAGTCGACCAAGTTATGATTTTCTGAACATGACGCAAATAAACTTCTGTCACAAATTTTATGTACGAAAATACTTGATAAATCCACATTTTTGAAGACCTTCTGATCGAAATTGGCTTCCAGCCGTGAGAGATGAAAACGTAGATAATGTCAAGACGGAATTTTGGCCACCGGAATGGGTTCAAAACGAGTCACGATCTTCAAGTTATGAATTTTTTAGCGCGTAAGAACTGCACTTTCAACACACTTTTTCACCACATTTCTTCGAGAAAACTCACACATTCGGATACCTTCTTTAAAGAATTGACTCTTGAGCCGAACCTGAATTTGAGAATACGTTATCAGAGATATCTTGGCGAAAGAATACCTGAATATGACGCGCCGGGTTGGACTTGTGAATTTTTCTTGAAATATTTTGAGAAATATGGGAGGGCAAATTTTGGGGTACAACAGAATGGTATCCGTATCTGGAGCATATTTAAACTGTATCTAGAAGCTGCATTGAATGGGTATCAGAATGGAATCCGTATCTGGAGTGTATCTGAACTGTATCTGAAAGCTGAATCTGAATGTGTATCAGTATGGCATCCGTATCTGGAGCGTATCTGAATTGTATCTGAAAGCTGAATCTGAATGAGTATCAGAACGACATCTGTTTTTGGAGCGTATCTAAATTGTATCTAAAAGTCGTATTGAATGAGTATCAGAATTGCATCCATATTTGGAGCGTATCTGAATTGTATTTAAAAGTTGTATTGAATGAGTATCTGAATGGCATCCGTATTGGGAGCGTATCTGAACTGCATCTGAAAGCTGAATCTGAACGAGTTTCATAATGGCGTCCATATTTGGAGCGTATCTGAAAGCTAAATATGAATGACTATCAGAATGGATTCCGTATCTGGAGCGTATTTGGATTGTATCTGAAAGTTGAATCTGAATGAGTATCAGAATGGTATCAGTATCTGGAGCATATCTAAACTGTATCTGAAATCCATATTGAATGAGTATCAGAATGGCATCTGTATCTGGAGCGTATCTGAACTGTATCTGACAGTAGTATTGAATGAGTATCAGAATGGCATCCGTATCTGGAGCATATCTAAATTGTGTCTGGAAGCTGCATTGAATGAGTATCAGAATGGCATTCGTATCTTGAGCGTATATGAACTGTATCTGAAAGCCATATTGAATGAGTATCAGAATGGCATCCGTATCTGGAGCATATTTGAACTGTATCTGAAAGCTGTATTGAATGAGTATCAGAATGGCATCCGTATCTGGAGCGTATCTAAATTGTATCTGAAAGTTGATTCTGAATGAGTATCAGAAAGGCGTCCTTATCTGGAGAGTATCTGAACTGTATCTAAAAGCTGAATCTGAATGAGTATCAGGATAGCATATGTATCTAGAGCGTATCTGGACTGTATCTGAAAGCTGAATTTGAATGACTATCAGAATTGAATCCATATCTGCAATGTATCTGAACTGTATCTGAAAGCCGTATTGAATGAGTATCAGAATGGCATCCATATCTGGAGTGTATCTGAACTATATCTGACAGTTGTATTAAATGAGTATCAGAATTGCATTTGTATCTGGAGCGTATCTGAACTGTATCTGGAAGCTGCTTTGAATGAGTATCAGAATGGCATCCGTATCTGGAGTGTATCTGAAATGCATCTAAAAGCTGAATCTGAATGAGTATCAGAATGGCATCCGTATCTGGAGCATATCTGAACTGTATCTGAAAGGGAATCATCTTTATTTAGAATGTTTTCGTTTGGGATTCCAGTTTTGTTGTTTTGAGGAGAAATCCATTGGGGAACATGAAATGTTTGTTAAACGAGCTAGTGAATTATTTTAAGATGTCAGAGCAATGATTGGAGATTCTTTCTCTTCCGGGGATACAAGAACTCTTGACATTACAAGGTTGTAAGCTAAGGATGTGGCAGTGACCTTTTAATAGGACGCCCTTGCCTCTGTACCTGCTGGAGAAAGTATCTGTGGAGGTTTTGTGGATGGTTTGAGTATCATCCTTACTCCTGGGGTTTTGAGTAGATGTTGATTAGGGCGATAAGTATCCAACTGATATACAAATGACGAGATAACGGGACATAGTTTAAATCCCTACATTTTCCTGGACTGTCCATTCAGATTTTCAATCCAACGAGATACCTTTTTTTGCCCAAGCCGCCTTTTCAGGTTTTTGACTTGCCGGGTGTATAGCTTTATTTATATATCCCTAATTTTTTCCTAGGCCAATCGACCTAGCGGGTCTCTTTCATGCGTCGTATATTCTGACTATGTCTGTGTTCATCGGGTGTAGAGGATTTTCATTGTCTATAGTAGAAAGTGTTGTCACACTTCCATAATATGTTTATGTGATTGCATGTGTCCTTTCAATGTGGGAGCCTGTGTGGGGCTGCTTCAGGATGAATCTGGTGCCCCTGAAGTTTGATCAAGTTTCTGACAGTCTTGAATTTCCTAGGTATCTTTTCTAATAAATGTCATGGAAGGTGTTGTACCCCAAAATTTGCCCTCCCATATTCTTCAAAGTTTATCAAAAATCATCCTCAAATGGTTCAAGACTTCTCAAAGATTGCACAGTCAAACATCCTCCTAAGCCAGTCAAAAACTAGGGTTTTGGTTCTTGCAAGGAAGTTGAGGTTTTCAAGGTCTCAATCAAGTCCCATAGGCCTATACACATTGCCAAGCATCTACATGTCAAATTTCAAGACTCACAGGGTCCAATTGCACAGTCAAAAGCCCTAGTTGCTCCACAATCAACTGCAGGGGCAAAATGGTCATTTGGCAGTCAAAAGTCAAAAATTTTGGTCAACATCTTATTTTGAAGCCACAATCATCATTTTATCAAGTCTTGATCATGATTCCACAAGCATGGCTCAAAAATGATCAAAGATGCAAAAGTTGCTATTTTTGGACAACTGAAAAGTCAACTGTAACTTGACCAGAGCATAACTTTTTCATGGTTCATCAGAAAAATCCCATCCAATGCTAATTTTGAAGGGGATGACATTTCCTACAACTCATCTTCACATTCCAAATCCAAGAAATGCTCTCACAAAAAGTTATCAATTTCTATATTATAGGTCAATTTCAAAAGTCAACAAAAAGGCACTTTAAGTCAAAGACCATAACTTGCGATTGGTAAATCAAAATGACATGGGACCAAAGGCATTGGTTAGAGGACTTCAAGACCTTTCCAAAATGTCCAAGAACATGTTCATAGCTTCAGAATTGAGCAAGATATGCATTGGAGAAGTTGAGAAATTTTTGGGAATTTGCAAAAGTCAACTTTGCCCAAAACACTTCATTTTTGCTAATGGGCCTCAAATTCTTTCTTGAAACATTGTCCAAGGCCTATGCACGACCCATTGAGCTTAAATTGATTTATTTTCTTATTTTTAACTAATTAATTGAATTTTTTATTAATATTAATTCATTTAATTCATTTAATTGTAGGAAAATTCAAAAGATATGGTTTTCAAATCTTTTTGTGATGCAATTGAACTCAAGACAAGCTGAAGATCTCGTGTACACATCAAGGGGACAAAATCTCCCAATTTGGCAAGGTTTTTAAATCAAAAAGATTGAAAAATATTTGATTGAAAATCAAAGATGCAAAACATAATGCCATGGATCTTTTTCCCAAAGATTTAACCTAATTCATTCCATTACATATACTGAAGCTAAACCTAAATCCATTCGTGTGCAAAAACTGCTGCAGAATCCATAACCATATTGAGTTTTTTTCAAGAAAATTGCCAAATCGTTCTCTCACTTCCAGGCCAATTCAAGGCATCTTCTTGATTCTAACACATTGCATAAGTCTCCAGGAATACATTGCAATCGAAAACAAGCCTTAAAGCTCCAGGAATCACCTCAAACAGACTCACGGTTTGACATTTGTGTTCGTAATCATAATTCATATTCCATGCGCATTTAACATGATTTGTTGGTTGTCTTTCATTGCTTGAGTCCACAGGAAGCTAATGATATTAATCAATTGGATTATAACGCACATGATCGTGACTTGCCATTAACGAATCTTAGGGTTCTTAAGGTCTTGAATTAGGGCTTTACAGCACAGGCAAAATTGGAACCTCCCATGCCCATGGTTGAAACCGTCTGAACGTGACGAACACAATAGATACCTCACGCCATATTTATATAGCTTGGATTTCTATTCGCTATTATTGGCAGTTTTACTTTGTGGGGGTTTAAAACCCCCGCTAATTGCTTTTGTTTTACAGGGAAACGAGGAAGAAGATACTAGGTGTAAGCACGTGGTTGGCTGGTTCAAAAGATGGCGCGCGTTTCATTTATGTTCCAGCATAATTATTGTTTTCATATTTTAATTTCATTATCCATTATACTTACAAACGCGTTCAAGTGGTTTAGTGGTAAATGTGCTGGCATATGACTATTGGGACCTGGGTTCGATTCCCAGGTCCCCCAAACGCTTGTTAATATTTTTTCTAACCTAATCCTGTGCAGACATCCTCAAAGCATCCATCATACATCTCAAGCAATCAGCCTGCCAAGTTGCCACTAACGCCAATCTGATGGCCATGAGGCGTGGACCATGGTGTTCCCAGTCAATACTTGCACACTTGATTCCAAAAGTCAAACAGGCTCGATTCTTAATGGGCCTAAATTTCCAGAACTAAACCTCCATTGGGTCCATCAACACCCCCCTGGTTTATTTTCCTTTTTATTTTCTTTCTCTTTTTAATTCTTTTAATTATTATTATTATTATTATTATTAACTAACAAATTATTTTTTATAATAAAATCAGAAACTTAAAATATTTGTATTATTATTATTATTATTAAATTTCACCTTAATTATTATTTTTGTAAATAAAATACTAACAAATTAATTAGTTTAATTAGGTAATTTTAACTTTTTTTTACAATGAATAAAAACAATCTAGAATTAGGGTTTTCTTGACTTTTAATTTCTTTTATTTTTATTTTCATTAAAGACTTAAAAAACACAAAAAAACATTTTTTTCTTTTTAATTAAATAATTAATTAGTACTAGGTTTATTATTTTAATTAAATTGCAAAAAAGGACAAAACTTAAATTCTTTTCTCAAAAAGGGTCAAAACCCTAAGAACGTCCTGATTAAATTTCTATTCGCGCATTATTATCTATTTTTGATTATTTATGTATCTGCTCAAAGGATGTAATAGTTAATTAGGATTTTATTGCTTTCTTTACTTTCCGCATTTATTTTCCAAAACGGGTTATGTTTTTGGCGATGTATAGACCCGCGCCTTGTAATAGTGTAGATTTACCTTTCTGCACTTTATTTTCCGCACTCTTAACTGTTAATATGCATGCAAGACTTGGATGAAAATTAAAAACAACTCGTAGATCACCATGATACATGTATAAGATAATATAACATGAAAACAACACACAAGCACATGCCACTCCTAGGGTACGCCTCATTGGTTGCCTCGAACGTGGTCGTCAAGTATAGGGTGTCTTAGAGGTCGCCCTCCTGTCTAAAGATCTTGTTGCCTCAAAATGGTTGCCTCAGATAAAAAAGGATCTAGGACATTAGGGTTACTTCTAAGGTGTCCTACTATTGCTTCGGTGACCACATTGTCCCTTATAATCGAATTGACCCGAATACCTCCAACGACGGTGCTACCTACTTCTCAATAGTGGGATAGTACTGTCTAAAGGACTCTTACACAGCCTAATTCCTTAGAGTAGGTAGATTCTCCTGGGTACTTGCTCTCTTAAACAAACAAAACAACTTTTTGCACTGACACTTTCAAAAAGTTTTCAAGCAAATTTTTCATACACTCTTGAGGACAGATACAAGAGTTACTTAGAAATTTTTCAAACGAAACTTTTTCAAAACCCACACACACTTGAAAAGCAAACAATTTTGAAAACATAAGAGCAAGTACCTAAGAGCCCGTGGATAACCACAGATAGAAAGGGTGCTAACACCTTCCCTTTCTATAAATCTACCTCCCGAACCGAGAGACATCTCAAAGAAGGAATTTTGCTGTGCTTTTGTCCTTTCCATGTTGGAGAACATAAAAGAAGGTGGCGACTCTTGCTTACCGCGACATTTCGCGAACCAGCATTTCAAAAACAGTCAGTTCTATTTCCACCGATCACAGAAGGATTCGAAGACATGATACTGACACCATCTGATACTACAGGCATAGACAAGCAATTTGGTGGTACCAAAGTTTCAAATTTCACAGTGATTTTTGTCGGAATCCCCGATCAATGTAATAGGCCCCGAGTGTTTCAAATGGAGATCTGCCCCTGGGTATTCAGCACCTTTGAGGAATTCTTTGCATATAGGCTTGACTGCCCCGGATTAACCAGACACCATGTGATGCCCCTTGATTATGAAAGGCCTGTTATTGGGAATGTTTTTTTTGTCTGAGGTGATTATGTCCATTGAGAGGATCTTTGTTCACTGAATATTCGTTGTGTGAATTTCTCTATTGTTTGAACAATTAGCCATATGCAAACAATGTCATTTAAAGAATGAAAAGCTTATGTCTGTCTTGAAGTTTGAAAATTCATTTTTTAGTAAAAAAAACAAATTTTGTAAGAGTGTGATATCAACTTAATATTTGTAGCAAGTCCTACAGGAGTCAGGATATCCTTTTGTAACAGTATGCTTCTGAACTATCCCATGCTTCAGCTAGGACTTTTAAGGGTTGTAGAGTGGCCTGGTTCACGGTTTAAGGAACAAAGGATAAAGGCTCAAAACTTATTTGTACCCACCCGTTCTTTTTGATGTTCTTCAGCCCTAAACTCAGTTAATTGTGCATTTTGAATCCCAATTGAGTTCTGAAATCATTGCTTTAATACTTGGTGATGGTTCAGAAATTGAATGTTTATTATGAGAAGGCAGTCATTTTTTTCAACACTCCTTTTTGTTGAGGACTTGTAGAAACCTCCTTTTTTTTACTTTATTATCCCTGCCTTTTGCCTGAACTGTTTCCTTTGCGATTACAGCCAACGGGATGCCCCAGTTTTTCTTAAGTCTCCTTCATAGGTTTTGACTTAGCGGGCTTTTATTTTGAGAGATGATGACTTCATGTCTTAATGATTATGTGGAACCATCACTATCTTTTGGAGAGCATCTTCTACACTATTTGTCTTGTATGGAGATAAAGCTTGCGACTGAATGCACTTATGAATTAACTCTGAAAGCTACCCTGCCCCAGGTTATGATTAAGGGTTTTAATTTGTATGAAAAGAAAAAATCCTACTTCTTAGGCTCAAAGGGGTTGACTAGGGGTTATCTTCCTTATAACTCCACTATTTAGGATTTGAAACAACGCATGTACATCGTCAGCGGGGTCTGTTTAAAAGCATATTGTAGAGATTGTGGTATCATTTTCGTCATCCTCTCTCTAAAGGCTTACAACTTTTAATCAAGACTTGAATATCACAAAAAGGAAGTAAGAACGCAATTTTGAAATAGTGAATACGAATGAATTGATTCAATACAAATGTATGCGATGCATTGATAAAATAATAAAGTTTGACATAAATAAGTGTTCGAACAAAAATCAAATTACAATTTGAAAAATTCAAATGAATAAAAAGCCCCTTTCTCTGAACTTGTCACTTCAGATGGTGTGCCTTTGAGGGATGGAAAAAGAATTTAGTCTAATTACCTTATGTGAACTCCAACACTCCTTCATTGATCAGGTCTTGAATTTTGTTCTTCAACGCCCAAGAACTATTAGTGTAATGTCCAGGACTGTTGGAGTAGTATGCACACCTTGAATTTGGATTGTACCTTGGGGAGGTAGTGTTGGGATTCTGAGGGGGATCCTTTAACGTAACCAGCTTATCCTCCAATACCTGATGCATTGCTTGAGTCAAGGACATGTTGATTTTGGTGAATTTCCTCTTGGGATTGTCTTGCTTTTGCTGATTACCCTGTTGTGGTTGGCGAGATCGTTGTTCGACCCTTGGCGTAACAGCCGTATGAAAAGGCCTACTCTCCAATCTAACTTTTTGTCCCATCAGGGGTTGATGAATGACTTGATCCCTAGCCTCGACAGTTTACGACATACGGTTGCATCCGTCTTGATGAAGCTTGCTGATAAGAAACCTTAACTCTTCTTGTTCCCGAGCTAAACTTCGGATAAGATCCATTTGCCCCATCATCTGGATTCTCATTGCTTCTACCTCATCTTGCAGTTGTTCCAACTAGTCATCCTTATTGTTGTCGGGATGTTTCTTGGTCAAGTTCCCGTTGAGGAGTGTTTTCAATTCTTCCTACCCTTTGGATAGGTTGAGGAACATTTCCATGAACTAAGACTCTTGAGTTTTGAGATCTCTGTTGTCTTCTTTGAGAGCCATTTTCTTTGTTGAAATAAACAAGGAGAAAATAAGAGGCGTGTACTAGAAAGCCTGTTATGATATGACATGCATGCAATGTTTTCAAGGATCTCGTGGGGTAAACAAGAAAGTGTTAGGAGTTGAATGCAGCTTTGATTAAAGAACTTCATATTTTTGAATGTCCTTTTACGAGAATCAAGCTCACCATATCGAGTGGGTCATAGCCCCTAACTCAAGGTGTCGTGTTTTGGTCTTTTAAAGGCATTGGCTAGAGGAAAATAAATCCCCTTGCCCCTTGTTAGACGCCTGGTTCATCATAACTTGCATCACAGACCCTTGAGATCCTTGAAATGGTTAAGGAGATGCTATGGTATGATGTTATGATGTGTGATGCTATGCATCAAGAAAAATGCAGGGTGATAAAGACAAGTATGTCTTGCAAGAAAACCAGTTTATTGGATAATGACTATAAACAAATCCTATAAGGACATCATGTTGTTAGATAATAAAACTCTGCAAGTAGTTCAAGTTGAAAGCAAACAAGTCACACAAATAGCCTTAGGTTCAAAGGCTTGAATAGGATTTGTAGGTAAGTACCCTCTTGAAGTTTCATTTGGCTCAACCTATCCTATTAATAGTAATCGGGATCTAAGGAGTCTCATATCACTGGCCTTTCTTTTAGGCATTTTTCTAGCTCAAGTGTTGAAGTATTGCGGCCAAAATATCCCAAAAGTCCAATCTCAATGAGTGTAGCATCGAGTATCAACTAATCTTCGGTCGGAACCAAAGCCAACCATCTCACTACTTTCTAATGGCTTAAGATGAGTCAATTAAAGGTTCTAAAGGCCAGTTAGCGCTTAATGACACTAAGGAAGCCTGATGTTATCCTTGACTGACTCAAGAAACATTAGTACAAACCAAAGTATCACGCTAACGTGGCTATCACTTCGTCCATATCAATCTACGCCGTACAACTTCCACGATTTATTGCTACTTACCTAATAATGTGCCCCAGATCCGGGTGTAGGATCTTTTAGTAACAACCCAAAACAAACCCTCAAAAGTAAAGCAGACAAAACATACAAGGTAAAGTAGTTAAAAGTGAACTAGACTCTAAGGTAACCCCACTTTTTATCACATCCCCAACAGAGTCGCCAGTTCTATGATACGGTGGCAGAACCGAATGTTATATACTGGTTTTACGTTTGTGTTTGCAAATGTTGCGGTAAGCTAGAGTCACCACCGACTTTTCTTTTATCCAAATTAAGGAAAGGGTGAAAAGAACAAAAAAAAGACCTTTTTCGAGATTATTCTGAGTAAGGGGGTAGATTATGGAAAGGAGAGGTGTTAGTACCCTTTCCATCCATAGTTATCTACGGGCTCTTAGAGGTTTGCTCATTTTGAAAGTACTTTATGCTTTGTGTATTTGAAAATGTTTTGAAAATGCCTTAGTATGGAAAAATTTATAATGTTTCTCGGGAATATGGAGAAAGTATACAAAGTGTCTTGAAAATGTTCTTGAAAAGTAGTATTTGTGTAAGTGCAAAATATTTTGAGCAAACTTCTAACAACTATCTACTTTTATACTCGAAAAGGGTCGTTCTTTTCCTGCTATCCTTTAGACAGTGCTATCCTACTATTAGTGAGTAGGTAGCCTTATCATTGGATGTATACGGGACATTTGAAGGGACGTTACAGTCACGAAGGCAATTTATGGAGATACTTTAGCAATTTTATTTAGGGACTAGATCATTTAATGAAAAGGCAACTGTATGGTCATCGAGGGACTATGATCTTTTTATTTATGGGTCTTTCCTAAAACGTTTCTGCCTCATGACTGTTTTATTTCTAAAGGAAACCAGAGTGGAATACCCTAGAGGTGCATATGTGCAATGTGTGTTGTGTTCAGTTATTTATGTATTATGTTAAGTTTGCTAACGTTTTGTTATTAGTCTTGTCAAACATGCCTAGTTACTAGCAGTTAATATATATACAGGAAAATGTAAAATGCGAAAAATAAACCCTACGCTATTACATGGCTTTGGGGAGAGGGATATTTACAATGTACAAAATTTGGGAGAATAAAAAAATAAGGAAAGCGGTAAAAATCCTAATTTAACCAATTACATACTGTCAACACATACAATAATGTAAAAATGCGAAAAATAAATAACGCGCGAAAGATTGAAAGTTCGTCTAAACAAAACTAATAAGAACAATCTTTTTTTTGTTGTTTTTTATTTAAGAAAAATAGTCAATTATCCTAAAGTCTATATAATAAAATTAAATTAAGAAAAATAAACTAATTTCTTTTTAGTTTTTTTTATTATTATGAAAAAAAATAATTATCCCTAAATTCTAATTCATTTTTAATTAAGAAAAAGGTTAAAGTTTCAATTAATTAATTAACTAAAGAACTTAATTATTTAATTATGAAACTTAAACCTAATTTTTTAGTGAGTTTTTTATTTTATATTTGGTTAATTAAACAACAGAAAACAATAATAAAAACAAATATAAGAAATAATACAAAAAGAAAAATGCCAAATGGGTTTAGGCATGCAAAAGAGAAAAGGGGAAATGAGTCTTTCGATTCAAGGGGGAATGATGTGCTTTCGATTCACCCCATCTTTGGCCTCTTTCGATTGGGCTGGGAAGCTGGCGTGAGCAGCCTTCGATTGGACTCTTTTATGCCTAGTTCGTTTGGACTGTGAAGGGACGTGGACCTGCAAAACAACATGAAAGTTCCTCTTTAATTTAGGGCAGTCAGGCAATGAGGGGCGAAGCCTAAGGCTTCGTTTCACACTTGTCCTTTTCTTTTCGTTTGAGTCTGTACAAGGATTAGTTATAACATGTATATTTAGACAAGAAAAACATGCAATCAAAAAGGACAAAAATAAAAGGTGAATAGATGTTATTTACATGTCATGCTGAAACGAAAGGTGCAAGGTCAAAGGGACTTACCTTGCTGGAAAATTGAACTTGTATGGAGACTAGAGTTGCTAGATAATCTTGGATAATGCCTCCAGCCTCTGGGAAACGTCTCCTCTCTGGACCTTGTCTCTGTCTTATTTTCTCTTTTGATTGGGCTTCTGGATATGGATACCCTTTAATTAAGGTCTGCTTTGATTTAGATCACTTATGATATTTTTTGATAACTATGGCGGGTTTATGGGCAGCATATCCCAATGTGTGTGTCCCCATTTTTGGATTGCAAGCATCATGCTTATATAGAGTAGGAGGGATGGGACAAGAATACAAAAGTTTAACTTCCATAAACAAACGTTTTCAAGGCCATGAATGAAGTTTTGTAACTGTGGCCAAAAACATGGGATTTTGTCCTCTTTTGAAATTTGAGTGAATTTGGACAAATTGGCTCCTTCGAATGCCTTCAATCCTTGCCCTTCGATTGGACCTCTTGTGTAGCCTTCGAATGGGCCCTTTGCATGCTTCTTCGAATGGCTCTGATTCAGTTCCTTCTAATGGAATTTTAGAATGCCATAGTGTAGAAATTGGGCTGTCAAAACTTAGCATGAGGGAAGTTCCTGCCTTGTGTAGGCAGGAATGTAGCAGGTGTTTTCCTTATAGGCATGAAGAAAATTCCTGCCTTGTGCAGGCAGGCATGTAGGTCATTTGTCCAAATGGGGCCTGTGTGAAAGAAACCAAAGGTGCTTTAAACGAATGAGGCCCAAAGATGCTCCAAACGGAAGAAGCCATAGGTGCTTCAAACGAAGGAAGGAAAAAGGAGCTCCCCTTCTTTCTGGATCGAAGGAAGCCATTTCAAAGGAAAACAAATCTCAATCAAAGACTTGCAGACCAAATCTTGATCGAAGGGTGTTAAATGCCCAATCTAAGACTAGTGAGTCAAGCTTATATCGAAGGATTTTAAGGGCTCGGTCGAAAGTTGCTGTTGTGACAATCGAAGGGCATTATTTAACTGCCAATCGAAGGACATTGTTGAACTGCCAATCGAAAGACACTTTTCTAATATTAAAAAATTTCCTCTTTCTTTAACCAAGTGTCTATAACCACCATGTAAGGGAAAAATCTTGGGAAAATATGAGAGGGTAAATTTTGGGGTACAACACAACCCAATCCCATGTATCATTTATCAAACAACCTGTTATAGAGCCAGAACCCCACCCGTACCTTAGATTGAAGGTCGCTCTATGATTTTACGATCGAATCCCGCTTCGCCTCTTCTCCGTATTCCTCTTCTCTGTAACTCCTACGATTAACCTCCAACTCCTTATTCTCAAATAACCTAATTTCTATTATTACTAAACTTAATAATAATAGTCTATTGGGCCTAATTCTCACACCCCCTTTAATACAACATACTAACAAAATTAGCCCAATCACTAAAACCAATAATTCTGACATTTATTATTATTAATCAACTAATTAATTAATTAATAATAATCTAACAACTTATACCTACGATTCTTAATATTTCACATCTTCAACAAATAGTCCAAAAATAATTTAATTAAATAATTAATAAAATCGACGTGCGTTAAAACTCTCCCCCGCATAGAATATTTTCATCCTCGAAAATTTACCTCATTCAAACAACTCAGGATATGAGTCATGCATCTTGCTTTCTAACTCCCAAAGTAATCTCTTTGCCCCTCAGAGTCTTCATTTCACGATCCGAGATTCGTACAGGCATCATCTCTACAGTAAGATTATCCCGTACTTGTACATCATCCATATGAATCACATGAGATGGATCTGAAATATACTTCCAGAGTTGTGACACATGAAACACATCATGCAAATTCAAAATATTAGGCAGTAAAGCCACTCTATAAGCAACATTCCCAACTCTTTTTGAAATCTGATACGAACCAATAAAACAAAAAGTGAGCTTCTTAGACTTCAACGCTCGCCCAACATCAGTTACAGGTGTAACTCTCAAAAACACATGGTCACCTGCTTGAAATTCTAAATCATTTGCTTGTCATGATAACTCTTCCGTATACTTTGGGAAGCTTTCATCTTTTCCCGAATCAACTTAACCTTCTCATTAGTCTCACGAATAAGTTCAGGTCCAAGTACTACACTTTCTCCAGATTCATGCCAACACAAAGGAGTTCTACATCTCCGACGATACAACGCCTCAAAAGGTGCCATCCCAATACTAGAATTGTAACATTTATTATAAGTGAACTCTATCAACGGAAGATAAGTATCCCATGAACCTCCCTGCTCTAGAACACACGCTCTCAACAAATCCTCAAACGATTGAATAGTCTTTACTGTTTGACCATCCGCTTGAGGATAATACGCCGAACTCAACCTCAACTTAGAATCCAATGCCTCTTGCAAACTTTTCCAAAAATCAGAAGTAAACCTCAGATCTCTATCCGACATAATACATAAAGGAACACCATCACAAACCAATCCAAATAAGTATGAAAGATACGGTTCGTGTATTCCATGAATACTCTCGGCGCGTTGATAACACTGAAAGGAACCACCAAATTCTCATAATGACCATAACGCGTTTTGAAAGTCATCTTCTGGATATCTTCATCCTTCACTTTAATCTGATGATATCCCGATCTCAAATCAATCTTACTAAGCACACGAGCATCCACCAATTGATCCATCAAGTCATTTATTCTTGAAAGTTGATACTTGTTCTTAATTGTCACTTTATTCAATTGTGTATAATCAACACAAAGTCTCATACTTCCATCTTTCTTCTTTACTAGCAACACTGGAGCTCCCCATGACGATACACTTGGTCTTATAAACTTCTTTTCAAGCAACTCTTCCAAATCCTTCTTTAATTCCGACAATTCAGATACAGACATCCTGTATGGTTCCATAGACACATGTCTTCTACCAGGTACAAGATCAATAGCAAATTCAACTTCTCTCTCTGGCAGTACATCAGGAATTTCATCAGGGAAAATTTCATGAAATTCCCGCACTACTTGCAATTCCTCAATTATAACTTGATTTTCGACGGATAGTGACGCCATCAACAAGAACATTTAAGCCTCTTCTTGCATCAACTTCCTCAACTGTCTAGCAGACAACAGACCAACTTCCTCTTCTACAAGAGTTGAAAACCTCACAAATTTGTTATAACAATTAATATGAACATAGTTATGATCTAACAAGTTCATACCTAGAATCACATCCAACCCTCTCAAAGGCAAGTAAACCAAATCAACATCAAAGTCTTTGTCGAAAATCGACAAAGGACACTCTAAACACACAAAAGAAGTAGTCACTGAGCCCTTTGTTGGAGTGTCGACGACCATCTCTCCATTCATAGAAGACAACGTAATTCCAATCTTTCAACACAATCAGTGGCAATAAAGCAATGAGCAGCACCAGTATAAATAATAGTAATTAAATGAGTACTATTAATGAAACATGTACCTCTGATAAGTCTGTCCTCAGTAGCCACATGTTCCTCAACCAAAGCGAACACTTTACCACTAGTTTGCGCCTTCTTCAGTTTTTGGCACTGACTACCAATGTGTCCTTCTTCACCACAGTTGAATCAAATTACCTCCTTATGCTTGCACTCAGATACAACATGTCCATTATTACCACAACGGAAACACTTCTTCACCTCAATAATACACACATTACTCTTATGCCCAGGTTTTCCACATTTCAAACAAACCACATAAGCAGGAGCATCTCCCCCACTAGTGCTCTGACCCTGAGCAGTTTTGTGTTTACCTTTACCATCTGGGGAATCATAAGGCTTACCATGATTTTGTTGGTGCTTACGCCTCTTCTCACTGATAATCTTGTAATGAGCATTATTATCCTCTTCATAAATTATGTAACTATCAATCAAATCAGCAAAGACATAGATCTTCTGGTATCCAACTTCCTTCTTGATCTCTGGGTGCAACCCATTCTCAAACTTGATGCACTTTGAAAACCAAACATTTACCTCGCTATATTGGGGATAAAACATAGCCAACTCAGCAAACTTTGCAACATACTCAACAACCGACATACTCCCTTGCTTAGGCTCAAGAAACTCAATTTCCTTCTAACGAAGAACGTCTTCAGGAAAATACTTCCTCATAAATTCTCTATGGAACACAACCCAACTGACATTTTCACCTGCAGCTTCCAACCTCTGACATGTCTCTAGCCATCAGTCATCAGCTTCGACTGCTAGCGTATGAGTACCATACCGAACCTTCTGCGTTGGAGTGCATTCCATAAGATGAAAGAATCTTTCAATATCTTTCAACCAATCTAACGCTCGGTCAGGATCATACTTTCCCTTGAACATAGGAAGATTCTCCCTCTGGAAGCGTTCGGTTAATTCTCTATAGCATGTACCATTACTTCTAAAGCAGCACCAAGTGCAACATCATTCCTTCCAGCCATCTCAACTTTTCACTACAGCATAAACAAGAGTTAAAACTCGAATTAACAATACTCGATTGTTAAACAAAACTGTTATTCGACAACTTGGTCGGACAGACCAACTTGCTCTGATACCAACTTGTAACACCCGAATTCTACCCCAATTGATAACTATAATAATCAGAGTTACATAATTCACAACTAAACCAGGATGCTACAATTACAACTTAAAACCATTGCATTCAACATGGATACATAACACTTTAAAATTCCGGATGAACCAACAATAAATTAATCTTTTAAACCAACAAATTGAACAACTACGCAGCAAAATCATAATAACATCTTTGTCCAAAATTTATAAAAAAAAGTTCAAAATAACAAGTACTTAACAACAATCAACTTAAAGTTCAACAACTGAACTAACAATAACTAAAAGCAACAAGCTTTCATCCCCCCGAGTGTTACGTATCTGAGAAATGACACCGACTCAAACTATTGAAGGTATACCGCCTTCACTCTGGGTTACCTGCACGTTACCAACATCGAGGTAACATTCAAACAAAAGGGGTGAGATATCGAACAATATAATAAAGTGTATGATAAATATTACATTAGAATCAGTTCATACATATTCACCACTTCTCATGTTTTAACATCATAAACATAATCAAATCAATCGCACAATGACTCAGAATGCAATACAGGATGCAACTCGTCTTTATGAAAATGCATGTGATACCAATGAAGCAGAACTCCCATCTTAAAAATCTTCCAATAATTAGAGGCATCAACAAGGCATAAGCCTTCTTCGCATTTTGCCAATCCAGGCCATCACAGAGTATGCAAATGTATATGACTTAATGAATGCACTATCGCATACTCACAATAATCATCATCCATCACAAGGCATAATCCCACATCACCATTATTACCAGTAAAAAGAGGTAATTCATCATCTTTTAAAATTTACCGCAACTTCGCATTACCAACAAGAATTCACAGTGACAATCACAACAACACAACAACTCAACATAAATCAACATTGGCCATAAGCCCGACAATCTAATACCACCTGAAATTCAAATTTTTCTTCCAAATATTCAACACCCGTATCGACTAAAATATACCACAATTATTCTGTATAATTATTCGGACAATTCAACTATATCAGCTTAATAATTATCTGCTAAAATTACTACTTTTTCTTCTCTGTACTACATTTATCAAAACCACACATTACTCTGCTAATTAGCAATTTTTATTTTTATACAACCCAATCCCACGTATCATTTATCAAACAACCCTTTATAGAGTCAGAACCCCACCCTTACCTTGGATTGAAGGTCTCTCTATGATTTTCCGATTGAATCCTACTTCGCCTCTTCTCTATATTCCTCTTCTTTGTAACTCCTACGATCAACTTCCAATTCCTTATTCTCAAATAACCTAATTTCTATTATTACTAAACTTAATAATAATAGTCTATTAAGCCTAATTCTCACACCCCCTTAACAAAGCATACCACCAAAATTAGCCCAATCACTAAAACCAATAATTCCAACATTTATTATTATTAATCAACTAATTAATTAATTAATAATAATCTAACAACTTATACCTACGATTCTCAATATTTCACAACTTCAACAAATAATCCAAAAATAATAAAATTAAATAATTAATTAAATCAACGGGTGTTACAACATGAGCCCTGGTGGAGAAAAGAAATCTGCAGGGATTGAATCAGGTTGGAGAAATAAACTCAGCTGGGAAAGAGAATTCCTATGAACTATGTTGCTATCATAATCTACTAAAGATTGAATCTCTGTAGGTTGGTGATATTACCAGTGAAAAGATTATACTCCTTTATCCGCTAGGGGATATGTTGGTGAGTATGATTAAAGTATCTCAGGCTTGTGGGCAATATGTCTTTGTTGAAGATGAGATGGTGAAGCTGGTCCCGCAAGGGATACTCTTATGGAAACTGCTCTGTGGGAAAACTTTTCTGGGGATTACTCTATGGGGATTTATGGATGACTTGAACATTATCCCACCTCCTACAGTCTTGAGTAAATACTTATTCCTGTTTTTTACTAACATATTTGTTAGCAGTAATCATATTCATATGCATATGTTCATTCAATTTAGTCATTGGTCGTTTTTGCAAACAAAACAGAAAAAGTAAAACAAGATTTAAACTTTGAAATTGTGTGTATATTAATAGCTTACCCATAAACAGGAAATTATTGTACAAAGAGACATATGTCCTAGTAAGAGGAAATCGTCATGAAAATGAAGAGAATACAAAGTGAAAACAAAGTATATAGTTATTTGTAAATGATCTCATTAGGTTTCAACTCAGCTATTTCCCCTATGTCTTCGAGCATCGTATCCCTCACTTGTCGGAAGAAGTTGATTGAATTTATAGGCACCATTTGAACTTGATGTTGGTAATAAAAATGGTTGTAAGTGATCCAACGGGACATAGTCGTACGCTTTAATCCCTATTTTTTTCCTGGACTTCCCTTTCAGTTTTTCAGTCCACTGGGATACCCTTTTTCGCCCAAGTCACCTTTTCAAGTTTTCGACTTGCCAGGTGTATAATCTTATATATACATATATATATATATATATATATATATATATATATATATATATATATATATATATATATATATATATATATATATATATATATATATATATATATATATATATATATATATATATATATATCCTTGATTTTTTCCCGAACTCTTTTGGTTCCCCGGGATGCCCTTATTTTTGCCTAGGTTAGTCAACCTAGTGGGTCATTTTTCATGCGTAGTATTTTTTAACTATGTCCGCGTTCAGAGTATGGAAGATCTTCTCCATCCATGGTGGTAAGTATCATAGCACCGCCATAAAATATCTTCTTGACTACAAATGTCCCTTCGTAGGTAGGAGTCCATTTTCCCCTAGGATCATCTTGCGGTAGGATGATGCACTTTATTACTAAGTCATCAGCCTAATATACTCGATGCTTGATCTTCTTATTAAAATCTTTAATCATACGCCTCTGATACATCTTACCGTGACATACAACCACGAGCCTCTTCTTGTCAATCAAATTTAATTGATCTAGACTAGTATGAATCCATTCGTCTTCATCCAAGTCTGTATCTTTCATAATTCTCAAGGAAGGAATCTGAACTTTGATAGGTAAGACAACTTCCATACTATAAACTAAAGCGAATTGGGTTGCTCCCATTGATGTCTGAACTGAAGTCTGATAGCCATGAAGATCAAATGGTAACATCTCGTGCCAATCTTTGTAGGTTACAACCATTTTATGCCCAATCTTCTTAATGTTCTTATCAGTGGCTTCCACTGTGCCATTCATCTTTGGACGATATGGAGAATAATTATGGTGTTTGATCTTGAACTACATGCAGAGTTCCATGATCATAGCGTTGTTCAGATTAGTACCATTGTCATTGATAGCCCTCTCGGGGATGTCATACCAACAGATAAGGTTATGCTTAATGAATCAAGTGACATCATTCTTAGTAACATAGGCAAACGAGGTTGCTTCAACCCATTTTGTGAAGTAATCAATGGGAGACGAGGATAAAGTGATGTCCGTTGGAAGCATTAGGTTTGATCTCTCCAATCATATCAATGCCCCACATTGAAAACGGCCAAGGAGAAGTCAAGACATTCAGAGGTACTGGATGCACATGTACTTTTTCAGCATTGATCTGGAACTTGTGACAAGTTCTTGAGTGGTGGTGACAGGCGGTTTCCATATTGGACCAATAGAAACCTGCTCTCAAGATCTTCTTAGCTATAGTATGCCCACTGGAATGAGTACCAAAGATACCTTCGTGCATATCTTCCATAATCTTATCTGCCTCTTTCTTGTCCATATAACGAAGCAGAGTCGAATCATGGTTGCGCCTGTACAAAATTTTGTTGCTTAGGAAGAACTTAGTTGAGAACATCCATAGGAATTTATTGTCATTTATATATTCCCCTTCAGGATACTCTTGAGCCTCAAGATATATTTTCACTTCATTAAACCAAGGCTTCTCTTCTACTCCGTCAGTATCAACTTCATAGCAGTGTGCGTGTTCATCTAGCCTCACAATGGTAATTCTGGGAGCCTCGTTGTGCCATCTGACTTTAAACATAGGCGGCATGGTTGCTAAGGAATCTGCCAACTGATTCTCTTCTTGTGGGATGTGCTCAAAAGTCAATTCATCGAAGTATGGAATTAAGGTCAACACATGCTCTCGGTACAGAATGAGATTCAAATGCTTAGTATTCCATTTTCCCTTAATCTGGCTGATTACCAAGGTTGAGTCCCCATATATGCTCAAGAACTTAATCCTCAAATCAATAGTAGCTCTGATGCCCGTGATGCACGCTTCTTATTCAACCATGTTGTTGGTACAATTAAAGCATAATCTGGCGGTGAAGGGGGTATGGAAACCTTCAGGAGAGATAATCACAACACCAATTATGTTGCCAAGTGCTTTAGAGCCTCCATTGAAAACCATAGTCCATCGGGATCCTGGCTCGTGTCCTTCATACGGTCCAGGTTCTTCACAGTCTGTAATTAGCATAATGTTCTCATTCGGGAATTTGAAGTTCATACATTGGTAGTTGTCTACGACTTGATGAGCCAAATGATCTACCAGTACACCTCCTTTAATTGCTTTCTAAGTGGTATACTGAATGTTGTATTCTGTCAAGACCATTTTCCATCTTGTTATTCTTTCGGATAGAGCGGGTTTCTCGAATATATACTTTATTGGATCCATTTTAGAGATCAACAAAGTAGTATGGGTCAAAATATACTGTCTTAGTCGGCGAGCAGCCCATGCCAAAGCGCAGCTAGGTTTCTCGAACAGCGAGTATCTTGTTTCACAGTCAGTAAACTTTTTGCTATGCTAATATATTGCATGCTCTTTTCGACCAGACTCATCATGCTGGCCCAGTACACACCCCATTGAGTTCTCTAGCACTGTAAGGTATATAATTATAGGTCTTCCCACAACTGGTGGCATCATGATTGGAGGTTCTTATAGGTACCCCTTTATTTTGTCGAAGGCTATATGGAAATCAAAATTCCACTTCACTATCTGATCTTTCTTCAGCAACTTAAAGAATGGTTCACAAGTAGTGGTCAAATGGGAAATAAATCTGGAAATATAATTCAATCGTCCCAAGAAACCCATGACTTCCTTCTCATTGCAGGGAGCGGGCATTCCTTGGATAGCTTTGACCTTAGCGGGATCAACCTCAATTCCTTTACCACTGACCCAAGAGTTTACCGGATCTCACCCCAAAGGTGAACTTGTTCGGATTCAATCTCAGCTTATACTTTTTCAGCCTCTCAAACAACTTATGTAGGTGGTCCATATTCTATTCTTCAGTCTGTGACCTGGCTATCATATGATCGACATATACCTCTACCACTTCAACTGGCTCTTCATGTGGTTGAATAGATTTCTCTTCTTGCACTAACAGTCTGGCCAGTTCTCCTGGTATTTCACAATCTTCCTCACCTTCATCCTCGGCTTGGTAGATCAGATTTTCAAAGTCACATGTATCAATAGCAGAGTCGTTACCAACGGGATCCAGAGTGGATGTGGATCTGCAATGTATTTTGTAGGTGTGTGTAAGAACACATAGCTATTTAAAAGTGATAATAAAAAGAAAGACAAAGATCACAAAATTTGAACGCAAAACGTCCAATTCTTTTATTAAATAAAAATATGTTTATGAAATGACAACCCTTAACAAATGAACTGTTGTGCCCCGGGTAAGGCACAAGGCTTAAAGTCATTGTTCAAATATTACAAAGCCAAAACTTTAAAAGCAATAAAAATTAGAAATGTAGCTATTACTCTTGACTAAAGGAGATGAAGATAATGTCCTTGGTCTTCCAGATGTTGAGCCCATTACCGATGGTAGCGAAGATCCAGCTGTCAAGGTCATAATCATTGTCAGCATCTTCTATTACGTTGTCTCTGTTTTTGCTGATGAGGAATGGTCATCTTCTAGTGCGAGCGCGATAGATAACCCTCTATAGTGAAACCCAAACCAAACTTGTTTGATTTATAGAGGATGTCAGGAAGTTGATCCCAAATAGTACAATCACCTTCTTCTATATTAGCTTTAGAATCTTTCAATGAAGCCATCCTGTGCGGAGCCCTAGTAACTTTGGGAATGGCAGAGACATCTTCTGTAGCGGCAGGAGGGATAACTTCAAAAGTTTGACAGGGAGTCTCAATGAATTCACCTTCCATCTCTACATAGCAGAAAGAGTTCAAGCGGCTGACCATATACTTTTCTTCACAGTAGACAGTAACGATCTTTCCATTCACAGGATATTTTAATTACTGATGTAGGATAGAGGTGACAGCTTCTACCCCATGGATCCAAGGGCTTCCTAGTAGGCAAAAATAATTCGGCCGAATATTCATTCTATATAAGGTGGATTCAAATATTTGTGAACCCACCTTGATAGTAAGATCCACTTCCCCGTGTACCATCCTTTTGGACCCATCAAAGGCTCGAACTACAATATCATTGGGTTTCAGTACGACCCCTTCCCAATCAAGTTTATCAAGAGCGCCTTTCGGAAGAACATTCAATAAAGAGCCAGTATCAATCAATATATGAGCCTAATGAGTGCCCCTTCATTCAATGGAGACATACAAGGATTTGTTGTGGTTTCTCCCTTCAGAAGTCGGATCAGTATCAGAGAAACCTAAACCATTATCAGTTGTCAAGCTCGCAACATAACTTCCAAATTAATTGGCAGAAATATCTTGTGGCATGTGAGTAGTCTTCAAAAAATTTACTAACGCATGTGCATGGGCTTCATAATATAATAGTAGGGATAACATAGAGATCTTGAATGGGGTTTGCCCCAGCTGTTTACCAATTTTGTAGTCGCTCTTATGGATAATCTTTAATACCTCTTTCAACTCTTGTTGAGAGGTGTCTTCAATTGTAACTTCTGGAGGCGCCTTCGTCGAGGAAGGCTCTATTATTTTCTCTTTACCCTGAGCCTCAGCAGTTGACTTTGTGGGTATAACTTTAACAGGTGTAGAAACAGTCTTCGGAGAGATTTCTGGGGAGAAAACCCTTCTGCTTCTAGTACCTTTACTGGTCCGAGCAATATTGTAAATGTAGGGACCAGTAACTTCAGTAACTTCATCTTCAACAGTAGGTAGTTCTTGATTGACACCATGGTAGTAGACGTCATATCCATAGTTCCAAGGAATATCTTTATCCAAAGAATATGGGATAGGTCTAGCTGTAGTGATGATCAGAGGAGTAACTTTCGGATTGGCAGTAATTCTTATAGGACCTTTGGAGGTAATCCTTACAAGAGGGCAAGATATTACAGATAAGTCTTGACACAGATTATCAGTAGACGGAACTTTCTTGATCAGAGTTATATGATTGTCCATTAAGTGTTGAATGCCTTCCTTCAACAACTTGCAATCATCGGGTTAGACTGCGCAGCAGTATCATTTTTCAATACAGCCCGAAAATAAACCGGCCTGCAACAGATTCTTTTTTATGATTGGTAGGGGAGTAACCAATTAACTTACGGTAGCAACATAAAGAACATCTTCAATAATATTTATGCCTTTGTCATGCTTCGGCATAAATGCAGTAATCACATTCGGGGTCTCCGGAGGATCAAACTCAATCTCCTTGTTGTCAATCATGTCCTGAATTTTGTTTTTTAGGGCCCAACAGTTGTTGGTGTCGTGCCCAGGACTGTTGGAATGATAGGTATATCTCGCGTTCAGATTGTACTTAGGAGAGAAGGTGTTGGGGTTCTGAGGAGGACCCCTTAGCGTAATCAGCTCCACTTTTAGTATGTGTTGTAATTCCTGAGACAATGGCATATTAATCTTGGTAAACTGCCTTCATGGAATGTCTGACCTACGCATATTTCCTTGTAGCTATTGTTGAACAGGTGCATGAATATAAATCAATACCGCTCCCACAGACTGATTGTGGTCATGTTTACCACGACCCTTCTGGCCATAAGCAGCATTGGTCTCTTTCTTATCATTGAACGTTTTCTTCATATCACTTAAAGATGCATCCACTTGAAGTTTTCTGCTCTTAATACCACTTTCGACATGTTCTCTAGTTAGAATCAGCTCAGTAAAACCAGATGAGGAACTTCCAATTAGATGGTTAAAGAATGGACCTATCAGAGTGCCTGTGAACATATCAACTAGCTCTCGGTCAGACAAGGGAGGTTGCACCCTGTGATACATTGGCAGAACTGACTGTTAATACTGATTTTCATTTTTTGTTCGCAAATGTTGCAGTAAGCAAGAGTTGCCATCGACTTTTCTTTTATCCAACAAAGGAAAGGGTGAAAAGAATAGAAAAAGACCTTTTTTCGAGATTTCTGAGTAAGGGGGGTAGATTATGGAAAGGGAAGGTGTTAGCACCATTTCCATCCATGGTTTTCCATAGGCTCTTAGGTACTTTCTCATTTTTGAAAATTGCTTGTGTCGGTGTGGTTTGAAAAGCTTTGAAAAATACCTTAGTGCGGAGATTCACTTTATGGTAACTATTGTATCAGTCCTCAAGAGTGTGATAAATCATTTTGAAAACTTTAGTTTGAAAAGTATTTGAAAGTGTGGTGTGAATATTTGTTTGAGCAAGTATCTAAAAATTAAATTAAATAAAGGGAAGAAATATGGGCCTGGATCGAAGAGGCTTGGGTTGCCCTTCGATCCAGGAAGCTGATCGAAGGCCTCGTTCGAGGGTCTTGAGGGGTCCTAGATCTGCAACAAAATACGTTAGAAATTGAAAATGCAAGGCCTGGGATTCGAAGAAGCTTGGGTTTCCTTTCGATCCAGAGGGCTGGTCGAAGGTGCCTGCGAGACTGCACATCTGGGGCATTCGATCTGGATGTGACATCCTTCAATCTGGAATACTGGATCTGCAAGAAAGTTTGTTAGAAAAAAACAAAATATATGACATGGGTATCGAACCCAAGTCCTTTTCGTTACAACACATCTTCCTCATCAACCTGGTCAGAAGATTCCCATTCATTGGTACAAACGAAACAACAATATTACGTTAGAAATAAAGACACAATATTAACTTAAATATCGAATTTGCATGCTCAATGGCCCCCTATGGTGTTAACCTATTTAAAACGGACTACAGCTGTAAAAATCGAAGGTAAGCTCAGATCTTACCCCAACAATGGCATGATCTCAATCTTGCACCTTTGCTCACATGTAGCACACTCAAACAATCATGAATATTAGCAGCAGTATGTATATAAGTTTGACATGAATTTAAATCATATTTAACAAGTTTGAGATCAAAGGCAAAATTACCAATAGGGGGATTATATGAGGGATGCTTCTGCGTGAATCCCAAGAACGCGATTCAGGTGTTAGTCTGGACGGAGGCTGCGTGCCAAATCGGCTTTGTGTTTGAAAGTCTTTGGAAACTTTATGCACCTTTATGGAATCTCGTGGGGTTGGCAGCGTTCTCTTTTGAGGCAGCCTCCGTGTGTTTTTCGTCTGGACCTTTTTGTGGCTGCTGCGCATGTATCCCCCCTTTTCTCTGGGATCATGGGGTTTATATAGACAAGGGAATTTAGGTCAACATTTGTCTATCAAATCTTGGTCCATTATGATGAAGAGATTTGATTTGATTTCTTCATATATACTTGCTATATTTGATTCAATCACGTGCCAATCTATTTTCATGCATTACTGCCAGCCTGTTATGACTTATTTAGGCCTCCAATATGATGAAAATCGAAAGCTGGCCTATCCCTGCAGATCCACTTCCCTTCGAATCTGCTCTCTTCGATGGCTCTAAGCTCTAATTCAAATTACTCTAGCTTCGACTGTGTAGCCCCTTCAATTAAGCCTCCCTTTGCTTTGATTTCTTGATTCTAAAAGAATCACCCTAGTCGAATCAACTCTTGTAGGGTTGGGAGCAAACAAGGCAAGAATCTGGCCTTTAACTTAGGAATTGAATCCACCCTCAGCATTGAATTATTTCCATATTTGCAAGGAAAACATGCCATTTTGAACTTTGGGTGAACCTGGACAGGTTAGGATATGTGTTTTTGCTTATTCATGTCAGCCTATTTCATTCCTTCAAATATGCCTTCTTTGCTAACTTCAAAGTCCAATTCGAATCTATTCAGAGCATTCCCTATTAGACAACTTCGACCAGCTCTTGGCCTTGTGATGAGTCTAAGTTATGATTCGAAGTGTTAAGAACTTCCTTCATCAGAGAATCTTAGATTAATACAAACTTTGCACTGAAATTCCATTCGAAGGTCATTTCATTATGATGTTCTGGTTGAGGGAAACTCTGAAGTTCCAGTCGAAGGACACTCTAAAGTTCCAATCGAAAGACCTTTTGGAATTCCAATCGAAGGGCCTTTGTCTATACCAATCAAAGGACCTTTGTCTAGATACCAATCGAAGGACACTTTTTAAAATGCCAATCGAAGGACACTATTACAATGCCAATCTAAAGGTACTCGTTAAATTGTCAATCGAAGCACACTGTTACAATGCAAATCGAAAGGTACTTGTTAAACTGTCAATCGAAGGACACTGTTATAATGCCAATCGAAGGACACTGCCACAATGTCAATCGAAAGGTACTTGTTTATGCCAATCGAAGACTCTATGTAGATGCCAATCGAAATGCATTTTGGAGATGCCAACGGAAAGGCATTTTGGAGATGCCAATCAAAGGAAACTTAAAAAACATCAAATTTTCCTTTTCTTTAGGAAAAGGTTTGTGACCAACCATGTAATGGAAGACCTTGGGAAACATGAGAGGGAAAATTTTTGGGTACAACACACCCTTCCAGCTAATTCTCTCCACTTCTGGGCATATTCCTTGAATCCTTCATTTGATCCTATAGTCATGTTTTGTAATTGCATAAGAGTTGGTGCAAGGTCAGCATTGTATTGATACTGCTTGTAAAAAGCAGCAGCCAAGTCTTCCTAAATACGAATGTTGGATTTACATAGCCTTAAGAAGGTCTTATAATTGGATGTATCTGTCATCAACAGGAGGATATTGTTCATCAAAATAGTCTTCATCCTCAGGCATCTTACCAGAACCTAGGTTACTTCCACCTTCAGCCCTGACACTTCTACCATCCTCCTCTTGGTTGTCATCTTCATCAGAGGTGATATCAGCAGTTTGAACTGGTTTAGAAGAACCTTTAAATCTTCTTCCCATGTTAATAATAACAATTGGCTTCTGAGTCTTCTTCTTATTGGCGATGAGCGTCATCATATCTTTATGTCCTTTAGCAAGATTTAGGAGGGTCTCTTGGAACTAGGCATTCTGAGCTTGGAGTTCCTTAACAGTATGTTCAAGAGCCATCTTTTACTAAAATAAACAGAAGGAAGATAACAAAACTTGTATGGGAAAACCTGTTATGTAATGATGCATGATATGTAGATGCAATATTTTCAAGGATCGTTGCGGGATTTTAATTTGTTTAGACAAAAGGAAACAAAAGAAAATTTAGTAATAAAGTCAAATTACAAAATGAAAGAATTACAAGATAGCAAAATATAAATTTAGGTCTCCCTCGAACACTTCCTATTTGTGTTGACATATGCGTTAAGGCTTTGTTCTTCATGGAGTCATTTTGTCAGCTCTAGTACTTTCTTCTCACTAGCATAGAACTGAGCTTCGATGGTATCCCTTTCTTCCTTTAGTTAGATCCAGGACTTCTATAGTTCTTCAAAGTCGATATGAATATCGGGATGAAGAACGGTATAAGGAACATCCCTTTAACAACAAGCTCTACGATCAATAGTAGGATAGCAGGATATGGCATTTTGAGATTCTGAGCACGAGACCGCACCCATCTGAGGTAAGTCTCTAGAGGAATGGAATTCTTGTGTCCCAAAGTCTTTCTATCAATCTTGTTGACCGTTCTCCAAGCACGTATAAAACTTTAATGGTAGCTTTGATGATCATTCTCATAGTCGAATACAATACTCTAGATGAGCATATCATGAGGATCGTCCCTTCGAGCATAACCAAACTAACGCAGAGCTAGAGAGGGATTATAAGTGATTCCCCATCTTATGCCAAGGAACGACACATTAAGGAATTCCCCACAATTATCAATAATAGTGACATTTGCCTGAGATTGAGAACACCAATGGATCTTTGCATGAGTGAGCGACATCAACCTTTAAGACCACCTCAAATCTTGTTCTTTCTTTATCACTGATCGAGGCAAGTGAGAAATAAACCACCTGTACAATAGAGGTATGTGTTGTACCCCAAAATTTGCTCTCCCATATTCTTCAAATTTTTGACAAGCATCACCCCAAATTGTTCAAAGTCTACTCAAGGGCTACACAGTCAACCACTCTCCTAAAGCCAGTCAAACTAGGGTTTTGGTTCTCACAAGGAAGCTGAGGTTTTCAAGGGCTCAATCAAGTCCCATATGCTCATACACATTGTCAAGCATCTACATGTCAAGTTTCAAGACTCACAAGGTCAAGTTGCACAGTCAAAAACCCTAATTTTTCCACAGTCAACTGTAGGGGCAAAATGGTTATTTGGCAGTCAAAAGTCAAAATTTTTGGTCAACATCTTATTTTGAAGCCACGATCATCATTTGATCAAGTCTTGATCATGATTTCACAAGAATGGCTCAAAAATCATCAAGGTGTCAAAAGTTTCTATTTTTGGACAGTTGAAAAGTCAACTGTAACTTGACCAAGGCATAACTTTTTCATGGTTCATCATAAAAATCCCATCCAATTCTCATCGTGAAGGGGAAGACATTTCCTATAACTCATCTTCACATTCCAAGTCCAAGAAAAGCTCTCACAAAAAGTTATCAATTTCAACATTATAGGTCATTTTCAAAAGTCAACAAAAAGGGACTTTAAGTCAAAGACCATAAATTGAGATTGGTAAATGAAAATGACATGGGACCAAAGACATTGGTAAGAGGACTTCAAGACCTTTCCAAAATGTCAAAAAACATGTTCATAGCTTCAAAATTGAGCAAGATATGCATTGGAGAAGTTGGGAAATTTTTGTGAAATGGCCAAAGTCAATTATCCTTGAAATTTCATTTTTTGACAAAAAGGGCCCACTTTTTCCACTTGATTCAGCTTGGTCATGCCTCCCACGTGTCCCACAATTTATTTCAAGATTAAAAATTAATTTTTCCATTTTTATTTAATTTTATTTGATTTAAATCATTTTAAATCTTTAAAATTCAAATAAAAATCAAGAAAGTTAATGGAGGGATATCTGAGTTTGAATAGCTTTGATACACCATCATTCACCTTCCAAATTCGTGCAAGGCCTATTCCAAGCAAGAAATTCAAATTTTGACAAGAATGACAAGTTGCTTTAATAGAGGTTATGGCAAAATCTCAAGCATAATTGCAATGGTTAAAGGCTCATCATGTGACTGATTCTCATTCATCACTATATATACAAGCCTTCCCAACCTCATTCAAAAAAATAGTGTGTGCAGAAATGGCCAAGAGCAAAACCAAAAATTATTCAAAAAGTGAGAGTTCTAAAACATAGTTGCGAGCATCTTCAGATTAAAACAAGCACGTGGTTCTATTCCTTGCCACACCCTGAAGCTAAAGCAACCTTTGCCAAGTCCTAAGGCTCATACCGCGCTGTAAGTTATTCCCAGGTCCCTTATAATTTCCATATTATTTTCTTCAACGTTTTCCTATGCAGATTCCAATGTGAGGTGCATCATAAGTCCCACTTCCCAGCGCTGCCATATGTCATCAACGCAGATCCAAAGGACAAAAAGTGTAGCACACCATGGTCTGGAGTCAAAGCGCGCCCTAGGCAAACCAAAAAAGTCAAACGAGCTGAGGATAAATGGGCCACAACTCTCAATTCAACACCTCCAAATTTCAGCCCACACCCCCCCTTTTGGTTTTACTTATTTTTCTATTTTGTTTTGTTTTTTCTATAATGTTAATTTTTAACCTTTTTATTTTTATTATTATTATTAACAAATTAACTTAATTAACATGTTTTCATAAAATAAATAAAAAATAGAATTACATCATTATTATTATTATTATTTTATTTTGTAAATAAATATTAACTAAAATAGTTTAATTAGGCCATGTTAATTCCTTTTCTTAAATAATTAAAATAGATCTAGAATTAGGTAAAGTTCACTTTTAATTTTATTCCATTTCTTGTTATTTCATAAAAACATAAAAAAGCAAAAAATATTTTCTTTTAATTAAATTAATTAATTAGTCATTAATTAGCTTTAATTTCATTTTAATTACAAAAAAAGATAAAAAAAAATTAATTTCTTTTCTTAAAAGGGTCAACACCCTTAGACATTCCCGATTAATTTATTCGCACGCATTTACTTTATTTGATTATTATGTAATTGCCTTCAAGAATGTAATAGTTAAATAGGTTTATCGCTTTATTTAATTTCTGTACTTATTTACTAAAAAACGGGTTTTTGTAATTTTTGGCGATGTATAGACCCGCGCCTTGTAATAGCGTAGGATTTATGTTTCCGCAATTTACTTTCCGCACCCCTTAACTGCTAAACTTGCATGAAAGAATGTATGTAAATAAAAACAACTCGTAGCTCACTAATTAACAAGACAAACATTAACTGAAAACAACGCACAAATACACACACCACTTCTAGGGTACGCCTCACTTGTTGCCTTCGAAACGTGGTCGTCAAGTATAGGACGTCTTAGCGGTCCTTATGTCTATGATCCAGTTGCCTCGAAACAGTTGCCTCGAAATGGTTGCCTCAGATTAAAAAAGGATCAAGGACATAAGGGTAGCTTCTAAGGTGTCCTACCGTTGCTTCGGTGACCACACTGTCCCTACACTCGAATTGACCCGAACACCTCCAACGGTGGTGCTACCTACCTCTCAATGGTGGGATGGCACTACCTAAAGGACACTTACACAGCTTAATTCCTTAGGGTAGGTAGATGACTCATGGATACTTGCTCTTTTTAAAAACAAACAAAATACTTTTCACACCTTACACTTTCAAAAGCTTTCAAAACAAATTTTTCAAACACTCTTGAGGACAGATACAAGAGTTATTCAGAAATCTTTTAAAGAAACGTTTTCAAAACCCACACACAATTGAAAAGCAAACAAATTTTGAAAACATAAGAGCAAGTACCTAAGAGCCCATGGATAACCATGGATAGAAAGGGTGCTAACACCTTCCCTTTCTATAAATCTACCTCCCGAACCGAGAAACATTCGCATAAGGAATTTTGCTGTGCTTTTGTCCTTTCCATGTTGGAGAAAATAAAAGACGGTGGTGACTCTTGCTTCCGCGACATTTCGCGAAACAAGCTAAAAACAGTCAGTTCTATTTCCACCAATCACAGAACTGGCGACTCTGCTGGGGATATTATAAAAGTGAGGTGTACCTTAGGACTAAGATCACTTGTGTTTTCAATTGTCTGAATTGTTTGCTTTATTATTGTGGGTACTGTCTTGGGAGTTCTATAGATCCTAACCCAGATCTGGGGGATACCTCTTAGAAAGTAGCAACAAGGCTGTGAGGGAACTGTGCGGGGTATACCGACACGGTTGAAGCAGTCTGCTACGTTAATGTGGCACTTTGGTGAGTACCGGTAACCCTTGAGTCAAGTCAAGGAGAGTACGGGGCCGCCGCGTGGTGTCGTGAAGCATCAACTGACCTTAGGAACCTTAATTGAACCGTCTTGGCCTCTTTAGGGTAGTGAGATAACTGACTATGGTGCAGTCCGAAGTTGGTTGATACTCGATACTACACTCAGTTGAGGGTTGTTTTCTTGGGATATTTTGATCGCCAGTTCAGTGGCTAAATCAAAACGTTGAACACAGAAAACAATCCAATGATATTGAGCTCCTTAGAACCTGGTTACTTTGATAGGACAGGTTTGAGCCCACCAACTTCAAGAGGGTAGTACCCCAAACTTCATGCTGGCCTAAAATTTAAGGGCTCTCTTGTGTGACTTGTGTGCTTTCATACTTGACTACTTGCATGCTTGTTATCTGACACGGGTTTCTTGCAGGTTTTGTTTACAGTCCTTAATCTGGACTCATAACAGGATTATTTATATCACTCCATGCATAGAATAACATCATCCCATCATACCATTGCATACATCTTGCATAAGGACTAACCCATTTCAAGGATCTCAAGGGTCTGTGATGCAGGTCATGATGAATCAAAATGTCTAGCAAGGGGCAAAAGGGGATTTATTTTCCTCTAGCCAAGGTTGATGACTTGGGTCAGGGGCTATGACCCACTAGATATGGTGAGCCTTGACTCTTGAAGAAGGGCTCTCAGGAACATGAAGTTCCTTCCATCAAGCTACCAAAATTCAAATGCTAACAATTTTTCTTGTTTACCCCGCGAGATCCTTGGAAACATTGCATGCATACATATCATTGCATCACAGATGCCCTTTTGTTACAGGTCACTTACCTTCTTCGCTGTTTATTTCAGCAGTCATCATGAATCCTGAATCATCCAATGAACAAGCTATCAAGGCCCTCCAGGCCCAGAATTCCCAGTTCCAGGAGTTGATTATGAGCCTAGCCCAGGGTCAAAAGGAATTGAAGACTCTGATTCAGAAGAAGAAGAAGAGGACTGTTTTGTTTAACCCTAGACGCAGATCTGGGAACACACTGCAGAATGAAGCTGAGAGGACTACTCCATCTGTGGGGGAAGGCAGTCACCAAGGGAGAGAGGTTCCTAGCCCTGTGGTCTCTGACACCGAGACAGACTTCAATGATAAACAGTACCCCCCTGCTGAAGACAGGTACAAACAGCTGGAGGACCGGTTAAATGTTATGGATATCCAACGTGTGCCTGGGTTGGACTTTGGGGACCTAGGTTTATCTTTTGGGGTGGTGATCCCTCACAAGTTCAAGGCACCTGCCTTTCTAAAGTACGACGGGGTTTCTTGTCCTAAGCTGCACCTCCGTTCATACGCAAGAAAGATCCAGCCCTACACGGCAGACAAGAATCTATGGATCCATTTCTTCCAGGAGAGTCTTTCAGGGACTCAGCTCGATTGGTTCTATCAATTGGATGGAACCAGTATTCGTAACTGGGAGGACTTGGCAACTGATTTTTATAAGCAGTATCAGTATAATGCCGACCTCGCTCCCACGCGTACCCAACTCCAGGGTATGTCACTTGGGACGAGTGAAGGTTTTAAGGAGTATGCGCAAAGGTGGAGAGATCTGGCTGGAAGGGTGCAGCCGCCCTTGACTAACCGTGAGCTCGTTGACATGTTCTTGGGGACCCTTTCTGGTCCCTTCTTCAACCATCTGATTGGAAATTCTTCTGCTGGGTTTACAGATTTGATCTTGACCGGGGAGAGGATCGAAGCTGGCATCAAGGCTGAAAAGATTCAAGAAGCTGCACCTTCTGATACTCACAAAAAGCCTTACACTGGGAAGAAAGAGGCCAATGCTGCGTACAGCCAAAAGGGTCGCCATGATCAACATGTAGGGGCAGTCCAGATCTCTAATCCTAGGCCTGCTCAACAAGGACAGGGGCATCAACGTAAGGAGGTCGCACCCAAGAGATAATTCACTAAAATCAACATGTCACTGGATCAAGCACTACAGCAAATGTTAAAGGCAGGGCTGATTACCTTGAGGGCTCCTCTCCGGAATCCAAACACCTCTGCTCCCAACTACCATCCTAATGAGAGGTGTGCATACCACTCCGATAGCCCGGGTCATACTACGGAAAACTGCTGGCCTTTGAAGAACAAGATTCAAGACATGATCGACGCCGGAGAGATTCAGTTTGAAGCGTCAGAGACTCCAAACCTAATCAATGCTCCTTTGCCCAATCATTGAAGGCTTTTGTTTATTTGAATTTCCGAGTTGTAATTTTTTGCTTATACAAACAATTAATGTCATAGCAAACTCTTTTATTTCACTAATGCACTGCATATGTCTGTTTTTGAATTAATCCAATTATTTTCACTATATTCAAATTGCTTTCATATTTTTTTGATGTCTCAATTAATAATTCTAAGCTTCTTGAGGGAGGATGACGAAAACGATATCACAATCTTTACAGTATGCTTTTGAATAGACCCCGCTGATGAGGTACAGGCATTGTTTCAATTCCTAAACACTGGAGTTATAAGGATGATAATCCCTCGTCAACCCCTTTGAGCCAAAGAAGTAGGAGTTGTTCTTTTCGAAAATTAAAACCCTTAATCATAACCTGGGGCAGGGTAGTTCTCTCAGTTGATCCGAGTGCACAATGAATGGCACCAAAAAGTCCGTACAAAACAAAAGACAGTGATGGTTCCGAATAATCATAAAGATATGCAGTCATCATTTCCCAAAATAAAAGCCCAATAAGTCAAAACCTATGAAGGGGACTTACGAAAACTGGGGCATCCCGCTGACTGAAACAGTTCAGGCAAAAACAGAGATAACGAAATCAAAAAGAAAGAGGTCCTACAAACCCTCCACCAAAAAAAAAGGAAATGACTGCCTATTCAAAATAAATTGTCAATATCCGAACCATCACCGAAATGTCAGAGTGAAGACTCAAACAAAGTCTAACGCACGATCAGCTAAGTTTAGGTTTGAAGAACATCACGAAGAGCGGGTGGGTACAAATAATTTGAGCCTTTATCCTTTGTTTCTTAAACCGTGAACCAGGCCACATTATAACCCTTAAAAGTCCTAGCTGAGGCATGGGTTAGTTCAAAAGCATACTGTTACAAAGGTATCCTGACTCCTTAAGGCTCACTGTAAAATCCTGAGTTGACATCACATTCTACAAAATTTGCTTGTTTTACTGAAAAAATACATTTTCAAAAACTTCAAGACAGACATGAGCTTTGCATTTTAATATAACATTGCTTGCATATGACTATTTGTTTGAACGGCATAGAAGTTCGCACGACGAATGTCTAATGAAAAAAAGCACCTCCAATCAAGGGGAATGGCATGATCATTGTCCATCATCTGGGGCAGTTAAGTCAAGATTCGGAGAACCTCTCAAAAGGCCAACCAGCTTGGGGAAAATCTCCATCTGGATCACTTGGGGCATTGGACATGAATTCCAGCGACGAATCTTGAACGATCAACATTTTCTGGTAGTACGACAACACAACACTACTGACGGTGACAACTCCCTGCATTCTGAGCACGGACATAGTCGAAAAAAATACTACGCATAATCAAAGACCCGCTAGGTTGACACACCTAGGCAAAAATAAGGGCTTCCCGGTGAACCAAAAGGGTTCGGGCAAAAATAAGGGATGAAAATGAAAAATTTGTACACCCGACAAGTCGAAAACCTGAAAAGGCGGCTTGGGCAAAAACAGGTATCCTGGTGGACTAAAAACCCGAAAGGGTGGTCCAGGCAAAAGTTAGGGATCAAAGCGTACGACTATGTCCCAGCATCTCGTCACTTGCCTACCAGAAGAAGATTTGTCAATCGGCAGTCCTCAAGCACCTCTACAGGTACCTTCTCCCACAGAAACTGGGGCAATAAGACTCGCCCAAACTGTACAGCTGCTTTCCTCCAAGTGTAAGGTAGATTCAGTTGAAGAATTTGACCAATATGCCTCCACTCCCCTCAGAGTAAGTCAAGACTCAACAATACTCTCCCTGAGCAGAGTTGGTCTCCCACAAGCCCTACAAGGAACAGTATCTCCGGCGAGTCAACAACGCTCTCCCCAAGCAGAGTTAGCTTACAGTCAGCCTTGCGGAAGTTGGGTATCCCCAAAAGATCTCAATATTCCCCAGCGGAGTATATATATGTTCCTAAGCAAGCATCCCCGGCAGTCTTAATATAAGATTGTTCCCCCGGTGGAATCAAGACACCCCAGTGGAGCCACTTCCCCAGTGCAATCTCAAAAGTTTCCCCAGGAGAGTTGAACCATCTCCCCAGTAGATTCTGGAAGCTTATCCCCAGTAGATTCTGGAAGCTTCTCCCCTGCAGAGTACATACGTCTCTCCCCCGGCTTTATTCAAAGGTTATTTCCCCACCAAGATATAACTGGGTTACCCTCAGCTAAAAACCACGGAAAGATCGTCCTCGGCGAAGTTCTTCCTACCCCCCAGCGGAGTTCATCAAAGCTTCCAACATAACATATCAACGGAATTCCCAGCGGAGTTCTCATCAAAACCTCAGCGAAGTATCCCTTCCCCACAGAGTATTCCCCGCAGAGTATCTATCCAACAAGTTTATTCCCCAATGGAGTCATCTTCTCCTACCGGTTTGTTCTTGCAACCATCATCTCCAGCGGAAACGAAGAACTCTGTTCTTCAACATCAGCCCAGGATTCAACTTCCCGGCATTCGTCAAGGATTTATTTTCCTAGACGAAAATACATTCATAAACATATCACCTTTCATACATCTTGCTTACATACACAATGCATGCACATACGCATCATATCACACAAATCTCATTTATTTTTGAGAACATCTTAAAATCATGCAGTTCATGCATCATGACATTGCATACAACTGATGTTTTGCCTTTTCAGGAAAAAGGTCAATCCAAAGACGATTACTATCAACTGTCGCAATTCCAGATTCGATACCTGTATCTAGCCAGGGCATATCTACATTTCAGAGATAGCTTGGAAATGTTCCAGATATGGATGATGTTCTTTTGCTTATTCAAAACTCCTTCTAGATATAGTTCAGATGTGACCCAGGCATGGCGACATTCTGATACTCATTCCAGATTTCCTTCAGAGATAGCTTGGAAATGCTCCAGATATGGATGTTGTTCTTTTGCTTATTTAAAACTCCTTCTAGATATAGTTCAGATGTGACCCAGGCATGGCGACGTTCTGATGCTCATTCCAGATTTCCTTCAGAGATAGCTTGGAAATGCTCCAGATATAGATGATGTTCTTTTGCTTATTCAAAACTCCTTCTAGATATAGTTCAGATGTGACCCAGGCATGGCGACGTTCTGATACTTATTCCAGATTTCCTTTCAGAGATAGCTTGGAAATGCTCCAGATATGGATGATGTTCTTTTGCTTATTCAAGACTCCTTCTAGATATAGTTCAGATGTGACCCAGGCATGGCGACATTCTGATACTCATTCCAGATTTCCTTTCAGAGATAGCTTGGAAATGCTCCAGATATGGATGTTGTTCTTTTGCTTATTCAAGACTCCTTCTAGATATAGTTCAGATGTGACCCAGGCATGGCGATGTTCTGATACTCATTCCAGATTTCCTTTCAGAGATAGCTTGGAAATGCTCCAGATATGGATGCTGTTCTTTTGCTTATTCAAGACTCCTTCTAGAGATAGTTCAGATGTGACCCAGGCATGGCGACGTTCTGATACTTATTCAGATTCCCTTTCAGATATAGCCTAGAGATGCTCCAGATCCGGACGCCGTTCTATTGCTTATTCAGATTCAAACTTCTAAAAGACAACTTAGAGATGCTCCATCCCGGATGCTCTTCTATTGTTCAGTCCAGATACGATCTAGAATCGGATGACATTCTGTTACTCATGCAGTATGGATATACCCCAGACACGACGGTCATTCTACCATTTATTCAGACGTCAGCAATTAGACACAAATTAGATATGCTCCAGACACGGAAGCTATTCTATTTCTTATTCAGATTCACCTATCCACCGTCTTTCCAAATGGCATCTATAAGCCCATTCCCGACAAGGTTCTGTCACACTTCCAGATGGAATCTTTAAGCCCATCCTCCTATCCACCATCTCTCCAAATGGCATCTGTAAGCCCATTCCCGCTATCACACTGTTGATACTCTGCTATGTGAGTGCAAATTTCTGGGCACTCTAGTGTTCAATCATCTTCCACCCTCGGATCACGAAAGGCACACAAGCCAATCTACATCCTCAGGTCTAAGAAGATTGAACAGGGGCAACTGTTGTACCCCAAAATTTTCTCTCCCATATTCTTCAAATTTTTGACAAGCATCACCCCAAATTGTTCAAAGTCTACTCAAGGGCTACACAGTCAACCACTCTCCTAAAGCCAGTCAAACTAGGGTTTTGGTTCTCACAAGGAAGCCGAGGTTTTCAAGGGCTCAATCAAGTACCATATGCTCATACACATTGTCAAGCACCTACATGTCAAGTTTCAAGGCTCACAAGGTCAAGTTGCACAGTCAAAACCCCTAATTGCTCCACAGTCAACTGTAGGGGCAAAATGGTCATTTGGCAGTCAAAAGTCAAAATTTTTGGTCAACATCTTATTTTGAAGCCACGATCATCATTTGATCAAGTCTTGATCATGATTTCACAAGAATGGCTCAAAAATCATCAAGGTGTCAAAAGTTTCTATTTTTGGACAGTTGAAAAGTCAACTGTAACTTGACCAAGGCATAACTTTTTCATGGTTCATCAGAAAAATCCCATCCAATGCTCATCGTGAAGGGGAATACATTTCCTACAACTCATCTTCACATTCCAAGTCCAAGAAATGCTCTCACAATTGGTTAAAGGACTTCAATACCTTTCCAAAATATCCAAAAACATGTTCATAGCTTCAAAATTGAGCAAGATATGCATTGGAGAAGTTGGGAAATTTTTGTGAAATGGCCAAAGTCAATTATCCTTGAAATTTCATTTTTTGACAAAAAGGGCCCACTTTTTCCACTTGATTCAGCTTGGCCATGCCTCCCACGTGTCCCACAATTTATTTCAAGATTAAAAATTAATTTTTCCATTTTTATTTAATTTTATTTGATTTAAATCATTTTAAATCTTTAAAATTCAAATAAAAATCAAGAAAGTTAATGGAGGGATATCTTTGAGTTTGAATTGCTTTGATACACCATCATTCACCTTCCAAATTCGTGCAAGGCCTATTCCAAGCAAGAAATTCAAATTTTGACAAGAATGGCAAGTTGCTTTAATGGAGGTTATGGCAAAATCTCAAGCATAATTGCAATGGTTAAAGGCTCATCATGTGACTGATTCTCATTCATCACTATATATACAAGCCTTCCCAACCTCATTCAAAAAAATAGTGTGTGCAAAAATGGCCAAGAGCAAAACCAAAAATTATTCAAAAAGTGAGAGTTCTAAAACATAGTTGCGAGCATCTTCAGATTAAAACAAGCACGTGGTTCTATTCCTTGCCACACCCTGAAGCTAAAGCAACCTTTGCCAAGTCCTGAGGCTCATACCGCGCTGTAAGTTCTTCCCAGGTCCCTTATAATTTCCATATTATTTTCTTCAACGTTTTCCTATGCAGATTCCAATGTGAGGTGCATCATAAGTCCCACTTCCCAGCGCTGCCATATGTCATCAACGCAGATCCAAAGGACAAAAAGTGTAGCACACCATGGTCTGGAGTCAAAGCGCGCCCTAGGAAAACCAAAAAAGTCAAACGAGCTGAGGATAAATGGGCCACAACTCTCAATTCAACACCTCCAAATTTCAGCCCACACGCCCCCTTTTGGTTTTACTTCTTTTTCTATTTTGTTTTGTTTTTTCTATTATGTTAATTTTTAACCTTTTTATTTTTATTATTGTTATTAACAAATTAACTTAATTAACATATTTTCATAAAATAAAAAAAAATAGAATTACATCATTATTATTATTATTATTATTTTATTTTGTAAATAAACATTAACTAAAATAGTTTAATTAGGCCATTTTAATTCCTTTTCTTAAATAATTAAAATAGATCTAGAATTAGGTAAAGTTCACTTTTAATTTTATTCCATTTCTTGTTATTTCATAAAAACATAAAAAAGCAAAAAATATTTTCTTTTAATTAAATTAATTAATTAGTCATTAATTAGCTTTAATTTCATTTTAATTACAAAAAAAGATCAAAAAAAATTAATTTCTTTTCTTAAAAGGGTCAACACCCTTAGACATTCCCGATTAATTTATTCGCGCGCTTTTACTTTATTTGATTATTATGTAATTGCCTTCAAGAATGTAATAGTTAAATAGGTTTATCGCTTTATTTAATTTCTGTACTTATTTACTAAAAAACGGGTCTTTGTAATTTTTGGCGATGTATAGACCCGCGCCTTGTAATAGCGTAGGATTTATGTTTCCGCAATTTACTTTTCGCACCCCTTAACTGCTAAACTTGCATGAAAGAATGTATGTAAATAAAAACAACTCGTAGCTCACTAATTAACAAGACAAACATTAACTGAAAACAACGCACAAATACACACACCACTTCTAGGGTACGCCTCACTTGTTGCCTTCGAAACGTGGTCGTCAAGTATATGACGTCTTAGCGGTCCTTATGTCCATGATCCAGTTGCCTCAAAACAGTTGCCTCGAAACAGTTGCCTCGAAATGGTTGCCTCAGATTAAAAAAGGATCAGGGACATAAGGGTAGCTTCTAAGGTGTCCTACCGTTGCTTCGGTGACCACACTGTCCCTACACTCGAATTGACCCGAACACCTCCAACGGTGGTGCTACCTACCTCTCAATGGTGGGATGGCACTACCTAAAGGACACTTACACAGCTTAATTCCTTAGGGTAGGTAGATGACTCATGGATACTTGCTCTTTTCAAAAACAAACAAAATACTTTTCACACCTTACACTTTCAAAAGCTTTCAAAACAAATTTTTCAAAAACTCTTGAGGACAGATACAAGAATTATTCAGAAATCTTTCAAAGAAACTTTTTCAAAACCCACACACAATTGAAAAGCAAACAAATTTTGAAAACATAAGAGCAAGTACCTAAGAGCCCATGGATAACCATGGATAGAAAGGGTGCTAACACCTTCCCTTTCTATAAATCTACCTCCCGAACCGAGAAACATTCTCATAAGGAATTTTGCTGTGCTTTTGTCCTTTCCATGTTGGAGAAAATAAAAGACGGTGGTGACTCTTGCTTTTGCGATATTTCGCGAAACCAGCTAAAAACAGTCAGTTCTATTTCCATCGATCACAGTATGCAACACATAAGAGTTCTCCACTTCTTCATAGTAATATTAAGGAAACAATGCAGGACACCTCCGAGCAAAGTAGGTATTGGATTATGAGTGAGGAATATTTTGATGGCATTCATATTTATGAATTGGTCCGAATTAGGGAATAGTACCAACCCATAGATCAGCAAAGCCAACATATCCTGAAAAGCACGAATGTTCATGGCATCTAGAAACCTTTGAGCCTTATCTATCAGAAATTTAGGAGAGAAACCCTCGACTCCATTCCTTTTATCCAAATTAAATACAATATCTGGTCGTTTCAGATGTAAGGCTACTGCTATATCTTCAGGTTTTGGAGCTTGCTCTAGACCGGTGAAAGGTATCTGATCAAGAATAGGCACTTCGAGCAACTTAGAGGATTCTTCCATTGTGGGCACCAACTAATAATCCGGGAAGGTAAAACATTGATTCTTATGATCAAAGAACTGGAAAGGAATGCTGATCAGGTCTTCCTGAAAGCCAGTGGTAGCCAAACTGAGTAGATGACCATATCTCTTGGTGAATTGAGAATTGTCAGGAACCTTTGAGACTAATTCCTTAAGCTGAAGAAGTATCCTTACGAAGTGTATCCAGATGGTATTCCTACGACTGGAAGCCATGACCCTGCAATACAACAAAGATAAATTCCCTAGATCCTTGAAATGGTTAGTCTTGATAGGATGTTATGATGTCATGATATCATTCTCCAAATAAATAATCAAACACGAGCAAAGCACGCAAAGGCCTTAGGTTTAAGGATCGCGTGGAGTTTGTAGGTAAGTACCCTCTTGAAGTTCAGTTGGCTCAACTTGTCCTAGAGAAGTAACCTGGTTCAAGGGATCTCAATATCACTGATCTTTCCCACAAGTTTTGTCTAGCCCGACAACTAACTTGCCACCAAACAATACTAGGGAGTCGAATCTCAATGAGTGTAGTATCGAGTATCAACCAACTTTGGACTGCACCAAAGCCGAGTATCTCACTACCTTCTAATGGCTAAGTTGGGTCAATTAAGGTTCTAAGGTCAATTAAGTCTTATGACACCACGCGACAGCCTAGTATGATCCTCGACTGACTCGAGGGATACCAGTACAGACCAATGTGTCGCAATAATGTAGCCATCATCTCAACCATATCGGTATACGCCGTATAATTTCCATGATCTATTGCTACTTATCTAAAATGTTCCCCAGATCTGGGCATAGGATCTTTGCAAGAAATAACCCAAACAACCCTTTAAATTAAAGCAGACAAATCAAACAAGGAAAGCATTTAAAAGTGATCTAAGTCTAAGGTAACCCCGCTTTTATTCTCCCAAGCAGAGTCGCGAGTTCTGTAATGTAGTGGGAGAACTGAAATGGTTTTTCGTTTTATCGCAAATGTTGCGGATAGCAAGAGTCTCCACTGACTTTTCTTTTATCCAATAAGGAAAGGGTGAAAAGAACAGGAAAGACCTTCAATAATTTTTTGGAATTCGGGGGTAGGTTATGAAAAGGGAAGGTTTTAGCCCCCTTTTCATCTGTAGTCAACTACGGGATCTTAATTGCTAGCTCACTTTGTTTTGAAATGCTTTTGTGTATGTGTTTGAAAATATTTTGAAAATTCCTAAGTACGACAAACTTTGTAATAATTCTCGTATCAGTTGAGAACCCATATGTGATGCGGTGGGAGAACTAACTTGAGGTTTTGCGTTTGTGTTCGCAAATGTTACGGTTAGCAAGAGTCGCCACCGACTTTTATTTTATCCAAAAGGAAAGGTAAAAAAGCACAGGAAAGACCTTTGAGATTGTTTTTGGGTTCTGGGGGTAGATTATGAAAAAGGAAGGTGCTAGCACCCTTTTCATCCATGGTTTTCCATGGGCTCTTGTTACTTGTTTAGATCACAACCCTATCTTTGGATGTTAAACGGGACGGGCGTGGGTCATCGTATGACCATGATAGCAATATTGCCAAGTATCTTAGCAAGTTTTGAGGGACCAAGATCATTTGTTTTTAGGCAACCTTTTGATAGCGTCATCGAGGGACTATGATCTTATTTGTTTGTATTGTTTTGACAAGATGCCTAGCATGCATACCATGGCCATTTGTTTAGGCAACCAAGTGGATGAAACCCTAGGGGTGCTTGTGTGCAATGTGTTCTCATTTTGCATGCTTCTGTTGTCTTGTATTAGGTCATGTTATTTGTTTGATTTTGTCTTATCATACAAACCCTAATTTTACTAAACATGTATATAATGCGATAAATTGCGTAAAGTAAATCTAACTATTACAACAATATTATGGGAGGGGGGATACAAGTTTTTGAATGGGGATATTTGCACAAAATAAAACCCTAAAAATTATTACAACCCAATTGAATATTTGCAAATAAATAAATAAACAAGTATTCAAATATGCAAATAAAAATGTAATTATGCAAAAATATTTTGCATTTGTTTTTATGTATGAGAAAATGATTTATTAAACCCTAGAAAAAGAGAAAAAAAATAATATGGTTATTTTTGAAAAGGGGAAACCCTAGTTTTTGATTTTAAAGAAAATATTGTTTTCTAATATTATTTTTGTCCAATTTTTATACAAATAAATATCAAATAATATTATTAACAAATATTAAAAATTAAAATATGTATGGAAATAATATTTTATGTATATGAATAATAAAAATAAAAAAGTATAGCATTTTTAAATTATTTACAAGTTTTATTTAAGTATGATATCCTAACAAACTATTTATTATGTAAAAAAAATAAAATAAAAATATAATAAAAATGCAAAAAATAGAGAAAATAATTTTGTGATTTTTTTAATATTCAGAAAAAATAAATGCAAGTCAAAAATATAAAATATGCCAGAAAATATGCAAAAATAAAAAATACGAAGCAGGGGGTGAAAATAGTAAACTGGGGGGTATGGGAAGTAAAACAACAGGCCCAAGCGCGCCAGGCCCATAACAGCTTCGTCCCTGTCCTTGGCTTCTTCCTTCTGCGCGCGTTTTTTCAAATCTACAAACTCTCACATACTTGCACAAAAGCAAAAACTTACAACATGAAATATGTACCATTTTTTATCACGATTCCAACCATATCCATTTTGTGACCTAACTCTCAAAGAACAGAGACAATTTCAGTGGCCCTAATTCCTGACCTAATTTTTTCATGAACTTCAAGCTTCAAATTCTTACTACTCAGTTAATATAAATTACAACTATGCATATGTACAGCTTCAGCAAGTTAAGGACTACATCTTTGCTTCACAAATCAAAGCTTAAGGATTCCTAAATAGAGAGATAGAACTTTGAAAAATACCTTGTTCAGCTGAGTTTGGATATGGCAATGTGGGGGCTTTGAGTGAGGCATGAAGATCGTGTGAGCTTCCTTGAAGTTCCCTCAAACTATTCCAATGCCTAGCTTGCCTTGAGGATGCTTGAAACTTCCTGTAGAAGTCAACCTGCAACCTTCAAAAATAAAAATGGTGAAGTCTGAAATAGGGCACACAGTTGCAGTGCAAGGGCTTGGATAGTTTGGATGTGGTGTATGGAAGATGTTTGAAGTATTGAAACAAGAAACGCACGAGCAAAATATTATTTGGCTTGAGTTTTGCAGAAGTTGTCCTGTTTGGACAGAAAAAAGTGGTTTTGGTGTTTGAGAGTGTTTGGGATGTTAGGCAATCATGTATTGGCTTGTGACAATTTTCTGAAGTTGTTTAGAATGAAGCCAAGCCTTCTCTTTATCAGATGTACAAGCTTTCTTGACTTTTGCCAATTTTCTTGCTTTTGAAGAAAGGTTGAAGTGACTATGCAAAAGTGTTGTACTTGCTAGTTCTAGGGCTGATGAGAGTTGGTAAACATTGCCTGATATTTGTGGATATTGCTTGCAACCAAAGATCAAGTCCATGGCTCAAGAATTGTAAAGTTGGAAAAGCTTGCTTTATCAAAATGGCATTGTGAACTTTTGGCCATTTATGGAATTATTCCTTGTGCAATGCCTCAAAAGCCAAAAAAAAACCATTATCCATTGAGTTAGAATTTAATTATGGAGTGTAGAAGGTATTTAGGACCTGTAATGCAAGGTACAAGCATGCTAGGATCTGATTTGCAACTTGGTGTATTGTGAAAATGGCTTGAACAAAAGTGACAAAATGCCATTTTCTCTTCGATTATCCCTAACCACAAATGATCTTGGAGAGTTCTGGGACATTTTGGAAAGCTTGCAACATTCTCTACAATCCATGTTTAAAATTCAACTTGAGATACCTCTTGGAACTAGGTGAAAAGTTGCCATGAAGTTAGGTCAAAAACCGGCCTAAACTAGGGCAAATTTTCACTAAGTTAAAAAGTTTATGGACCCCTATTCACAAATTCATATCTTGATATCCAAGCATCTTTTGGGAAAACTTTGTGAATTAAAGTTGTAGATTTCATGGAGGACTACAACTTTCATGTTGGAAGTTTTCTTTGAATCCAATTACATCAAGGTGAAAAAGTTGGGAAAAAATAAGAAAATTTCCATACTTAGAAATTTTCTAAGTTATGAAAAATTTTCAAATTAAAACCCTAATTTGAAAAATTGATTTTCTTGATCAACAAATTTCATATTTTGACATACCTTGATGAATTATGAACCTTGGAACTTGATTTTAATCAAAATGTCAAAGTTTGACTTTTCAGTGTACAGTTGACTTTTGATCAGTTGACTGCAAAATTCATCTGTCAATCATGTGCATTTGAGATCTTTTGAATTATGTGATTAGGTCAAGATGATTCCATTGAGTCCTTGAGATCATGTTTGAACCCAATTGGTCATTGGTTAGGTTAAAAATCAGAAATTTCCCTTTCTCAGTCAAAACCCTAATTTTGACCATTTTGCCCTTTTGATGATTTGATCAAATTTCTTGAGGAGTTGTGGTCCAAACTTGATGAAATGGTACATAGGAGCCTAGAATGTTGTTGTCGATCAAAAATTATAAAGTTTTGACTATAAATTGGCCATCGTTGACTTTTTCCCCAATACAGCTGATTTTTAGGTCAACTGTCCAATTGACTGGGCAAAAATGTGATTCAAGGCTTGAAACTTGTCATGAGCAATCTTAGGGGTCCAAGATGGTGTATTAAAGTCACATGAAGCATTTATTGTCCAAAAATCCTTGTGCAAACTCAAACCCTAATTTCAGGTCATCAGTTTAAGATGAGGTCTTGAGCTGAGCAAACCCTAATCTGGTCTTGAATCCAAGAAGTCTTGTGAGGAAAAATCTTGATAAATGAGAGGGAAAATTTTGGGGTACAAAACCATACAAAGTGTTTGTTTTTGAAAATATTTCAAAAGGAGTGTTTGTAAAAAAGATGTTTTGAAAAGTATGAGCAAGTGATTACGAGTTATCTACATACTCAAAGATCTTTCGTGTTATTTTCCTCCTCCTTAGATATGGCTATCCTACCATTAGTTCGTAGGAATCCCTATCGTTGGATATGAAGGGACACGCACGGGTCATCGTACAGTCACAAAGGCAACTTGTAAGGGCGCTTTAGCAATTTATCGTAAGATACTAAGATTTTTACCGAAGGCAGCATCGAAGGGTCACTGGGGGACTACGGTCTTTTTAACTGAGGGTCTTTGCTAAAGCGTCCCCTCTTTCAAGGGACATGACTGTTTTCTGAGGCAACGAGTGAGGTTACCCTAAAGGTGAGTGTGTGAATAATGATTTGATTAAGTTATTTATCTTGTATTTAAGATTATCTAATGATTGATTTTAAATCTTGCCATACTTGCCCTAATTACTAGTAGTTATAAGGAAAACAGTAAAGATAGAAATTAAAAGTCATGTGCTATTACAAAGCTTTGGGGAAGGGGGTACAAATCATTAAACTGGGGAAAACATAAAGCAAATAAAACCCTAGTTAAACTATTACATTTTATAGCAATTACATAATTATGAAAAAACTAATGCGAAAGTAAAAGAGCGCGCGAAGATTGTAAAAAAGGAAAGATATGAAAAATTGTCTTGTGATCGTTTTTGATGGAAAAAAGTAATGATGATTATCCTAAAGACTATCTAATTTTGATTAAAAAGAAATTAATTTACTTAAAAAAAGATTATCAATTTAATTAAAAGAAAGAATTAAGTTGGTTAATTTAATAAAAAAAACCTAACTCTAAATTTATTTCTAATTTATTTAAATAAAAGTTAATTATGTTAAAAAAGAAGTTAAAACAAAATAGTTAAAAAGGAAAGGAATGGGCCTGAAAGTAGCAAACTGGGGGGTGTAAGGAAAGCAAACTGCTAAGCCCAAAGCTGCAAGCCCAAGCGCCTGAAATGGATCCGGTGTTGCTCTCCAATGAGGATTCAACATGGGAATGGAGATCTGGAACGTCAAATCTGAGCTTATGAAGATCTGATGGTGATGAGGTGAGGGATGCACAGCATACGCGTGAGGATGACTTCACTGAATCTGTAAAAATCATAAAACATGAAAAAATTTGTCCTACGCTATGATCGAACCCGTGTTTAGGCATATTAAGGTCTTAAGGGAAAGCGCACTACCACTGGGGTGGTTATACATCCATTAGAATATGTCAATTCATAAATATATATAATGTAAAACAAATGCTAAAAGTTAGACAAGCAAACATGCCTGCATGAGTGGGACCTTGATGTTTTGAATGAACCAATAATAACGTCCTGTTTTGCAATGCATCGTCACCCACCGGTCAAACCACCCTGGACGGTGGTTCCGGTCACCATCTCTGATTGCATAAAAACCCAAACCTACGAAATTCAATCAAAACAAAAAGGAAATCAACCCTAATTGACTAATTAAGGTCTTGGGATTTCAATGGGCATGTTAGTTTGGTCTAAAAAAGATCATAGAAAGGGTTTTGAAGGAATATGATATTGATTCCCTAATTTTGTACCCCAAAATTTGCCCTCTCATTTTATCAACATTTCTCATCACAAGACTCTTGGGACTCAAGACCAAGCTAGGGTTTGCTCTGCTCAAGACACCTCCTTGCACTTTTGACCTAAATTAGGGTTTGAGTTTGCACAGGGATTTTTGAGCCGTAAATGCCCAAACTGACTTTCATACTTAATTTTGGACTCATAAGTTTTCCCATATCAAGTTTCAAGCCTTGAATCAAATTTTTGCCCAGTCAATTGGACAGTTGACATAGAAATCAGTTGTATTGGGGAAAAAGTCAATTGTGGCCAATTTACAGTCAAAGCTCATGAATTTTGACCCACATCAACATTATTAACTCATATGAACCATTTTATCAAGTTTGGACCACAATTCCACAAGAAATTTGATCAGATCACCAAAAGGGCAAAATGGTCATTTTTAGGGTTTTTACTGTACAAAGGCAATTTTTGACTGTTTAACCTAGCCAATGGCAAATAAAGTTCAACCATGGGCTCAAGGACTCAATTACATTATCTTGACCTATTCAACAAGTTCAAAAGATCTCAAATGCATAGGATTGACAGATGAATTTTTCAGTCAACTGATCAAAATTTGACAGTATATTGAAAAGTCAAACTTTGACTTTTTGGTCAAAATCAAGTGCCAAGGATAATGTTTCATCAAGATATGTAAAATTATGAAACTTGTTCATCAAGAAACCCAAAATTACAAATTAGGGTTTGAAATTGAAAAAATTTCATAAATTAGATATTTTCTAAGTTATGAAATTTTCTTAATTTTTCCTAACTTTGTCCCATATTTTCACCAAGATGCAAATGGATTCAAACAAAACTTACAACATGAAAGTTGTAGTCCATCACAAAGTCTACAACTTTGATCACAAAGTTTTCTCAAAAGAAGCTTGGATCTCAAGTTATGATTTTTGGAACAATGGTCCCTAAAACTTTTAACTTAGAGAAATTTTGCCCTAGTTTAGGCAGGATTTTGACCCATCTTCTTGGCCATTTTTCACATAGTTCCACTTGGAGTCTCAAGTTTCATTTCTAAGATGGATTATAGTACATGTTGCAAGCTTTCCAAATTGTCCAAGAACTCCTCAAACACCTTTGTGGTTAGGGATAATCGAATGCTTGAAGTTGGCAAAAACTCACTTTGTAACCATGGCCAATACATGTTCATACCACTTGCAAAATCTGACCAAACTAGCTTAGTACATAACTACAGGCCTCTAAACCAATTTACACTCAAAAATTGAATGCAAATACATTGGATCTTGGTGTTATTCTGATCAGGAGAGCATTATACAATGAACATATCCATTTTGGGCATAAAGATCACACTTCCATTTACATAAAGCATGCTTTATGTCAAGTTTCATTTCTTGAGCCATACACCAAGCCTTTTGCTGCAAACAAGGCTCCCTAATGTCAGGCAAAGCTCAACAACTTTGTGCAGCTAGGTTCCAAGCCAGTACAGCCTTGCATTGTCAACTCTCACATTTTGCTTCAAAACCAAGGCATTGTACCAAAAGTCCATAACTCACACATCTGATAAAATCAACTCAAGCCAAGGTTACAAACAAGTTTTACACATCCTTGTAAGCTAGAAACACGAGCCTTTCACCTCAAAAACACCCTTATACTCAAAAACCACATTTGCTTGCAAAATAGGGCAAGCCCTGCAGAATCACTTCCATCTTCACATTGCCTCGTGCGTTTTGCTCCTTCCCACTTCAAACACCTTCCATTCAACTCACTCAAGCTATCCCAAACCTCCATTGCCAACTGTAACTCCATTTACAGTGTTCACCATTTTCATTTCAAGCTTGTGCAGGTTGACTTTTGTAGAAGGATTCAGGCCATTTCAAAACAAACTAAACATTGGGAAAGGTTCAGGGAACATCAAGCAAGCTCAAAAGAACCTCAGGCCTCACTGAAAGTTGCTGCATTGTCCAACTCGAACTCAACTGAAACAGGTTTTTCATGAACTTCTATCTCTCTATTTAGGAACATTTAGCCTTAGGTTTATGAATAAAAGATGTTGTACTCATTGCCCTGAAACCATACATATGCTCAGTTTTCATTTATATTAATCGTGCTAGGAGAATTTCATCCATGAACATGTTGAAAAAGTTAGGTTAGATTTTAGGGCCAGAGAAATTCTCTATGGTCTTTGAGAGTTAGATTAAATGTTTTATATGGTTGAAATCGTTGTTTGATGCTCTACAAGTTTGATGTTGTAAGTTTTGGCAAAAAGTCACGTTTCCAAGATGTTCAAAGATGGATACAGGGTGCGCGTTTTTCTGTTTGTCACAAGGAAGAAGATGAATTTAATGGGTTGGGCTTGGTTTCTTGCTTCTAACACCCTCCTGTTGCTAAATGCACCCCCTGGCCCATTTCCTTTATATTTTGTCATTTTTTATTTTAATTTAATTTCTGACTTTGTTTATTTATTTCCAACCATAAAAAATGCTAAAAAAATATTTTTCATAATTTTTACATTTATTTGATATTTATTTTAAATATTACTAGCATTAAAATATTATATATACTTGTATATTATTTTTTTTAATCTTGAAAAAAATGTAAATAATGTTTTTTTATTTTCATTTCTTATTTTTATTCACATTGAAAATATTTTCTTGAATATATATATATATATATATATATATATATATATATATATATATTTTTGTAAATATTTTATTTTTATTTTATACACATTTAACATATTTAATATATATATATATATATATATATATATATATATATATATATATATATATATATATATATATATATATATATATATATATATATATATATATATATATATATATATATATATATATATATATATATATATATATATATATATATATATATATATATATATATATATATATATATATATATATATATATATATATATATATATATATATTTATTTATTTATTTATTTTATTTAATACATAGAGTAAAAATACAAAAATATCACATTTTTATTTTTATTATTATTTATACTAAAAAATACCCCTTTTTAGATATATTTCATTTTTATACACATTAATATATTTTTGTACATAAATAATACATTATATTTATTTTCTTAAACAAATTAGGGTTTTTACCCTAAAAACAAATAAAATTAACCTTTTATTTATTTTTTTACACCTTTTTTACATTAAAAAATACTTTTGCATATATGGACAAATAAAAATCTTTTTTTGCATAATACATCTTATTTAATATTTATTCATCTTGTTTAATTAAATATTGCCCATTTATCTTATTTGCACAAAGAATTCAATTTGGATGTAATAGTAATTAGGGTTTTATATTTCTTGCAAAAATAATCCCCTATTCAAAATTGTACCCCCTCTCTATATCAAAGTTGTAATAACTTAGGTTTATTTTTACGCACTTAATGCTTTCAATTATGCCATGCTTAGAGAATTAGGGTTTGTATGCCAAAATCAAATTAACAAATAGCTTGACCTAATCAAAGACAAAAATGCATGAAAAACAAACACAATGCACACTTGCACCCCTAGGGTTACAATCCACTTGTTGCCTTCAAAAATGGGTCATGGTATGCATGTTAAGTACTTTGGAAAAACAAAAACAAAAACAAAAGATCATAGTCCCTCTATGACGCTATCTGAGTTGCCTAAACAAAATGATCAAGTCCCTCAAGAAAATTGCCAAAAATACTTGACACAATTGCTATCATGGTCTATACGATGACCCGCACCTGTCCCGTTAACATCCTAACACAAGGTTGTTCACCAAACACAATGGTGAAACAACACTGTTAAAAAGGGTTAAAAACATAAGAAAGATCTTTGAGTAAAATAGGGTAGATAGCTCTCAGTTACTTGATCAAAAGCTTGCAAAAACATCCTTGCTATTTTCAAACACACTTCACAACACAATTTCAAAATCCAACTTTCAAACATTGAAAACTTTTGAAAAGACAAAAACACCTTTGTATACATTCCAACAAGAACCATTACAAAGGTTTCCACAATGATGGTCTCTTTTCAAAACATCTTTCAAAACCACACACAAAACACCATTTCAAACAATTGAAGAGCACCATTTCAAACAATTGAAAAGCAAAGCAAGTGATCTAAACAAGTAACTAAGAGCCCATGGAAAACCATGGATGAAAAGGGTGCTAGCACCTTTCCTTTTCATAATCTACTCCCCGAACCCAAGAAAACATCTCAAAGGTCTTTCCTGTGCTTTTTGACCTTTCCTTAGGATAAAATAAAAAGTCGGTGGCGACTCTTGCTAAACCGAAACATTTGCGAACACAAACGCAAAACCTCAAGTCAGTTCTCCCACCGTATCACAAAACTGGCGACTCTGCTGGGGAAAAATTCTAAAAGTGGAGTAACCTTAGGGTTTAGATCACCTTTGCATGTCTTGATTGCTTTGATTTATTTATATTTGGTTCTCTTATTTGGGTTTGAATCCTCCACCCTAATTTTGGGAAACATTCATAGGTAAATAGCAATACGTTGTGGAAACTGTGCGGGGTATACCGATATGGTTGAAGCAATAGCTATATTAGTGCGACATATTTGTGAGTACCGGTAGCCTTTGAGTCAATCAAAGAGAATACGGGGCCGCTGAGTGATGTCATGAAGCACTAATGAGCTTTTAGAACCTTACTTGACCATCTTGGTCTTTCATTAGGGGTAGTGAGATGACCGGTTTTGGTGCAGTCCGAAGTTGGTAGATACTCGATACAACACTCATTGAGGATTGTTTTCTTAGAATATTTTGGTCGCTAGTTAAGTGGCTAAACCAAAACAATGAACATAGAAAACAATCTAGTGATATTGATCTCCTTAAAACCCGGTTACTATTTATAGGACAGGTTTGAGCCAACTAACTCAAGAGGGTATTTACCTATGAAACCTCATGCAAGCCTGAAACTAGGATCTTGTGTGACTTGTTTGTACATGTGCTTGTGCATACATCATGAACATTATAAAACATCATATGCATCCACTAACCATTTCAAGGGTTCGGATCTTCATCTTTGTTCTTGTTTTGTAGGTCATGGAATCTCTTCGCAGGAAAACAATTCAAGTCAACCTTGTGAGGATCCCTCCTCAACTCAAGGAGCTTACTTCCAGGATTCCAGAGAATTCTCTCTTCAGTGAAAGACATGGTAGACTTCTCAACTTGGTCAACTCCAACATTGAAGAAGACATGGTGAAAGTTCTCTTCCAGTTCTTTGACCCCCTACACCACTGATTCACCTTCCCTGATTACCAACTAGTACCTACTTTGGAGGAATTTTCTCAACTCCTAAGAATTCCTATTCTTCATCAACTAACCTACAACGGTACGGAAAAATAACCAAATCCTGAAGATGTTGCTCAAGCATTACACTTGCAACCATCTGATATCAAGGGTCATTGGGAAACCAGGAGTGGTGTCAAGGGTTTCTTGGCAAAGTTTTTGTTTGAGAAGGCACAAGAGTGCTGGAATTCTCTAGATCTACAAGCTTTTGAAGAGATTATGGCACTCCTCATCTATGGGTTGGTCTTGTTCCCAAACCCTGATCAGCTTATAGATGTGAATGTTGTCAAGATTTTCATATCTCGGAATCCTGTGCCTACATTGCTTGGGGACATCCTACACTCATTTTACACACGAACAATGAGGAAAAGAGGTGTTCTCATGTGTTGTACTCCTCTCCTAGCAAGGTGGTTTATTTCTCACCTTCCCCAATCAGTTTTGAAGAATGAGCAGGGTTTAAGGTGGTCACAACGATTGATGACCCTTACACATTCTGATGTTCATTGGTGTTCTCGGTCCAGAGAAAATGTCATCATCATTGATCATTGTGGGGAATTCCCTAATGTCCCACTACTTGGCATTATGGGAGGCATAACCTACAACCCCTGTTTAGCTTTAAGACAGTTTGGATATGCTCAGAGGGATGGCCCTCATGACATGTTGATCCCTGACTTGGTTTTTGACTTCGACAACGATGCGCAAGGACTTCGACAAAGGTTCATCAGATCTTGGAGGATGCCCAACAAAGTGGATAGTAAGACATTGGGGCATAGGAATTCCATCCCCCTTGAGCCTTACCTCAAGTGGGTACGAACCCGCGCCCAGAATCTTATGATGCCATACCCTCACATTCTCCCCGTGATCAAAGAGCATGTTATGGAAGGAGAGGTTCCATACACCCTCCAATATCCTGACATGCCAACATCATTGGAAGAATTACAAAAGAGTTGGATCCAACTGAAAGAAGAACGGAATACTTTTGAAGCCAGCTTTTATGCCAGTGAGAAGAAGGTTTTGGAGCTTACCCGCCGACTTCATGAGGAGGAAACTCTCAACACTTACATCGCACCAAAGAGGATGCACAATGTCTTTTTACATTAAGAATTTTGTAATATTTTTCCCATGGGGAACTTATGTACTAACAAATTTCTTCTTAATATGACGTGTGTTCTTTTTGTTTGCAACAAATTTGAATTTTTTGAATTCTTGAATGCATTACATGAATAACATATCATTCATCATATGCATAAACAGGTCTTCACACCAGGTTTCCTTATCTTTCTGTTGTTTATTTCAGCAAGATGGATTTGGAGCAGACGGTTAAGGATCTGCAGGCACAGAATTCTCAATTCCAGCAACTCCTCATGACCTTAGCAAAGGGTCAAGAGGACCTCAAAGCACTATTGGAGAAAGATAAAGAGAAAAAGAAGAAAAGACCTAGTGTAGTCATCATGGGAAGAAGGTTTGAAAGCAATGCTAGAAAAGTTCTCGAGTTCCCCTCAACGTCTGATGAAGGGGCTGGTAAAAGAAAAGGAACAACAATGCCTTCTGAATCTGAAGTTGAAGGAAAAGAAGAGGAAGAGGAAGAAGACGAAGATTACTCCGAACAGCAATATCCCCCGGCGAACGATAAATTTAAAAATCTTGAAGATAGATTGGCAGCCATGGAGTTGCAAAGGGTACCTGGTTTAGATTTCGAAGAACTAGGGTTGGTCGCTGGGATTGTTTTTCCTCCCAAATTCAAAGTTCCCACATTTTCTAAGTATGACAGCCTGTCGTGTCCAAAGATGCATCTAAGATCCTACGTCCGAAAGATCCAGCCCCACTCATGTGATAAGGATCTTTGGGTCCATTTTTTCCAAGATAGTTTGTCAGGCACACAATTGGACTGGTTCTATCAACTCGAGAGATCAAAGGTTTATAACTGGGAAGACTTAGCTACTGCTTTCTACCGACAATACCAATACAATGCTGATTTAGCGCCTACTCGTACTCAGCTATAAAGTATGGGTATGGCTTCTAATGAGGGATTTAAGGAATATGCCCAGAAGTGGCGTGATATGGCTGGAAGGGTGCAGCCACCATTGTCGGATAGAGAGCTGGTTGACATGTTTTTAGGGACCCTGTCTGGCCCTTTCTTCAATCATTTAATCGGGAGTTCCTCCGCAGGATTCGCCGAACTAATTTTGACCGGTGAAAGGGTCGAGGCTGGTATTAAAAGTGGTAAGATTCAGAAAGATGCCTTCGCGTCCACCGCTGTTAAGAAGACCTTCCCCGCTAAGAAGGAAGCTTCTGCTATTTATTCTCAGAAAAGCCAAGGAGGAATGGGGCGGCGACCAACTGTAGGGGCTGTAATGATTCAAAACTCTTCAAATGATCAACCTCGCGACAATCAGTCAAGACCTAATCAACAACGGGTAGAAAGGCCACAACGACAGTTCACCCGAATCAACATGACACCAGCTCAAGTACTCCCTCATTTTCTAAAACTAAATCTTACCAATTTGAAGGAAGCGCCAAAGAACCCTAATACATCTTCTCCATATTACCACTCCAATGCAAAATGTGCTTACCACTCTGACAGTGTAGGGCATGATACCAACAACTGTTGGGCTCTTAAAAACAAAATCCAAGACCTGATCAACGCCAAGGAGGTAGAATTCGATGCGCCCGAAAAGCCGAATGTGATTTCTGCCCCAATGCCCAAGCACGATCATAATGTTCATGCCGTTATGGAAGACCTTCATGTTACCAATGTTGCCGACCTTTTGACTCCGTTACCAGTGATTAAAGCGAATTTGATGAGAGTCGGGATATTCCCAGGCTATGGAAAAGACTGTTTCTTCTGTTTAAACATACGAGTTGACTTCCCAATGTTGAAATTAGGCATACAACGCCTGATGGATACCCAAGAGATACTCTTCCAAAAGACTCCTGCCGATACTTTCATTCTTGTTACTCCTGCTACCTTTGTTACTTCAGCCAATGACATTGCAATAATAACCATCTCCGACAATCTTCTTAAGGCTTGCAAAAGGCCTGTCAAGATTACGCCTGATCCTAAGTTTGTGCCATTAAAAATCACCATGCCGGGGCCAGTCTCGTATAAATCTGACAAGACGATACCATGGAACTACGGAGGAGAACTCTTCTATCATGGTATCAAGCAGATTGAATCAGTCCAAGAGAATTCTGAAGATGAAACCCCTGATATAGGGAACATTGCAGGAACAAGCAAGATAACTCGTAGCAGACGGATTTTCTCTCTGGAGATTGCCCCTTCGGACCCTCGAAAGCTTCTGTGCCTGTTAAGCCATCTGTGCAAGGCCCGATAATTGAAGAAATTGATGTACATGAAGTTAGACCCTCCGTTGATACTACCGATAAGGGTAAGGGGATACTAGAAGCGCCTGTCAGGATGAAGGCTCGGACTGTGGTAATCCCCGAGACCACCTAGAAAGAAATGGAAGAAATCTTGAAGATAATCAATAAGAGCGACTACGACGTCGTGGAATAGCTAGGGCATACCCCTTCCAAAATCTCCATGTTGGCTCTTCTACTCTGCTTTGAGGCCCATGCTAAGGCCTTAATCAAATTCTTAAATACGGAACACGTGCCTCAAGAAACTTCGGCTGACCAGTTTCAAGAGTGTGTAGCCAGCCTAACTGCTGATAACGGTCTTGGTTTTTCCAATGCTGATTTGACCCCCAAGGGAAGGAAGCACAACGACGCACTGCATGTCTCAGTAGAATGCAGGGGAACCACCCTTGCCCATGTCCTCGTTGATAATGGTTTATCCTTGAATGTGCTACCGAAGAAAGCGTTAGACCATTTGGACTGTGAAGGGTTAGTGCTGAAGCCAAGTAATATCGTGGTTAGGGCCTTTGATGGGTCCAAAAGAATGGTTCACGGAGAGGTTGACATTCCTATCAAAGTGGGCACAGAAATTTTCAACTCCACCTTTTATGTGATGGACATATGTCCTTCATATTCGTGTTTGTTGGGAAGGCCGTGGATCCATTATGCTGGGACAGTTACCTCCTCTTTACACCAGATGCTAAAGTATCCTGTTTAGGGTAATATTATAACGGTGCACGGCGAGGAAGAGTACATGATAAGTCACCTCAATTCCTTCTGTTATGTGGAGTTGGATGGCGAGTTCATAGAAACACCTTTTCAACATTTTGAGGAAGTTTCTCCTGAGGTCGCAGTTGCAAAGACAATGGTTGATGTGCCTATCGTTTCCAAGCCTGTGTCTAGGATGGCATCTTTCAAGGATGCATAGGCTGTAGTCAAATAAGGAAGGAGTATAGTGTGGGGGCAACTGCCTGATTTTCCCCACAAGACGGACAAGTTTGGATTAGGGTTTACCGCTGCAGGCCAGAAAGCTATGCGTCGCTCCAAGGCTGGAGGACCACCTGTAAAGATTACTCACCATGGAATTAATGCCTTAAAAGATGATGATGAAGAGGACAACTTTGAAGATTGGATCTTTCCAACCGTCGAAGGAGGGTTAAGCAACTGGGAAGCAAAGGACTTTACTCCCATCACTTTCATCGACCAGTAATTTATCTTTGAACAATTTCCTATTTTGGTATGTAATAACTAAACAATTCGTACACTATTTTCACCTTATGCCTTGCCCGGGGCATATAGGTCCATTTGTAAGGTCTTGATTTTATTCATTATCATATGCCATGTTTTAATGAATCATTGGACGTTTTCATCTATAAACGGTTGTTTTCATTTTCTTTCTTTTTTGCATTTTGTTTTGTTTAAGGATGGTTATCCCTTACACACACCCACACTCACAAAATGCAGGTACCCATCCACTCCGAATTCCATGGGTGACTATTCTACTTTAGCCTTCGGTGACTCTGAAGATTTGGTCAATCATGCTGAGTACGAAGTTGACGAAGACTGTGAAGTTCCGGAACAGTTAGCCAGACTTTTGCAACAAGAAGAGAGGGCAATTCTGCCTCATGAAGAGTTGCTAGAAACCATCAACTTGGGAACAAAGGAAGATAAGAAAGAGGTTAAGGTGGGTGCCAACCTAGAACCAGATGTCAAAGAGCGTTTAGTGCAGTTGTTGAACGAATATGTTGAAATCTTCGCCTGGTCCTATGAAGACATGTCGGGATTAGACACATATATCGTGGTTCACCGTCTCCCTACAAGAGAAGATTGTCCACCGATCAAGCAAAAAGTCCGCCGAATGAGGCCCGACATGTCTGAGAAGATCAAAGCTGAGGAAATGAAGCAATTCAACGTTGGCTTTCTGGCTGTTACTTCCTATCCACAATGGGTTGCTAACATTGTGCTCGTGCCTAAAAAGGACGGCAAAGTCAGAATGTGTGTGTACTATCGCGACTTAAACAGGGCTAGCCCTAAAGATGATTTTCCACTACCACACATTGACATCTTGGTTGACAACACAACTCAACACAAGGTATTTTCCTTCATTGATGGATTCTCGGGATACAACCAGATCAAAATGGCCCCCAAAGACATGGAGAAAACTACTTTTGTTATGCAATGGGGTACCTTCTGCTACAAAGTGATGTCGTTCGGACTGAAGAATATCGGGGCAACCTATCAACGCGCCATGGTATCTTTGTTTCATGATATGATACATCATGAAATTGAAGTTTACGTAGACGACATGATAGCCCGATCACAGACAGAAGAAGAGCACCTTGATCATCTGCAAAAGCTGTTTATCAAGTTGAAGGAGTTTAAGCTCAGACTGAACCCAAGCAAGTGCACTTTTGGAGTTAGGTCTGGTAAGCTTTTGGGATTTATCGTCAGCAACAAAGGCATTGAGGTTGATCCAGCTAAGGTCAAAGCTATACAAGAAATGCCTGCCCCCCGCACTGAAAAGGAGCTTCGAGGATTCTTGGGACGCTTAAACTATATCGCAAGGTTCATCTCTCACCTGACGTCTACCTATGAGCCAATCTTCAAGTTGTTGAAGAAAGATCAGGTAGTTGAATGGAACAATGGTTGTCAAGTTGCTTTTGATAAGATCAAGGAGTATTTACTGGAACCTCCTATCTTGATGCCACCCGTCGAAGGAAGGCCGTTAATCATGTATCTGACTGTTTTGGATAACTCAATCGGGTGCGTACTGGGCCAACATGACGAGTCTGGCCGAAAAGAGCATGCCATTTATTACCTTAGCAAAAAGTTTACCGACTGTGAGACCCGCTACTCACTGCTCGAGAAAACTTGATGCGCTTTGGTATGGTCTGCTCGCCGGCTGAGGCAGTATATGTTGACTCATACCACTTTGCTGATTTCCAAAATGGATCCAATCAAGTATATCTTCGAGAAGCCTGCTTTATCTGGAAGAATCGCTAGATGGCAAATGATCTTGACTGAGTATGATATCCAGTATACTACCCAAAAAGCTATAAAGGGGAGTGTACTAGCTGACCATCTAGCTCATCAAGCCGTCGAAGATTACCAATCTATGAGATTCGACTTTCCTGACAAGGACATCATGACATTGGACAACATTGAAGGTAACGGGCCGTATGACGAACCTGAACAAGGATCCCAATGGACCCTGTACTTTGATGGTGCTTTAAATGCACTTGGCAACGGTATCAGTGCGGTACTCATTTCTCGTGAAGGTTGCCAAACACCCTTTACTGCCCGACTTTGCTTCAGTTGTACCAACAACATGGCTGAATATGAAGCTTGCATCTTTGGTCTCAAGGCTGATATAGACTTGGGAATCAAATCTTTGGTCGTATTTGGGGACTCGGCTTTGGTTATCAGTCAAATCAAAGGAGAGTGGGATACTAGACATCATAATCTTATCCCATACAAAGAACATGTCTTAACATTGTTGCCTCATTTCGAGCAGATTACTTTCGAGCACTTCCTGTGAGAAGAAAATCAGCTAGCGGATGCTCTAGCTACAATGTCTTCCATGTTTAAACTCAACTGGGATAATGAGGCTCCCCAAATCACAATCGAACGAATGGATGAACCTGCACACTGTCATGAGATTAATACCGAAGAAGTAATGGAACAACCCTGGTTTCATGAAATCAAAAGGTATCTCCAGACTCGAGAATACCCTGAAGGAGCTTCCGACAATGACAAAAAGTTCTTAAGGAGATTTGCTGCCAAGTTCTTCCTAAGTAATGGCATCCTTTATAAGCGCAACCATGATTGTGTTCTACTTCATTGTATGGACAAGGCTGAGGCAGAATTGATCATGACCGAGATACATAGTGGCACATTTGGCACCCACTTAAGCAGACATACAATGGCTAAGAAGATTCTAATGGCAGGCTATTATTGGTCTACCATGGAAGCTGATTGTCATCAACATTCCCGTACTTGCCACAAATGTCAAGTCTACGCTGACAAGATACATATTCCTCCTGTCCCTCTCAATGTTCTAATAGCTCCTTGGCCATTCGCAATGTGGGGAATTGACATGATTGGAGAGATCAAGCCCACGGCATCCAATGGACATCACTTCATCGTGGTGGCTATTGATTATTTTACCAAATGGGTCGAAGCAGCTTCCTTTGCCTCCGTTACAAAGAATGTGGTTGCCCGCTTCATTAAACAAAATCTCATATGACGGTATGGAATCCCCGACAGGATTATCACGGACAACGGTACAAATTTGAACAACACTATGATCACTGCTCTGTGCGAGCAGTTCAAGATTTATCGTCACAATTCATCTCCCTATCGGTCGAAGATGAACGGTGTTGTTGAAGCCGCAAACAAAAATATCAAGAAGATCATTCAAAAGATGACAGTCACCTACAAGGATTGGCATGAGATGTTACCGTTTACTCTGCATGGATATCGTACCACGGCATATACTTCAATAGGGGTAACCTTCTTTTCTTTGGTATATGGCATGGAAGCTGTCTTACCTATGGAAGTTCAGATTCCTTCCTTAAGGATTATGAAGGACGCTGGTTTAAGTGAAGACGATTGGATTCATACCCGACTTGATCAACTTCATTTGATCGACGAGAAACGAATTACTGTTGTTTGTCATGGTCAGACGTATCAAAAATGGATGATCAAGGCTTTCAACAAGAAAGTCAGACGTCAGGTATATCAAGTCGGAGATCTTGTAATCAAGCGGATCATCTTGTCGCAAAATGATCCCAGGGGCAAGTGGACTCCTACTTACGAAGGGCCATTTGTGATCAAGAGCATCTTTTCTGGTGGGGCAATGATCTTAACCACCATGGACGGTGATGACTTGCTGCACCCTGTGAACGCAGACATAGTCAAAAGATACTACGCATAAATGACCCGACAAGTTGAAAACCCGAAAGGGCGACTTGGGCAAAAATGGGCATCCCGGTGAATCGAAAACCTGAAAGGGCGGTTCAGGAAAAAATTATGGATAAATAAAAAAATATGTACACTCGGCAAGTTGAAAACCCGAATGGGCGACTTGGGCAAAAAAGGGTTTCCCGGTGGATCGAAAACCCGAAAGGGCGGTCCAGGCAAAAGTTAGGGAATTAAAGCGTATGACTATGTCTCATTGGATCACTTTAAGGACAATCTCTTCACCAACGAACTCCAAGCTTCTGATCAATCCAATCATCGGCGGACGAAGCAGCGAATGGACAAGATACTCAGAGTTGTGAAGGCTATAGCAGAATGGGAACCCCATGGAATTGTTACAAATAGCCATCTTTCTTTTTGTATAAATTTTTTTCAGTTTTTACGACAACATTCTCTTACTAGGATGTCTGTCTCCTTTGTACAAAGATACTTACATAGAATTGTTACACATAACCACCTTTCTTTCTTTTTACACTTATTTTATTTGAAAACGTCCAAAGTTTTGTTAAATAGGCATATGCATTTGAATATAATCACTGCTTACAAATAAAACGAAATTGAGAGAGGATAATTACTGGTAGGTTGAAGGTGTAGGAAGATATCTTTGTGCTATTCCAGAAGAAATCCCCTGCAGTACATCATTCAGATCCTCAATAAAGCTAAAACCTTGGAGTATACGTCCCTAGCGGAGTTAAATTTCAGGATCCCCAACTGAGCCAGTGTGTTCTAAACTTTATCCCCAGCAGAGTCGCCAGTTCTGTGATACGGTGGAAGAACTGACTGTTTTTGAAATGCTGGTTTGCGTTTTGCGTTTGTTTTTGCAAAATGTCGCGATAAGCAAGAGTCGCCACCGACTATTATTTTATCCAACAAGGAAAGGAAAAAAGCACAGAAAAATTCTTTTTTCGAGATATTTCTGAGTACGGGGGGGTAGATTATAGAAAGGGAAGGTATTAACACCCTTTCTATCCGTAGTTATCTACGGGCTCTTAGATACTTGCTCATCCAAAACAAAACCTTTTTCACACTTACACTCCTTTTTAAACAAAGTTTTCAAAAACACTTCATTACACTCTTGAAGATAGACGCAAGAGTTAAATTGAAGTTAAAACAAAAAAATTTCAAAACCCACAAGCACAAAGAAAACAATTTTTGAAAATGATGAGCAAGTACCTAAGAGCCCGTAGATAACTACGGATAGAAAGGATGCTAATACCTTCCCTTTCTATAATCTACCCCCCGTACTCAGAAATATCTCGAAAAAGGAATTTTTCTGTGCTTTTTTCCTTTCCTTGTTGGATAAAATAAAAGTCGGTGGCGACTCTTGCTTATCGCGACATTTTGCAAAAACAAACGCAAACCAGCATTTCAAAAACAGTCAGTTCTTCCACCGTATCACACCTAACCATGGTGAATTCTTATTCCTGCACTTTACCTTACAAGTAACACATCAAAACACTTCTAAACATCAATATGAACATGAATATATGCAGCGAATTCATTTAAATCACAGAGTTTAAAAGTTTTAAGTCACAAAATTTTACCCAACCGGTGTACTTGAAGAAGGGAGTTCTGGCGTGCTTCAAGCTTCAAGAATGGTTGGAATGGTTACCTGGGGATATCAAGAGGCTAATGGAAGGCTCAACAATGATTGAAACTCGTTGGAGAATAGGGTTTGTCTTTGCCCTAATCTTTGAAAATTTGAGAATTTTTAGAAGTGTGCTTGAGGCAGTCTCTTTCGTGTGATTTGCATTTGACGTTGTAGGTATACATAAGACAATAAATTTAGGTTAACAAAAGTAAAAAAATCTTGCATTAAGAGGTGAAGATTTGATTTGTAAATTTGCATTGAAATTTGTTATTTTTGGCTCAATCTTGCACCAATCACTCTTGCACGAATTTGAAAGCTTGTATATGAGATCTTGGGCCTCCAACATGACTGAAATCAAAGGCCTCATGCTTTATTCCATTAATTTTATATTTATTTGATTTTTCTTAGTTTAATTGAAAATAAATAAAAAATAAATAAATAAATAATATAATATAATTCATAAATGGACTTATGGGTCTTTAATCATGTCATGAGTACATTTGGATATGAAAACATAGCCCCAATATCTCAAAATTACAAATTTGCTCAATTTGGAATTCACGCATTCTACCAAAATTTCCCAACATGTAATTGTCATAACTCTCTCAATATTTATCCTTTGAAAGTGATCTTAGACTTTTTGGAAAGCACGTGTTGTCCTCTACAACCTCTATGTTAATCATTTTTGCTTTTAAAGATTTTATCTTGATGTAAGTTGCCTTGACAAAAAGTGTCTTTCTGTTGACTTTTGAAATGTCCTGTAATGTATTGGCTTATATCCCTCAAATGATGCATTTTTGGACTTGATCTTAGAGAGACAAAGTTGTAGAGAATTGAATTTCCTTCAAAATGAGCTTCGGTTGGGGAAAAGCTTATAAATCATGTGAAAGTTATTCTTGGTAAAAATTCAGTTGACTTCTTCTAAGGAAACCCTAATTTGGCAACTTTTGACTTTTGATGATTTGAGGGATTTTCTTGATGAATCATGATCAACCCTTGATAAAATGATGGATATGACTTCAAAATGTTGATGTTTACCAAAAATATTGAGGTTTGACTGTATGTTGACAACAATTAACTTTTTACCCAATACAGTTGATTTTCAGTCATATGAGTCATTGACTGAGCAAACTTGTGATGAAAGGATTGAAATTTGACATGAGAATTCTTGAATACCTATGGAGAACCATGAAAACCACTTAAGACCTTGAGAACCCAATCTTCCTTATGAAACACAAAACCCTAATTGTGGATCCATTGCTTATAAGGAGAATTTTTCTGATCAACTCTTGAGCCAACTTGAGCAAATGAGAACCTCATGAGAATGTCTTGAAGAAAAATAAGAGGGGAAATTTTGGGGTACAACAAGTATCTATTAACCCCTCCCCCCTCCCTCTAGATATGATATCATCGTCTATTAAGTGGCATCAAGATCCTGGTTCATTTAGGCTTCGACACTCTTTAAAAAATGGCTTACAAACCTGAAGAGGATCATAAAAGAGCCCCAATTTTCACGGGAGAAAATTATAGTTATTGGAAAGCTTGTATGAAAATTCATGTCAACTCATATGACAAAGGTGTTTGGGAAGTTATTCATAATGGTCCAACACCGGTGACATATTGTAATACGATGGGAGAACAGATTGTTATACTGGTTTTGCGTTTGTATTTACAAATGTTGAAGTAAGAAAGAGTCGTCACCGACTTTTATTTTAGCCAACAAAGAAAAGGGTGAAAAGAACAGAAAAATACCTTTCAAGATTATTTATGAGTAAGGGGTAGATTATGGAAAGGGAAGGTGTTAGCACCCTTTCCATCTGTAGTTATCTACGAGCTCTTAGATGCTAGCTCATTTGAAAACACCTTGTGGTTATGTGTTTGAAAATATTTTGAAAAGACGCCTTAGTGCAGCGGACTTCATAATGTTTCTCGTATTGTTGAGAACGTATACAAAGTGTTTTGGGAATGTTTCTGGAAAGAGTTTTCTGCATGTGAAAAATTGTTTTTTTAGCAGGCATCTAAGAACTATCTACTTTACTCGAAAGGGTTTGTTCTTTTTCTCTTTTCCTTTAGACAGTGTTATCCTACTATTAGTGAGTAAGTAGCGCTATCGTCGAATTTTTGAGGGACATTCGAAGGGTCATCGTCACAATCACAAAGGAAACTGGGAAAGATACTTTAGTATCCACCCTAGGGTTTTAAGATCATACCGAGGAAACATTGAGAGGGTCATTTTTTAGATCTTTAAACCGGAGGGTACCCACTAAAATATCTTATGTTCCGAGAGTTGTGACTGTTTTAATCCGAAGGCAACTGAAGTGGGAATACCCTAAAGGTGCACATGTGCGAGTGCGTTGTGTTTTAGTTATCTATCTTGGTGTTAGGTTAGATATGTTTTGTTTTTAATTTCTTGCCATGCAATCCTACTATCATACATCTAAATAGTTAACATATGTACATGAATTTAAAGTGCGGAATTTAAAATCTAACTATTACATGGCTTCGGGGAGGGGGAAAATTACAAGTCCAAAAAATGAGGAAAGTAAAAAGCAGTAAACGTCCTAGTTATTCTATTACAACCCATAAGCATATACATTAATGAGAAAATGATAATGCGAGAATACTAAACGCGCGCGAATTAGAAAGGACATTTAAAACCCTAGAACGTTCTAAGTATAAGAAACTCTTTTTGTTGTTTTTGTTTATTTGAGGAAAACATTAAATTAAATTAAATCTAATTAATTAAAATAAAAAGGGAAAAGAAATTTATTAAAATAAATTTTAAACAAATCTAATATTTTTGGTATTTTTTGTTTAAGAAATATTAAAAATTTAGCCTAATTCTAAATTGGTTTTAATTTATGAAATGAAGTCAAAACAAATAACTAAATTAATTTATGAAAATTAAAAATAAGATAAAACCTAAATCTAAGTTTTTTTTATATTTTTTCTGATTTTATGATTAAAAAAATTATTTTTGAAATTAAGTAAATATAAAACAAATGAATAATAAGCTAAAAAGAATAAAAATTTTAAAAAAAAGATGAACATGGTATGAAGCCTAAAAGGGGGGGGGGGGGGACAAATAGAAATTCGTTAGGCCAGAATATAGCAAGCCCAACTCCTGCGCACTTCAATGTTTTTGACTCTTTGAAGGCCCATCATGGGGAAGCGCCTCAAGAGCACTGAATCTGGATTCATTAAGATCTATTGGCTGGGATATGGAGGTGCATGGTAGGCGCGCTAGAATTCAATAAACATAATATGCAAGAAATAAATAACATGAAAACAAAGTATAAGAGGCAAGGATCGAACCCCTACCCTTGTATATGAACGCCTTATCACGCACTACTTTTACCAACTGAGCTGGGAAGCTTATCTGTTAATCCAAACACAAAACAATGATCATATAATAAAACGTATTAAAATATTAAATTCAAAAACTTTAGTCATCTTGGGACCCAGGGTGTGTGCAATAGCCCATCAGAAGAGCCTACAATGCATAGTGGGAGTCAACGTCATTCAAAATTTTGACTCATCGGAGAAGCGTCAAAGCCCTAGCTCCGGTCGTCTTCTCCGGCCAGCTCCACCATCGGATCTTGCCCAAATCTGAAAATTAAAACTCCAATTGGACCCTACTCCCCTAACTTAGGGGTTGCGAATCCATTGGGATCATTGTTTTGGACTAAAGCGCGTGGATTTTTGAGATATGGTTCAATCAAACACAAATCTACATGAACATGGTGATTCGTGGTTCAGGCAGCATGGGGTTTATCTAATGGCTCAAACCTGCACATTTGGATCTCAGCAACATGTTAGCATGGGTGGTGTGCATTGAAACGAAACAAAAAGGAAGATACGAAATCATATGATATGTTAGCACCAGATATGCATATGCATGTGTTTTTACTAGATTTTGGCCTTCATAATGACCCATTCTTACCCTACAAACCTTCAGGAGATAATTGCAGTGCTTTATTTGGATAGAAATGGCTTGGATTGGACTGTAAGCGCCTGCACTATTTTGAGAAAATTTGAAATGCTTTTAGGGTCTTATGGAGGCAGCCGCTTGTGTCCTCTTTTCTTTGGAGTTGTCATGCATATATATCATAGTTCCTTAGGTTAACAAAAGAGGAACAAATTGAATGGCATTATGATCTTTAAAATTTCCTTCCAAAATTTCCATTTTTGAAGATGTTTTTTCTCCTCTTGGCTTGCACGTTTTTTCCTTGTCATGTGACAGCTTTACATGAGTTGTCTTGGGCCTTAAGAGGTCACCCATAGACTTGGCTCATTTATCTCACATTTTATTCCAATTTATTTTATATTTATTTGAACAAGATCAAAATAAAATATAAATAAATAGTGAGAAAAACCAATTCAAGGTGGAAATGATTTTATGGGTCTTCCATAAGGTCATGGACGTGTTTGCATTTAAAGAAATAGGTCCATGAACTTAAAAATGCAATTTTGCTCAAAGTTGACTTTTTTGCGTTTTCCCCAATTTTCCCAATTTGCATTGGTCATAACTTAATCTATTTTTATCTTTTGGAGATGATCTTTTACTTTTTAGAAATATCAAGATATCCCCCACAATCTTTATGTTGACCATTTTTGCATTTGGAGGATTTATCTTGATGTAATTTGCCTTTTCAAAAAATGTCTTTTTGTTGACTTTCAAAAAGACCTGTAATGTATTGGCTCATATCTTTCCAATGATGCATTTCCTGGACTTGAGGGAAAAATAAAAGTTTTAGGCAATTTAATTTTCTTCTTAATGAGCTTTGGTTGGGGCAAAATTGATGAAGCATGTGAAAGTTATGCTTGGTCAAAGTTCAGTTGACTTTCTCTAGGAAACCCTAATTTTTCACTTTTGGATTCTTGATGATTTGAGAGCATTCCTTGGGGAATCATGATCAACACTTGATCAAATGACGGATATCACTTAAAAATGTTGATGTTGACCAAAAATCTTGAAGTTTGACTGTATATTGGTCACAGTTGACTTTTGACTTAGTACGGTTGATTTCCAAGCATTTGAGCAATTGACTTGTAGTGCAAGGCATGAAACTTGGCATGGACATTCTTGATGACATATTATGGACCATGGAAATCACTTGAAGCCTTTGCAACCCAAAATTATTTGTGAGAAGTGAAACCCTAGTTGGAAGTCCATTGCTTAGGAGGAGAATTTGTCTGGCCAATTCTTGGTCAATCTTGAGCAATTAGGGACCTTAATGAGCATGTCTTGTGTAAAATGAGAGGGAAAATTTTGGCGTACAACAGTTGTCCCTGTTCAATCTTCTTAAACCTGAGGAATTATATTTTCTTGTCTGCCTTTCGTAATCTGAAGGTGGAAGATGATTGAACACTATAATGCCCAGAAACTTGCACTCGCATATACATGAAATAAACGATGTTGCTTGATGATACCGGGAATAGGCTTACAGATGCCATTTAGAGAAGATGACAGAGAGTCATCAGAAATGGCCTGATAGATGCCATCCAAAATAAATGTTGACTTTGAGATGGAAGAAACATCGAAATAAATATTAGGTCGATTTACTCTGATCCATAAGAGGTCTCTTTATGAGGAATCCTGTTCTTGTTGTTTGAGAAGGAAATCTATTGGGGAATGTTGATTTCCGTTTGGGGAATAGAGTATAGGAGCTTTACTTATCCATTATTCTACTGGGGATTTATCTCTTGACTGTGGAGATGACTGTTACCTGTTATCTGGTCGAAATCCAGGCTTCAGAGTAACTTCCTGAGGAAAATAAAGTTGACTGTTATCTGGTCGTATGCTAGGCTTCATAACGACTTATTGGAGAATATGAAATTAATTGTTATCTAGTCGGTTTCCAGGATCCACGGTAATTTTCTTAAGTTTAAATTGTTATCTGGTTAAAATCCAGGCTTCGCAGTATCTTAGACGAAAGGATGAAGTTGATTGCTATCTGGTCAAATTCCAAGCTTCGCAACAACTTACCGAAATTTAATTGTTATCTGGTCAGATTCCAGGCTTTGCAAAAAAATGAAGTTAAACTGTTACCTGGTCGTATTCTAGGCTTCGTAGTAATTTTCTTAAAGGGATAGAAGTTAATTTCTATTTGGTCGGATTCCAGGCTTTGCAACAACTTAGATGAAGTGAACTATATCTGGTCGAATTCCAGGCTTCATAGTAAGTTGAAATTAAATTGTCCTCTTGTCGGATACCAGATTCGCAGTAATTGCAGAAGTTAAACTGTTATTTGGTCGTATTTTAGGCTTCACAAAAAGTTAAACTGTTATCTGGTCAAAATCCAGGCTTTACAGTAACTTGAGTTGTTATCTCAAATAGTTGCCCCGTCTTATTTCGGGAATTAATCTGGAACCTGCTTTTGTTAGTTGTTGAGATAGTTGCCATGTCTGGTTTCAGGAATTAATCTCTAACCTGGTCTTTGTATATAGTCACCCTGTCTTGTTTCGGGAATTGATCTACAATCAGTTGTTCATAGATATTTGCCCTGTCTGGTTTCAGGAATAAATCTAGAACTGTTGAAAATCGTTGATGATATTAGTTTGTTGATCTTCCTGAATAGGTAAAGAGTTAACTATATGCAATGTCATTATGCATGAAATGCATTGGGTAATGATGTTCTAAAAATAAATGAGACTCAGTTGTTCTTTGCAGTGTCGTTGAACTGGGGAAAATAAATCCCTGACTGCTACTGGAGATGAAGAATGTAGTTCCTCACTGTGCGTCGAAGTTAAATTTTTTGGGAGATGGATTTCTGTAACTAGAGAAATAAACTCTATTGGGGAAAGAATACTTTGTACACTGTTTGGGGATTTTATGAAACCCTATCGGGGAACCCAAGAAAACTTATAGACCATGCTGAGGAATGCTCCAAGATGCTGGAGAGATGATTGAAACTCTTGATCTGTCTCAGAGATGCCGGAATGTTTGAAATCATTAGGCTATACATTGAAGATATGGCGGTGACATGCGGGAAGATACCCCTATTTTTGTACCTACCGAGGAATGTACCCTTGCTGATGATGAATTTTGTGAATAGGATCCCCTAGGGGTGTTCTGTGGGGATTTACATATGGCTTTTCGACATTGTCCCGATTCTTAAAACCCTTAGCAACTGTCTTTCCATTTTTATGCATGTACTTGTAAACAATAATCAAATTCAAATGCATATGTTCAAAAATAATCACTGGACGTTTTTGAAAACAAAACGGAAAAATAAAAACAAGTAGTTTTGGACTTTCAAAGAGATAGTTTTGTATTAATTTGAAGAAATTTTCCTACAACAAGCGTCTTTGTACAAGGATACGGACATCCTAATAATAGAACGTCATCGTAAAAGTGAAAACTATACAAAGTGGTATACAAAGAGAAAACAGCTATGTGAAATAATCCTATTGGGTTCCCATTCTACTATGGCCTTTATATCTTTAAGTGTCTCATCTCTTTGTTGCTTGGCCGAAGTTGACTGGATTGATCTATATCATTTGAATTTGACACTTGATACTGAAGTCTAGCTGTAAGATGATCCAACGGGACATAGTTGTACGCTTTAAATCTCTAAATTTTTCATGGACCGCCCTTTCGGGTTTTCAGTCCACGATACCCTTTTTTCCCCGAAGCCGCCTTTTTAGGTTTTCGACTTGCTAGGTGTACAGATTTTCATATATATATATATCCCTAATTTTTACCCAAACACTTTTGGTTCGCCAGGATGCCCTTATTTTTTCCTAGGTCAGTCAACCTAGCGGGTCTCTTTTAATGCGTAGTATCTTTTAACTATGTTCGCGTTTGCTGGGTGCGGAAGGTCGTCACCGTCCATAGTGGTTAATATCATAGCTCCATCAAAAGATATGTTCTTGATCACAAATGGTCCTTCATACGTAGGAGTCCACTTGCCTCTAAGATCACCTTGTGGCATGATGATGCGCTTGATTACTAGGTCACCAACATGATATACCTGACGTCTGACCTTCTTGTTAAAAGCTTTAATCATACGTTTTTGGTACATATGACCATGACAAATAGTCATGAGCCTTTTCTCATCAATCAGGTTCAATTGGTCAAGTCAAGTCTGAATCCATTCGTCTTCGTTTAAACCTGCATCCTTCATGATTCTCAAAGAAGGGATCTGGACTTCAACGGGTAAGATAGCTTCCATACCGTATAAAATAAAAAAGAGGGTTGCCCCTGTGGATGTGTGCACTGAGGTACGGTAACCATGAAGATCAAAGGGTAAAATCTCATGCCAGTCTTTATATATCACTGTCATCTTCTGTATAATCTTCTTTATATTCTTATTGGCAGCTTCCACAGCGCCATTCATCTTCGGTCGGTAAGGAGAAGAGTTATGATGCTGGATCTTGAATTGCATACAAAGCTCGGTGATCATGGTATTATTAAGTTTGGTACCATTATCTGTGATAATTCTTTCTGGAATACCATACCGACATATAAGATTGTGTCTGATAAATCGTGCCACAACGTTCTTGGTAACAGAAGCAAGTGAGGTTGCCTCTATCCACTTAGTGAAGTAATCAATGGCGATAAGGATGAAACAATGTCCATTGGAAGGGTAGGTCTAATTTATCTAATCATATCAATACCCCACATTGTGAATATCCAAGGGGACGTCAATACATTTAGCGGAACCGGAGGCACATGGACTTTGTCAGCATAGATTTGGCATTTGTGACAAGTTCAAGAATGATGATGACAATCTGCTACCATAGTGGACCAATAGTATCCTGCCTGTAATATATTTTAACCATTGTATAGCCACTAGAATGGGTGCCAAAGGTGCCTTCATGCATATCCTCTATAATTTTCTCTGCTTCTCTCTTATCCAGACACCGCAGTAAGGTAGAATCATGGTTGGGCTTGTAGAGAATTTTGTTACTCTGGAAGAAATTTGCAGAGTACCTTCTTAAGAACTTTTTTTCATTGACGGATGCTCCATTGGGGTACTCTTGAGCTTTGAGATACCTTTTCACCTCATGGACCCAAGGCTTTTCTTCTACTCCCTCGGCATCAATCTCATAACAGTGGGTCGGTTCGTCTAATCTTTCAACAGTGATTTGGGGGGCTTCATTATCCCATATGACTTTAAACATGGATGACATGGTGGCTAGCGCATCCTCTAACTGATTTTCTTCTCGTGGAATATGTTCAAAGGTAATATCTTCAAAGTATGGAATCAATGTCAACATATGTTCTCAGTAAGGGATAAGATTAGGATGCTTTGTTTCACATTCTCCCTTAATCTGACTGATTACAAAGGCATAGTCTATGTATACTTGTAAGAATTTGATCCTCACGTCAATAGCAGCCTTGATACCCATAATGCATGCTTCATATTCGACCATGTTGTTGGTTCAATTAAAACATTGTCTGGCGTTGAAGGGTGTATGGCAGCCTTCTGGGGAGATGATCACAACACCAATGCCATTATCGAGTGCATTGGAAGTTCCGCCAAAGACCATAGTCCATCGGGATCCTTTTTCAGGTTCTTCATTCGATCCAGGTTCTTCAAAGTCAGTCACTAGCATAATAGTCTCATCTGGAAAATAAAAATTCATTGATTGATAGTCGTCTACAGCCTGATGAGCCAAGTAGTTAGCTAATACACTTCCTTTTATTTCCTTTTGAGTAGTGTACTGAATGTCATATTCATTCAGGATCATTTGCCATCTTGATATTCTTCCAAAGAGATCGGGCTTCTCAAATATGTATTTGATAGGATCCATTTTAGATATCAATAAGGTAGTGTGAGTCAACATATACTGTCTTAGTCGACGATCAGCCCATGCCAAAGCGCAACAAGTTTTCTCGAGCAGTGAGTATCTTATTTCACAGTCGGTACACTTTTTTCTAAGGTAGTATATTGCATGCTCTTTTCGACCAGACTCGTCATGCTGCCCCAACACACACCCCATTGAATTTTTTAATACTGTTAAGTACATGATCAGAGGTCTTCCTTCAACCGGCAGCATCAAAATTGGAGGTTCTTGAAGATACTCTTGGATTCTATCAAAGGCAATTTGGAATTCGTCATCCCACTTCACTACTTGATCTTTCTTCAGTAATTTGAAGATTGGCTAACAAGTAGCGGTTAGGTGGGAAATGAATATGGCAATGTAGTTTAGAAGTCCCAAGAATCCCCTAACCTCCTTATTAGTGCAAGTGTAGCGATGGAAATGTTTAACACTAAGCCATTGGATTAACTAGACTTGTACAGATCAAAATAAAAATTGCCACTGCGCTTTATTATTTCCAAAGGAATGGGAAAAGAGCGAATAACCCAAAAGAGGGGGAAAGACTCGAGGGAAGGGGTTGGTTATGCAAAGGGAAGGTATTAGCACCCTAAACATATATGGTACCTCATAGGAACCTCTTTGAAAAATCAATATATTTTGGTGTTGTACACCAAAATTTTCCCTCCCATTTTACTCAACATATGTTCATTAAGATCCTCAACTTGCTCAAGGATGCCCAAAAGTTGACCAGAAAAACTCTCTCCTAAAGCAATGAACCTCCAAATAGGGTTTCCATTTTCATCAAGATGGGTGAGATCCAAAGGCCTCATATGCTCTCCATAGTCCTAGTATGTTCTCAAGACCCTCCATTTCAAATTTCAAGCCTTGCACAAGAAGTTTGCTCAGTCAGCTGCTCATAGGGGTGTGCAAAAAAACTAGTTTACACGAACCAATTTTAAAAATTCAGTGCACTAATTTTTATAATCCAATTTGTGTTGGATGTGAACCGCTCCAGATCAATTTTGATATCAAAACAAAAATCTGGTTTCCATATTTCATAACCAGCTGTCATACATAAAACCAAATGTATATGATATTATTATTAATGAATAAGGTATTATTAAGGCGTAGGAAATTCAAATTCATGTAAACCAGTTTATATAATATTCAAATTGAAAATGAAAAACCAGTTTATATATTTTATTTTATTTATTATTAATTAGTTAATTATAGTGGTGATTAGTTAAGGGAAGAAGAACTTATTAAGTTAATTGTGATGAACGATTGTTAATCTGTGTTTTTTTGTTTAATTTTTATGGTGTAGCAATTGTTTTGAAGCAGATTTTTTCTTGGTTTTAGGATGTTTTGTTTTAGTTTTTTTGGGTTCTAGTTTTAGTGTTCTGGTGTAACTTTATCATGGATTAAAGTGTAATGTTTTTACTCTTGAATTGAATTTTACTTTTTTGCTTTTCAAAAAAATTGTGATAAACAATTTGTCCTGGTGTTTGAATATAATAGTATAAAAATGACACATGCCTTTGCATCTTGTTCTCTTCATTAACCTGAATTTTTTTCGTCTCTTCAAATTAAGAAAGATACAATTTCCTTATAAACCAATTTTGATTGAAAACTAGTTTAAACCGGTTTTGAACCGAATTGAAACCATTTTGCAATTTTAAATTGGTTATTATAAAAAATGGTTTGGTTTTAAAACTAGAACCATTAAAATGGATTGGTTCTTAAAATTTGGTAACCATGCACACCCCTAGCTGCTCAGATGCTTGTAAATCAACCATATTAGGTCAAAAGTCAACTGTGACCCACATATAGTTAAACTTCAAGATGTTTGGTCAACATCAAAATTTTGAAGTGATATCCATCATTTGATCAAGGGTTGACCATGATTCCCCAAGGAATGCTCCTAATTCATCAAAACTCAAAAGTTGCTAAATTAGGGTTTCTCAAGAAAAGTCAACAAAACTTTGACCAGGCATAACATTCTCATACTTTATCAGAAAAATCTCATCCAATGCTCATTTTTAAGAGAATCCAATTCCCTACAACTCATATTCATCCATCAAGTTCAAGAAATGCACTCATCAAAAGATATGGATTCAGACATTATAGGTCATTCTAGAAAGTCAACAAAAACACCTTTTAGGTTAAAGCTCCTTACATGAACATGGAAGATCCAATTGAGATGAAACCAAAAAGGTTGCTTAGGGGAAATCCTAAGCTTTCTAAAAAGTCCATGAACACCCTCTTAGGGTCAAAATTGAGAGATATGCATTGTCAAAGTTGGCCATTTTTGGAGAATTGTCAAAAGTCAACAATGACCAAAATTGCATTTTTTGGCAAATGGGCCTAACTTTTTATACTTGCATCTTACTCCTAGCCTGGTCCACGACCTGTAAACCCTTCCATACATCATTTGCTTACTTATTTGATTTATTTTTTATTATTTTAAATCCAAATTAAATCAAATAAATGATATAAAAATATTTTTGGTTGATTTAGCATTAAAGAATGAAGGTACAGGGTGTATGTTAGCAAGCCAAGCGCGTAAGTCTTGATTGATTTGAAAAATGCATGATTTGGCCAATTTTGGAATCAAAGAATATGACTTAAAGATCAAAGATTATAACCATCAATTCCCATGATTGGATCCAAAATTATTAACCTAATTGGATTCAATACATATACTGAGGCTTGTTGAACCCTAGGAAGAAGATACAGATGCGCAGCTGCTGCAAAAAACACTTTGTACACAAGCTTGAAATTCAAGGAAAATTGGCCATAGAATTTGGAATTTGAAGCAGATTCATGAGGTTATGAGGGTTGCAACGTATTCCTGGAGACACACGGAAACTAATTGCATTGTTTTCAAGCGTCAAAAATCCCAGAATCACGTCCAATACGATCACGGTTTGCATTTTGTTTTCAAAAACGATTACGGTCATACATGCGTTATAAATATATTTTGATCATGCATTCTTGTTTGTATGAATGTTTAGAACGTGTTTGAATCATTAATTGCAAGTTTTGATGGATGTAGGATGACCTGCCATTATTAGTGTTTTAACCTCCGTTTTAGGGCTTTGAGATGCAGGGAAAATTGGACCAAAAAAAGGTTACCATGATACTCGTGAGATCAAAACGAGTTGACATGTATGCTTAGAATTGATTTATCATGCCTGTTTTTTATTTTTGAGGTTTGCAGGGTTGTAGCTACAGTGGGTGTCCGTAGGTCAAAGGGTTGGTATCTAAAGCCACGGTCCAAGGAAGAAGATGGTGTCGTGGCAGTCAACCACTGGCCAATTTGAATTTACGCGTGTTTTTAGGAATAAGGTGTGCATTGTTATTATAATATTGTTTGTTTATTATACTATCAGATAAGTAATACAGCGCAGATGGCAAGGAGTGCGAGCATGTGAAGCAAGGGACCTGGGTTCGATCCCAGGTCCAAACATTTTCTTATTTTCTGAACAATTCCTTACAGATCCAGCGTATCTCAATGCCTAGCGTCCACCGTACTCCCCGGATCTCATTCATAAGATCCATCATCATGCAGATCTCACGCTCCAGCCTTGAAGGACCACCATGAACCATCAGAAGAGAGATGCATTGGACCAAGCGCAGGCTCTGGGCCTCTAGCTTTGGGCCTAACAAGGAATTTGGCATCACACCCCGCCCCCCAGTTGCTCATCATATCAGGCCCATTCTCACTTTTTTTTCTTTTCTTTAATATTATTTATTGTTTGTTTGTTTGTTTTACAAAAATCAGTTTTTTATTTAATCATAAAATCAGAAAATCATAAAAAATGTAGAATTAGGTTTTTATTAAAATTAGTTTTATTTTTGGAAATTAATTAATTTTGATTTGATTGTTTTCATAATTAAAATTAATTAGACAAATTAGGTTTAATTCATAAATATTTAATTTTCTCAATAACATACCAAAAAATGTTTTTTTTTAATTAATTAGATTTAAGTTAAGATTCAAAATATTTTTCTCAATAATAAAATACAAAAAATATTTTCTCTTTAATCAATTAGATTTTTTAGGACTTAGACTTCATTCTCGTATTTATTTCATCGCGCGCGCCTTACTTTCCTTTAATTCAAATTATTGTATCTGCTTTGGGTTTGTAATAGCTTAATAAGGATTTTGAATTTCCGCATCTTTATTTTCAGCCAAATATTTGGGTATCTGTCCAAAAGCCTTGTAATAGCGTAGATATTCTCTTCCGTTTTTAATTTCCGCAACTATTTAACTGTTAGATGTATGGACAATAGGTTTGCATGTGAAAGATAAGTCAAATTAAAATAGTAGATAACCATAATTGTGCAAAGATAATTAACTGGAAAAAATGCACTAGCACATGCTCACTCCTAGGGTTTTCCCCACTTGGTTTCCTCGAAAATAATGGTCGTGTCCCTCGAATGTAGGGATACCTTAGCAATGACCCGCGAATCAAAATCGTCATAAAAATCATAGTCCCTACTTGTCCCTTGAGTTGCCTACAAATTGATCTTATGATGATAGTCCCTTCGAAATGCTAAGGTATTTTTACTTGTTGCCTTCAGAGACCATTTCATCCCCTCGAACGTCCCTTTACAAATCCAACGATAGGGCTACCTACTCCTTAATAGTAGGATAGCACTATCTAAAGGAAACGAAAATGAACAGACTTTTTTCGAGTAGGTAGAAGTCTATAGTACTTGCTCAAAATAAAAACTTTTCACACAAACACTTTTCAAAACAGTTTTCAAAACAGTTTTCAAAATAACTTCGTCACACTCTTAAGGACCGATACAAGGGTTATCACGAAGTAAACAAAACTTTATCAAAACAAACACACACAAACAATTTTAAATGAGCAAGTACCTAAGAACCCGTGGAAAACCACAGATAGAAAGGGTGCTAACACCTTCCCTTTCTATAATCTACCACCCGTACTCAGAAATATCTCGAAAAAAGGTTTTTTCTGTTCTTTTTCCTTTTCCTTTGTTGGATGAAATAAAATTCGGTGGCGACTCTTGCTTACCGCGACATTTGCGAACAAAAAACGCAAACCAGTATAACAGTCGGTTCTTCCACCGTATCACATTTGCCTATAAAATGTTCTATAAAAATAGTTGGTGGAGGTTGTGATACGATGGGAAGAACTGACTGTTTTTGGAATGCTGGTTTGCGTTTTTCGTTTCGTTTTCACAAAATGTCGCGGTAAGCAAGAGTTGCCACCGTCTTTTATTTTATCTAACAAGAAAAGGAAAAAAGCACAGAAAAATTCCTTTTTCGAGATATTTCTCGGGTTCGGGGGGTAGATTATTGAAAAAGGTTTTGTTTGAAAACTTCGATTTAACTCTTGCTTCTGTCCTCAAGAGTGTACGAAGTGTTTTGAAAACTTTGTTTGAAAAGTGTAAGTGTGAAAAAGATTTTGTTTTTTGAAAGAGCAAGTACTTAAGAACCATCTACCTACTCGAAAAAGGAATCATTCTATGCTATCTTCCTTTAGACAATGTTATCCCACTATTGACGAGTAGGTAGCACAGTCGTTGGATTTTAAGGGTCAATTCGAATTAGGGACTTACAGTCACTAAAGCAATGTTAGGACGCCTTAGCGGTAACCCTAATGTCTCAGATCATTTGTTTTGAGGCAACAATATCCGAGGCAACCGTTTCGAGGCAACTATGATCTTTTAGATAAGAGGGCGACCTCTAAAGTGACCTATACTCAATAACCGCGTACGAAGTCAACCAAGTGGGGTGTACCCTAAGAGTGCGCATGTGCGAGTGTGTCATTTTCGGTTATTTTTATCTTTGTACATGTTAAGGGTGATCTAAGTTGATTTTAGGTTAAACATTCATTCTTGTCATGCATTCCTATTATCAAACATCTAACAATTATATTTTGCGGGAAATAAAATGCGGAATTTAAATTACAAGGCGTCGGGTGTTTACATCGCCAAAGACAAACCCTTTGTAAAAATAAATAAAGCGATAAAAAATAAATAAAGGTCCTATTAACTATTACAAACCGGGAACAAATACATTATGATATAAAAGAAAATAAATCGTCTGCGAGAAATTAAATCGAGCGCAAATAGGGTTTTGACCCTTTTTGAGAGAAAGTATCTTTTTTTGTTGTTTTTTTTATTTTAAGAAAGAAATAAATCTAAATTAATTACTAAATTAAATAAATTAATTAATTAATAAAAATAAATATTTTTGGGGTTTTTTTTGTATTTTAGGAAAGAAATAAAAATTAATTAATGTTAGTAAAAAAAAACCTAATTAAATCTAATTGAATTTTAATTATTTACAAAAATTTGAAAGTTATTCTAATTAAAATTCTAAATCAATTAATTAATGTTTATTAACAAAAATAAAAGTTAGAATTTAATTTGATAAAGAAAATATTTTGTGGTTTTTTTATATTTTAAGAAAGAAATAAATCTAAATTAATCACTAAATTAAATAAATTAATTAATTAATGAAAAAAAAAGTTATTTTTGGATTTTTGGTTATTTAAGGAAAGAAAATAAAAATTAATTGAATTAGTAAAACCTAATTAAGTCTAGTTAATTTTAATTATTTGCAAAAAGGGTTAAAATTATTCTAACATTAAAACCTAAATTAATTTAATTAAAGTTTATTAATAAAAAAAAAAGTTAGAATTTGATTAAATTAAAATATTTTGGTGTGATTTTTTTTTAAAGTGCTTGGTATCTTTCGATCAAAATGACAAGTCTTCTTCTGGTGGGCTAGTGACGAGATGATGAGACATAGTCGTACGCTTTGATCCCTAATTTTTGCCTGGACCGCCCTTTCGGGTTTTCAGTCCCACGGGATACCCTTTTTTTCCCAAGCCGCCTTTTCAGGTTTTCGACTTGCCGGGTGTACAATTTTTCATTCTCATCCCTAATTTTTGACCGAACCCTTTTGGTTCGCCGGGAAGCCCTTATTTTTGCCTAGGCCAGTCAACCTAGCGGGTCTTTATTCATGCGCGGTATTTTCTGACTATGTTCACGCTCTCAGGATGTAGGGAGGTGTCATTATCGGTAGTGTTGTGTTGCCATACTACCAGAAGACGTTTGATCATGCAAGATTCGTTACTGGAATTCATGTCCAATGCCCCAATTGATTCCGATGGAGATTTGCCCCTGGCTATTTGGCATTTTGAGAAATTCCTTGAATCTTGACTTGACTGCCCCAGATGATGGACGATGATCATGTCGTGCCCCTTGGTTGGAAGTGTTTTTTCCACTTGAGGTGATCCTTTTATTGAGAAAGTTTTTTTGTTCACTAGATATTCGTCGTGCGAATTTCTCTACTGTTTGAATAAATAGTCTTATGCAAACAATGTTATTTTAAGAATGCAAAGCTTATGTCTGTTTTGAAGTTCTTTAAAAATGCAGTTTTCAATAAAACAAGTGAATTTTTGTAAAATGTGATGTCAACTCAGGATTTTACAGCAAGTCCTACAGGAGTCGGGATACCTTTTGTAATAGTATGCTTTCGAACTAACCCATGCTTCAGCTAGGACTTTTAAGGGTTATAACGTGGCCTGGTTCACGGTTTAAGAAACAAAGGATAAAGGCTCAAAATTTATTTGTACCCACCCACTCTTCGGGATGTTCTTCAATCCTAAACTCAACTAATCATGCATTAGATCCCGTTTGAGTCTTTGCTCTGATATTCTAGTGATGGTTCAGATACTGACAGTTTATTTTGAACAGACAGTCATTTTGTTGAGAGCTTGTAGGATCTCTTTCTTTTTTGATTTTATTATCCCTGTCTTTTGCCTGAACTGTTTCTTTTTGTGATTACAGTCAGCGGGATGCCCCGGTTTTTCTTAAGTCTTCTTCACAGGTTTTGACTTATTGGGCTTTTAGTTTGAGAGATAATGACTGCATGTCCTTACGATTATACGGAACCAACACCGTCTTTTGTTTCGGAAGGACTTCTTTGATGCCATTCATTATGCACCTGGATCAACTGAGAAACCTACCCTGCCCCAGGTTATAATTAAGGGTTTTAATTTGTGAAAAGAAAAACTCCAACTTCTTTGGCTCAAAGGGGTTGACTAGGGATTATCTTCCTTATAACTTCACTGTTTAAGATTTGAAACAATGCCTGTACCTCGTCAGCAGGGTCTGTTCAAAAGCATACTGTAGAGATTTTGATATCATTTTCGTCATCCTCCCTCTAAAGGCTTAGAATTTTTTAATCGAGAGTTGATCATCACAAAAAATGAAAGCAATTTGAATATAGTGAAATATGAATGGATTGATTCAAAACAGACATATGCAATGCATTGATAAAGTAATAAAGTTTGACATGAATAAATGTTCGAACAATCAAAAGAAAATTACAACTTGAAATTTCTAATGAACAAAAAGTCTTCTCGTCTCAGTACTTGTCACTTCAAACGGTGAACCTTGGGGGGGTGGCAAAAGAATTCAATCTGACCGTCTTGTGTGAGTTCCAATGCTCCTTCATCAATCAGGTCTTGAATTTTGTTTCTCAACGCCCAACAGCTGTTAGTATCATGCCCCGGGCTGTTGGAGTGATATGCACACCTTGCATCTGGATTGTACCTTGGGGAGGCTATGTGGGGATTATGAGGAGGGTCCATTAACGTCACCAGATTCAATCTCAACAGGTGTTGTAAAGCTTGAGATAGCGGCATGTTGAGCTTGGTAAACTTCCTCTTGGGTGTATCCGGCTTACTCTGATTAACCCATTGTTCTTGGCGAGGTTGTTGTTGGACCCGTGAGGTAGCAGCAACTTGGAGAGGTCTATTCTTCATCAAACCAAACCTTTGACTTCTCGGAAGTTGATTAATGACTTGGTCCCCAGCCTTGATTGTTTGCTTCATGTTGTTGTATCTGTCTTGATGAAGCTGGTTGATAATGGTTCTCAACTCTTCTTGTTCCTGAGCTAAGCCTTGGATAAGAGCCATCTGCCCCAGCATCTGGGTTTTCATGGCACTGAACTCAGCTTGCAGTTGTTCCAGCCGTTCGTCCTTATTGTCTTCAGGACTTTTCTTGACCAAGTTCCCCATGAGGAGTGTTTTCAACTCTTCCTGCCCCTTGGATAGGTTTAGGAAGATTTCCCTGAACTGAGTCTCTTGAGTATGAAGATCTTGGTTGTCTGGTTGAAAAGCCATTGCTGAAATAAACAGCGAGAACATGAGAGACCTGTACTGGGAGACCTGTTATGCAATTATATGTATGATATATGTATGCAATGTTTTCAAGGATCTCGCGGGGTAAACAAGAAACTGTTAGAATTTTTTTGAAGAAACTTCGTGTCTTTAAGAGTCCTTCTTCAAGAGTCAAGCTCACCATATCGAGTGGGTCATAGCCACCGACTCAAATCATCGTGTTTTGATCTCTAGACGACATTGGTTAGAGGAAAATAAATCCCCTTTTCCCCTTGCTAGACATTTGATTTGCCAAAAGCTGCATCACAAACCCTTGAGATCCTTGAAATGGTTAAGGAAATGTTAAGGCATGATGTTATGATGTGTATGCTATGCGTTTAAGCAAAAGTGTTAGGTGATGTAAGTGAACCCTGCAATAAATCCAGATTATTGGATAAGGACTGTAAACAAAACCTGCAAGGAACTCATGTTGTCAGATAACAAGAATGTGCAAGTTGTTCAAGTTTGAAGGCACACAAGTCACACAAACAGCCTTAAGTTTAGGCTGGCATGGAGTTTAGGTATTACCCTCTTTCAGTTTAGTTTGTTCAACCTGTCCTAGAAATAGTAATCGGGTTCTAGAGGATCTCAATATCACTGACCACCCTCGATCGGTCATAATTCCAGTTTAGCAACCTTTTCTTGCGACCGGAATCATCGTGAGAGCTTAGTCTCAATGAGTGTAGCATACTGCTACTGTTCTATGGCCAAGTTGGTCAATTTAAAGGTTCTAAGGTCAGTTGGTGCTTAACGACCCCTTAGCAGACCCATATTCTCCTCGTTGCGCCACAAGGGATATCGGTACATACTAAAGTGCCACACCAACATAGCTACTGCTTTAACCGTATCGGTCTACGCCGTACAGTTCCCTCATAGTTTATTGCTACTTACCTAAAGGGTATACCTAGATCCGGGTTAGGATGTATGGTAACTCCGATACAAGCCCACAAATATAAAGCATACAAGGCAAGAAATTGAAAACATTATGAACTATTCCTAAGGTACACCCCACTTATTAAGTGTTCCCCAGCAGAGTCGCCAGTTCTGTGATACGGTGGGAAGAACTGACTATTTTTGGAATGCTAGTTTGCATTTTGTGTTTCGTTTTTGCAAAATGTCGTGGTAAGCAAGAGTCGCCACCGTCTTTTATTCTATCCAACAAGGAAAGGAAAAAAGCACAGAAAAATTCCTTTTTCGAGATATTTCTCAGGTTCGGGGGGTAGATTATAGAAAGGGAAGGTGTTAGCACCCTTTCTATCTGTGGTTATCCACGGGCTCTTAGGTACTTGCTCATATTGTTTTCAAAATATTGCTTTCTTTGTGCTTGTGGGTTTGAAAAAGTTTTTGTTTGAAAACTTTGATTTAACTCTTGCTTCTGTCCTCAAGAGTGTACGAAGTGTTTTGAAAACTTTGTTTGAAAAGTGTAAGTGTGAAAAAGATTTTTTTTTTTGAAAGAGCAAGTACTTAAGAACCATCTACCTACTCGAAAAAGGAGTCGTTCTATGCTATCTTCCTTTAGACAATGCTATCCCACTATTGATGAGTAGGTAGCATAGTCGTTGGAGTTTAAGGGTCAATTCGAATTAGGGACTTACGGTCACTAAAGCAATGTTAGGACGCCTTAGCGGTAACCCTAATGTCTTAGATCATTTGTTTTGAGGCAACAATATCCGAGGCAACCATTTCGAGGCAACTATAATCTTTTAGACAAGAGGGCGACCTCTAAAGTGACTTATACTCAATGACCGCGTACGAAGGCAACCAAGTGGGGTGTACCCTAAGAGTGCGCATGTGCGAGTGTGTCATTTTCGGTTATTTTTATCTTTGTACATGTTAAGGGTGATCTAAGTTGATTTTAGGTTAAACATTCATTCTTGTCATGCATTCCTATTATCAAACATCTAACAGTTATATTTTGCGGGAAATAAAATATGGAATTTAAATTACAAGGCGTCGGGTATTTACATCGCCAAAGACAAACCCTTTGTAAAAATAAATAAAGCGATAAAAAATAAATAAAGGTCCTATTAACTATTACAAACCGGGAACAAATACATTATGATATAAAAGAAAATAAATCGCGTGCGAGAAATTAAATCGAGCGCAAATAGGGTTTTGACCCTTTTTGAGAGAAAGTATCTTTTTTTGTTGTTTTTTTTATTTTAAGAAATAAATTTAAATTAATTACTAAATTAAATAAATTAATTAATTAATAAAAATAAATATTTTTGGGGTTTTTTTGTATTTTAGGAAAGAAATAAAAATTAATTAATGTTAGTAAAAAAAACCTAATTAAATCTAATTGAATTTTAATTATTTAGAAAAATGTGAAAGTTATTCTAATTAAAATTCTAAATCAATTAATTAATGTTTATTAACAAAAATAAAAGTTAGAATTTAATTTGATAAAGAAAATGTTTTGTGGTTTTTTTTATATTTTAAGAAAGAATTAAATCTAAATTAATCACTAAATTAAATAAATTAATTAATTAATGAAAAAAAAAGTTATTTTTGGATTTTTGGTTATTTAAAGAAATAAAATAAAAATTAATTGAATTAGTAAAACCTAATTAAGTCTAGTTAATTTTAATTATTTGCAAAAAGGGTTAAAATTATTCTAACATTAAAACCTAAGTTAATTTAATTAAAGTTTAATAATAAAAATAAAAGTTAGAATTTGATTAAATAAAAATATTTTGGTGTGATTTTATTTTAAAGAAAAAGAATTTTAATGATTGGTTAGAATTAAAAACAAAAATAATAAAAACAATTAATAAACAAAATAATTAAAATAAAGAGAGAGAGAGAGAGAGAGAGAGAGAGAGAGAGAGAGAGAGAGAGGTTTGGGCCTGAATTTTGTGGTGCATATAGAAATGCTGAGGCCCATTAAGCGTTGGCCTGGTTTGACTTTTAGGATTCTGTGTGCGCACTTGGACTTGACTCCATGGTGGACTCTCAGCCTGGATCACCAGATCTGTCCTTTGGCCATTTGGGTGTTGGATGTGTGAAGGCGTATGGTGCGCTGCATGCTTGGACGTACATGTGATTACCTGAAGAAGGAAAATAACAAAGAAAGTGGGGGACCTAGGATTCGAACCCAGGTCCTGAAAGTGATATGCTTGCACGCTTGCCACTGCACTGCTTTGATTCTATTGTTAGTAAAATACAAAGAAATTATAATATAAACAAAACAAATTATATGCCAGAAAATAAAAATGCGCGAAAATTAATTTGAATTGGCCAATGGGAGAACGACAGCTCGTCGTCTTCCTGATTAACATTATGTCCTTCTTGAGTCCTGATTTTTCCTGAAAAAGAAAGCCCTGAAAACAAACACGCAACCCTAGCTATGGTGTTTTGGGGTTACAGCGCCTATAAACCAAATTGAATAATGCAAAAAGTTTACAAATGTTATGAGGGTTACGAATATGCAAGTAATTTGTTCAAATGATGCAAGAATAATGAATCACGAATTCAAGAAGTGATTTTCGTGATACTTATAGTGCTTTGTGGTATGTGAGAATGCTTGCTCTTGATCCAGGAAGGTTGAGTGAACACCCAGGAAGCGATTGGGATAGCTTTTGGCTTCTGAAAACGCCTCTTGTTATGATCTCGAATTCAAGCTTTATACCACTTTTTCAAACTTTTGTTCTGCCTCTTCTTGCAGCCTCCAAGCATTATTTTCGTGCCTTTTCCTTCCTTATGTAATGTATATTGCATTAGGGTAAGAAACTTGGTACAAATCTCTCCACATCAATGCTCATGAATTGGATTTGATTCCACCATTACAACCTTCCAAATTAGGCCTAAATAATATCTTCTTGTAACCAATGCACTTGATGCAAATTTGATTCACATAATAGCTGTATTCAAAGCCTATTGCAACCAAAAAATCATGAGTTATAAATACTTTTGATTTTATATGATTTTATTTGATTTTATTTGATTTAAAATGAATAAATTCAACTAAAAATCAAATTAAATAATAAAAGTAAGATATGGGCTCATGGCTGAAGCTAGGACACGTGGACAATGATGCAAGATCAAATCAAGTGGAAAAGAATGGGCCCATTTGACAAAATTTGAAGTTTTGGGGATAGTTAACTTTTGGCAATTTTGCAAAAATGTCCAACTTCAACAATGCATAACTTCTACAATTTTGAACTTTTGGAAGTGTTCTTAGACTTTTTAGAAATATTGAGATGTCCTATAACCAACCCTTTTGGTCTCATCTCATTTTTATATTGCATGCTCAAGTTATAAGCTTTGGCAAAAAAGGTGTTTTTGTTGACTTTCAAAAATGACCTATAATGTCCAAATTTATAACTTCTTGTGAGTACATTTTCTGATCTTTGGGTATGAATATGGATTGTAGGAAATTGAATCCTCTTAAAAATGAGCTTTGTATGGGTCATTACTAATAAAGTATTAGAAAGTTATGCTTGGTCAAAGTTGAGTTAACTTTTCCTATAAAACCCTAATTTAGCAACTTTTGAGTCTTGATGAATTTTGAGCAATCCTTGGTGAATCATGATAAACCCTTGATAAAATGATGAAATATCCTTCAAAATGAGAATGTTGACAAAAAATCTTGAAGTTTTACTATTTATAGGTCACAGTTGACTTTTGCCCTAGCATAGTCGATTTTTGGGCCCTTTGAACAATTGACTGAGCAAACTTCCTCTGCAAGGCTTGAAATTTGACATGGATGATCTTGAGAACATACTAGGACATTTGGGAGCACTTGAGGTCATTTGGAATCAAGGATATTTATGCAACACAAAACCCTAATTTGGGGTTGACTGCCTTAGGAGATAGCTTGATTGTCCAACTCTTGAGCAATCTTGAGCCACTTGGAGATTTTTCTTGCAATGTCTTGAGAAATATGAGAGGGAAAATTTTGGGGTACAATATAGGTGATAAAAGAAATTTTTTTTTATGATTTTTGCACCCGCCATGGTTGCGAACCTTTAGTGTCTATGTACCACCTTCCATGCAATATGGGATCAGGGTACACATAGTTCCTTTTTAAAAAATTTAAAACACAAGTGCGTTGGTTAATTTTATGAGATAAGACATCATCGTCATTGTTTGTGTGGAAAACATACTTACTACCCAATCATGAGAAAGGATAATTTGCATCATCTCAAAGTGGAGGATATGGCTTGGATTTTAAAATCAACAAAACCTCACTCAACACCCAAGTGGAAAATATCTCTCTTCACTACATATTGTCGAAGTATAGTTGTTTGCATCACTACAAGTTTTGACTAGAGTCCAATCTTTTTGAGAAAAGTTTTAAAGTAAAAGCCAAAGTGGCAAAAATGGTTTGAATGAGATTGATTGACTTTTAGTCTTCTCCCAAAAATGTCCAAGTATTGTTAAATTGATTAATTTTTTATTAAGAGTTTTTTTTTTAAAAAAATGCATGGACCTAAGTCCATGTTTATTATGAAAGTGATTCAAGTTTTTAAAACAAGAAGTATTTTCAAAAGGAGGGAGAAGATTTTTGAAATTAAATAAGATGGGAGGAGATGAAGACATTATCCTAAAGCATAAGGTAAAAGCTAGGGAAAAGAACCGTCTAACCAACATGAAACCAACACTTGACATTCTAAGTCAATGTAGAATTCTAACTTTTGGATTTGAAACCAAGCAAATAATCAATAAACCTTTAAAGAATACAAAGCTTCAATTGCATTGAGCCGTCACAAAAATTGGGTAGAGTAATAGTTGTATACAAATGAATTCCAGATTACAGACAAAGTATGTAATCACCATAACCTGCACACAAAACAAACAAACAACCCAATGTCTTGAGGTAAACCCCAAGAACTCCAGACAAAATATCAATTAAGGTCACAAGGTCTCCATCATAGATCAAAGTTTCTATTCTTAAGTCCAAGAAGTCAATCACTCCATAATGCCCTAGATAGTAACCAAGTAGTCCAAGTAACATTAAAGTTTTTTAGGGTTTAAGTTGATTTTTAGGTATCTTCAAAAAGAAATGAAAAGCTCAAGTGAGCAAAATAAAAATGACATGAATATAAAGGTTCAAATGAGAAAATATGAAAAGAGCATGAAATGTAAATGCTAAAGTAAATGGTGCATAAAATAAAAGCATAAAAATAAAAGCACAAAATAAAGTCAATTGTTAAGAATTAGTGGTTAGTTGGATGACCATCTTCAAACTTGCATTTGGAACTCATTAGAGGATTGGTAGAATCAAAGCCTCTCAACAACAAGTTGCATTTGCTCTTTGTCAAGTATATCATCCATTTTAAGAATCCCAAATTAACTTAATGATCAATGATGTTTAAGTGATCCACTTTGACCAAAATTGATGAAGTTCCATTAGAGGATTGGTAGAACCAAAGCCTCCTAACAATGGATCTCAAGGTTATTGGATCATAGGGTTCAAATTAACATACTTGGGCTTGCAAACATAAGTTTGGGCCACGAATGATCATTTTCTCAAATTGGGACGAAATTTAGCGTTATGTTAAGCAATCCTAAGTGGACTTATATAGAAGTCGCACCTATTTTGAGATCGGACAATAGAAATCTATGCACCATTTTTTTTGAGACATGATATAGAAATCATGCTCCAATAACACTTAGTGCAATAAGAAGGGGATGAGATGAAGAGAGAAAGGAAAAATGAATAAACCACATTTGAATCAAAATTTTAATGAAACTATTATTAAAATCATTCATCCATTTTTATGGAGTTAGACTGAACACCATGGATCCAATGATGTTAACAAAGCTCATGATTAAAAATTCAATCCAAGATCAGCCAGAAAATATACAAAAAATAAAGTTGTATTTAACATATAAAAAATAAATATTTTAAAAAGATTAAAAATTAAAATAAGAGATAAAAATGTCAAATATGTTCAAATTAATCAAGAAAAAATAAGTAAAACCATAAAAAAAATCAGAAATGAGTTCAAATATTTTCATAAAATTTTTTGTAATTTTTTTAAGTCAGAAAATATTTTTAAAAATTAAAAGAAATAGGTAAAATAAATAAAAAATGGTGAAAAAATAATAAAGTCATAAATAAAAAATAAATGAGGTCACCAATATTTGTCACAATGTCATTGGGTCCTTCCCTATTTTTTTTTAGAATTTAAAAATGCATAAAAGTATTTTTAAACATTTAAAACAATTCAAATAAATTGGAAAATTATAAAAAAATATCAAAATACAAAATAAAATTGTGAAAAAGTAAAAATCAGAAAGAGAAAAATCAAAAGTATTTTCCGTAATGTTTTCAGATTTTTTGGATTTAAAGTGAATTTTCTATGAATTCTTTAAGTTTAAAAATAATTTAATTATAAATATCAAAAATAAAAATAAAGTCAAAAAATGTGGACCAATGGATGAGAGTCAAAACGTGTTAGTAAGCTAATCCAATGGATCAGACGTACTGTGCATATCATGGTCTTTAATAAATATCACATCAGATCAAATAGTTTTAAAATAAAACAACTTAAAATGTGGCGCGGTGGATGGAGTCTAACTCATAAAGGTAATCAGATCCAAAGGCTCCTGAGGCATGCGCATGGTAAGGCAAGCATATTATATCTATTTCAAAAAAAATAACGTGGCTTCGTGTCATTGGTTGAAGACGGACATGTCATCACACCAAATTAGTAAACTAGACCGGTGCCATTAGATTCATCTCTTCGAGACGATTCTAATGGTACCATCACACTAAATTTATATAAATTGTGCAAGTCTATGTTTCAAGAAAACCAGAAAAAATAGCAAGCACAAAATTCTGAGATATCTCACTCAATTCTCAATGAAATTGAAAATTATAAAGAGCATGGGGATCAGAAGGATACAAGGACTGGATTAGTCTTTTATTTGAATCAATTTGGCCAAGAAATCTACCTGAACAAAGTAGTGAGAAGTTTCTCCGAAACTGGACTTTTGTAGATCAATATAGGTCACAATCCTTGAAGGTAACTGTATGGTTAGTGTGATACGGTGGCAGAACCGACTGTTATACTGGTTTTCATTTTTTGTTTGCAAATGTCGCGGTAAGCAAGAGTCGCCACCGACTTTTATTTCATCCAACAAAGGAAAAGGAAAAAGAACAGAAAAAACCTTTTTCGAGATGTTTCTGAGTACGGGGGGGGGGGGGGGGGGGGGGGGTAGATTATAGAAAGGGAAGGTGTTAGCACCCTTTCTAATCATGGTTTTCCATGGGCTCTTAGGTACTTTCTCATTTTTCAAATTTCTTGTGTGTGCTTGTTTTGAAAAGTTTTGTTTACTTCATGATAACCCCTTTATCGGTCCTCCAGAGTGTGACGAAGTTGTTTTGAAAACTGTTTTTGAAAAGTGTTTGTAAAATTTGTTTGTTTGATCAAGTACCTAGGAACTAATCTACCTACTCAAAAAAAGTCTGTTCGTTTTCCTTTATACAACACTATCCTATTATTAAGGAATAGGTAGCATCGTCGTTGGAGTTTTAAGGGACGTTCGAAGGGACAAGTACGATCACAAAAGCAATGCTAGGAAATTTTTGTAATCATCCTAAAGCCTTAAAGATCTTTTTCCGAGGCAACATCTGAATGGGTCATTTTAGATCTTTTGGGACTAGAGGATGACCAATAACATTCCCTATACTTCATGACCGTTTACCGAAGGCAACCGGAGTGGAGTAAACCCTAGGAGTGGGCATGTGCAAGTGTGCTTTTTCAGTTTATTTATCTTTGCGCATTTAGGGTTTTCTACTGTATTAATTGCAATTTGTCTTTCCATACAATCCTATTAACATACATCTAACAGTTTATAGTTTGCGGAAATTAAAATGCGAGAAATTTAAGTCCTAGCTATTACAAGGCTTTCGCAGATACATAATTATTTTTACTGTAAATAAAAATTCGGAAATTTAAAACCATAATTACTACTACAAACTCGGAGCAGTTACAATAATAGAAAAAAGGAAAACTAAAGGCGCGCGCGACGAATTAAACACGAGAAATAATTAGGAAACCTAAAAATCTAATTAAGAAAATATTTAGGTTATTTTTTGAGAAGAAATGAGCCTATGTACAAAATTAATCCCTAATTCTAGTTGATTTTAATTATACAAAAAGAATTAAATTGCCTTAATTTAATTAAAATAATTAATTAATAAAATATTTTTATAAAAAAAATGATTTTTGATGTTTTTGTGATTTTTTGACTAAATAAAACAAAGCATGATTTTTGGTGTGTTTGAAAAAAAGTAATAATTAATAAATAATAAAAAAGAATTAAAATAAAAAAGAAAAGAATTTGGCCTGTTTGATGAGTATTCGGGGGGGTGTTGCCAAATTCTTGTTAGGCCCAAAGATGGCCCAGGGTCTGGCGTTTGGTCCAGTGCTTCTCTCCTCTGATGGTTCATGGTAGTCCCTCAATGCTGGAGCGTGAGATCTGTATGATGATGGATCTCAGGGATGAGATTTGGGGCACATGGTGGACGCTAGGCTATGAGGCAGGCTGGATCTGCAAGGAATTGTTCAGAAAATAAGAAAATGTTTGGACCTGGGATCGAACCCAGGTCATTTGCTTCACATGCCCATACCCCTTGCCATATGTGTTGCGTTGTTTAATTGTTAGTATAATAAGATAAATACAATATAAGCCAAGCCATATAGTTTCCTCCAAAAATGCACGAATTTCAAATGGACCAGTGGTTGATTGCCACGCCTTCATCTTCTTCCCAGAAGTGTCGTCTTAGGCCAATACCTTTTACCTACGGACAGAACTCCATAGCCATAGCCCTACAAGCTTCAAAAATTCATAAATCGCATGATAAATTAAAGGTGAGTACATGGATCAATTCGTCTTGATCCCACGAGCATCATGGTATCCTTTTCTTGGCCTAATTTTACCTGTACAGAGAAGCCCTAAAACGGCTTCTTAAACCCTAGCCATGGCAGTCATCCATATATGCATCAAAACGTTAATTAAATCATTCAAGCATGTTGCAAATATGTCAATAATCAGAAATACATCATTAGAATATGTTTATGATGCAAGAATTGTTGTAATCAATTTTGAAACAAAGAGCAAACCATGTGAAGGCTATGGGACGATTCTGGACTTGGGAATGCTTGCAATTGATCGTGTTAGCTTCAGGAGAGGTCCAGGAATCATTTAGAAGCTTTGGAATATTTTGAATCACCCTTTATGTGAGAAAACGATTTACCACTTTTTTTTCCAAAATCTGAGTTTTGTTCTTCAGCTCTCACAAATGAAATCCTCCCTTTTTCCTTGGTTGCGTTGTGTATATGAAATAGAGTGTATTAGGTCAACAAAAATATATTGAATCTTTTTGAATCATGGAAATTGAATGTGCTTTGTTTGCTATATGATATATTTCCAAAACCATCCTAATCATGCTATTTTTGCCTCAATTTGCCTTGATTTGATTTGATATGATTAGGCCAGCTTAATTAGATTTGATTCTAACAAAAATCAGATCAAAAAATCAATCTTTAATTTATTTTCCATTTATTTGATTTAATTTGACTTTTAAATAATAAAAATCAAAATAAAATAAATAAATAGAGAAAATAATATATGGGTTCTGATTTGGGTCGTGGACCATGTCTTCAACAAGATATAATCATGAAAAGCTAGGCCCATTTGACAAAATGCACTTTTGAGCACATTTGACTTTTGACAATTTTCCAAAAATGGTCAACTTTAACAATGCATATCTCATCCAATTTTTACCCTAGGAAGGTGTTATTTGACTTTTTAGAAATCTTAGGATGTAACCTAAACAACCCTTTTGGTTTCATCTCAATTGGGTCTTCCATGTTCATGTAAGAAGCTTTGACCCAAAAGGTGTTTTTGTTGACTTTTCAAAAGGACCTATAATGTAAAAATTCATATCTTTTTATGAGTGCATTTTTTTAACTTTAGGGGTGGATATGAGTTGTAGGAAATTGGATTCTCTTCAAAATGAGCCTTGTATGAGCAATTTCTGATAAAGTATGAGAAAGCTATGCTTGGTCAAAGTTTGGTTGACTTTTCGGGAGAAACCCTAATTTAGCAACTTTTGAGTTTTGATGAATTAGGAGCATTCCTTGAGGAATCATGATCAACCTTTGAACAAATGATGGATCTCACTTCAAAATGTTTATGTTGACCAAAAATCTTGAAGTTTGACTGTATGTGGGTCACAATTGACTTTTGACCTAATACAGTTGATTTTCAAGCATCTGAGCAGTTGATTGAGCAAACTTCTTGTGTAAGGCATGCAACTTGACATGGATGATCTTGAGAACATATTAGGACGATGGAAAAGATTTTAGGCCTTTGGAGCTCACCCATCTTTATGAAAAGGGAAACCCTAGTTGGAGGTTCCTTACTTTAGGGGAGAGTTTGTCTGGTCAACTCTTGGGTATCCTTGAGCAAGTTGAGTATCTCCATGAACATATGTTGAGTAAAATGGGGGGGCAAATTTTTAGGTACAATAGTTAGCTTCAGAGAAGTTCAATGAAGCTAACTGAATGGAGCTTTTTGTGTTTGAAGGTGAGAATGTAAGAAATCAGAAATTCAAATTCAGAGTTCGTGTGGGATCTAAATAGGGGTTAATTGGCTATCCAAAGCTTTAGAAAATGATTGAGGGATGATACTTTTTTATATATGATCGTGATGCAAGGCTCAAGCTTGTGAATTGGAGTAAAAATCAGTGAAATCGTGTGAACCTGCTAAGTGTGAAAAGTATGACTTCACATGGCTCAAAATGCAGCAAAATGGATGGTTTAAGGGTCGTTTCTTCTTACGACAAGTTCCTAAACATGATTATACGTGAATTTGATCTTTAAAAAGGCTTGTAATTTGATTTAAACTAGTTTTCAAATCTGACTAAACTTGAAATTTTCATTTCATGATGCTACCTTCATAACCATGGTCCCAACAATGTAGGTCACCAAATGATGTGATTTTTGAAGCATTTGAAAGATAAAGTCACACGCTTTACAATTTGCAAGGAGTGAGATCAATTGGATGCTTGAGAAATAATTTGTGTTGAGTCAAAGTTGGAAGAAAAGGGATGACTTTTCATACTTAGAAAATTTCTAAGTTTTTCTTCAAAAATGAACTATAATATCTTGCATCCAAACATGGTCTTCCACTTGGAATTTGTTCTTGACCAAAACATATGGCATGAGGCAGATCTCTTGATTGGAATTTTGAGACTTGAACCATTCAAAATCTCCAAAAATTGAGAGAGTTATGACTTGTTGAAGTTGGCAAAAATTCATGAAATAACCTATAATATTTTGCATCCTTAGGGCATCTTCTTTTAGCTTTCACACTTTACACATAAAATAAAGGTTTAAGATCACATCTTCAACATCATTTTGGAAAAATAATGGGCTCAAGGTGATAAAACTGGATCAAGTTATGATCATTTGAAGTCGCGTAAAGGGATTTGAGGGTTCATCTAGAGGACTTGTACTCTTTCTTCTTCATCAAGTTTCTTACACACAAAATTTCCTTGAGACTTTTGAAGTGATTTGTTAATAACCCTTTTAAGAGAAGGATGTATTTGTAATCTCTCAAAAATACCAAAAGATGAGCAAGATATACCCCTTTGAAGTTCAAAACCCTAACTCCTAGAGCAAGAAAATGCTTTGGGAAACCTTTGTAATTTTGATCAACTTTCTTGCACCAATACTTTTATCTTGAAAATAGAAGTTGTTGATAATGATAATGATAAGTCATAGAAACCAACACCACTTCCACATCTTGAGAATTGAAGGAGATATGCACTGGTGATCAATGGAGACAAAGACATGTCCAATTGAGTCAAACTTCTTTAGTCAACCCTTGTACTTTTGAGCTAATTTTGACAACTTGAGGCATAATGGATCATAATAGACTTTTTCATGATGTTACTTCAAAATATATTCCATAGAGGCTTGAATCTCGATGAAGCTTTGTTGAGGAAGGCATAAATAATGAACTTATGAATCCAAAGGCCAACTTTGGTAGAATGCATTATGCTTTCACCTACATCATGAAAAATTAGGATACACATACATTGTATTTGTTAGTTAAAGAGTAATTAAACATAGATGATCACATAATACAATTCAAGGTTCTTGGTGATTCCTCATAGAGCAAGACTAAAGATAGGGGAAGAAACAAACCCTAGTGTGTAACTTTGTTGTGATTGAATTGATATGATATGATGAAGGGATCTTAGGGGGAAAATTGGGGTACAATAGTGGAAAGTTGTAATTTCTTGTATGGCCTTAACCTTTCAGGGTCTACTTCAATACCTTATCAACTGACAACTAAACCTAAGAGCTTACCAGATCTTACTCCAAAGGTGCATTTGTTCGGATTCAGTCTTAACTTGTACTTCTTCAGTCTTTCGAATAGCTTTTGTAGGTGATCAAGGTGTTGTTCTTCAGTATGAGACCTGGCTATCATATCGTCGATGTAGACCTCTATCTCTTGATTGATCATATCATTAAACAAAGCTACCATAGCACGCTGGTAGCTTGCCCCGACGTTTTTCAACCCAAATGGCATAACTTTGTAACAGAAAGTGCCCCACTGTGTGACAAAAGTTGTTTTTTCCATGTCTTTAGGTGCCATCTTGATCTGATCATAACCAGAGAAACCGTCCATGAAGGAGAATATCTTATGTTGGGCGGTGTTATCAACCAGAACATCAATATGGGGAAGTGGGAAGTCATCCTTAGGGCTCGCCCTATTCAAATCTTTGTAATCCACACACATACGCACTTTACCGTCCTTTTTAGGTACTGGTACCACATTCGCAACCCATTGTGGATAAGAAGTAACAGCTAATAATATGGCATTAAATTGTTTCATGACTTTAGCCTTGAACTTTTCTGACATCTCAGGATGCATACGATGAACCTTTTGCTTCACTGGAGGACAGTCTTCTTTCGTTGGCAGGCGATGAACCATAATATCAGTGTCCAGCCCTGGCATGTCTTCGTATGACCAGGCAAAGATCTCAACATACTCATGCAAGATCTGAATTAATAGTTCTTTAACACCATTTTTCAAGTTGGCACCTATCTTGACTTCCTTTTTACTTTCCTCAGTACCCAATTTTACTGTCTCGATCGGCTCTTCATGAGGCTGTATTGCTCTTTCCTCTAATTGTAACAATCTAGCAAGTTCTCTTGGTACTTCACAATCTTTCTCACTTTCGTCCTCGGTTTGGTAGTTGGATTTTCAAAGTCATAATTGGCAATAGCAGAATCGTTATCAATGGGATCCAGGGTGGATGTGGATCTGCAATTTGATATGTGGGTGTGTGTAAGATAGCATAGCTATTTTTACAAAAATAAAGAATGACAGAGAGCGTAAAATTTGTATGCAAAACGTCAAATGGTTTATTAATGACGTATGAAAATGAAGCGTGATAACCCTCATAAATAAATTGTTGTGCCTCGGGTAAGACACAAGGCTTTAGAGTTTAAATTGTTCAAAAATTACATATCCTTAAAAACAGAAAAATAGTTACTCCTGGATAAAATAAATAGGCACAAAGTCTCTAGCCATCCAGTTATCTAGTCCACCGTTGGTAGTAGGGAAGATCCAATTGTCTAGGTCACAGCCACTGTCAGTGTCTTCCACAGCATTGACTACATGGTTTGCTGATGTGTAGTGGTGGTCCTCTGGCGCGAGCACGACGAACAACTTTTTGAGCTCCTTTTTCAACTACAGCCTTAACATCTTTTAGAGAGGCCATTTTTAGTGGAGGTCTGGTAACCTTTGTAAAAACAGTAGCAGCCTTGGTAACAATAATCGTCTAAGGAACCTCTTCAAAATTCTGACAAGGGGTCTCAATGAACTCGCCGTCCATCTTGACATATCTGAAATAGTTCAAATGGCTCACCATATACTCTTCTTCGCCATGGACTGTAACAATATTTCCATTAACCAGATACTTTAACATTTGATGCAAAGTGGAAGTGGCAGTGCCAGCCCCATGAATCCAAGGGTGTCCTAGTAAGAAAGAGTAAGACGGGCAAATGTCCATCACATAGGAAGTGGAGTCAAAAGTTTGTGAACCAACTTTAATAGGGATGTCTACCTCCATATGTACCATCCTCTTGGAACCATCAAAAGCCCTCACCACAATATTGTTGGGCTTCAATGTAAGTCCTTCACAATCCAATTTGGCCAAAGCACCCTTGGGTAGAACATTTAGTGACGAACCCGTATCAACTAGAACATGAGCAAGAGTAGTGACCCTGCACTCAATAGAGACATGCAGGGCATCATTATGATTTCTTCCTTTGGACATCAAATCAGCATCGGAGAAACCGAGTCCATTGTCAGCAGTCAGACTAGCAATATAGTTCTCAAATTGGTCGGTAGAAGTCTCTTGTGGCACATGAGCAGACTTCAGGAACTTCACCAAAGCCTTAGTATGGCCTTTGGAGCATAACAACAAGGCCAACATTGAAATTTTTGAGGGGGTCTGCCCCAATTTTTCCACAACATTATAGTCACTTTTCCGTATAATCTTCAGTATTTCCTCCATTTCTTCTTTGGAGCCTTCAGGAATGGCTTTGTTAGGTTTCTTCGTCCGGGCAGGCTCAACCGATACTTCTTTGCCCTGAGTCTCAGCTGACTCAGTAGAAGGAATAACAACAGGAGTAACAGTAGGAGTAACAGTAGGAGTAACAATAGGAGTAGCAACAGGAGTAACAATAGGAGTAGAAACAGGAGTATCAATAGGAGTAGAAATAGGAATATTAGTAGGAATAAAAAAAGGAGTGGCAGCAGTCTTTGGAGAGATTTCAGGAGAGAAAATCCTCCCGCTTCTGGTAATTTTAATGGTCCCAACAATGTTGTCGATGTTAGGATCAGTATCTTCGACAGCTTCATTTTTGATAGCCAATAGATCTTTCTTGACGCCATGGTAGTAGACGTCAGCTCCATAATTCCAAGGAACAAATTTGTTAGAGGAATATGGTATTAGCCCGGGAGAGGTAATAATCAAAGGAGCAACCATAGGAGTGTATGTAATCCTTACAGGATCTTTAGAAGAGACCCTTGTAGGATTGATGGAAATGGTAATAATTGACACATCTTCACACCTTGCATCTTCACATAGACTTTTCATATAGGGAGTCTTCTCAAATAGAATTTCCCTGTTGTTCATCAAGTGTTGGACACCTATCTTCAGCAATATGCAACCATTAGGGAAGGACGCATAATGGTAGCAATTTTCACCACAGCCCGGAAATAAATCGGCTCGTAAGAGATTCTTCTTAACAATTAGCAGAGGAGTAGCCAATTCATCCACAGAAGAAACAAATAGAACATCATCAACAACATTAATACCCTTGTCGTGCTTGGGCATTGGTGAAGTTATCATATTGAGAGTTTCAGGAGGGTCGAATTCAATCTCTTTTTCTTTAATAAGATCCTAAACTTTATTCTTCAGAGCCCAACAATCATTTGTATCATGCCTTGGACTGTTGGAGTGGTAGGCACACTGAGCATTTGGATTATAACGGGGAGATGTAATGTTTGGATTTTGAGGAGGCTCCCTTAGAGTGAACAAGCTAGCCTTCAATAGATGCCACAATACCTGAGATAAGGGCATGTTGAGTCTGGTGAATTGTCTTCTAGGCACATCCTGCCTGCGCTGATTGCTTTGTCGTTGAGTTGGTTTAGGGTTGGAGATCATTACAGCTCCTACCGTCGAAAGATGTTCAGCTTTACCCTGATTTCTTTGGCCATATACAGCACTAACTTCCTTCTTCCCACTGAAAGGCTTCTTCACAGCACTCGAAGATGCAACCCCTTGAACTTTGCCACTTCTGATGCCATCTTCTATTCGTTCTCCTGTCAATATCAGCTCGATGAATCTAGTTGAAGAGCTTCATATCAAATTGTTGAAAAATGGGCCTGACAAAGTACCTAAAAACATATCTACCAACTCTCTATCAGACAGAGGCTGGACTCTTCCTACAAGATCTCTCCACTTTTGGGCATAATCTTTGAAACCCTCACTAGAACCCATAGACATGCTTTGAAGTTGCATACAGGTTGGAGCAAGGTCATCATTGTATTGGTACTGCTTGTAAAAAGCAGCAGCCAGATCTTCCCAATTGCGAATGTTGGTTCCTTCCAGTTGGTAGAACCATTCCAACTGTCCCTGATAAATTTTGCTGGAAGAAATGAACCCATAAAATCCTATCAACTGTGTGGGGTTGGATCTTCCTGACATGAGACCTTAAATGCAACTTGGGGTAGGAAACATCGTCACACTTCGCGAATGCGAGAACTTTGAATTTCTACGGGATGACCACCTCTGAGACCAAGCCTAATTCTTCAAAATCCAGACCATGTACCCTCTGAGTCTCCATAACATTGAGACGGTCCTCCAGTTGTTTATACTTGTCATCAACGGGAGGATATTGTTCTTCAGCATAGTTTGCTTCTTCTTCATCAGTCCCTGGGCTGTGATCCTCTTTTTTGTCTTCTTTTCATCCTCTTCCTAATTATCCCCCTCATTTGATGGAGTTGCAAATTCTAGAGCTCGCTTGGCTGGTCCTCTAAATCTTCTTCCCATATTCAAGACGCCAGCTGATTTCTTTACCTTCTTTTTCTTCTCTTTGATGATAAGAGCTTTCAGATCTTCTTGTCCCTTAGCCAGAGCCAGGAACATTTGTTGGAATTGAGCATTATGTGCTTAAAGATCCTTAATATTCTGTTCGAGATCCATTTCTTTTTACCGAAATAAACAGCGAAAAGATAAGAAACCTGTCTTTGAAACACCTGCTTATGTAATGATATGCATGTCATGTTTATGCGATGTTTCCAAGGACTTCGGGAAATTTATATTTGTGAACCAAAATGAAACAAATATTTTATTAGTAGAATTCAAATTACAATTGCCTTTTAGGCTTACAATTGAAAATTAAAAAATCTTCGTGTCGAGGTAGACATTAATACTTTTTTCTTCGTGAAGTTGCCTCGTGAGTTCCAACACTATCTTCTCACTGGTATAGAATTGGTCTTTAAAGGTATCCCGTTCTTCCTTCACCTGAATCCAGGATCTCTGCTACTCTTCAAGATCAGTGGCCATGTCAGGATGGAGAACTGTATAAGGAACATCTCCTTCGGTGATAGGCTCCACAATCACTAGCAAGACAGTTGTATATGGCATCATAAGGTTTTGGGTGTGAGCTCGTACCCATTTGAGATAAGGCTCCATAGGAATGGAAATCTGATGTCCCAGAGTCTTGCTATCAACCATGTTTACCATGCCCCAAGCTCGTATGAACCTTTGACGATACCCTTGAACGTCATCCTCGTAGTTGAACATAATGCCTTGGATAAGCATATCATGGGGACCATCCCTTCGAGCATAACCAAATTATCGTAGATCGAAAGAAGGATTATAAGTGATACCTCCCCTAATGCCAAGGAGTGGGATGTTAGGGAATTCCCCATAGTGGTCGATAATAGAGATATCTCCCACAGACCGGGAGTACCAAAGAATATCCGAGTGAGAAAGTGACATTATTCTTTGCGACCATCCCAAACTTTCTTCATTCTTCAATACTGATTGAGGAAGGTGAGAAATAAACCACCTAGACAATAATGGTATACAACACATAAGAACCCCTCTTCTCTTCATGGTACGAGTGTGGAGGGAATGCAAGATATCTCCGAGTAAAGTAGGCACAAGGTTGCGAGAGAGGAAAACCTTGACAATATTCACATTGATGAGTAAGTTCGGATTAGGGAACCATGCTAACCCATAGATCAGAAGAGCCAATACTTCTTCGAAAGCTTGGAAATCCAAATCATCCTAAAACAGTTGAGCTTTTTCTCATACGAATTTGACTAGGAAACCCTTGACTCTGCTTTTTGTTTCCTAGTTTGATATAATGTCAGACTGTTTCAGATGTAAGGCTGCTGCAATAACCTCTGGCTTTGGAGCTTCCTCTAACTGGTGACCGGCACCTGATCAAGAATAGGTATACTCAATAATTGATATAACTCTTCCATGGTGGGTACCAACTGATAATTGGGAAATGTGAAGATATGGTGTTTGGGGTCAAAGAACTAAAAGAGTACACCCATCATCTTCTCATCAAAGCTTGAGGTAACTAGGGTTGATAAGTCAACCATATTTCTTAGTGAGCAAAGAAGTCTCAGGAACCCTTGATATTAGATCTTTGAGTTGGAGAGGTATTCTCACAAAGCTGATTTAGACGGTATTTCTATGAACGAAATCCATGATCTACAAAACAGAACAAAGATAAATTCCCTTTTGTTGTACCCCAAAATTTTCCCTCCCATATTCTTCAAGATTTGGCAAGAGCAAGCTTCAAAATCTCTCAAAGGTTGCACAGTCCAATTGCTTCCTAACAGTCAAAAATTAGGGTTTTGGTTCTGTCAAAGAAATTGAAGTTTCCAAGGGTCCAAACAAGTCCCACATGCCTATAAACATTGTCAAGCATCCTTAGGCCAAGTTTCAAGACTCACAGCACAAAATTGCACAGTCAAAAACCCTAATTGCTCAACAGTCAACTGTAGGGGCAAAATGGTCATTTGACAGTCAAAAGTCAAAATTTTTGGTCAACATCTTATTTTGAAGCCACAAACATCATTTGATCAATTCTTGATCATGATTCTCAAGGCATGGCTCAAAAAGTCTCAAGATGCAAAAGTTTCTATTTTTGGACAGCTGGAAAAGTCAACTGCAAATTGACCAAGGCATAACTTCCACATGGTTTATCATAAAAATTCCATCCAAAGCTAATTTTGAAGAGAATGACATTTCCTACAACTCATCTTCACACTTCAAGTCCAAGAAATGCTCTCACAAAAGTTATCCATTTCAACATTATAGGTCATTTTCAAAAGTCAACAAAAAGGCACTTTAAATCAAAGACCATAACTTGAGATTGGTAAATCAAAATGACATGGGACCAAAGACATTGGTTAGAGGAATTCAATACCTTTCCAAAATGTCCAAGAACATGATCAAAGCTTTAAAATTCAGCAAGATATGCCTTGTGGAAGTTGGGAAATTTTTGGGAATTTTGAAAAGTCAACTTTGCTTCAAATGCCTCAAAATTGCTAATGGGCCTCAATTTCTTCCATGAATCATCACCCAAAAGCTATGCACGACCCATTGACATCCAAGGGAGTTATTTTATCATTTTTGATTAATTATTTGAATTATTATTATTATTAATTCACTTAATTAAAATTAAATATGACAAAAATAGCAAAACATGTTTTCCAAATCTTTTTGTGCAGCATATTCCTTCATCATGACCTAGAGATTTCGTGTACCACATCAAGAGGCAAGATCTTCCAAAATAGGCAAGTTTCTATGACAAAAAAGGATTGAAAAAGATGCTTGAAAATCAAATATTGAATCATTGAATACATGGATTTTGGGCCAGTTTTTCTAACCTAATTCATTCACCTATATGTGCACATTGCAAACCTAATGCTAAGGAAGAGAAAGCTGCCCATAGGCATCAAGAACAAACTTGCATTTTTTCACAAAAAGGTCAAAACTGTTTTCATAGAGACAAGGTGTTTCAAGGCCTAAAAAGTATTCCAAACGATTGCTGGAACCTTCCTGAACGTGACTCAATACTTTTCCAGTCTCCATACATCCAGAAGTGGTAGAATGACTTTGCCCTGTTCATGAAATTTTTCACATTCGTATTTTGATTTACACGCATTTTCCATACATTTGAATGTTTGATTTACACTAACATGATCATTCTAAAGCTAATGGCATCGTTCAATTGAAGAATGGCTGCCTGTAGGAGAATCCACCATGGACATTTCTTAGGGTTTCAGAGACCTTGATTTAGGGTTTCTTTCATGTGGAAAAATTGAACCATAAGACCAGCACCATTGGAATCGTGACATCCAAACAGATTGAAATCACCCATCGCGCCCTTTTTCTTTTTGCTTATGAGCTAATCGCTATTATTCACTGTGCTATTTAGTGGGGGTTTAAAACCCCCGCTATCTATTTGATAATTTCAGGCAAAACGAAGAAGCCATGAAGAAGACGCTGAGTTGTCTCAACCAGACTGGGCAATTCAAACATTCGCGCGTGTTTTTTTGTGTTTACCAATAGCGCTTGTTCTCTCTCATAATGTTCATGTCCCACTATAATATCAGATAAACGCGTTGGTTGAGTTGGTCGTTGCGTTGGCATGCAGGTATTGGGACCTGTGTTCGATTCCCAGGTCCCCCCACTTATTCATATATTTTTTCTTAACATGTTTCTATGCAGCTTCTCATCTAAAGACCGCCATACAACTCCAGCTCCTGGTTTGCCACGCGCCCAGGAATTCAATCTGATGGCTACCAAAGAGCATCCATCATGTGCCTCAGTCCATGAAGGAGTATCCAAGTGGGAAAAGTCAACGTGGCCAGCTTCCTAATGGGCCTAAATTCCTTGCATACACCTCCAAATTGGGCAGAAAACCCCCCTTTGTTTGTATTTTCTTTCTCTCATTTTTTTCCTCTTTTATTTATTTTAATTTAATTATTTTCTTTTAATTCACCAAATTAATTTTTATAACACAAAAATACAAAAAAAATCAGAAATCATAAAAATAAAAATACGTTTTATTTAATAGTTTTTGTAAATAAATTTAATAATCAATTTAGTTTTAATTTAGGGTTTTAATTTTAACTTTTTCTAAATAACTAAAATAGGTAGAAATTAGGTTTTAGATTTTTATTCTTTTTCTCAGTAAAATAATTTCATCTTATTCTTATTATTAATAATTAATTATTTTTGTAAATAAACTTGTAATTAATTAATTAGGGTTAAATTAGGTTAAACTTAAACAATTTTCTTTAATAATTAAAAACAAATTTAGAATTAGGGTCTTATCTAACTTTTAATTTTAATTAATTTTCTTTATCTCCATTAAATACTAAAAAACATAAAAATAATTTCTTTTCTTTATTTAATCACTAATTAATTTGTAATTTCAATTCAATTTCCTTAAAGGGTCCAACGCCCTCGCACTCTCGATTCTTATTTCTTTTCGCACGTTTACTTTTATTTCCTTTTTAAATATAATGTATTTGCCCCAAAGCCTTGTAATAGATAATTAGGACATTTACTTTCCGCGCTTTTTTTTCAAAATCGGGTCTTTGTTAATTTGGCGATGTATAGACCCGCACCTTGTAATAGCGTAGGACTTTGTTTTCCGTACTTTAAATTCCGCACCTTTAAACTGTTAATCACATGAAAGAATGTATGCCCAAATAAAAATCAAAGCGTAGCTCACCCAATGCATGACAAAACAAAATATAATTGAAAATGACACACAATTCACACACCACTCTTAGGGTACGCCTCACTGTTGCCTTGCCCCTCGAAACGTGGTCGTCGAGTATAGGACGTCTTAGTGAGTCCTTATGTTCCATTGATCTAGTTGCCTCGAAACGGTTGCCTCGAAACAAGTTGCCTCGAAACAAGTTGCCTCGGAATAAAAGATCAATGGCATAAGGGTAGCTTCTAAGGTGTCTTACTGTTGCTCGGTGACCACACTGTCCCTACAAACGAATTGACCCGAACACCTCCAACGGTGGTGCTACCTACCTCTCAATGGTGGGATGGCACTACCTTAAGGACATTTACACATCCTAATTCCTTAGGGTAGTTGGATGACTCATAGATACTTGCTCTCTAAAAAACAAATCAAAACTCTTTTCACACCGACACTTTTCAAAAAGCTTTCAAAACAATTTTTCAAACACTCTTGAGGACTGATACAAGAGTCGATCTGAAATCTTTAAATGAAACTTTTTCAAACCCACTCACAATTGAAAAGCAAACACTTTTGAAAACATAATGAGCAAGTATCTAAGAGCCCATGGATAACCATGGATAGAAAGGGTGCTAACACCTTCCCTTTCTATAAATCTACCTCTCGAACCGAGAGATAATCTCATAAGGAATTTTTCTCTGCTTTTGTCCTTTCCTTGTTGGAGAAAATAAAAGACGGTGGCGACTCTTGCTTCCGCGACATTTCGCGAACCAGCGTTAAACAGTCAGTTCCAGATCCACCGATCACAGAACTGGCGACTCTGCTGGGGAACTCTTTAAAAGTGAGGTGTACCTTAGGATAGTTCATAACTGTGTTTTCAATTGCTTTGACTTATTTGCTTTAAATTGTGGGTACTGTCTTGGGAGTTCTATAGATCCTAACCCGGATCTGGGGATACCTTCTTAGAAAGTAGCAACAAGGCTGTGAGGGAACTGTGCGGGGTATACCGACATGGTTGAAGCAGTCTGCTATGTTGATGTGGCACTTTGGTGTGTACCAGTAACCCTTGAGTTTAGTCAAGGAGAGTACGGGGCCTCCATGTGGTGTCGTGAAGCATCAACTGACCTTAGGAACCTTAATTGAACCATCTTGGCCTCTTTAGGGTAGTGAGATAACTGACTTTGGTGCAGTCCGAGGTTGGTTGATACTCGATACTACACTCAGTCGAGGATTGTTTTCTTGGAATATTTCGGTCGCCAGTTCAGTGGCTAAATCGAAACGATGAACAATGAAAGCAATCCAATGATATTGGGACCCTTAGAACCCGGTTACTTCTGATAGGACAGGTCTTAACCAACCATCTTCAAGAGGGTAATACCTAGACCCCATGCTGGCCTAAACTCTAAGGGCTCTCTTGTGTGACTTGTGTGCCTTCCAACTTGACTATTTGCATGCTTGTTATCTGAAACTTGAGTTTCTTGCAGGTTTTGTTTACAGTCCTTAATTGAGACTCATAACAGGGCCTACTTACATCACTCCATGCATAGCATACCATCATACCATTGCATACATCCTACATAAGGACTAATCAATTTCAAGGATCTCAAGGGTTTGTGATGCAGGTCATGATGAATAAAATGTCTAGCAAGGGGCAAAGGGGATTTATTTCCCTCTAGCCAAGGTTAATGATTTGAGTCAGGGGCTATGACCCACTCGATATGGTGAGCTTTGACCCTTGAAGAAGGACTCTCAACAACATGAAGTTCCTTCAATCAAGCTACCGGATTCAAATTCTGACAATTTTTTCTTGTTTACCCCGCGAGATCCTTGAAAACATTACATGCATATCATACATATCATTGCCTAATAGGTATCCTTGTTACAGGTCACTTACCTTCTCCGCTGTTTATTTCAGCAATGGCTTCCCAACAATACAACCAGGACCTTCATGCTCAAGAGACTCGGTTCGGGGAAATCCTCCTGAATCTATCCAAGGGGCAGGAAGAGCTGAGAACACTTCTCATGGGGACTTTGGTCAGGAACAATGCTGAGGATGAACGGCTGAAACATCTGCAAGCCAAGGTGGATGCAATAGGAGCCCAAATGCTGGGGCAGGTGACTATCATTCAAGGCTTAGCTCAAAGACAAGAAGAGCTCGGGACTCTCATCAACCAACTGCTTCGGGGTAACCAACTGGGGCAAACATCTAAGGGTAAAGAGCCAGTCATCACTCAACCACCTTTGAGACAAGAAGATAAGGGGAAAGCTCCTCAAATAGCTTCAGTGTCACAAATTCAGCAGCTTCAGCCAGACAAGCCCAAAAGGAAATTCACCAAACTCAACGTGTCGCTGCCTCAAGCTTTACAACAACTGTTGAGGTTGAATTTGGTAACTCTAAGGGACCCTCCTAAGAATCCCAATAGGACACCTTCAAGGTATAACCCCAACGCCCGCTGCGCATATCATTCCGACAGCCTGGGGCATGCTACAGATGATTGTTGGACCTTGAATAATAAGATCCAGGACTTGGTTGATGAAGGAGCTGTAGAATTCACCCAAGATGGCCAGGCTGAGCATTTCTACCATCCCTACAGGATTCACCATTTGAAGTAGCAAGCCTTGAGATAGGAGAATTTTTGTTCATTCGAATGTTCAAGTTGTATTTTTCTTTGGCTACTTAAACAATTATTCATGTTAAACATTGTTATTTCATTAATGCACTACACATGTCGGTTTTGAAGTAATTATTTCGTATTCACCATTTAAAATTGCTTTCATTTTTTGTGATGTTCAATGCTCTATTAATAATTCTAAGCCTCTTGAGGGAGGATGACGAAAACGATACCGCAATCTACAGTATGCTTTTGAACAGGCCCCGCTGATGAGGTACAGGCATTGTTTCAATCCCTAAACACTGGAGTTATAAGGAAGATAATCCCTCGTAAACCGCTCTGAGCCAAAGAAGTAGGAGTTTTTCTTTTTGAAAATTAAAACCCTTTATCATAACCTGGGGCAGGGTAGTTCTCTCAGTTGATCCAAGTGCATAATAAATGGCACCAAAGAGGTCCTTACAAAAAAAGAAGACAGTGATGATTCCGAATAATCATAAGGATAGGCAGTCATTATATCTCAAAATAAAAAACCCAATAAGTCAAAACCTATGAAGGAGACTTAAAAAAAACGGGGGCATCCCGCTGTCTGTAATCACAAAAGAAACAGTTCAAGCAAAATTTAGGGATAGCAAAATCAAAAAGAAAGAGGTCATACAAACCCTCAACAAAAACAAAAAATGACTGCATGTTCAGAATAAATCATCAATATATGAACCATCATTGGAACATCAGGACAAAGACTCGAACAAGGTCTAACGCACGATCAGCTGAGTATAGGTTTGAAGAACATTACGAAGAGCGGGTGGGTACAAATAAAATTTGAGCCTTTACCCTTTGTTTCTTAAACCGTGAACCAGGCCACGCTACAACCTTTAAAAGTCCTAGCTGAAGCATGGGTTAATTCGAAAGCATATTGTTACAAAAGGTATCCTGACTCCTTAAGGCTTGCGGTAAAATAACGAGTTGACATCACTGTTTACAAAGAATTCACTTGTTTTTATGAAAAAGAGTGCATTTTCAAAATCTTCGAGACAGACATAAGCTTTGCATTTTGATATAACATTGTTTGCATATGATTACTTGTTTGAACAGCAGGGAAATTCGCACGATGAATACCTAGTGAACAAAAGCACTTCCAATCAAGGGGCAAATCTCCGCCTGAGTCACTTGGGGGCATTCCAGCAACGAATCTTGCCCGATCAAACATCTTCTGGTGGCATGGCAAAACACTTCTAACAGGGGCAACTCCCTACATTCTGAGAGCGTGGACATAGCCAAAAAAATACTACGCATAATTAAAGACCCGCTAGGTTGACACACCTAGGCAAAAATAAGGGCTTCCCGGCGAACCAAAAGGGTTCGGGCAAAAATAAGGGATGAAATGAAAAAGCTGTACACCCAGCAAGACGAAAACCTGAAAAGGAGGCTTGGGAAAAAAAGGGTATCCCGGTGGACTGAAAACCCGAAAGGGTGGTCCAGGCAAAAGTTAAGGATCAAAAGCGTACGACTATGTCCCGTTATCTCGTCAGTTGCCTATTAGAAGAAGATTGACAAACGGCAGTTATCAAGACTCCACTAGTATCTTCTCCCACAGAAACAGGGGCAGTAATGAGTCGTCCAAGCGATCTAATTGCTCTGTCCACAAAATACTAGGTATGTCCAGCTGAAGAACATAACCAAAATCTCTAAACTCCCCAGAGAGTAAGCCAGCAAGTCAATACACTCTCCCCAAGCAGAGTTATCCTGTCAGCCTTAAGGAAGTTGGGTATCCTCCAGCAGATCTCAACATTCCTAACAAGCATCCCCGACAGTCTTGATCTAAGATTGTTCCCCGGCGGTATACCAGACATTCAGCGGAGCCACTTCCCCAAATGTATCTTAAAATCTCCCCCAGGAGAGTCCAGCCTGAAGATTTCCCCAGGAAAGTTTGAATCCATATCCCCAGCAGGAAGCTCATCCCCAGTAGATTCTGGAAGCTTCCCCCCGCAGAGCACGAACGCGTCTCCCGGCTTTATTCAAAGGTTATTTCCCCACCAGGATATAACTGGGTTATCCTCAGCCAAAAGCCACGGGGAGATCGTCCTCGGCGAAATCTTCATCCCCAGCGGAGCCTATTAAAACTTCCAACATAACAACGGTATCCCCAACGGAGTTATCATCAACATCTCAGTGAAGCGCCTTTCTTCCCACAGAGTATTGTTCCCCAGCAAGATCTCTAGAGCAGTTATTCCCCGCAGAGTAATCTCTTCGTCAAGTTTATCCCCCAACGGAGTTATCTTCTCCTACCGGTATTCTTGCAATCATCATCCCCAGTGGAAACAAAAGCTCTACATCAGCCCAGGATTTAACTTCCCGACATCCGTCAAGGATTCACTTTCCTAGACAAAAACATACATTCATAAACATCGCACTTCCATACATTATAGCATGCATATACGCATCATGAACATACAATCTCATTTATGTTGAGAACATCATTGCTTGATCCATATCATGCATTGCATATGACTGACCTTTACCTTTCAGGAAAGATACAGTTAAGTTCTCAGCCATTCCAAGACCTTGTCTGGTTCAGTTAAATCGATTCTAAGATTTTTCTGATTCTTATCCAGCCAAAGTTAATCCAAGACCTTCTCTGGATTCAGTCAGATCGACGCTAAGATCTCCCTGATTCTTATTCCAGTTGAAGATATTCCAAGACTTTAGTCTGGTTCAGTTAAATTGATTCTAAGATTTTTCTGATTCTTATCCAGTCAAAGTTAATCCAAGACCTTGCCTGGTTCAATTAAATCGACTCCTAAAGATTTTTCTGATGCCGATCCAGTCAAAGGCCTTCTCTGGTTCAGTCAGATCGACGCTAAGATCTCCCTGATTCTTATTCCAGTTGAAGATTCCAAGACCTTGTCTGGTTCAGTTAAATCGATTCTAAGATTTTTCTGATTCTTATCCAGTCAAAGTTAATCCAAGACCTTCTCTGGATTCAGTCAGATCGACGCTAAGATCTCCCTGATTCTTATTCCAGTTGAAGATTCCAAGACCTTGCCTGGTTCAGTTAAATCGACTCCTAAAGATTTTTCTGATGTCGATCCAGTCAAAGGCCTTCTCTGGTTCAGTCAGATCGATGCTAAGATCTCCCTGATTCTTATTCCAGTTGAAGATTCCAAGACCTTGTCTGGTTCAGTTAAATCGATTCTAAGATTTTTCTGATTCTTATCCAGTCAAAGTTAATCCAAGACCTTCTCTGGATTCAATCAGATCGGCGCTAAGATCTCCCTGATTCTTATTCCAGTTGAAGATTCCAAGACCTTGCCTGGTTCAATTAAATCGACTCCTAAAGATTTTTCTGATGCCGATCCAGTCAAAGGCCTTCTCTGGTTCAGTCAGATCGACGCTAAGATCTCCCTGATTCTTATTCCAGTTGAATATTCCAAGACCTTGCCTGGTTCAGTTAAATCGACTCCTAAAGATTTTTCTGATGCCGATCCAGTCAAAGGCCTTCTTTGGTCCAGTTAAATCGATTCCTAAAGATTTTCCTGATGAAGACTCAGTAGAAGACATCCAAGATTCCTTCATTGTTACTGATGAGGTAGTAATCGCCCAAGGTTCTCTCATCGTTACTGTTGAGGTAGTAATCGCCCAAGGTTCTCTCATCGTTACTATTGAGGTAGTAACCGCCCAAGGTTCTCTCATCGTTATTGTTGAGGTAGTAATCGCCCAAGGTTCTCTCATCGTTACTGTTGAGGTAGTAATCGCCCAAGGTTCTCTCATCGTTACTATTGAGGTAGTAATCTCCCAAGGTTCTCTCATCGTTACTGTTGAGATAGTAATCGTCCAAGGTTCTCTCATCGTCCCGTTGAGGTAGTAACCATCCCTGATTCATTCATCACCTTTTGAAGCTCCAGACTCGATTCCTGTATCTCGCCAGGGCACGTCTGAAGAGGTTGAAGATTCGATTCCTGTAACCAACCAGGGTGCGTCTATATAAAGAGTTTGAAGACCAACTCCTGTAACAGGCCAGGTAATCATTTTCTTTTTCAGGTACGCAAGTTCTCGCTAAGGAAACTCTTACGCGATCGACACCCAGATGGCATCTATAAGCCCATTCACCTATCCATCACCTCTCAACATGGCATCTGTAAGCCCATCTTCCTATCCGTCAATCTCCAAATGGCATCTGTAAGCCCATTCCCCACATCACATTGTTAACATGTGAGCGCAAATTTCTGGGCACTCTAGTGTTCAATCGTCTTCCACCTTCGGATTACGAAAGGCACGTCAGCCAATCTACATCCTCAGGTCTAAGAAGATTGAACAGGGGCAACTGTTGTACCCCAAAATTTTCCCTCCCATATTCTTCAAGATTTGGCAAGAGCAAGCTTCAAAATCTCTCAAAGGTTGCACAGTCCAATTGCTTCCTAACAGTCAAAAATTAGGGTTTTGGTTCTGTCAAAGAAATTGAAGTTTCCAAGGGTCCAAACAAGTCCCACATGCCTATAAACATTGTCAAGCATCCTTAGGCCAAGTTTCAAGACTCACAGCACAAAATTGCACAGTCAAAAACCCTAATTGCTCAACAGTCAACTGCATGGGCAAAATGGTCATTTGACAGTCAAAAGTCAAAATTTTTGGTCAACATCTTATTTTGAAGCCACAAACATCATTTGATCAATTCTTGATCATGATTCTCAAGGCATGGCTCAAAAAGTCTCAAGATGCAAAAGTTTCTATTTTTGGACAGTTGGAAAAGTCAACTGCAAATTGACCAAGGCATAACTTCCACATGGTTTATCAGAAAAATTCCATCCAAAGCTCATTTTGAAGAGAATGACATTTACTACAACTCATATTCACACTTCAAGTCCAATAAATACTCTCACAAAAAGTTATCCATTTCAACATTATAGGTCATTTTCAAAAGTCAACAAAAAGGCACTTTAAATCAAAGACCATAAATTGAGATTGGTAAATCAAAATGACATGGGACCAAAAACATTGATTAGAGGACTTCAAGACCTTTCCAAAATGTCCAAGAACATGATCAAATCTTAAAAATTGAGCAAGATATGCCTTGTGGAAGTTGGGAAATGTTTGGGAGTTTTGAAAAGTCAACTTTGCTTCAAATGCCTCAAAATTGCTAATGGGCCTCAATTTCTTCCATGAATCATCACCCAAAAGCTATTCACGGCCCATTGACATCCAAGGGAGTTATTTTATCATTTTTGATTAATTATTTGAATTATTATTATTATTAATTCACTTAATTAAAATTAAATATGACAAAAATAGCAACACATGTTTTCCAAATCTTTTTGTGCAGCATATTCCCTCATCATGACCTAGAGATTTCGTGTACCACATCAAGGGGCAAGATATTCCAAAATAGGCAAGTTTCTATGACAAAAAAGGATTGAAAAAGATGCTTGAAAATCAAATATTGAATCATTGAATACATGGATTTTGGGCCAGTTTTTCTAACCTAATTCATTCACCTATATGTGCACATTGCAAACCTAATGCTAAGGAGGAGAAAGCTGCGCATAGGCATCAAGAACAAACTTGCATTTTTTCACAAAAAGGTCAAAACTGTTTTCATAGAGACAAGGTGTTTCAAGGCCTAAAAAGTATTCCAAACGATTGCTGGAACCTTCCTGAACGTGACTCAATACTTTTCCAGTCTCCATAAATCCAGAAGTGGTAGAATGACTTTGCCCTGTTCATGAAATTTTTCACATTCGTATTTTGATTTACACGCATTTTCCATACATTTGAATGTTTGATTTACACTAACATGATCATTCTACAGCTAATGGCATCGTTCAATTGAAGAATGGCTGCCTGTAGGAGAATCCACCATGGACATTTCTTAGGGTTGCAGAGACCTTGATTTAGGGTTTCTTTCATGTGGAAAAATTGAACCATAAGACCAGCACCATTGGAATCGTGACATCCAAACGGATTGAAATCACCCATCGCGCCCTTTTTCTTTTTGCTTATGAGCTAATCGCTATTATTCACTGTGCTATTTAGTGGGGGTTTAAAACCCCCACTATCTATTTGATAATTTCAGGCAAAACGAAGAAGCCATGAAGAAGACGCTGAGTTGTCTCAACCAGACTGGGCAATTCAAACATTCGCGCGTGTTTTTTTGTGTTTACCAATAGCGCTTGTTCTCTCTCATAATGTTCATGTCCCACTATAATATCAGATAAACGCGTTGGTTGAGTTGTTCGTTGCGTTGGCATGCATGTATTGGGACCTGGGTTCGATTCCCAGGTCCCCCCACTTATTCATATATTTTTTCTTAACATGTTTCTATGCAGCTTCTCATCTAACGACCACCATACAACTCCAGCTTCTGGTTTGCCACGCGCCCAGGAATTCAATCTGATGGCTACCAAAGAGCATCCATCATGTGCCTCAGTCCATGAAGGAGTATCCAAGTGGGAAAAGTCAACGTGGCCAGCTTCCTAATGGGCCTAAATTCCTTGCATACACCTCCAAATTGGGCAGAAAACCCCCCCCTTTGTTTGTATTTTCTTTCTCTCATTTTTTTCCTCTTTTATTTATTTTAATTTAATTATTTTCTTTTAATTCACCAAATTAATTTTTATAACACAAAAATACAAAAAAAATCAGAAATCATAAAAATAAAAATATGTTTTATTTAATAGTTTTTGTAAATAAATTTAATAATCAATTTAGTTTTAATTTAGGGTTTTAATTTTAACTTTTTCTAAGTAACTAAAATAGGTAGAAATTAGGTTTTAGATTTTTATTCTTTTTCTCAGTAAAATAATTTCATCTTATTCTTATTATTAATAATTAATTATTTTTGTAAATAAACTTGTAATTAATTAATTAGGGTTAAATTAGGTTAAACTTAAACACTTTTCTTTAATAATTAAAAACAAATTTAGAATTAGGGTCTTATCTAACTTTTAATTTTAATTAATTTTCTTTATCTCCATTAAATACTAAAAAACATAAAAATAATTTCTTTTCTTTATTTAATCACTAATTAATTTGTAATTTCAATTCAATTTCCTTAAAGGGTCCAACGCCCTCGCACTCTCGATTCTTATTTCTTTTCGCACGTTTACTTTTATTTCCTTTTTAAATATAATGTGTTTGCCCCAAAGCCTTGTAATAGATAATTAGGACATTTACTTTCCGTGCTTTTTTTTTCAAAATCGGGTCTTTGTTAATTTGGCGATGTATAGACCCGCGCCTTGTAATAGCGTAGGACTTTGTTTTCCGTACTTTAAATTCCGCACCTTTAAACTGTTAATCACATGAAAGAATGTATGCCCAAATAAAAATCAAAGCGTAGCTCACCCAATGCATGACAAGACAAAATATAATTGAAAATGACACACAATTCACACACCACTCTTAGGGTACGCCTCACTGTTGCCTTGCCCCTCGAAACGTGGTCGTCGAGTATAGGACGTCTTAGTGAGTCCTTATGTTCCATTGATCTAGTTGCCTCGAAACGGTTGCCTCGAAACAAGTTTCCTCGAAACAAGTTGCCTCGGAATAAAAGATCAATGGCATAAGGGTAGCTTCTAAGGTGTCTTACTGTTGCTCGGTGACCACATTGTACCTACAAACGAATTGACCCGAACACCTCCAACGGTGGTGCTACCTACCTCTCAATGGTGGGATGGCACTACCTTAAGGACATTTACACAGCCTAATTCCTTAGGGTAGCTTGATGACTCATAGATACTTGCTCTCTAAAAAACAAATCAAAACTCTTTTCACCCGCTGATCCTCCGCTGATCTTTTAAAAGATCAACCGCTGATCCTCCAAATGGTTACTTATTTGGTTACTCGCAGGATCGATCAGATTGATCCTATGGACATAGGTTGATTTTGAAGTTTAATTAATGTGGATAAGGCTTTAAGTAAATTGTTTAAAGTAAATTGCATAAAGGAAAGGCTTGGTAAAATAAACAAGGCTTGAATGTAAAGGTTCGACAGGAATCTTAAAGGGGAAAAGCATGTAAAATACTGGAAAAGTAAATGACTTGAATTAATAAATTGGTGTTTCACACATACATTTCTCAACAATTCGTTCGCTCACACTGGGTACTTGAATCTAAATGAGTGACTATGTATCTATTGTGAACACACGCGAGAAACTACATGTCTACTCCTATTTATACAAAAACAATCCAAGTAACCGTCGGGCAGTTACACTGCTTCGAGATTAAGCCACTTGGCACGTTCTCCATGCTCGACGCTCCAGATCCTTGCACGTTTGCACGTAGTAACTGCTGGAAACCGTTTTCCCTCCAAAGCTTTGAATTTCAAACTGCTCCACTCTGGACCATCGAACACCTTCATCAAGAGACGTCTTCGACGAAAACTCCTTCGACTTCGAAGGCAATCAGCCTTCTTCCTTGGAAGAAATCTTCTAAGTATTTTGCCATCTTTCGACGGGCACTTCGACAGGCTTAGCCAGTCGAAAGCATCTTTCAGCTTTTAATGGCTGCCACCAATCAAAACAAAGGTGTCGAATTTAGGAGCCAACAAATTGCCCCCCAAGAATGCCTTATTTCGACTCTGAAAGAAAAAGGCATTCTTTGAAAACACCATTCGACACCTGCTTTTCCACGCTTAGTCACAAGTTAACTTGTGCACTTTTTGTTGCTTTTTACCAACTATTGGCAATCCCAAGAAACCATCATTGATTTGATCCTAGGACGTCACTTTCAGTACGGCGTGCAGTACCAAACATCACTTCATAATTTGTCATTATGACAAATCCAAAAAACGAGGACGCACGCTGCGTCTCTCTGTTTCTGCAGAAACGGCCAAAACAACAGGATGCTGCCACGCGTCCCACTAACTCCTGCAGCATTAAATGACATTTAATGTCCTCGTTATTGGGAATTTCTCCCACTACTATAAATAGTAGTGAATATCCCATTGTGGGACTTTTCACGCACACTAGCCTTCAAACTCCCTTGCTTTCTCACAAACTTGTTCTCTTTGCAGAAAAACTCTTCATTTTCCAACTTCAACTTCATCCTCAACAATGGCTTCTGCTTCAACTGCCCCCAAGACTAACGCACCAACTGAACAACTTGCTAAGCCCAAGGTCTTTGTTACTGCTCCGGTAGTGAACGCTACAGGGAAACGAAGGGTCCCTGAACCATCTGACATCTCCGTTCGCGACGCTTACTCGCGTCACTTGATGATTCCGGTTGGATACTCCAACCAAATCTTCGCAATGTCCGGACCCATGAACCCAAGCATCTCTGAAGCTCTGAAGATCAAGAGCTATTTTCCCATCGTCGAGAAACTTAAGCCAGTAGCATGCGCCAAGAAGGACGCAGAAGACAACGAAGACCCTACACACGAGAAGATTGACCTTCGTTTCTTCAACAGAAGTGTTAGAGTCTTCAGGTCCTGCCCTAATATAATGTTCTTTTGAATGAATTCAATGACATTTTCTTGGTCTACATTGACTAAAGGGACAGCTTCGATCCACTTAGTAAAATAATAAATGCCTACCAATATGTATTTCTGACTCTTTGATGATGCTGGTCGAATCTCTCCAATAAGATCCAACGCCCATCCTCGAAAGGGCCAAGGCTTCACTATCGAGTGAAGTTCGCTTGCTGGTACATGCTGGATGCCTGTATGAACTTGACACTCTTGGCAACCTTTGGCGAACTCAACACAATCTTTCAGCATAGTGGGCCAATATAGTCCTTGTCGAAACAACAACCATTTCATCTTATGGCCTGCTTGGTGAGCCCCGCATGCCCCAGCATGTGTAGTCGAAAGGGCTATGTATGCTTCAGTTTCACTTAAACATTTCAGCAACACCCCTTCAGGCGTCTTCTTGAATAACTCATTACCCATGAGTACAAAACTCAACGCCCTGTATTTTGTCTTTCGTTCTGTCGGAGCTCCTGGATTTTGAAGATAGTCCACGATGGGTTTCCTCCAATCCTGGTCTGACAAATTATCAATGAACGAAATTTCGAAGTTTGAGTGATCAGCATAACCTAGCCTTGTCGATTCCAAGTCTGTTGGTGATAGACAAGTTGCTCTTATCTTCTCTCGAACTTCGATTGCTCTTTGTAATCTCGTTTTTGAAATCTTATACCCAGATGCAATCTGTGCCAAGTCATTGGCTATTTGATTTTCGACTCTGGGTATGTGTCGAATATTGACACTTTCAAATTGTTTCAATAAACGATTTGCTATCACAAAGTACATAATGAGATTCTCTCTTATGCATTTATACTCCTTTGTGACTTGCTTGATGACTAACTCTGAGTCTCCCATTATTTCGACTCGAGTTGCCCCCAAATCCAACAATATTTCAAGGCCAGTAATTAGAGCTTCATACTCAGCCTCGTTGTTCGAACAAGAACCTTCGATTTGGTACTTGAATGTTGTTGGAATTTTATCTGGAGAAATAATCAAAACTCCTACTCCAGTTCCATTTTTATGGCTGGAACCATCGAAGTAGAATTTCCAAGGTTCTATCTCCACGTAGTTAATATCCTCGACTTGAATAGAGTGGTCGACTATGAAGTCTGCAACCACTTGTCCTTTTACTGCCTTAAGAGGCATAAAGGTCAAGGAGTATTCAGTCAATGCTAATGCCCACTTGCCAATTCGACTATGCAAGATAGGTTTCGACAACATATATTTGAAAACATCAAAATGAGACGAAACATAAACATCAACTAGTTTTATATATTGTTTGAGCTTTGTACAAGAGAAATACAGACATAGACACAATTTTTCAACTTCGCTATATCTAGTTTCTGCATCATTCAAGACTCGACTGAGATAATAAATGGGTCTTTCGACTCCATTCTCGTCCTCTTGGGCTAACATACTTCCCAGAGTTTTGTCAGATGCAGCTATGTACAATCTCATACTCCTATTGCTACAAGGAGGCACCAAAATAGGTGGCTTAGTGAGGTACCCTTTGATTTTGTCGAAGGCTTCTTGTTGCTCTTGCCCCCATTCGAACCCCTCTTTATTCAGTCGAAGTAAGGGTGAAAAGGCCTGAGCTTTCCCACTTAGGTTAGATATAAACCTTCTCAAGAAATTTATCTTGCCTAAGAGAGACTGCAATTCCTTCTTATTCGATGGCGCTTTCGCTTCCAAAATTGCCTTCGTCTTGTTCTGATTGATTTCGATTCCTTTCTTGTGGACAACAAAGCCCAAGAAATCTCCAGCTTTCACACAGAACGCACACTTCAAAGGGTTCATCCTCAGACCATGTTCTCTCATTCTTTCGAATGATTGTCGAAGGTGGTCAATGTGACTCTTCCTGGAAACAGATTTTATAACAATGTCATCAATATAAACTTGCATAAAAGTGTTAATAAAATCATGGAAGATAGTATTCATTGCTCGCTGGTACGTTGCCCCAGCGTTCTTTAGGCCAAAAGGCATCACTACCCATTCGTAAGTGCCTAAGGCCCCTGGGCATCGAAAAGCTGTTTTCGACACATCCTCTTCAGCAATGAATATTTGATTATATCCTGAATAACCATCGAGCATACTCAGGTATTCGTAGCCAGCGGCAGAATCGACTAGCATTTCCGCCACAGGCATAGGATATTCATCTTTGGGGGTGGCAGCATTCAGATCTCTGAAATCTATGCACACCCTTAATGTGCCATTTTTCTTAATTACTGGCACAATATTTGCAATCCATTCGACATACCTTGTAACACGGATGAATTTGCATTTCAGAAGTCTTTCGACCTCCGTTTTGATCTTCGACAAAATTTCTGGAGCGAAGCGTCTTGGATTCTGCTTGATTGGCTTCTTTCCAGGTTTGATTGGCAACTGAAGTTCTACAAATCCTCTGTCGAGACCAGGCATTTCGTCATAATCCCATGCAAAACAGTCTTTAAACTCTTTCAGCAACTGGATTACTTCCAACCTAAGTTCTGGATCAATTTTGGCGCTGATGTAAGTTGGCCTATTCTCTGATCCTTCGCCTAAGTTGATTTCTTCTAAAGGGTCTTGTGCTAACATCTTAATGTTGTTCGCCAAGGGATCCTTTTCGAAGCCCAAAGGCTCATCGTCATAGATGGCGTCGAGCCTCTGTTCCTGCATTTCGTCTGGCATAATATCAGGAGGTCTTGGATCGAAATCCTTTCCTGGGCCAACAGCAGATAATTGTTGATCATTGGCCTGTGTGGCCATGTACTTTACTTCGGCTTCGAGAGCCGTTATCATCTTGGTTTCATCCACATAGGCCGAAATTCGCTTCAGAGATTGTGACTCAGTCATTATCACTGAATTCACTTCCCCAACCAGTTGGTTGGATACCAGTTAGCCCACTGAATTCTATGTGGGACAAGTCTTCTCTGTCCCATTGGAAACCATGCTCAGGATGCAGGTATAGGGAACAAAAGGTGTTTGGCGCTGGCGCCATGTCGAAGTTAGGAGTTGGACATGGCCCTATTTGAGCCAAGTTTTTGTCGAAATCTGTTACACCTAAGTGGTTTACTTCGCCAAGGTAGTAACTCTGATCAGCCTCTATGTTTTCGACCAACCCGTCTGGGCGCCATAGAAGCAGTCTTTGATGCATCGATGAAGGCACAGCACCTACACCATGTATCCACTCACGGCCTAACAAAAGGTTGTAGTTAGGTTTGGCCGATATGACCATGAACATTGTTGGTCGAAGGATCGACCCAACTTTTATGTCTAGTTGGATCACTCCCATGGTGGTCCCAATGCCTCCCTCATAGTTGGATAGGACCATATTGTGAGGTTTAATTTCTTCATCCCTTTTGCCAATCTTTATTAGCACAGAATGAGGGATAATATTGATAGTGGCCCCACAGTCGACCAATATTTTGTTCACCGTGGTCTCTTCGAGCTTAGCCCTTATGAACAAAGGTTTGAGGTGATTCTTCATTGCCTCTGTGGGTGGCTCGAAGAAGCCATTTTGTTCCTCTGTAGTGCCATTGTCCATGACAAAATAGCACACTGGCCTATGTCTGGCCATTTCTTGTTCCACCTCCCAGTCACTGGCTTCGACCTCTACTTGTCGATTGAATTCCCTAGGCAGTACTGAAACAATGTTCACCATTATATCCAAAGTATCGTCGGACTCAGCATCATCTTCGTCTTCGACTTCGCTCTGGTTAGGCCAAACTAGCCTGTTGGTAACTGGTTCTCTCTCAAGAGGCTTTCTTTGTTTCCTTTGAGGCACATTCGAACTAGTCTCAGCCTTAGGTTCGTTGGCAGCCTCCCTTTCAGCTTTTCGCCTTCTTTGATATCTCCTCCATTGGGATCTCGACATAGGATTTTTTCCTTTGTAGTTGCTGGACACTTGAGCAACCTTGGGTGCAGCAACTTGAGGATCTTTCTTCTGGATTAAAGAGGAACCTCTTGGCACTTCGAAAGAATGCCATTTCTCTTCACTTGGCCTTTTTCGGCCAGATGTTTTGTACCAAGTGTCTACTGGTACATTTGTTGGAGGCCTAAAAGTCGAAGGCCTCTTGTCTTGATTAGAACCCCTTCTGGGATCATGTCGAAGGTCAGAATTCTCCCTTCTCTTGTTCGCTGTCCTCACTCCTTGTATGTGTTCAGCAGCTTTTTTATCAAAGATAGAACTGCATCTTGGACACAGCATAACCTCTGATTTCTTCTTCTGGCATCTTTGTAAAAAATCTGCCAAGTTTTCGTTTTCCTTAGGGAAAGCCGTTTTATTTGCTTGCTCTTGCCTTATGGCTTCTTCTGAAGCTTTAGGGTCAGAAAGTTCAACCATGTTGATATTCATGGTATCCTTATTAGCAAGAGTTAGTTGTTTCATTTGTGTCTCCAGATTCTCCGTCTGGCCTTGTACAGTGGCCAAGTGGGAACTGGGCTTTGGTCCAGTTTTTTGTACTTCAGCAGTCTTCGACTTTGGATCTTCGACCGCTTTCTGGACAGCCTCAATTGTCTTCCTGGATAAGTTTCCAGAAAAACTGCCAAATATTGGCATGTTGATGTGGTCCTTTGAGACTTCGACCATGTTAATGCCTGGCTTCTTCGACTGGATCCTGGTTGCCTCTATCATGTTCACCTCAGAGGGTTCTGCATAGTGGGCTTCAGCCTTCAGTGGATTGGAGTCGACAGCCATGGGGGATTTGTCAGCAAACTTTAATCTCCCTTCCTCAATAGCGTCTTGAACCAGATTCCTGAAAAGAAAACATTGAGAAGTTTTATGGCCCAAAAAATTATGATATTTGCAAAAACCTCTCTTCTTTCTTTGATCAAGAGGAGGCACTTTTACCCCAGGGGGTACTATCATTTGGCCATCTTTAACTAGTAAGTCGAATATTTCATCACATTTTGTGATGTCAAAACTATAAGTCTTTTTTGGGAACCTATCGTTGGTCTTGTCTGGACCAATGGGATTTTTCCCATTTGAGGGGACTAACTGTTTACAAGAGTATGGAGGCCCTTGTTTTAGTTCTGCTAAATCGACTTCTCCTTCCTCGACAGCTAAAGTATCGTCGAAGGATTCTAGATCTTCGTCATCCATCTCAACGTAAGCTATTCTTTCTCTCTTGTGAGTTTTCGTTGCCTTAGCTTTTTCAGCTTTGAGGCGTTCGACCTGTCGAACTCTATCGGCCAGTTGGGCCATGTCTCTCAGGTACTGAGTATCTAGCTTCTTCCTAATGGAATAGTCTAAACCGCCTGCAGCCATTTCGACCAGCTCATGTTCTGGCACTTGTGTAAAACATCTCGCCTTAAGCAACCTAAACCTATTCAGATATTCGTCTATAGGTTCAGTGAAACGTCTCTTCACACTCTCCAGTTCTTTCAGGCTTATCTTGGTCTGCCCCATATAGAATTGTTCATGGAACAATCTTTCCAACTGGGTCCAATGGTGGATCGAATTGGGGGGTAGAGTTGTAAACCAAGTAAAAGCGTTTTTGGTTAAGGAACTTGGGAAGTATTTGATCCTTAGGTTTTCATTATTTGAAATGTCTCCTGCTTCGATCAAATACCTAGCCACATGTTCGACAGTAGATTCTGTCGTGTCCCCAGAGAACTTAGTGAATTTGGGGACTTTGCTCCTATGGTTTTGGTAAACAACCGCTGATCCTCCAAATGGTTACTTATTTGGTTACTCGCAGGATCGATCAGATTGATCCTATGGACATAGGTTGATTTTGAAGTTTAATTAATGTGGATAAGGCTTTAAGTAAATTGTTTAAAGTAAATTGCATAAAGGAAAGGCTTGGTAAAATAAACAAGGCTTGAATGTAAAGGTTCGACAGGAATCTTAAAGGGGAAAAGCATGTAAAATACTGGAAAAGTAAATGACTTGAATTAATAAATTGGTGTTTCACACATACATTTCTCAACAATTCGTTCGCTCACACTGGGTACTTGAATCTAAATGAGTGACTATGTATCTATTGTGAACACACGCGAGAAACTACATGTCTACTCCTATTTATACAAAAACAATCCAAGTAACCGTCGGGCAGTTACACTGCTTCGAGATTAAGCCACTTGGCACGTTCTCCATGCTCGACGCTCCAGATCCTTGCACGTTTGCACGTAGTAACTGCTGGAAACCGTTTTCCCTCCAAAGCTTTGAATTTCAAACTGCTCCACTCTGGACCATCGAACACCTTCATCAAGAGACGTCTTCGACGAAAACTCCTTCGACTTCGAAGGCAATCAGCCTTCTTCCTTGGAAGAAATCTTCTAAGTATTTTGCCATCTTTCGACGGGCACTTCGACAGGCTTAGCCAGTCGAAAGCATCTTTCAGCTTTTAATGGCTGCCACCAATCAAAACAAAGGTGTCGAATTTAGGAGCCAACAAATTGCCCCCCAAGAATGCCTTATTTCGACTCTGAAAGAAAAAGGCATTCTTTGAAAACACCATTCGACACCTGCTTTTCCACGCTTAGTCACAAGTTAACTTGTGCACTTTTTGTTGCTTTTTACCAACTATTGGCAATCCCAAGAAACCATCATTGATTTGATCCTAGGACGTCACTTTCAGTACGGCGTGCAGTACCAAACATCACTTCATAATTTGTCATTATGACAAATCCAAAAAACGAGGACGCACGCTGCGTCTCTCTGTTTCTGCAGAAACGGCCAAAACAACAGGATGCTGCCACGCGTCCCACTAACTCCTGCAGCATTAAATGACATTTAATGTCCTCGTTATTGGGAATTTCTCCCACTACTATAAATAGTAGTGAATATCCCATTGTGGGACTTTTCACGCACACTAGCCTTCAAACTCCCTTGCTTTCTCACAAACTTGTTCTCTTTGCAGAAAAACTCTTCATTTTCCAACTTCAACTTCATCCTCAACAATGGCTTCTGCTTCAACTGCCCCCAAGACTAACGCACCAACTGAACAACTTGCTAAGCCCAAGGTCTTTGTTACTGCTCCGGTAGTGAACGCTACAGGGAAACGAAGGGTCCCTGAACCATCTGACATCTCCGTTCGCGACGCTTACTCGCGTCACTTGATGATTCCGGTTGGATACTCCAACCAAATCTTCGCAATGTCCGGACCCATGAACCCAAGCATCTCTGAAGCTCTGAAGATCAAGAGCTATTTTCCCATCGTCGAGAAACTTAAGCCAGTAGCATGCGCCAAGAAGGACGCAGAAGACAACGAAGACCCTACACACGAGAAGATTGACCTTCGTTTCTTCAACAGAAGTGTTAGAGTCTTCAGGTCCTGCCCTAATCTCACCCAGGACTATGTTGCTTGGCTAACAAAGCTGGAAAAACAACAAACTCTAGTCTGGAAGGAAATGGGAATCTTTGACCTAATAATGCTGTCGAAGACAGGCTTAAACTACTCCCCAGAGATGCTTATAGCTTCGCTGTTGTTCTGGGATAACTCTCACTTCACCTTTCACCTTCCATGTGGGATGTTAACCCCCACACTCTTCGACGTAGCGGCCATCACTGGCCTTCGACCAACCGGAGATTACTTTGACCCGGAGGAGATGTCGGAGGACCAAATTGGCTTTTCTGAGACGAAGCCAACATACACTACCTTTATCAACCATTATCATGACCGGTCGACAGACGCAGTGTCAGACGTTGAACACATAGCGTTTCTAGCCTTATGGCTAACTCGCTTCGTGTTCTGTTCGAAGTCTCTGCAAGTGACCAAAAAGATGGTCACTCTTGCCACCCAACTGCATCACCGCCAGAACATCTGTCTGGCAGAACTGATTCTGGCCAGTCTTTATGACTCAATCAGCAATGGGGTTACTCTTTTGAAACATATCGAAGATAGGAACAGTTTGCTACTCGCTGGGCCTTTCTGGCTACTTCAACTGTGGCTCAACGCCACTTTCGAATCTTTCTTACCCAAGAAGAGTCAGATAAACGAACAAGCCCCAGCGATAGCTAATAGACGTATCGAAGGAATTAGGCTGGCTCTACTGACACCTGTGGAAGATGGGCTAGAGTTCCAACAAACCTTCACTAACTTCGTGCTGATGTTCGCTCGAAGGAAGGAATTTGTTTCGACTATGGCTCCATTTGCTCAACGAAAGGTGGGGCCAGCATGGTTTACAAGGCCACATCCCAAGGAGTCGAGTGGTCCCAATGTCGATGAGCACTCTGTACTTTGGGAGGCATTCCTTACCCCAAGGATTATGCCTCTTCGATTTAAGAGTTCTAAGACTCATCTGAGTCTGCTTGCCTATCAACCAAATCTGGTATCTCGCCAGTTTGGTATCATCCAAACCCTGCCTTCTCCTATTTTTCCAAGAGAGAAGTCAATGTTGTACTTCTGCAACGATTATACAGAAGAAGCTGCTACCAAGCATATCGGAAGATATGCTGGTCGAACCATCCTCTCGCTGTTCAACTACCAGCTTAACTTCCTTTGTTCGCCATCTTTTGAAGAATGGTGGAGAAGCTATTACGCTGAGTACTTCTTCGACGAGAAGGACTTCATAGCAGAGTTGCAGAAGTCTTTTGTCCTCGTGTTTGACAAAGTAAAGAAATGTAAGTTCATACTCTCACATTACTTTTTATCTTTTTCTTCGACTGTTAGCTTGTTAACTTTCCTTTTCGCTTTCAGTTGTTCGAAAGCCTCTAGCCAAGAAGGCTACAGAAGGCCCACAAGGAAGAGTTCCTTCGACCAAACCTCCACCGCCGGCGAAGACTATAGCGCCGGCGAAGACAACGGGCAACCAACAGGGGGAAGGCTCTTCGAGGAGGCCTCCTGCATCGGTAACCAGATTTTCTTCATTTTCATTCTGGCTTTCGATTTTTATTTTCGATGTAATTATTCAATCGAATTCCTATTGGTTTTCTAGGCCCCTTCGCCCAAGAAAAGGGCAGCATTTGTGATCGAATCGGGGAGTGACGACGAAAGTGATTCCCCCCCTTCTCCCTTAAAGAGGCGAAAGTTAACGAAGGACGCTTCTGTTCCTACTCCAGCTCCTGAAGGTCGAACCGTCAGAATAAAGGTAGCTGTGAGAAAGCCTAGGCCACCTGCAGTGGTCATCGAGGAACCAACTGAGGAGGAACTGAACGCTCTAGTTACCAAGCCTGTCGAAAGTGATAATTCCAGCCCTGGGGCTGAAGTCAATCCACAGGTAATCTATTGGACCCTTCTTATAATTTAGGCATAGATACCAGTATTTGATTATGTCTCTTTCGACATCTGAAGATTTATCTTCTTTCTCCTTTTTAGGACACTACTGGAAGTTCCCCACCAAGGACTTCAGAAACTCTGGAATCTGCTGACCTTAGCAGGCCTCAGGTGCAAGATTTGGGCAATGACGAAGCCCACACTGAGATTGAGGCCAACGCTGAAACAGTGGAGAAGACAACAGAAGAAACCATGGTGGAGGCAACACAGCCAGAAACGGTTCCTGTGGTGGACTTGTCGTCAGAAGAGAATCCTGAAGGAAGAGACCAAGGCAAAGGCGAAGAGAATCAAGATGCTGTTGACGAAGAGCATCAAGGTGGTACTGGCGAAGACCACCAGGGGGACGCTAGTGAAGAGCCACAAAATGACGCTGGCGAAGGACCCCAAGGTGATGTTAACGAAGAACCACGAGTCGACGCTAGTACCGCCTCAGTTCAAGTCGAAGAGCAACCAAACGAAGCACTCAGCATTCAACAGCCTCCAGTCCAAGATAATACTGTGGCAAGGGTCACTTCCTCAAAGCACAGGTCGAAAGAGGACTTGGAAATCCTGAAACAAACTGACCCTGTCAGCTACCTTAATGCCATCGTCGAGAGTAAGAGTTCTTCTGACACTAGTCAGGAAATTCCTACTCTGTCAGGGAAATCTACTGAGACTTCTCCTCTTGATGATGCGTTGGCGAAGGTTAAAGCCCAGTTCTTCAAGAGAGATTTAATGAAGGCTTTAGAGGGGGACCCCACTGCTCCATCATGCTTGAAAGAGGTTTTGAATGCTGTTGACTTCGAAGCTGTAGCCCCAGAAATCTCAGACTTAATCATGGAATTGCATTCTATGATTGATCAAGTCTCCGCGGATTACAGGCGCCAACGAACTTTTAACAGTCAGCTCGAAGTGTTGCATGGCAAAAGCTCATCCGCGTGGACAGCTGTCTCAGATTCGACTTCTCGAATTGCCGAGTTGTCGAAACAGAAAGCGTCTGCACAGGAAAGGTTCGATGCTATTGAGCGAGAGAATGTCTCCTTCCGAGCACAAATTGCTGAGATAGAGGCGAAGATAAACGCCAACACTGTGCTCCAGGAGGAAATTCTTTCGACCATTCCAGACACTGAGAGCCAGACTGAGATCAAGCAAGGCCTGGAATTCGCCGAGAGGGCTCAAAGCCTCGATGCTCAAATTGCCAAACTTGTGCAAGAAAAATCTTGGTGCAAAAAGAGGTTGGAGCTGCAGTATGCCAAGTATCTTCGTCTCAAGAATTCTCTTTCCTTCTGATTCTCTTTTGTAATCATCTTTTGTAATCGCTTTCGACAACAATTGCCATTTTGGCAGAAATTAATAAAAATTTCCATTTTGGCATTTCTATGGTTAATTTAGCTTGTTCTTTTATTACTTTATTTTTATCTCTTGAAGTATAGGCTTATATTTTTTCAAATATTTACCATTTACTCTCAAGAGCCTTTTATCACCACTTATCTCTTCGACTTCATAGGCTCCACCAGAAAAAGTTTGGATAACTCTGAAGGGTCCTTCCCATTTGGGTGACCATTTCCCCATGCTTCGATCCCGTCGATCCATGGGAAGAATTACCTTCCAAACTAAATCCTCAGGCAAAAATACCTTAGGTTTTACCTTTCTATTATAAGAGTCTTCGACTCTTTTCTTCTGAAGCCTGAGTAAGTCGAGAGCGTGTAATCTCTCTTCGTCTAAATCCACCAATTCATCTAACATCATGTTCCAATAAACCTCAGAAGGAATATCATAATGCCTCTGAACTCTTGCAGATTGAAGACAAATTTCTGCTGGCAATACTGCATCATGGCCAAAAGTTAGCCTATATGGTGTTGTACCAGTGGCTTCTTTTGGGGACGTTCGACAAGCCCATAAAATCTGGTCTAACGTCTTATGCCAATTCTTTGGTTTCTTCCCAACATGTTTCTTTATCAAGCCAATTCTTTTGTAATCGCTTTCGACAACAATTGCCATTTTGGCAGAAATTAATAAAAATTTCCATTTTGGCATTTCTATGGTTAATTTAGCTTGTTCTTTTATTACTTTATTTTTATCTCTTGAAGTATAGGCTTATATTTTTTCAAATATTTACCATTTACTCTCAAGAGCCTTTTATCACCACTTATCTCTTCGACTTCATAGGCTCCACCAGAAAAAGTTTGGATAACTCTGAAGGGTCCTTCCCATTTGGGTGACCATTTCCCCATGCTTCGATCCCGTCGATCCATGGGAAGAATTACCTTCCAAACTAAATCCTCAGGCAAAAATACCTTAGGTTTTACCTTTCTATTATAAGAGTCTTCGACTCTTTTCTTCTGAAGCCTGAGTAAGTCGAGAGCGTGTAATCTCTCTTCGTCTAAATCCACCAATTCATCTAACATCATGTTCCAATAAACCTCAGAAGGAATATCATAATGCCTCTGAACTCTTGCAGATTGAAGACAAATTTCTGCTGGCAATACTGCATCATGGCCAAAAGTTAGCCTATATGGTGTTGTACCAGTGGCTTCTTTTGGGGACGTTCGACAAGCCCATAAAATCTGGTCTAACGTCTTATGCCAATTCTTTGGTTTCTTCCCAACATGTTTCTTTATCAAGCCAATTACCACTTTGTTAGCTGCTTCGACTTGACCATTCGCCTGTGCATAGTAAGGCGTGGATGTTAGGAGTTTGAAACCTGTTTCCTGAGCAAATTCCTGCATCTTTCGACCTGTGAAAACTGAACCTTGATCAGTTGTTATTGTCTCAGGGATTCCATACCTAAATATAATGTTCTTTTGAATGAATTCAATGACATTTTCTTGGTCTACATTGACTAAAGGGACAGCTTCGATCCACTTAGTAAAATAATCAATGCCTACCAATATGTATTTCTGACTCTTTGATGATGCTGGTCGAATCTCTCCAATAAGATCCAACGCCCATCCTCGAAAGGGCCAAGGCTTCACTATCGAGTGAAGTTCGCTTGCTGGTACATGCTGGATGCCTGTATGAACTTGACACTCTTGGCAACCTTTGGCGAACTCAACACAATCTTTCAGCATAGTGGGCCAATATAGTCCTTGTCGAAACAACAACCATTTCATCTTATGGCCTGCTTGGTGAGCCCCGCATGCCCCAGCATGTGTAGTCGAAAGGGCTATGTATGCTTCAGTTTCACTTAAACATTTCAGCAACACCCCTTCAGGCGTCTTCTTGAATAACTCATTACCCATGAGTACAAAACTCAACGCCCTGTATTTTGTCTTTCGTTCTGTCGGAGCTCCTGGATTTTGAAGATAGTCCACGATGGGTTTCCTCCAATCCTGGTCTGACAAATTATCAATGAACGAAATTTCGAAGTTTGAGTGATCAGCATAACCTAGCCTTGTCGATTCCAAGTCTGTTGGTGATAGACAAGTTGCTCTTATCTTCTCTCGAACTTCGATTGCTCTTTGTAATCTCGTTTTTGAAATCTTATACCCAGATGCAATCTGTGCCAAGTCATTGGCTATTTGATTTTCGACTCTGGGTATGTGTCGAATATTGACACTTTCAAATTGTTTCAATAAACGATTTGCTATCACAAAGTACATAATGAGATTCTCTCTTATGCATTTATACTCCTTTGTGACTTGCTTGATGACTAACTCTGAGTCTCCCATTATTTCGACTCGAGTTGCCCCCAAATCCAACAATATTTCAAGGCCAGTAATTAGAGCTTCATACTCAGCCTCGTTGTTCGAACAAGAACCTTCGATTTGGTACTTGAATGTTGTTGGAATTTTATCTGGAGAAATAATCAAAACTCCTACTCCAGTTCCATTTTTATGGCTGGAACCATCGAAGTAGAATTTCCAAGGTTCTATCTCCACGTAGTTAATATCCTCGACTTGAATAGAGTGGTCGACTATGAAGTCTGCAACCACTTGTCCTTTTACTGCCTTAAGAGGCATAAAGGTCAAGGAGTATTCAGTCAATGCTAATGCCCACTTGCCAATTCGACTATGCAAGATAGGTTTCGACAACATATATTTGAAAACATCAAAATGAGACGAAACATAAACATCAACTGGTTTTATATATTGTTTGAGCTTTGTACAAGAGAAATACAGACATAGACACAATTTTTCAACTTCGCTATATCTAGTTTCTGCATCATTCAAGACTCGACTGAGATAATAAATGGGTCTTTCGACTCCATTCTCGTCCTCTTGGGCTAACATACTTCCCAGAGTTTTGTCAGATGCAGCTATGTACAATCTCATACTCCTATTGCTACAAGGAGGCACCAAAATAGGTGGCTTAGTGAGGTACCCTTTGATTTTGTCGAAGGCTTCTTGTTGCTCTTGCCCCCATTCGAACCCCTCTTTATTCAGTCGAAGTAAGGGTGAAAAGGCCTGAGCTTTCCCACTTAGGTTAGATATAAACCTTCTCAAGAAATTTATCTTGCCTAAGAGAGACTGCAATTCCTTCTTATTCGATGGCGCTTTCGCTTCCAAAATTGCCTTCGTCTTGTTCTGATTGATTTCGATTCCTTTCTTGTGGACAACAAAGCCCAAGAAATCTCCAGCTTTCACACAGAACGCACACTTCAAAGGGTTCATCTTCAGACCATGTTCTCTCATTCTTTCGAATGATTGTCGAAGGTGGTCAATGTGACTCTTCCTGGAAACAGATTTTATAACAATATCATCAATATAAACTTGCATAAAAGTGTTAATAAAATCATGGAAGATAGTATTCATTGCTCGCTGGTACGTTGCCCCAGCGTTCTTTAGGCCAAAAGGCATCACTACCCATTCGTAAGTGCCTAAGGCCCCTGGGCATCGAAAAGCTGTTTTCGACACATCCTCTTCAGCAATGAATATTTGATTATATCCTGAATAACCATCGAGCATACTCAGGTATTCGTAGCCAGCGGCAGAATCGACTAGCATTTCCGCCACAGGCATAGGATATTCATCTTTGGGGGTGGCAGCATTCAGATCTCTGAAATCTATGCACACCCTTAATGTGCCATTTTTCTTAATTACTGGCACAATATTTGCAATCCATTCGACATACCTTGTAACACGAATGAACTTGCATTTCAGAAGTCTTTCGACCTCCGTTTTGATCTTCGACAATATTTCTGGAGCGAAGCGTCTTGGATTTTGCTTGATTGGCTTCTTTCCAGGTTTGATTGGCAACTGAAGTTCTACCAATCCTCTGTCGAGACCAGGCATTTCGTCATAATCCCATGCAAAACAGTCTTTAAACTCTTTCAGCAACTGGATTACTTCCAACCTAAGTTCTGGATCAATTTTGGCGCTGATGTAAGTTGGCCTATTCTCTGATCCTTCGCCTAAGTTGATTTCTTCTAAAGGGTCTTGTGCTAACATCTTAATGTTGTTCGCCAAGGGATCCTTTTCGAAGCCCAAAGGCTCATCGTCATAGATCGCGTCGAGCCTCTGTTCCTGCATTTCGTCTGGCATGGTATCAGGAGGTCTTGGATCGAAATCCTTTCCTGGGCCAACAGCAGATAATGGTTGATCATTGGCCTGTGTGGCCATGTACTTTACTTCGGCTTCGAGAGCCGTTATCATCTTGGTTTCAGCCACATAGGCCGAAATTCGCTTCAGAGATTGTGACTCAGTCATTATCACTGAATTCACTTCCCCAATCAGTTGGTTGGATACCAGTTAGCCCACTGAATTCTATGTGGGACAAGTCTTCTCTGTCCCATTGGAAACCATGCTCAGGATGCAGGTATAGGGAACAAAAGGTGTTTGGCGCAGGCGCCATGTCGAAGTCAGGAGTTGGACATGGCCCTATGTGAGCCAAGTTTTTGTCGAAATCTGTTACACCCAAGTGGTTTACTTCGCCAAGGTAGTAACTCTGATCGGCCTCTATGTTTTCGACCAACCCGTCTGGGCGCCATAGAAGCAGTCTTTGATGCATCGATGAAGGCACAGCACCTACACCATGTATCCACTCACGGCCTAACAGAAGGTTGTAGTTAGGTTTGGCTGATATGACCATGAACATTGTTGGTCGAAGGATCGACCCAACTTTTATGTCGAGCTGGATCACTCCCATGGTGGTCCCAATGCCTCCCTCATAGTTGGAAAGGACCATATTGTGAGGTTTGATTTCTTCATCCCTTTTGCCAATCTTTATTAGCACAGAATGAGGGATAATATTAATAGTGGCCCCACAGTCGACCAATATCTTGTTCACAGTGGTCTCTTCGAGCTTGGCCCTTATGAACAAAGGTTTGAGGTGATTCTTCATCGCCTCTGTAGGTGGCTCGAAGAAGCCATTTTGTTCTTCTGTAGTGCCATTGTCCATGACAAAATAGCACACTGGCCTGTGTCTGGCCATTTCTTGTTCCACCTCCCAGTCACTGGCTTCGACCTCTACTTGTCGATTGAATTCCCTAGGCAGTACTGAAACAATGTTCACCATTATATCCAAAGTATCGTCGGACTCAGCATCATCTTCGTCTTCGACTTCGCTCTGGTTAGGCCAAACTAGCCTGTTGGTAACTGGTTCTCTCTCAAGAGGCTTTCTTTGTTTCCTTTGAGGCACATTCGAACTAGTTTCAGCCTTAGGTTCGTTGGCAGCCTCTCTTTCAGCTTTTCGCCTTCTTTGATACCTCCTCCATTGGGATCTCGACATAGGATTTTTTCCCTTGTAGTTGCTGGACACTTGAGCAACCTTGGGTGCAGCAACTTGAGGATCTTTCTTCTGGATTAAAGAGGAACCTCTTGGCACTTCGAAAGAATGCCATTTCTCTTCACTTGGCCTTTTCCGGCCAGATGTTTTGTACCAAGTGTCTACTGGTACATTTGTTGGAGGCCTAAAAGTCAAAGGCCTCTTGTCTTGATTAGAACCCCTTCTGGGATCATGTCGAAGGTCAGAATTCTCCCTTCTCTTGTTCGCTGTCCTCACTCCTTGTATGTGTTCAGCAGCTTTTTTATCAAAGATAGAACTGCATCTTGGACACAGCATAACCTCTGATTTCTTCTTCTGGCATCTTTGTAAAAAATCTGCCAAGTTTTCGTTTTCCTTAGGGAAAGTCGTTTTATTTGCTTGCTCTTGCCTTATGGCTTCTTCTGAAGCTTTAGGGTCAGAAAGTTCAACCATGTTGATATTCATGGTATCCTTATTAGCAAGAGTTAGTTGTTTCATTTGTGTTTCCAGATTCTCCTTCTGGCCTTGTACAGTGGCCAAGTGGGAACTGGGCTTTGGTCCAGTTTTTTGTACTTCAGCAGTCTTCGACTTTGGATCTTCGACCGCTTTCTGGACAGCCTCAATTGTCTTCCTGGATAAGTTTCCAGAAAAACTGCCAAAGATTGGCATGTTGATGTGGTCCTTAGAGACTTCGACCATGTTAATGCCTGGCTTCTTCGACTGGATCTTGGTAGCCTCTATCATGTTCACCTCAGAGGGTTCTGCATAGTGGGCTTCAGCCTTCAGTGGATTGGAGTCGACAGCCATGGGGGATTTGTCAGCAAACTTTAATCTCCCTTCCTCAATAGCGTCTTGCACAAGATTCCTGAAAAGAAAACATTGAGAAGTTTTATGGCCCAAAAAATTATGATATTTGCAAAAACCTCTCTTCTTTCTTTGATCAAGAGGAGGCACTTTTACCCCAGGGGGTACTATCATTTGGCCATCTTTAACTAGCAAGTCGAATATTTCATCACATTTTGTGATGTCAAAACTATAAGTCTTTTTTGGGAACCTATCGTTGGTCCTGTCTGGACCAATGGGATTTTTCCCATTTGAGGGGACTAATTGTTTACAAGAGTATGGAGGCCCTTGTTTTAGTTCTGCTAAATCGACTTCTCCTTCCTCGACAGCTAAAGTATCGTCGAAGGATTCTAGATCTTCGTCATCCATCTCAACGTAAGCTATTCTTTCTCTCTTGTGAGTTTTCGTTGCCTTAGCTTTTTCAGCTTTGAGGCGTTCGACCTGTCGAACTCTATCGGCCAGTTGGGCCATGTCTCTCAGGTACTGAGTATCTAGCTTCTTCCTAATGGAATAGTCTAAACCGCCTGCAGCCATTTCGACCAGCTCATGTTCTGGCACTTGTGTAAAACATCTCGCCTTAAGCAACCTAAACCTATTCAGATATTCGTCTATAGGTTCAGTGAAACGTCTCTTCACACTCGCCAGTTCTTTCAGGCTTATCTTGGTCTGCCCCATATAGAATTGTTCATGGAACAATCTTTCCAACTGGGTCCAATGGTGGATCGAATTGGGGGGTAGAGTTGTAAACCAAGTAAAAGCGTTTTTGGTTAAGGAACTTGGGAAGTATTTGATCCTTAGGTTTTCATTATTTGAAATGTCTCCTGCTTCGATCAAATACCTAGCCACATGTTCGACAGTAGATTCTGTCGTGTCCCCAGAGAACTTAGTGAATTTGGGGACTTTGCTTCTAGGAGGCAAGTCAGTTTGTAACACATATTCTGACAATGGAGATGTAAAGTTGGGCCTTCGAAAGCCCATGTTCATTCCATTCTGAGTCATGATTCTTTCGATCATGGTTGCCAGATTGTTTTCCAAACCCATGTTTTGGTATTGGACATGCTGAACCACTTCGTCAGTATTTTGGTTTCTGTTAACTAACCTTACCTCTGGGGCTATTACCCTAGGTTCTTCGACAGGTTGTTCTACAGGCTGTTGAGCCTGATTAATGGTGGTTTCTTCCTCTACAAATATCCCCTGATTTCCTCTTATTTGCGCCCTTTGGGGCTGTCGAGTAGGTGGGGGTGCTCCAAAGAAGTCAGCCAAACGCGTCATTTGCGCTGTAACTTGCTGATTCGATTGAGTAGTATTTTGTATTAGAGGATTTAGCACTGTACTCAAAGTTTGTGCCAACATTTGCACCATATCATGGTTGCTTTCGTCCATCTGTTGCCTCAAGACTGCTGTCGAGGCATTTGTAAGGCCATGGGCTACTTGGGACGTTCCTCCTAAGAGTTGGGTCCTATTTCTATTCGCCATGCCTACTCCAGAGCCTTGGAGTGGCGAAGAAGCACTCACGAAAGGGTCTGAATAAGTGGACGCAGCATTCGTCAGGCTTGCCACTTCAGAAGTTGGCATGCCATAGAATGGAATAAATCCTGGGGGAACCACTGGCCTTGTGCCAATATTTCCCCTTGGAGGGGGAGTTCCCAAAGTCATTCTGGGGCCTGCAAACGAAGTCGTTGGCCCCGTGGTTGTGACTGACACTGCTGGCATCGAACCAACATTCGTCGCTTCACTCACGGTCATATTAACCGTTGCTCCCACACTTGGCGGTGGAATTTCGTTATTGTTTGGCGGATTCGCCATCTCTTCCCTTCTTCTGGCAGTATTATTATCGTTGGTGTATATTCTACCACTCCTCAATAACATACAACTCGAAAAGATGAGATTTTTCAACAATCAACACACTGTCCCACCAGGTGTGCCAATTTGTTTACCTATGGTTTTGGTAAACAACCGCTGATCCTGCAAATGGTTACTTATTTGGTTACTCGCAGGATCGATCAGATTGATCCTATGGACATAGGTTGATTTTGAAGTTTAATTAATGTGGATAAGGCTTTAAGTAAATTGTTTAAAGTAAATTGCATAAAGGAAAGGCTTGGTAAAATAAACAAGGCTTGAATGTAAAGGTTCGACAGGAATCTTAAAGGGGAAAAGCATGTAAAATACTGGAAAAGTAAATGACTTGAATTAATAAATTGGTGTTTCACACATACATTTCTCAACAATTCGTTCGCTCACACTGGGTACTTGAATCTAAATGAGTGACTATGTATCTATTGTGAACACACGCGAGAAACTACATGTCTACTCCTATTTATACAAAAACAATCCAAGTAACCGTCGGGCAGTTACACTGCTTCGAGATTAAGCCACTTGGCACGTTCTCCATGCTCGACGCTCCAGATCCTTGCACGTTTGCACGTAGTAACTGCTGGAAACCGTTTTCCCTCCAAAGCTTTGAATTTCAAACTGCTCCACTCTGGACCATCGAACACCTTCATCAAGAGACGTCTTCGACGAAAACTCCTTCGACTTCGAAGGCAATCAGCCTTCTTCCTTGGAAGAAATCTTCTAAGTATTTTGCCATCTTTCGACGGGCACTTCGACAGGCTTAGCCAGTCGAAAGCATCTTTCAGCTTTTAATGGCTGCCACCAATCAAAACAAAGGTGTCGAATTTAGGAGCCAACAAGGACTGATACAAGAGTCGATCTGAAATCTTTAAACGAAACTTTTTCAAACCCACTCACAATTGAAAAGCAAACACTTTTGAAAACAGAATGAGCAAGTATCTAAGAGCCCATGGATAACCATGGATAGAAAGGGTGCTAACACCTTCCCTTTCTATAAATCTACCTCCCGAACCGAGAGATAATCTCATAAGGAATTTTTCTATGCTTTTGTTCTTTCCTTGTTGGAGAAAATAAAAGACGGTAGCGACTCTTGCTTCCGCGACATTTCGCGAACCAGCGTTAAACAGTCAGTTCCAGATCCACCGATCACACCTTTGTCCTTGAAATGGTTAGTGTAATGAAAATGGATGTTATGATGCATGATGTTATGTTTGAACAATTTAATCACACATAAGCAAAACACACAAGACCTTAGGTTTAGGATTGCATGGGGTTTATAGGTAAATACTCTCTTGAAGTTTAATTGGTTCAACCTATCCTAGAAAAGTAACCAGGTTCTAAGGAGTCTCAATATCACTGATCTTTCTTTATCAGGCATTGTTTCAGCTCAAGCGATCTTTTCTCGCGGCCGAAACATCCAGAAATTCCGATCTCAATAAGTGTAGTATCGAGTATCAACCAATCCTCAGCTGTATACTAAGGCTGGCTATCTCACTACTTTTCTAATGGCCAAGTTTGTTCAACTAAGGTTCTAAGGTCAGCTAATGCTTTATGACACCACACAGTGACCCCGTATTCTCCTCGATTTAACACAAGGGATACCGGTACCAACAAATGTGTCACACTAATGCAGTCATCACTTCAACCATATCAGTATACGCCATAAAGTCTCCACGATCTAATGCTTCTTACCTAAAAGTGCCCCAGATCTGGGTATAGGATCTTTAATAGTAACCCCAGCAAATCCTTTAAAACTAAAGCATACAAAACACGAAAGGAAAGCAAATTTAAAATGATCTTTCTCTAAGGTAACCCCAATTTTTTATAGTGTCCCCGACAGGGTCGCCAGTTCTATAATACAGTGGGAGAACTGACTGTTATACTAGTTTTACGTTTGTATTCGCAAATGTTACGGTAAGCAAGAGTCTCCATCGACTTTTCTTTTATCCAACAAAGGAAAGGGTGAAAAGAACAAAAAAAGACCTTTTGAGATTATTTCTGAGTAAGGGGGTAGATTATGGGAAGGGAAGGTGTTAGCACCCTTTCCATCCGTAGTTATCTACGGGCTCTTAGATGCTAGCTCATTTGAAAACACCTTGTGTTTGTGTGTTTGAAAATATTTTAAAAAGACGCCTTAGTGCGGCGGACTTCCTAATGTTTCTCCTATTGTTGAGAACGTATACAAAGTGTTTTGGAAATGTTTTTAGAAAGAGTTTTGTGCATGTGAAAAAAAATTTGGAGCAAATATCTAATAACTATCTACTTTACTCAAAAAGGTTCATTCTTTTCCTTTTATCCTTTTGACAGTGCTATCCTACTATTAGTGAGTAAGTAGCCATATCGTCGGATGTTTAAGGGACATTCGAAGGGTCATCGTCGCAGTCACAAAGGCAACTGGGCAAGATACTTTAGTAACCACCCTAGGGTTTTAAGATCATACAGAGGTAATATCGAGAGGGTCATTTTTTAGATCTTTAAACCGAAGGGTAGCCACTAAAATCTCTTACGTTTCGAGAGTTGTGACTGTTTTAATCTGAAGGAAACCAAAGTGGGAATACCCTAAAGGTGAGCATGTGCGAGTGCGTTGTGTTTCAGTTATTTATCTTGGTGTTAGGTTAGCTATGTTTTGTTTTTAATTTCTTTCCATGCAATCCTATTACCATACATCTAAACAATTAACATATGTACAGGAATTTAAAGTGCGGAATTTAAAACCTAACTATTACATGGCTTCGGGAAGGGGGAAAATTACAAGTCCAAAAAATGGGGAAAGTAAAAAGCAGTAAATGTCCTAGTTATTATATTACAACCCATAAGCAGATACATTAATAAGAAAATGATAATGCGAGAATACTAAACGCGCGCGATTTAGAAAGGACATTTAAAACCGTAGAACGTTCTAAGTATAAGAAACTCTTTTTGTTGTTTTTGTTTATTTGGAGAAAATATTAAATTAAATCTAATTAATTAAAATAAAAATGGAAAAGAAATTTATTAAAATAAATTCTAAACAAATCTAATATTTTTGGCATTTTTTGTTTAAGAAATATTAAAAAATTAGCCTAATTCTAAAATGGTTTTAATTTATGAAATGAAGTCAAAATAATTAACTAAATTAATTTATAAAAATTTAAAATAAAATAAAACCTAAATCTAAGTTTTTTTTATAATTTTTCTGATTTTATGATTAAAAAATGATTTTTGAAAATACGTAAATATAAAACAAATGAATAATAAGCTAAAAAGAATAAAAATTTAAAAAAAAAAGATGGGCCTGGTATGAAGCCAAAAGGGGGGGACAAACTGCAATTCGTTAGGCGCAGATATAGCAAGCCCAACTCCTGCGCGCTTCAATGTTTTTGACTCTTTGAAGGCCCATCATGGGGAAGCGCTCCAAGAGCGCTGGATCTGGATTCATTAAGATCTATTGGCTGGGACCTGAAGGTGCATGGTAGGTGTGCTAGAATTCAATACACAAAATCTGCAAGAAATAAATAACATGAAAACAAAATTCAAGAGGCAGGGATCGAACCCCTGCCCTTGTATATGAATGCCTTATCAAGATCTACTTTTACCAACTGAGCTGGGACGCTTATCTGTTAATCCAAACACAAAACAATGATCATATAATAAAATGCATTAAAATATTAAGTTCAAAAACTTTAGTCATCGTGGGACCCAGGGTGTGCGCAATAGCCAATCAGAAGAGCCTACAACGCCAGGTGGGAGTCAACATCGTTCAAAAATTTAACTCACCGAAGAAGCATCAGATCTGGCCCAAACTTGCAAAATCAAACTCCAATTGGACCCTACCCCCCCTAATTTGGGAGCTGCGAATCCACTAGGATCATTGTTTTGTACTAAAGCGCGCGGATTTGTGAGATATGGTTCAATGAAACACGAATCTGTATAAACATGGTGATTTGTGGTTCAGGCAGCATGGGGTTTATCTAATGGCTCAAACATGCACATTTGGATCTCAACAACACGTTAGTATGGGTGGTGTGCATTGAAACGAAACAAAAAGGAAGATACAAATTCACAGGATATGTTAGCACCGGAGATGCATATGCGTGTGTTTTTACCAGTTTTTTCCTTCAATAATGACCCATTATTACCCTACAAAACTTCAGGAGATAATTGCAGTGCTTTGTTTGGATGGAAATGGCTTGGATTGGACTTTAAGCGCCTGCACTATTTTGAGAAAATTTGAAACGCTTTTAGGGTATTGTGGAGGCAGCCCCTCGTGTCCTCTTTGCTCTGGGGTTGTCATGCATATATATCAGAGTTCCTTAGGTTAACAAAAGAGGAACAAATTGAATGGCATTATGATCTTTTATATTTGCTTCCAAACTTTCCATTTTTGAAGATTTTTTCTCCTTTTAGCTTGCACATTTTTTCCTTGTCATGTGACAGCTTTACATGAGCTGTCTTGGGCCTTAAGAGATCACCCATAGACTTGGCCCATTTATCTCACATTTTATTCCATCTTATTTTATATTTATTTTAACAAGATCAAAATAAAATATAAATAAATAGTGAGAAAAACCAAGTCAAGGTGGAAATGATTTTAGGGGTCTTCCATAAGGTCATTGACATGTTTGGATTTAAAGAAATAGGTCCATGAACTTAAAAATGCAATTTTGCTCAAAGTTGACTTTTTGCATTTCCCCAATTTTCCCAATTTTCACTGGTCATAACTTGCTTAATTTTTCTATTTGGAGATGATCTTTGACTTTTTAGAAATCTCAATATGTCCCCTACAATCTTTATGTTTACCATTTTTTCATTTGGAGGATTTATCTTGATGTAATTTGCCTTGACAAAAAATGCCTTTTTGTTAACTTTCAAAAAGACCTGTAATGTATTTTCTCATATATTTCCAATGATGCATTTCTTAGACTTGAGGGAAAAATAAAAGTTGTAGGAAATTGAATTTTGTTCGTAATGAGCTTTGGTTCGGGCAAAATGGATGAAGCATGTGAAAATTATGCTTGGTCAAAGTTTAGTTGACTTTCTCTAGGAAACCCTAATTTTCCACTTTTGGATTCTTGATGATTTGAGAGAATTCCTTGGGGAATCAGGATCAACCCTTAATTAAATGATGTATATCACTTCAAAATGTTGATGTTGACCAAAAATCTTGAAATTTGACTGTATATTGGTCACAATTGACTTTTGACCTAGTACAGTTGATTCCGAAGCATTTGAGTAGTTGACTTGTAGTGCAAGGCATGAAACTTGGCATGGACATTCTTGATGACATATTAGGGACCATGGAAATCACTTGAAGTCTTTTCAACCCATAATTATTTATGAGAAGTGAAACCCTAGTTGAAATTCTATTGGTTAGGAGGAGAATTTGTCTGGCCAATTCTTGGTAAATCTTGAGCAATTGATGACCTTAATGAGCATGTCATGAGTAAAATGAGAGGTAAAATTTTGGGGTACAACATATATGTTGTTGATGGTGCTATTGTACCAAATCTGGAAAACTTATGGGATGATAATATTAATAAGAAGTGGTCTTGGGATTGGAAAGCTAAGAACATCATCATATCTGCTCTTGGTGTAGATGAGTTTTATCGCATTTCCCATTGTAAAACCTCTAAAGCTATGTGGGATGCTCTATAAGTTACTTACGAGGGAACTAATACGGTCAAACAAGCTAGAATTAATACACTTAATATAGAGTTTGAACTCTTTCACATGAAGCAGGGGGAAACCATCGCTCAAATGAAAAGGAGATTCTCGCATCTTATTAATCGTTTAAATTTACTAGGTAATCCTATTTCCAATTATATTGCTACTAACAAGGTGTTGAGATGTCTTACTAGGAATTTCCAAATAAATGTTACTGTGATCAAGGAAGCAACAATCTTGCAACACTCGATCTCACCGCCTTGTTTGGGAAGTTAGAAGAACACGAGTAAGAACTCAATTGCTTCGACAAACATGAAAAGAAGCTTGAGAAAAAGAAAAAGGGAAAAGGGGTTGTTAATGAAGAATTATTGAAGTCTAAAGCTCTCAAGGCCTCAAGCTCAAGGTCCTCAAGGGATGAGCCCATTAATGATAGTGACTCTAGCCATGAAGAGAATTCGGATTATGAACAAATGGAATTATTTATAAGGAAATATAATTGATTCATTAAGAAGAATGGTGTCAAACGCTCTGATAATAATCTTGTCAAATTTAGAAGACAATCTTCTTCCTCTAAAAACTAAGACAACAAAAAGGATAACGCAAAGGGTATTTGTTACGAATGCAGAAAATCGGGTCATTATAGATAGGATTGTCCATCTCATGCTAAGAATAAAGGACAGGGTCAATGAAACAACTCTAGAAAGTCTTGACATGCCTATGTTGCTGGGGATGGTGATAGTGATGTCTCAAGCAATGAAAGCTCAAGCAAAAGTGATGAAGAGGCAAACTATTATTTCATGGAAAATCATCGTTAAGGCAAGAAAAAAGATGTAAGTCATTCTAATGTTGCAAATTTTTTCTTTAATAAGTTGAAGAATCAATTTGAAAATCTACAAAAAGAGACTTTATATGCTAACAAAAAGTTGGCCTCCCAAGAAAAGGTTTTTACATATTTTGAGGCCAAGGTTGAAGAAACAAATGAATAATTTGATGCATTAAAGAAACTTATTGTACATAGTTCAAATTGTGTAAAGGAGGATAAACAATCTTGTAATATTGGATGTGTAACATGTCAAATTTGGCAACAAGAAGTGAGTAATCTTAAAACCAAATCGGACAAAATACATCATCTCATTAATACTATTGTTATTAGATGTTAAAAAGGTTGAAAAGTCTCATAAAAACTATATATTTGTTAAGAAGAAGTCTAATAGCATAGGTGATTCTCATCATAGGTTATTTTGTCACTATTGTTGCAAAAAAGGCCATACTATTGAAAAATGCTAATTTAGGTGCTTTTTGGTTCCTAAAGGAAATTTCTAATGGTTTCCCAAATGCAACAATTATTTAAAACACGCTCAAGGACCTAATAAGAATTGAGTACCTACCACCTTTGTTTGATTTTTATAGGTTGTGTATCTTAAAGCTATGACAGGAAAATGGATTCTCGATAGTGGATGTTCAAGACACATGACGGGAAGCATTTCTCTATTCTCTGAATTTATGGAAAAGAAGAAAGTTTATGTATCCTATGGTGATCACAAAAAAGTTGCAATACTCGGAAAAAGTAGTATAGGTAATCCCTCAACTATTACAATCTCAAATGTTATGTTAGTTGAAGGCCTTAGACATAGTCTTCTTAGTATTAGTCAATTATGCGATAATGGGTGTAAGGTAACTTTTGCCAAAGATTGTTGCATAATGGAACATAATAAAAAAAAGATTGTATTTTTAAGGGTGTGAGGGTTAGTAACATCTATATGCTTGACTTAAGATAAATTTCCTTGAATAATGTCCAATGTCTTATTACCTTGAGTGATGACTCTTGGCTATGGCATAGACGTTTGGATCATGTCAACTTTGATCTACTTAATAAAATAGTTGCAAAAGATTTAATAATTGGCCTTCCAAAAATGAACTTTTCAAAAGATCTTTTATGTGATGCATGTAAAAAAGGTAAGCAAACAATGGTCTCTTTTAAATCTAAAAATGTTGTTTCAACATCTAGACCACTTGAGATCCTTCACATGGATCTATTTGGTCCCTCACGGAATAAAAGCATAGGTGGTAATTACTATGGTCTTGTGATTGTAGATGATTACTCAAGATTTTGTTGGACTATTTTCTTACGTAGCAAATATGAGACATTCTCGACTTTCACACGTTTTTCCAAGTTAGCTAAAAAAAATTAAATTCATAAATAGTTTCCATTTAAAGTGATCATGGAGGTGAATTTGAAAACCACCTCTTTGAAGAATATTGTGATAAATTTGGAATTCAACATAAATTTTCAGCTCTTAGAGCTCCATAACTAAATGGTGTTGTGGAGCGTAAAAATTGTATTTTAACGGAGTTGGCAAGAATAATGCTCAGTGATTGAGGTCTACCAAAAAATTTTTAGGTCGATGCTATTAGCACGACATGTTATGTCTTGAATATGTTACTTATTCGTTCCATACTTGACAAAACTCCCTATGAACTTTTAAAAGGTAGAAAACCAAATTTATCTCATCTTCATGTCTTTGGATGTAAATGTTTTATTTTAAATAATGGAAAAGATAATCTGATGCGAAAGCCGATGAAGGTATTTTTCTTGGATACTCTCAATCTAGTAAATCATATAGAATTTATAACAAAATATTACTTATTGTTGAAGAGTCGGTTCATGTTACTTTTGATGAGACTTCCCCAAATAGTATTGGGAAATGTAATTCTTTTCATGGTGTAGGTGCATCTAAGGAAGACATACTCAAAGACACCAATGAAGGAGTTTATCAACCTAAAATGGTGGAAATTGAGAAGGAAGAAGATGACAACCAAGAAAAGAAAGATGATGAAAGTCATGGAGAAAATGATGGTATTCCATTGAAATGAAGAACCTCCAAGGACTATCCAATTGACAGAATTATTGGTGATATCACCAAAGTAACAACTCGCTCAAATATAAGTAATTTTTGTTATCATCATGTGTATGTATCATAAGTTAAACCTAAAAACGCTAAGGATTCCTTACTTGATGAGCATTGTCTTATGGTCATGCAATAAGAATTGAATCAATTTGAAAGAAATGACGTTTGGGACCTTGTTCCTCATCCACAAAATCTTCAAATTATAGGCACTCGATAGGCATTTAGGAATAAGCTTGATGAACATGGCGTGATAGCAAGAAATAAGGCCTGTCTTATTGCTCAAGGGTATAACCAAGAGGGGGGAATTGATTATGAGGATACTTATGCTCTGGTTTCCTGACTTGAGGATATACACCTTTTATTAGCTTATACATGCTCTAAGAACTATAAATTATATCAAATAGACTTAAAAAGTGTGTTCCTTAACAAATACATAAGTGAAGAGGTGTATATTTGTCAACCTCCCGGTTTTGAAAATTATGAGTTTCCTGATCATGTGTTCAAGCTAAAACGTGCATTGTATGGTCTCGAACAAGCCCCTAGGGTATGGTATGACCGACTTAGTAAGTTTTTGCTAGAGCAGGGATACTCTAGAGGGAATGTAGACACTATATTATTTATTAAACATCAAGGAAAGAATATTTTACTAGTTCAAATCTATGTTGATGATATCATTTTTGGATATACTAATATGCATCTTGTCAAGGAGTTCTTTTAGCTTATGCAGGGAGACTTTGAAATGAGTATAATGGGAGAGTTAAACTACTTTCTCAGATTACAAATCCAACAACTTGATAAAGGAAAATTTGTATGTCAAACCAAGTATTGTCTTGAATTGCTCAAAAGATTCGGTATGAACGACGCAAAGGAAATTGACACACCTATGGCAACAAACAATAACTTAGATAGAGATGAAAAGGGTAAGGATGTTGAGGTAAAAAGGTATAGAGGTAAAATTGGATCTCTTCTTTATCTTACCTCATCTAGGCCCAATATTATGTTTAGTGTTTCTATGTGTGCACGATATCAATCTGTTCCTACGGAATCCCATTTAAAAGTGGTTAAGCGCATTCTTAGATACCTCATTGGTACCTCTAATTTTGGGCATTTGGTATTCCAAGGGTAACAATTATAGCTTGGTTGGTTATTCCCGTTTTGATTTTGCCGGTTGCAAATTGGATAGGAAAAGTACTAGTGGAACTTATCACATGTTTTCAATATCCTTGGTAAGTTGGCATAGTAAAAAGCTAGTTTTTGTTGCTTTGTCCACCGTCGATGCGAAATACATGGCAGTCGGTAGTTGTTGTGCATAAATATTGTGGCTTAAACAACAACTACTTGATTTTGATATTAAACTTTCACGTATTCCTATCATGTGTGACAACACTAGTGCCATTAATCTAACCAAAAATCATGTACTATATTCATGCACCAAACATATTGAGATACATCACCACTTCCTTCGTGATCATGTTGAAAAAGGGAATGTTGTGTTTGAGCATGTTAACTTGCCGATATTTTCACCAAACCACTCGCAACCAAACCTGTTGTCAACATACGTAGGGAATTTGGAATAATTGATATCTCCAATGTTGCTTAATTCTACTTTGTTGCTTGCGCTTTATTTTATCACTCTAAATTTTTGTTTGAGTATTTTCCAACATGTGAGTGTAACCTTTATTTCATCAAGAGTGAGGTAATATCGTTTCAATTTCTCCTTGAAAGTAATATTTTCCTTAACGCCTGTTACTAGTTTACTTCCAAAAATGCTTGACATTTTCTCAAATGATGAAAATAATGAATGTTTATTTCCAAAAACATATTATTAAAAACTATTGTGGGTTCTTGATCCATACACGTATAATGACTTCATGTATTAATTCTTTCACATTTGTAGAACTTTGTTCTTATTATGCAAGCATGCACGTTTGTTTATTCTTTATTTTTCTCACTTGTGCTTGAGTTATTTGTATGCATGATTTTTGCAGTATTTACTTATTGTTGTCTTGGTTAAATGGTATGAAAAACATCTTCGTTGTGGTTTTAGTAGATACATATTCTTGTTGCTATACTAGGCACATGTGTGTGCAGCATCGGGAATCCGACTATGAAGCGTTATGTTATCATGACACTACAAAAACAACATGATAATAATCTTATTTTCTGCTTGTTTACTTTATATGCATTGCATTACATTTTTTGTAATGTTATTTTCCCGTTATTTAAAATTTCACATCATTACATATATATGGGGATATGTGATTGTTACTCTTCTATGCAAAATAGCCTCTGAGTGATATATTAGTATTGTTATGGAACTATGATACTTCTCACAGTTTGCTATCTTTCATTTTGATATTTTCAAAGGGAGATAAGCATATACGAGTCGAAGTAGGGAAGCCAAAAGTCAGGGGGGCCTTCTAATACAAGAAATGAATTGTCACAAGTTTTTCCATCATCAAAAAGGGGGAGTATGTAAGTACAACTTCGTCATCAAATGTTTTTCATGATGTCAAAACTGAGAAAAGCTATCACTTATGTATATTGGACGGTATCCTTATATCTTGTGACACTCCTCTGCATTAGAGATCTTAGGAATCATTAAAAAGAATTTTGAAATTGATCCAAGTCATTAAAAACAAGTTCCTGCATAATTTTCTACTACATGTGTCGACACATCCGCTTTTCAGGTCGACACATGTAACTCATTTTTGAATTTTGTAGCTTCTGTAAGTCTTAGGTCTACACATGCATTGCACAGGTTGACACATACTGAAGCATTTCTAAAATTGCAAAAAATATTATTTTATGTGCCGACACATTCGTTTTCCAAGTCGACACATTTTCTAGCGCTTTAAAGCATGTAGCTTATGTTTCAGTTTGATCGACACATAGACCTATACAGATAGACACATACAACATAAAAATTAAGTATGTGTCGACACATACGATATATATGCACATACTGATTATTTAGTCTTTTTTCTAAATCTTTTTAATTCCGAATTTTTCCTTTTTGCCTTAAAAGTTCCAAAACCGTAAATACTCATTCATGCATCATTCATAACATGGTGATACCATAAAATTAGCCTACATTTCTCTTCATCTTCAACCTCCAACCTATGCATAACACTGACATTACATTATGATGATGTTCTGTTGGGGTGTCATCTAGATGATGATTGATAGTGTCCAATTTAGTATTGGGTTGAGCTTTGAAGGGGTCTTCATCCAAGAAAAACCGCGGGTTTGTCCTCCAAGATTAATGGTTAATTTGGGGGTTTTCATGCAAGACATTCAAAAGGTAATTATGGCCAAGTGAAGTCCTTTGGAGATAAAGAATGTAAAAGAAGTAGTGATAGAACGATGGATTATAATTGAAGTCTTGTGTTGCAATAGTTTGAAATTGACGGTGCATGAAATCTTTGGAGATAAAGAATGCAAAGGAGTAGCAAGATCCTGATAATCAATTTGCATCTATTGTGTCTTGGTATTTCTCAAGATCAAAAGAAGATAAGGGATTGAATCAATAACAAGCATTAAGGTTTGTGGAGTTTCTCTTGCACACTTTTCTTGTATCAGCTTTTTGCATAGTAAGAATTATCCTAATTCCATTGGAATTAGGCCCATTTTGAAAAAGCTTCCGCATTAGTCTTTGATAAAATAACTTTTTCAAAACTAGAATTTTTCTGGATTATTTTTAAAGGGGTACCTATTCACCCTCCCCTCTCTAGATACGTTGTTGTCGTCTAATAAAAATTGTTCTCATTTCATTTTGGTTGATCCAAGAGGATTTTTCTTGGTGGTGTTGTTGATAGAATATTGTAGGAGAAGTCTTGGTATAAGGATTGTACAAAGATTTAACAATAGTGAAATATCATTCATGATGAAAGGGGACTGGACATACCTTCGGACTGTGAGAGGAACCAGGATACATCCTTGTATTCTTTACTTTTTCGCATTTATCGCTTTCATCTTAAATCCTAACCAGAAAACAAAGAATCACATTTATAAACTCTTGCACCAAACCAGAAAAATAAGGACAAGTTGTTTCTAAAACCGGATAAATTTTTAAAGTTCTAATTCACCCCCCCCCCCCCCCTTAGGCACACTCCAAAATTACAAAAGCAACTGCTGACAAACACATGAGAGTTGAAATATTCAATGTTGGAGACGATGTAATGGTGTTTCTGCATAAAGAGAGATTCCTAGTTGGTACTTATGGAAAGCTACAACCATGCAAATATGACCAGTTCAAAGTGACTAGGAAGATAAATGATTATCCTAATGTGGTAGCCCTCTCAGAGTTCATGAATATATCTAATAATTTAAATGTTGCTGACATTCATGAATATCATGTATACGAGGTTCTTTAACAAGAAGAGAAATCGGGGTCGAGTTCTTCAGAGGTGGAGGAGACTGATGTGAGAAGGATGACTTCACGTATCGAAGAAGAAGTGGCACGTTGGAAAAGTTCTGCAAAAATTGCACAAGTTTGACGTTTGATGTCAGAATAACTACTATTATACCTTTCCAGCCCAAATTAAACATTTTACTTGTATTCCATTTGTTTTATTTATTTAATTCTGTTTTGGAATAAAGGTCCATTAGGGTTTCTTTATTTTCTATACTTAAAGACCTTTGGCGTAGCCGTAAGGATTATCTTTTATTATAATAAAATTCAAAGTTTTCTTTATCCAATGGATTCCAGAGCTTATCTGACAGGATTTGTGCTTGCAATCATATATATTTATTCTAGGTTTATCCCTTACTATTCACTAGGGTTTTCGACTGCATCAAGATATAATTAAGAGATTCGAAATAAATATCTAATCGCTCTTCTTCATTAAAACTTTGTTCCAAGTTAATCTCGTAATATTTTTCATACGGATCATATTTGAAAATCCCCATTTGCTTAGTATTAAATCACATTATTACCTTATTTAAATTTGCAATCCCCGTGGATATTTGTTCTTGAATCTAAATGGGAATATTTGTTTTAAATGATTTTAAAGTTATAAATTTAGCAAGAGTATATTTTTCTCTTGTGTAAATAAGTCTGCATATTTATTATTGTTATTATTCTTTTGGTTTTGATAAGTACAAAGGGGTGGGAATAGGTTGGGCTAAGCTAGGCTTTGTCAAGTCTTAGTTTGACCTTCTAAAAAATTTAAAGTCTAAGTTTGGCCTGTGGCCTATCATAGGCTAAACTTTAGGTATGAGTCTGGCCTTTTCGAAAGCCTGTTTGGCCTATTAGCCTACATAAAAGTCAAACTTATTTGAATATTTGTAATTAAGTAATTTAACTAATGTTTAAATAGACTAATCATTTAAAATATCAACTGAGACTAAATACTTATTTGCATTAACTTATTCAGGTTTACCTATTAACATAAGTTTTGTGATATTATTTGTTTGAGAGAACTTATGAAATCAACCTATGACATTGTTCATTAGGTTTTTTCAGTTTATTTTCATAATTTCTTCAAGATAACTAAGCTTTATTTTTGTATGTTAATTCAAAGTACAATTACAATATAATAGAAATAAATTTATTTATATTTATTTAAATAGGTCGGCTTGATATGCTTAAAAGGATTTTTTTTCATAGCCTGTGCCTAGCCTTTTAACTAAATAGGCTTATAAAAAAGCCTAGGCCTTTTTTATTTAAAAAAAATCCTAGCATGGGCTAGGCCTATGTAGGCTATACTGTAGGCCTCTGTTAGTCGGTTTGACTTATTCCCACACCTAAGTACAAGTGAACTTTAAGAATCATTTTTATAGAAAATATTCGAATATATTGATCTCAACCTAAATTTTGTTCATATTATAAATATGATAGCTTAAACTAATTAATAATAATAGGTAAAATAATAATAATAATAATAATAATAATAATAATAATAATAAATTCTTAAATAATAATAATAATAATAATAATAATAATAATAATAATAATAATAATAATAATAATAATAATAATAATAATAATTCTGTCTGCCATATTTTCCTTTGGACATGTGGGTTTGAAGGAAGCCAAAAATCACCAGTAGCATGGAAAAGGGTATGTAGGCCTAAAAGTTATGGAGGGCTTAATATCATTGTTCTGGAGGTTCGGAACAAGGCTACTCTGATAAAGCTTATTTGGAATCTTAGTGGAAAGGTGGACTCCCCTTGGACCAGATGGATAAAATCGTATTATCGAAAAGTTAGGAATCTAATGGACATTGACATCAAGCTAAATCAAACTTGGATTATGAAAGTCATTCTTAAATAAAAAGATCAAGTGAAGGAGATGAACGTGTGAAAAGAGATCAAAACAAAGAAAAAATTCAATATGAAGTAGGTATATAATAATATTATAAATTGTGACCACAAGGAAAAATGGAGATCCTTGATGCGGTAATGTAGCACGTCTCCGAGCTTGTTTTATTCTATGGTTGGCATGTCATGATACATTATCCACTAAGGATAGATTACTGCGATTCGGCATGATTGATAATATATGCTGCAGTTTTTACACGGAGGATGAAACAATAGATCACTTATTCTTCAATTATCCTTCCATGAGGCAAATCTGGATTGAAGTACTGAATTGGATACAAATTCAGCACAATTCAGGGGAATGGAAACATGAACTTGAATGGCTAATCCAAAAAGCCAAGGGAAAGAGTACGAGTGCTTAAATTAGCCGTTACGGAGACCATATATGAATTATGGGCGATCAAAAATGGGAAAAGTTTTGGAACGAAGGTGGAATACAAGAATATAAGGAAAAAATCATAGATACAATAGTGTATAGGATATGAAATAATATGAAAATTAAAAAATATATAGCTATCCTAATGATAGATATATATATATAAGATTGTGATAGTTTTAGTCCATTTGTTTTTTCTTTTGGTTGCGGATCCTCGGGATCGCTTGTACTTACTGAATTTTTTGAATTAATCAAAGTATTTTAATTTAAATAATAATAATAATAATAATATAATAATAATAATAATAATAATAATAATAATAATAATAATAATAAATTCATAAATAATAATTATTATTATTCTATTATTATTATTATTATTATTATTATTATTATTATTATTATTATTATTATTATTATTGATATATTTGGTTCTATAAAAAAGTATATTTTGCAATTAAAAAGTCAATTAAGTGAGATATTAAGTAAATGAGGAGGGATATATTTACTCCAAGAGTAATTCAAAAGAGTTATTCCAAATCTGTTCATTGATTTTATTTTAATCTAATGGTCAAAATTAAATATTCAATCTAAATTATTGATATCTTTCCTCATTTAATTGTCTCACCTTCCCTTCCTAAAATAGATCTTAGAAAATATTTCAATTATCTTTATTATTTTCTATATCAAAAAGTGTTATTCTAAATATTTTTCTATAATTTATAATACAAATTTTAATTTAAGTTATAGTAAAAATCAATCTTTAAATTAAGAATATTGAATTGTTCACTTTTTTTTATAATGATAGCCATAGATTCATTCTCTTTAACCATAAATTTTAGGTTATTAAAATAAAAAAACAAAATTCATAAGTATCAAGAAAATAATACAAAATTATGTTTAGAAATAAAAAATAAAAAATAAAAAATGAAATGGTAGTAAGTTTTTTGACAAAAAGAAATGGCAGTAGTTAAAAATTAAAAATTTCACCAAAAAAGTTGTAGAATTAAAATTTTGTTCCATTTTATTATTGTTAAAGAATATAAATATAATTTAAATTTAAATTTGTATAGGTTATTAAACTAAAAAGAAAATTTTTAAGTATAAAATAATGTAATAAAATTATTTTTTGAAATCTAAAATATAATATAAGAAAAAGAATAAAACAATTCACCCAAGTAGTTGGAAAATCAAAACTGTGTCCCATTTAATTTAAATTATATTTATATTCATCAACAATAATAAAATCGAACAAAATTATCATTCTACAACTTTTTTGGTGAAATTTTTAATTTTTAATTACTATCATTTCTTTTCTTATTTTTTTTTATATTTCAAAACATAATTTTGTATTATTTTTTTCGATACTTATGAATTTTGTTTTTATTTTAATAACCTAAAAATTTATGGTTAAAGAGGATGAATCAATGGTTATCATTATAAAAAGGTTTCCGACGACAAGTGTAACAGTAGTCGAATTCAAAAAGGTTTATGTTTGACATCAAAGTTTAACAATAGTTTAGAAGAGATAAAAGGAATAACCAATATGTAATTTCAAATAATTTAGTTATCAGATGCAATTTACTAACTGGTTCAACTTATGTGTCAAAAACTACTAAATAACATTGATATAAAAATGGTAATGATACATACTTGCCTACAATATAAACACCTGTCAGTTTTAGCTTTCAATTATTAAATATTTTTAATATTATTTAATGCAACAGAACAGAATAGTAAATATCTTATTAATGATTTTAATCAAATATAAGAAATATAATATTAATAGTTTTAATATCCTATTAATGATTTTAATAATAAATATTTAATCAATAATTTAATTCATTTATCTATAATTTCAAATTAAAATAAATGAAATGTTAATCTTTTTTTAAGTCTATGGTAGATAGTATTTATTTATATTATTGGTGGATAAGGAAGATAAAACGTAAATGGAATATTTACTGACGGCTTTAAAATAAGGATTAACAATGAATTACAATAACCTACTCCACTATATTATTTATACACAAAAATTAAATCTAAAATATATCTTCTACAAAGATATAACAAGATCTAAGATATATATCTTCTAACAAAGATATAAACAATCTAAAAGATATTCCTAAATATAAATTAATATCTAATTAAATCTAAATTAATTCTAACACCATCTCTTAATTTATATTTACCCAAAATTGACAGCACCAATTTCATCCCTTAAACCAAGAAATTGATCAGTTTTGATAGCCTTTGTCAGAACATTTGTCAGCTGCTTCTGAGCGCTACAGTGCACAACCTCTAATATTTCATTGTGAACTTGATTCCTCAGAAAATGATACTTGTTCTCAATATGTTTCCTTCTCCCGTGCAACATTGGATTCTTGGCAAGATTGATTGCAGACTTGTTATCAATGATCAACTTCAGAGGTTTATTTACCTCAATCTTCAGATCTTTTAGCAAGTTCAGAATCCACACAGCTTGACATGCAGTCAGAGCACCTGCAATATATTCAGCTTCACAAGTTGACAGAGCAACAACAAGTTGCTTCTTAGAACACCAAGAAATAGGACCTCACAGAAATTTGAATAAGTACCCAGAAGTACTTCTTCTGTCAACTCTATCTTCGCACCAATCAGAATTAGAATAACTCAGAAGTTCTGATTCGATCTTTCTTCCAGACGAAAATAACACTCCATATTTCAGAGTTCCCTTCACATACCTCAGAATCATGAATGCAGCTTGGTAATGGGACCACTTTGGTTTGCTCATAAATCTGCTAATTATTCCAACTGCATAGCAAATATCAGGTCTGGTATTACGGGATCAGATTCTACTAATATTGCACACTGAATAACTTCTCCTTCAGAGTTTACTTCAGTGTCTAGAAACATGTCAAACTCTGCAAATATTCTTGGGATGTTTCTGACTCTTTGTTGCCTCTGAATTGGACCTTCAGAACTTTGGACACCAGAACTTTTCCCTTCAGAAGCACTTGCTTCAGAAATTGGACTTTCTCCAGAATCTTGACTGTCTTCAGAGTCTGGATCACCATCAGAGTCAGAATCATCTTCTCCTTCTGTATCTTCTTCAGAGTCAGAGTCTTTACCAGCTTCAGAAACATGTGTTTCTGACCTTTCTTCAGAAGTTCTGTCATCAGAGTCAGGACAAGACTTTTCCCAATTCCAAACTTCTGATTCCTCTACAATGACATCTCTGTTGAACTCAACTTTGTTAGTTTATGGATAATAAAGTTTGTACGAACCTGTGCTGTGATACCCCACCAGCAACATCACTTTACTTTTATCATCCAACTTCTGTCTTCTGGCTTCTGGGACATGTTTGTAACATACAGAACCAAACACCTTCAGATGACTAACACTTTGCTTATCTCCAGTCCACTTCTGAATAGGAACTATTTCCTTTAATTTCTTCGTTAGACATCTGTTGAGCACATAACATACAGTTGCAACAACTTCTCCCCACAGAGTATGAGGAAGCTTCTTCTCTTTCAGCATGCTTCTCACCATATCTAGCAAAGTACGATTTCTTCTTTCAGCAAGACCATTGTGTTGAGAAGTAACGGGGAACATGAAGTCACTATTAAAATATTGAATATTAATCGGGAACATGAAGTTATTGATTAAAATATTAAATATTAAAGAAAATATGAAGTTATTGATCAAAATATTGAATATTAATGGAAACATGAAGTTATTGACCAAAATATTGAATATTAACGAAATTATGAAATTACTGAACAAAATATTAAATATTAAACGGGAACATGAAGTTACTGATCAAAATATTTTTCAATTAATTATACATTCAATTAATTTTTTTTAATAACCATAAAAAATTTTAATGGTGACATTACACCATATCACATCAGTATCTGTGTGAACATACGAGTAACACACTAGTATCGTGTGAGTGCACGAGTAACCATACCAAAACTCGTGCAAACGCACAGGGTATTATATTTTTTGTACAATTAAAAAAATAAAAGTAAAAATAATGTATTAATCCAAACACGATATAAATGTTTGTTTTTTTTAATTATTTATGTATTTAATATTTTTATTTTGAAATTATTTTTAATTTAAGATACAAAATTATTTAAGATTATATATGAAAAATTAAAATATATATTATTGATGTAAAATAATTTTGATAAAACAATTTTATTTTTATTTTAAAAATACGTCTTTCTTTTAAAAATAACAAACTACCTTTATAAAATAATTTTGGTAAAATATTCATTTTGATTCATTAACTATATCCTTGATTTCAGATAGGTTCTTTAATTTTTTTCCGTATCAATTTGGTCTTTTAACTTTCAAAAAGTGTCTTTTTAGTCTTTTTATTTAATTAGCGATCAATTTCTAAGTTTTTCTGTCGCTAATTAGACAAAAATTAAAATGAAATATTTTGAAAGTTAAAGGACCAAGTTGACATGGAAAAAAATTGAGGAATCAATTTGAACCCAAGAGTATATTTAAGGGACCAAAATAGATATTTTTGTCAATAATTTTATTTTTCTTATTTAAATTTTTTTTAACAATTATGTTCTTCTAATTTACATTTTTTATTACATTTTAAAATAATTATATTACTGAATTAAAATATTTTTATATACAGAAGAAAATATTGAAACCAATTTATTATCTCTTTTAAAAACTAATAAACTATTTTGATTAGTCAATTTTATCTTCTTTTTTTTCATTTCATTTTTTTTATTATTTAATTATATTTTAAAAATAAAATCCTACATACTATACAGTATCCACCAGTTCCAAATAATGTTTATCGTTTTACTGTAGTTAAGATGATTTGTGATTTATAATTTAGAAATGAAGTTCATTCTTTGAAAGCTTGAGATTAATGATTCATGTGTTTAAGCCATAAAAAACAAGCCAGATGGCGAAGAAGGGTCGCAGGCATCTGAGACTTGCGGTGGCTCCATCTCCACCGAGCCTACCTTCATTGAAGCCTCTGTCGGTGCTGGTATCTGAATCCCGTGATGATGAAGAGCTAAACAATAAGGTGGAAGATGTAACGGGGAAGAAGTTGAGCTTCCTCAATCAGAGACTGCAACGGGAAATCCATAAACGCGTAAGCTATGGGTAGAGATTCTCAATGAAAATCGAAACCCTAAAAAGGGGAGAACAGTGGCCTATATTGCACCTACGATAGTCAATGGCGAGATTGAAGTTGAAATTGAAGATGAAGACATAGTCTCAGAACTATTGTACTGAAAGAACTCCCTTATCTTATATGTTCTTGGAGAAGATATGAGTGAATTATGTTAAGAAGTTTATGGAGAAGATGTGAAATTTTGTCCCTCTGTCGGATATGTATTATCACGATGATGGGTATTTCATCCTAAGCTTCATAACACTTGATGATTTGGATGCAATTTTGATGAAAGGCCATGTTGTACCCCAAAATTTGCCCTCTTATTTTCTCAAGATTTCTCTCACATGTTTGATAACAAAAGCCTATTTAAAGAAATAAAGAAAATGAAATTTTTTGAAGATGGCAAGGTATTACTTCGACTGGTCGAAGGAAAAGAAAAATTGAAAAAAATTGAAGATGTTAATGTGCCTTTCGAAAAATCGAAGAAGAGAAAGCTTGCTTTGATCTAGCAAGCTTCGATTGGGCATTGGCAACTTCGAGCAAGTAGGCTTTGATCTAGCATGTTTTGACTGGGTAATAACTCCCTTCGAGCAAGCTTGCTTCGATCCAAGCTTCGACTAAGGGAATATGCTTCCTTCGAGCACAAGCTTCAATTGGGCAGTAGCCTTCCTTCGATCTAAGCTTCGACTAAGGGAATGTGCTTCCTTCGGGCACAAGCTTTGATTGGGCAGTAGCCTTCCTTCGATTTAAGCTTTGACTAAGGCAATGTGCTTCCTTAGAGCAGCTTGCTTCGATCCATAAGCTAAACCATTCAACAGAAGTTCAAAATTGTTCAACCCCATACAAAACACTTGCTCTAATCCTTCGAATCTCACTCGTTAGACCATGCTTATTGAGACTTATTTTTCCACTCTTTGATCAAAGAAAGTTCACAAGCCCCAAAAACATGTTTCAAACAGTTTGTTGTACTGCTATGCAACAGTCCTACACCAAGCTGCCACAACACTCCAAAACTACTGCTGACTCAGTCCAAGTCTGCACTATATCAGTCCCATACTTTCAAAAAAAAAGCACATAAGAGCTGCATCAAAAAAAAGCCAGGGGAGAGTATACCCAAATAAGTCAAAAATTATTTGTTTTCCCTCCAAAACCTCAACCATATCCATCTACAAAAACTATTCTTCACAACACACAAAAGGGGGTGAGATGGAGAGAGAGAGAGAGAGAGAGAGAGAGAGAGAGAGAGAGAGAGAGAGAGAGAGAGAGAGAGAGAGAGAGAGAGATAGAGAGAGAGAGAGAGAGGAGGGAGTCTTTGAAAAATATAACAAGAACTTTTTCTTTGTTCATCCAAAACAAGTTTCACTCTCCAACACAGAATCGTCAAACACTTCAAAACTTACTACACCTGAGTTTTAAAGTCAACCTCACTTGTTGTGTCCCTTGGTCCTTTGCTTACAAAACTTCCTAAATACTATCTACATATAACCTCCTACTTTGTTTCCTGACACCATCAAACCATTTCTGGTGATTGCATCGAAGTCCTTCAAATTTTGCTCCAAGAGGTAAGTTTCCTTAGACTTGGAACTCTTCATTCAAACATTATTTGTATATAATTTGTGAAGGAAAATGTAGATACTTCGATTATCATTGTTTATACATAGATATTTTCATATTCGATCAGCTAGGCTTTAGTTTTGATATTAAACAAAATCCATGCTAGTCTTATATCCATAGCTATCGAAAATACTATGTTTCTACTCTTACTCAATATTAATTCAATTTGATGTTTTCCTTGTGTGTTTTTATTGATAAAATAGAGTTGTTAGGAGCTTGCCATTCGAATCATCATGGCTTGCAGAAGCTGGGAATTTTGACATCCAGAAGCGAATTCAGTATATATTCGATTGAAGTTATCTCATGAACGGGTGAAATAGACCACCCTAGTACATACCTCATGGGTGGTTACTTTGACTCCATGCATGTGACGTCTGACTTTTGATCCTGTTACTTTTAGCCTGTGCAACGGACTACGCAAAGATTATCCAGAATATGTGGAGCTGAGACTTCATGCCATAGCATACCATGACATCATATCATCATGTATATATATCTCATATCTAGGGAAATCCAAAGACAAGTCTCGTTGACGTAGCTTTTCAAAAAGGGAAAATTTTAAAAGATAGACGAGTCTTTGGGTCTCCTCAGAAATGAAGATAAAGCATTCATCCATACTACTATGCATTCATTTTTCACAACAAAAACTCATTGGGGTCCCTTTTCGATAGACTTCAGTAAACAACAAAGATGACTTCTCCACATCCTTACCGTACCAGAGGCAACCAGCAAAGGCTAATGGATCTTTTTGAAGAGAACCAGAATGCACTCCACCGAGATATGGACACCATGGGTACTCGCATGGATCAGCTTATGGAAACCCTTCATGCCGTGATCAAGGGTCAAGAAGAGCTACATCAAAGTGTTGCCAAGCTTACTACTACTGCTCCCTCCACTTCTGCTAATGGGAGGAATGACAATGCAAATATTGAGACTCCTACCGGTGCCCCTAGGAATGATGTCAATGATCATCATGATGTTATTGATCTTGATTAACCCCAAGTGAACCTTGCCGCCAGAGTTTCCGAAACTATGAAAATGTATCATGCTCTCGAAGAGCGTCTTAAATCCATGGAGGGTATCAAGGCTTATGGATTCAATACTGCTACAATGTGCCTCGTGCCTGGGGTAGTTATTCCTCCCAAGTTCAAAGTCCCGAATTTTGACAAATACAAAGGCACTTCTTGCCCAGAGACTCATCTTCGTTCCTACTGTCGCAAAATGGCTGCCTATGCTGAAAATGAACCATTACTCATGCACTTCTTTCAAGATAGCTTGACCGGGGCACCATTGGATTGGTATATGAAATTGGAAAGATCTCATGTCAGTACTTGGGGAGAACTTGCTGACGCTTTTTTGAAACATTACAATTACAATACTGACATGGCTCCTAGACGTACTCATCTCCAAGGGATGGTACAAAAACTGAAGAGTCATTCAAAGAGTACGCTCAGAGGTGGCGTGAACTGGATGCAAGGGTCCAACCTCCTCTCTTGGATCGTGAATTGATTTATCTGTTTATGGGTACTCTACGAGGCCCTTATCTCTAACATATGCTCAGTAGTACTTCTACTTCTTTCTCTGATATGTTCATTATTGGTGAATGCGTTGAGACTTGCATTAAAGCTGGAACGATCCAAGGTGTTTTCTGGTTTTGTCAAGAAGAAAGAGGGCAAGACTAGTGCCATCACCATCAACCAGGGGAGAGCTCCCGCATTTCCTCAAGTCCGATTCCCTTATTTTCCTACACCTGCTGCTATTCCCAACCAATTTGTTCCTCAAGTATATGTTGCTACAACTCCAGCACCTTGGATAGCCCAACAACGGCCTTTCGCTGTGTAACCACATTATGTTCCACAAAAACAATTTGCACCTCCTCCAACTTATCAATAACAGAATCAACAACCTCAAGGTCCGAGAGATCCTCAAAGATCAAGATCCCCTGAAAGAAGATTTGACCTCAAGGGTGCATGGTGGTCACCAGGAAGAATAATGTGCTGGATCTGTTGAATGAAAATAATATAAAGGAAGCGATGGGACCTGGGATCGAACCAAGGTCCTTATGATCAATACCAATGCCTCATTGCCAGTTTTGCTACGCGCTTTAGTTGTTAGTATAAGGAAAACAAAATATGTTATATAATAAATAAATGTATTAATGAATAAACGAAAAACGCGCCAGCTTTCAAATGGTCCAATGATGATTGGACACATTATCTTCTTCCTCATCCGTCATTTTAGATCTTCATACCTTTACCTACAGTCGGCTTCCATGGCTAAAGACCCATGCAATTCAAAAATTCACGAGACACAATATAAATGGAATTGAAGACCATGGTTTGACCGGTCATGATGTCCCGGTCATCCCAGTATCTAGCTTATGGTCTAATTTTTCCTGTAGCGAAAAGCCCTAAACTGCACACCCAAACCCTAATAATGGCAAAGGCACGTATGGGCTTCAAAAATGCAATTAAATCATTCAGTCAGTTTGAAAACATGATAAGGATCACAAATATATAACTTAAACATGCTAATGATGCAGGTATTATGATAATCGTTTCTGAAAAAATTTACAAACTATGTTACTGCTACGCGATGATTCTGGACTTGGGGCAGCTTGCAATTGATTGGGATGGCTTCCTAAGACGTCCAATAATTGATTGGCAGTGCTAGGATGACTTGAGATGGCATGTGGAGTGAAAACCGATTCAAACTTTTCTTTGAATTTTTTGAAGTTTGTTCTGGCTCTTTCACGATTGCTAACTCATGTTTTTTGCTTTGTTCTTGTCCAATATATACCTAGGGATGAATTAGGGTTATAAACTTGGATTGAATCTTGTAATTTGATGAGATTTGATTTGATTCTTTAGCCATATGCAAACTTGCTATTTTGAGCCAAATCATCCCTTTCTTGTACCAATTATGCTTGATTCGTTTTGGCCTTGATAATTCAGCATATTTTGATTGCCAACCTGTCCAAAAACCAAATCAAATCATATCCTTGCTATTATTCATCAATTATTTGATTTAATTCAATTTTTAATTAATAAAAATCAAAATAAGTTGAAAAATGAAGCAAATAATGTGTGGGTGAATATTTGAGTCGTGGACCACATTATAAGTGAGGTGCAAACATAAAAAGTTAAGCCCATCTAGCAAAAAATGCATTTTTGAGCATATTTGACTTTTGGCAATTTTGTAAAAAGGGTCAACTTTGACAAGGCATATCTCCTCCAATTTTAATCCTAGAGAGGTGTTCTTGGACTTTTAGAAATCTTAGGATGTCCCCTAAGCAACCCTTTTAGTCTCATCTCAATTGAGTCTTCCATGTTCATGTAAGAAGCTTTGACCCAAAAGGTGTTTTTGTTGACTTTTTAAAAGGACCCATAATGTAGAAATTCATATCTTTTTATGAGTGCACATTTTAAACTTGTGAGATAAAGATGAATTGTAGGTAATTTCATCCTATTCAAAATGGGCTTTGGATGGAAAATTTCTGATAAAGTATGTGGAAGTTAAGCTTGGTCAAAGTTTGGTTGACTTTTACTAAGAAACCCTAATTTAGCAACTTTTGGGTTTTGATGAATTTGGAGCATTCCTTGGGGAATCATGATCAAACCTTTATAAAATGATGAAAGTCACTTAAAAATGTTAATGTTGACCAAAAATCTTGAAGTTTGACTGTATATGGATCATAGTTGACTTTTGACCTAATATAGTCGATTCTCAAGCATCTGAGCAGTTGACTGAGCAAACTTCTTGTGCAAGGCATGAAACTTGACATGTAGGGTCTTGAGAACATATTAAGACCATGGAGAGCATATGAGGCCTTTGTGGTTCACACATCTTGATTAAAATGGAAACCCTAATTTGAGGTACACTGTCTTAGGAGAGAGTTTGTCTGGTCCACTCTTGTGCAATCATGAGCAAATTGAAGATATCAATGGACATGTATTGAGTAAAATGAGAGGTAAAATTTTTGGTTACAATAGTGGCCCTTGTTCAAACTTCTTAAACCTGAGGATGTAGATTTGCTAGCCTACCTTTCGTAATCTGAAGGTGGAAGATGATTGAACACTAGAGTGCCCAGAAATTTGCACTCGCATGAAGTGGCACTTGATTTGTGATATCAGGAATGGGCTTACAGATGCCATTCAGAAGTTGATGATGGAAGATTGTCGGAGATGGGCTTAAATATGCCATCCTGGGTGTGACATAGAATGTTGATTTCCTGAGATATTCCTTTGTCGAGAGTCCCTGTTGCTGTTGTTGATCAGGAATCTGCTGAGGAATGTTGGTATCTGTCTTGGGAGAAATAGAATTTTAGGAGCTTCAGTTGTCTGTTACTCTACTGGGGAAGTAACTCCGACTTGAGGAAGCGGAAGTGAACTGCATATCTGGTCAAGGTACAAAGTGAACCGCGACTTACTTGGGAAGTGCGAAACCAATCGTGTTTTATTAGGTCCAGCTCTTACAGTGTTGTGGATTGCTGTCTGGAAGTAGAAGAGAAGGAACCTGGATATTAAGGTTATAAGAAGGAACCTAGATAGTAGGGTTACTTCGATATGAAAGCCTGGATAGTAGGGTTGTGAGAAGGAACCTGGGTAGTAGGGTTACTTCGATATGAAATCCTGGATAGTAGAGTTGTGAGAAGGAACCTGGATATTAGGGTTACTTCGATATGAAAGCCTGGATAGTAGGGTTGTGAGAAGGAACATGGATAGTAGGGTTACTTCGATATGAAATCCTAGATAGTAGGGTTGTAAGAAGGAACCTAGATAGTAGGGTTACTTCGATATGAATGCCTGGATAGTAGGGCTGTGAGAAGGAACCTGGATAATAGGGTTACTTTGATATGAAATCCTGGATAGTAGGGCTGTGAGAAGGAACCTGGATAGTAGGGTTACTTAGATATGAAAGCCTGGATAGTAGGGTTGTGAGAAGGAACCTGGATAGTAGGGTTACTTCGATATGAAAGCCTGGATAGTAGGACTGTAAGAAGGAACCTGGATATTAGGGTTATTTCGATATGAAAGCCTGGATAGTAGGGCTGTGAGAAGGAACCTGGATAGTAGGGTTACTTCGATATGAAATCCTGGATAGTAGGGCTGTGAGAAGGAACCTGGATAGTAGGGTTACTTCGATATGAATGCCTGGATAGTAGGGTTGTGAGAAGGAACCTGGATAATAGGGTTACTTCGATATGAAAGCCTGGATAGTAGGGTTGTGAGAAGGAACCTGGATAGTAGGGTTACTTCGATATGAAAGCCTGGATAGTAGGGCTATGAGAAGGAATCTGGATAATAGGGTTACTTCGATATGAAAGCCTGGATAGTAGGGCTGTAAGAAGGAACCTGGATAGTAGGGTTACTTCAATAAGAAATCCTGGATGGTAGGGCTGTGAGAAGGAACCTGGATCGTAGGGTTACTTCGATATGGAAGCCTGGATAGTAGGGCTGTGAGAAAGAACTTGGGTAGTAGGGTTACTTCGATATGAAAGCCTGGATAGTAGGGTTGTAAGAAGGAACCTCGATAGTAGGGTTACTTCGATATGAAAGCCTGGATAGTACGGCTATGAGAAGGAACCTGGGTAGTAGGGTTACTTCGATATGAAAGCCTGGATGGTAGGGCTATGAGAAGGAACCTGGATAGTAGGGTTACTTTGATATGAAATCCTGGATAGTAGGGTTACTTTGATATGAAAGCCTGGATAGTAGGGTTGTGAGAAGGAACCTGGATAGTAGGGTTACTTCGATATGAAAGCCATGATAGTAGGGCTGTGAGAAGGAACCTGGATAGTAGGGTTACTTCGATATGAAAGCCTAGATAGTAGGGTTGTGAGAAGGAACCTGGATAGTAGGGTTACTTCGGTATGAAAGTCTGGATAGTAGGGTTGTGAGAAGGAACCTGGGTAGTAGGGTTACTTCGATATGAAAGCTTGGGTAGTAGGGCTTGTGGGAAGGAACCTGGGTCGTAGGGTTACTTCAAAGCGATAGTGTAGATTAGTTGACCCATTTGGTTTTGGGAACTGAGTTTTCGTTAGTCATATGTGGATGTAGCTTGTATAACTGCTGGATTCGTTGAAGCTAATCGTCTTTTCCTAAAACGATATCAGGGTTAGTTATATGTGATGCATGAAATACAGGGTGAAATGATGATCTCGAAATAAATGAGATTATGATGTATATGATATGTATGCGTATGTCATGATGTATGTTCATGAAATGCTATTGGGGTATGCTCGTGTCTTGGGAAAATAAATCCCTAACGGTTGCTGGAGACTTGTAAATATTCTGTCGGGAAGAGATGCTGGAGAATAACTCTGCGAGGACCAACTTAGGGGAAGAGATACTCCGTTGGTAGACCTGCTGATTTGGAGGAATAAACTCAGCTGGGGATGAAATTCCGTTGCTGGAGAAGATGAGCTCTGTTGGAGATTGAGCTTCTGTATCTGGAGAAATAAACTCTGCTTGGGGGATGAAATTTACTGACTCGCCCGCGATTATAAACCTCGGCTGGGGAGAGTATTATCTTGTTTCAGGAAAGCTGACATTAATGCCTTTGGATACTTTTACTCTGTGGGGAAGTGTATGTACCAATAATTGTGTTCCCAAGTTGGCTCTACCCTGGTACCTGCTGGGCAGAGTAACCGTCGGGTTTGGCACTTCTTATTTTTCCTGTTTCTGGAATTACGAGTAATTTTCTTTTGTTTCTTATGTAAATATTTATGAGCAACAATCACTTTCAAATGCACATATCAAAAATAAATCATTGGACGTTCTTGTAAAACAAAACAAAAAAAGAAAAATGAATTGACATTTCTTGTTAAAATGATTTGTATTGATTTTTGAAGTTGGCCTGTAATAGGCATTTTTGTACAAAGAGGCTGACGCTCTAGTAAGAGAACATCGCCGAAAGATAGAAATTATACAATTTGTGTAAAAGAAAAAAAAAAAACAGCTATGTGAAACAACCCCATTGGGTTCCAACTCTGCTATTGCCTTTATCTTCAAGCATCTCATCACTTTGCTACTTCGCCGAAGGTTGATCAGATTGGTTAGCATCGTCCGAGCTTGATAGTCGATACCGAAGTCTGGTCGCAAGATGATCCAATGAGACATAGTGATACGCTTTAATCCCTAACTTTTGCCTGGATTTCCCTTTCGGGTTTTCAATCCACCGGGATACCCTTTTTTGCCCAAGCCTCCCTTTCGGGTTTTCAACTTGTCGGGTGTACAATTTTTTTTGTTTTCATCCCTTACTTTTGCCCGAACCCTTTTGGTTCACCGGGAAGCCCTTATTTTTGCCTAGTCCAGTCGACCCAGCGGGTCTTTGATTAGGCGTAGTATCTTTTCACTATCTCTGCATTAACGGGGTGAGGAAGGTCGTCACCGTCCATGGTGGTTAGAATCATAGCTCCACCAGAAAAAATGTTCTTAACCACAAATGGCCCTTCGTACGTAGGGGTCCATTTGCCCCTGGGATCACCTTGCGACAGTATGATGCGTTAGATCACTAGATCCCCGACTTGATATTCTTGACGCCTGACTTTCTTGTTAAAATCCTTGATCATTCGCTTTTGATACGTTTGACCATGGCAGATAGCAGTAAGTCTCTTTTCATCGATTAGATTTAGATGATCAAGTCGGGTTTGGATCCAGTCGTCTTTGTTCAAACCTGCATCCTTCATAATCCTGAGAGAAGGTATCTGGACTTCGATGGATAGGACTGCCTCCATGCCATATACCAGAGAGTAGGGTGTTTCCCATGTCGACGTCCATGCTGAGGTACGGTACCCATGAAGAGTGAATGGTAACATCTCATGCCAGTCTTTATATGTCATCGTCATCTACTGTACAATCTTCTTGATATTCTTGTTAGCTTCTTCAACAACGCCATTCATCTTTGGCCGATAGGGGGAAGAATTATGATGTTGTATCTTGAAATGTTTACAGAGCTCGGTGATCATTGTGTTGTTGAGATTCGTACCATTGTCAGTAATAATTCTCTCTGGCACAGCATATCGACAGATCAGATTGTGTCAGATAAACCGCGTCACGACGTTCTTGGTTACTGTAGCAAAAGAGGCTGCCTCAACCCACTTTGTGAAGTAATCAATGGCTACTAGGATGAAGCGATGTTCGTTGGACGCAGTAGGTCTGATCTCGCCTATCATGTCGATGCCCAACATTGCAAAGGGCCAAGGAGCCGTCAAGACATTCAGAGGAACCAGAGGTACATGTACCTTATCAGTATAGACTTGGCACTTATGACAGGTTCGAGAGTGCTGATAACAGTCGGCTTCCATAGTGGACCAGTAATATCCTGCCCGTAGGATCTTCTTAGCCATGGTATGTCCACTAGAATGGGTTCCGAAAGTTCCTTCATGTAGATCTGTCATGATCCTCTCTGCTTCGCTCTTGTCTACACACCGTAATAGTGTGGAGTTGTGGTTGTGTTTATAGAGGATTCCATTACTGAGGAAGAACTTTGCAGCGAACCTTCTCATAAACTTCTTATCATTGACAGATGCCCCTTCGGGATATTCTTGAGCCTCGAGATACCTTTTGACTTCGTGAAACCAGGGTTTGTCTGCCACTTCTTTGGTATCGATCTCGCAGCAGAGTGCTGGTTCATCCAACCTCTCAATGGTGATTTGGGGAGATTCATTGTCCCACTTAACTTTGAACATAGAAGACATGGTAGCTAGCGCATCTGCTAACTGGTTCTCCTCTCGTGGGAAATAATCGAAGGTTACCTCCTCAAAGTGTGGGAGCAATGTCAGTACGTACTCTTTGTATGGAATGAGATTTGGGTGCTTCGTATCCCACTCTCCTTTGATCTGACTTATCACCAGGGAGGAATCCCTGAATACACTCAAGAACTTGATCCTTAGGTCAATAGCAGCCCTAAGACCCATAATACATGCCTCATACTCCGCCATGTTGTTGGTGCAGTTGAAACATAATCGAGTAGTGAACGGAGTATGACAGCCCTTGGGGGATATAATCACAGCGCCAATTTTGTTACCCAGTGTGTTTAAGGCTCCATCAAAATACATAGACCATCAGGATCCCTCCTCAGGTCCTTCATTCGGTCCAGGTTCTTCGTAGTCAGTCACCAACATGATATTCTCATCCGGGAACTCAAAATTCATGGACTGGTAATCATCCACGGCCTGATGAGCCAAATGATCAGCCAATACACTCCCCTTTATTGCTTTTTGGGTTGTGTATTGTATGTCGTACTCAGTTAAGATCATCTTCCACCTTACTATCCTTCTGGAGAGAGTGGGCTTCTCGAAAATATACTTGATCAGATCCATCTTTGATATCAACAAAGTAGTGTGAGTCAGCACATACTGTCTCAGTCGATGAGTAGCCCATGCCAAAGCACAACAAGTTTTCTCGAGTAATGAGTATCGTTTCTCACAGTCGATTAATTTTTTGCTAAGGTAGTATATGTCGTGCTACTTTCGACCAAACTCGTCATGCTGCCCCAACACACACCCCATTCAATTGTCCAGCATTGTCAAGTATAATATCAACGGTCTTCCTTCAAACGGAGGCATCAGAATTGGTGGTTCTTGAAGGTATTCCTTGATTCTTTCGAAAGCGGTCTGGCATTCATCATTCCACTTTACCACTTGATCTTTCTTCAGAAGCTTGAAGATTGGCTCACAAGTAGCAGTCATATGTGAAATGAACCTGGAGATATAATTCAGACGTCCCAAGAAACCTCTAACCTCTTTCTCTGTGCGGGGATCCGGCATCTGTTGTATGGCCTTTACCTTCCCAGGGTCTACCTGAATACCTTTGTCACTGACAATGAAACCCAGAAGCTTACGAGACCTTACCCCGAAGGTGCACTTGTTCGGATTCAACCTTAACTTGTATGTCTTCAACCTGTCGAACAACTTTTGGAGATGATCAAGGTGCTCTTCCTTAGTCTGAGCTTTGGTTATCATGTCATCAACATAGACTTATATCTCGTGGTGAATCATATCATGGAACAAAGCGACCATAGCACGCTGATAAGTTTCCCCAGCATTATTCAACCCAAAAGGCATCACCTTGTAGAAGAAGGTTCCCCACTGTGTAAAGAAGGTTGTCTTCTCCATGTCTTCAGGAGCCATCTTGATCTGGTTGTAGCCAGAGAAACCACCCATGAAAGATAATAGTTTGTGTTGCGCGGTGTTGTCAACCAGAACATCAATGTGAGGAAGTGGGAAGTCATCCTTGGGGCTTGACCTGTTCAGATATATGTAATCCACACACATCCGTACCTTACCGTCCTTCTTAGGTACCGGAACGGCGTTAGAAACCCATTGTGGATAAGAAGTGACAGCTAAGAATCCTGTGTCGAACTGTTTCATGACCTCTGCCTTGATTTTCTCTGACATTTCGGGACGCATACGGTGGACCTTATGCTTAACCGGAGGACAATCTTCTTTAGTCGGCAGGCGAGGTACCACAATATCAGTGTCCAAACCAGGCATGTCTTCATAGGACCAGGCGAAGATCTCAACATAGTCGTGCAACATTTGTATCAACCTCTGTTTGACGCTAAGCTCCAGATTTGCACCTATTTTAACCTCTCTTCTGTCTTCCTCAGTACCCAAATTCACTGTCTCAACCGGCTCTTCATGAGGCTATATGGCCCTTTCTTCCTGCTGTAATAGTATAGCAAGTTCTCCAGGCACCTCACAATCATTCTCACCTTCGTCCTCGGCTCGGTTGATTAGATTTTTGAAGTCATAACTGGCAATAAAAGAACTGTTATCAATGGGATCCCGAGTGGATATGGATCTACATTATGATACATGAGTGTGTGTAAGAGAATAACTGTTTTGATAAAGTGAAAAGCAGAAAAGAAAAACAGAGAGTGCAAAATTTATATGCAAGAAACGTCCGATGCTTTATTAATGATATATGAAATGACAAATAATAGCCCTCACAAGCAAAGCCAAGGTGCCTCGGGCAAGGCACCGGGCTGCAAAGTTTCAAATTGTTTATTACAAATCTTAAAACAAATAAGTCAATTACTGTGGAATAAAATAAATAGGTATAAAGTCCCTAGTCGTCCAGTTACTCGATCCACCGTTGGTAGTTGGGTAGATCCAGCTGTCGATGTCTGAGTCCTCCTCGTTGTCTTCAATGGCATTAATTCCCCGATTACTGATGCGTACGGGAGGTCTTCCATCCTGAGTGCGTCTAACAACCCTTTGAGCCTATGTAGTAAAGCCTAAACCAAATTTGTCAGTTTTCAGAGTGAAATCAGGAAGTTGACCCCAATTGGCAAACCCATCTTCTTCAACCACGGCCCTGGCGTCCTTGAGAGAAGCCATCTTCAAAGGAGGTTGGTTGGTAGTAGTTTCAGTCGATGCTAAGATCTGAGGGACCTCTTTGAAATTCTGACAAGGAGTTTCTATGAATTCCCCGTCCATCTCTACGTAGCGGAAGGAATTGAGGTGGCTCACCATATACTCTTCTTCACCCCGCACAGTGACAATCTTCCCTTTTACTGGATACTTCAGCATTTGGTGGAGTATGGAAGTGACTGCCCCAGCCTTGTGGATCCAAGGACGACCCAGCAAACAAGAATATGACGGCCTGATATCTATCACATAGAAAGTGGACCCAAAAGTCTGAGAACCCACTTTGACAGGGATGTCCACCTCCCCATGCACCATTATCTTTGATCCGTCAAAATCCCTTACCACAATGTTACTAGGCTTTAGAGTTAAACCCTCGCAATCCAACCGGTCCAACGCCTTCTTCGGAAGAAAATTCAGTGAAGACCCAATATCTACCAGCACATGAGCCAAAGTGGTGCCTCTGCATTCTATCGAGACATGCAGAGCATCATTATGCTTCCTTCCCTTTGGTGTCAAATCTGCATCTGAAAAACCCAGCCCATTATCAGCAGTTAGGCTGGCCACACAATCTTTGAACTGATCAGCTGAAGTCTCTTACGACACATGCACAGTTTTGAGGAATGCAATCAAAGCCTTCGCATGGGCCTCGGAGCACAACAACAAAGATAACATGGATATCTTCGATGGGGTCTGCCCCAGCTGCTCAACCATATTGTAGTCGCTCTTCTTAATGATTTTTAGTATTTCCTCCATTTCTTGCTTAGAGGCTTCAACAACAATTTTCTTAGGTGCCCCCGTCCGGGAAGGCTCACCTATAATTTCTTTGTCGCGGGTAACAGACGTTTCGCCGACAGGGGTAATAACTGGAGTAAGGACAGGAACTGTAATGGATGTACTAGCAAGAACAGCAGATGGAATGACGATTGGCTTGTTAACAGTCTTAGGGGAAATCTCGGGAGAGAAGACCCTTCCACTTCGGGTGATTTTGCTAGTTCCAACAATGTTATCAATATCAGGATCAGCTTCTTCATCTTTCAGATCTTGTTTGATGCCATGATAGTAAACATCAGCACCATAATGCCATGGGACAACTTTGTCCGAGGCATATGGGACAGGACCAGGAACAGTGATTATCAGCGGAGCAATTCTTGGAGCATATGTAATCCTAACAGGTCTTCTCGAGGAGACCTTGGAAGAATTGGCAGAAATGGTTATAATAGCAACGTCTTCAGATGGAATAGCGAGAACCAAAGTTTTCTCAAACAAAATTTCTTTGCTATTTATCAAGCGTTGAATACCTGACTTCAGCAAATGGCAACCAGAAGGTAGAAACGAACATATGTGGCAACCTTCACCATAACCCGAAAATAAACCGGCCAACAGCAAATTCTTCTTGACAGTCATGAGAGGAGTGGAAACTTCATCAACAGAGGTAACAAATAAATCAGTGTCAACAACATTAACTCCACGGTCGTGTTTAGGCATGGGAGCAGTTATGACGTTGGGCTTCTCCGGAGCATCAAAATCTATTTCCTTGGCTTCAATCAAGTCTTGTATTTTGTTCCTCAGAGCCCAGCAGTCATTTGTATCGTGGCCAGGACTCTCAGAATGATAGGCACACCAGGCATTCAGATTATACCGGGGAGATGTAGTATTTGGATTCTCGGGAGCCTCTTTCAAGGTTGCCAAGTTGGATCTCAGCAGGTGAGGTAGCACTTCAGCCAATGTCATGTTGATGCGGGTAAACTGCCATTGTGGTCTTTCCACCCTTGATTGTTGCATTGTGGACCAACTGCAGGTCTAGGTATCATTACGGCACTTACTGCCTAACAATGTCTAACCCTATTTTGGCCCCTTAGGCTATAGATGGCATTGACTTCCTTCTTACCAGCAAAATGCTTCTTTACCGAACTTGAAGAGGCATCCTTTTGTATTTTTCCGCTCTGAATCCCAGCTTCTACTCTTTCTCCATTTAGGATCAGCTCGGTGAAACCAGCTGATGCACTGTCAATCAAATGATTGAAAAATGGACTAGATAGCGTACCCAAAAACATATCGACCAACTCCCTATCAGACAATGGGGGTTGAACTCTCCCATCAAAGTCTCTCCATTTCTGTGCATAGTCTTTAAAGCCTTCACTTGCACCCATGGACATACTCTGAAGTTGAGTACGAGTAGGAGCAAGGTCGGTGTTGTACTGATACTGCTTGTAGAAAGCAGCAGCCAGATCTTCCCAGTTTCGGATATTTGTTCCCTCTAGCTGGTAGAACCATTCAAGCTGAGTCCCTGACAGACTATCTTGAAAGAAATGAACCCATAGATTTCTATTAGCGGTGTGGGCTGGATCTTTCTGACATAAGAGCGGAGATGGAGATTTGGGAAAGACACCCCATCGTACTTGGCAAAAACTAGAGCTTTGAACTTCTACGGGATGACCACTCCCGACACCAAACCCAATTCTTCGAAATCTAATCTAGGTATCCTCTGAACTTCCATGGCACTCAGACGATCTTCTAATTGTTTGTATCTATCCTCAGCAGGAGGATACTGCTCATCATTGTAATTGGTATCATTGTTAGAAACTGCATGACTGGGGTCCTTCTCTTCTTCCTGATTCTCCCCTTCCTTAGATGAAGAGGTCAGATCGACTTGTCGCTTCAACCGCTCTCCAAACCTTCTGCCCATATTCAGAATACCAGCAGCCTTCTTCTTTTTCTTCTTCTCTTTTAGGGTGAGGGCTTTCAGATCCTCCCGCCCTTTTGCCAAACTTATGAACATTTGTTGGAATTGGGCGTTCTGTGCCTGAAGGTGCTTGATGGTTTGCTCGAAAGACATTTCTGCTGAAATAAACAGTGAAAAGATGAGAAACCCGTAATGGTACCTATAATGATATGTATGATCATGGGATGCGCATGCGATGATTTCAAAGACTTCGGGAAATTTAAATTTGCGAACCAAAATGAACAAAAACTTTATTAGCTGAATTTGAAGGTTCAAAATGCCTTTTAGGCGTTACAATTAAAAACAAATCTAAAACTAGAAAATAAATCAAGATTCCCATGGATGTTTCCTCTTTGTGCCGAGATAGTCATTGAGTCCTTTTTCTTCATGCAGTTGCTTTGTGGGCTCTAAAACCTTCCTCTCCTGAGCATGGAACTGATCCCTGTAAGTATCTTTCTCCTTCATCAACTGAATCCAAGACCTCTGTAACTCTCCAAGATCCATGGGCATATAAGGATACAAAACCGTGTAAGGAATACCTTCTTCAGTAGTGGGTTCCACAATCACTGGTAAAACGGCCACATAGGGCATCATAAGCTTCTGGGCACGAGCTCGTACCCATTGGAGGTAAGGTTCCATAGGAATGGAAGTTTTTGGCCCTAAAGTCTTGGTGCCAGACCTGTTTACCATGCCCCAAGCTCGTATGAACCTCCAGAGATACTCGTGAACATCATCCTCATAGTTGAATACAATGCCCTCGATAAGCAACTCATGGGGACCATCCCTTCGAGCGTAACCAAATTATCGCAGAGCTAAACAAGGATTGTAGGTTATACCCCATCTAATACCAATTAATGGGACATTAGGGTACTCCCCGCAGCGGTCAATAATAGCAATGTTTTCCATACCTCGAGAACACCAAAGAATATTCGTATGAGCGAGTGACATTATCCTTTGCGACCAACCCAAACCTTCCTCATTCTTTAGTACAGACTTAGGGAGGTGAGAAATAAACCACCTCGACAGCAATGGCATGTAGCACATAAGAATCCCTCTTCTCTTAATGGTAAGAGTATAGAGAGTGTGCAAAATATCTCCGAGCAAGGTAGGCACAGGGTTACGAGAGAGGAAGATCTTGATAGCATTCACATCAACGAATGAGTCCGGATTAGGGAATAGGACTAACCCATAGATTAGAAGAGCCAAGACCTCCTCAAAAGCCTGAAAACCCATATGATCCCAAGATAGTTGGCCCTTGTCTATCAGAAACTTAGCTAGAAAACCCTTGACTCCGCTTCTTGTTTCTCAATTGGATACCATGTCGGCCCGTTTCAGATGCAAAGCTGAGGCAATGACTCATGGCTTAGGAACTTCTTCTAGACCTGTGAAGGGTAACTGTTCAAGAATGGGTATATCCAACAGCTGAGAGAATTCTTCCAAGGTAGGAACCAACTGATAATCTGGAAAGATGAAGCAGTGGTTCTTGGGATCAAAGAACTGAAAGAGTACACTCATCATCTTTTCATCAAAGTTTGAAGTAACCAGGTTGAGAAGTCAACCATGTCTCTTAGTGAACGTAGAAGTTTCAGAAACCCTTGATACTAGATCTTTGAGTTGGGAAGGTATCTTCACAAAGCTGATTCGGATAGTGTTTCTGCGAATGAAAGCCATGATCTGCAAAATAGAACAAAGATAAATTCCCTTGGTCTTTGAAATGCTTAGTGCAATAAGAATGGATGCTATGTTATGATGCATGATGTTAACGCTTGCATGAGGTTAAAGGTAGTACCCTCTTGAAGTTTAGTTGGTTTCAAACCTGTCTTAAAAAGTAACTGGGTTCTAGAGGATCTCAATATCACCGATCATCCTTTATCGGGCATTATTTTAGCTCCGGCAATCTTTTCTTGCAGCTTAAACATCCTAAAAGTCTAATCTCAATGAGTGTAGCATCGAGTATCAACCAATCCTCAGCTTTATACAGAGGTCGGCTATCTCACTACTTTCTAATGGCCAAATTTGTTCAACTAAGGTTCTAAGGTCCGTTAGTGCTTCACGACACCACGCGGCGGCCTCGTATTCTCCTTGTTTCCCCACTAAGGATACCGGTACCAACCAAAGTGCCACACCAACACAGCCATCGCTTAAACCATATCGGTCTATGCCGTACAATCTCCATGATCTATTGATGTTTACCTAAAAAGTGTCCCAGATCTGGGTGTAGGATCTTCAACAATACCCAAGCAAAAACCCTTAAAAGTAAAGCAATCAAGAGAAGCAATTTAATGACCTAGATCCTAAGGTATACCCCACTTATTTCTTCCCCAGCAGAGTTGCCAGTTCTGTTATACGGTGGAAGAACCGACTGTTAATACTGGTTTGCGTTTTGCGCTTTTTATTCGCAAAATGTTGTGGTAAGCAAGAGTCGCCACCGACTTTTATTTCATCCAATCATGGAAAAGGGAAAAAATAGAAAAAACCTTTTTTCGAGATATTCTGAGTACGGGGGGTAGATTATAGAAAGGGAAGGTGTTAGCACCCTTTCTATCCGTAGTTATCTACGGGCTCTTAGGTACTTGCTCATTTTTCAAATTGCTTGTGTGTGTTTGTCTTGAAAATGTTTTTACTTCATGATAACCCTTGTATCAGTCCTCAAGGATGTGAAGAAGTTGTTTTGAAAATTGTTTTGAAAGGTATTGGTGTGAAAAGTTTTTATTGAGCAAGTACTTAAGATTCTACCTACTCGAAAAAAGATTATTTATTATCGTTTCCTTTAGACATTGCTATCCTACTATTAAGGAGTAGGTGACATCGTCGTTGGAGTTGTAAGGGACATTCGAAAGGGACAAGTATAATCACCAAAGCAATAGTAAGAAAATTTTAGTAGTAACCCTAGAGTCTTAAGATCTTTCTGAGGCAACATTTCCGAGGCAACACTTCTGAGGTAACATTCGAATGGGACATTTTGATCTTTTAAGACTGGAGGGCAACCATTAAAATCTCCTATGCTTAATGATTGCTTACCGAAGGCAACCAAAGTGAGGTAAACCCTAGGATTGAAATGTGTGCATATGATTTGATTCAGTTATTTAATCTTTACACATTAGGTGATCTACCGTTTTAATTTCAGATAATCTTTCCATAAATCCTATTAACATACATCTAAACAGTTAAATATTTGCAGGAATTAAAAATGAAAAAAATAAACCTAACTATTACAAGGCTTTGACAGTTACATAATGATCTTGACGGGAAATAAAAGTGCAGAACTTAAAACCCTAATTAAAACTATTACAAACTCGAAACAATTACAATAATAATAAAACAAATAAAAATGCGCGCGGTAAATCAAATGCGAGGAGAAGTTTAAAAATAACCTAAACCCTAATTGAAAGAAAAAAAATTTTGTACATTTTTTTATTGGAGAAAACAATGAAATCGCAATTTAAATGAAACCCTAATTTCTAATTGCTTTTTAATTATGAAAAAGTATTTAAGTTAACCTAATTAATCTAATTAGTTAAAATAAATATTTTAATGAAAAAAATGTTTTTGGTGTATTTTTAAAGAAAATTAATTGAATTATGTACAATTCAAATCCTAGGTCTGGCTATTTTTTAATTATAAAAAGAGATTAAATTGCCTTAAATTAATCAAACTAAATTAATTAAGAAAAATAAAATATTTTTTATTAAAAAAAATATTTTATGTATTTTTTGCGATTTTTTTTTTATTTTTGTAGAAAAATAATAATTTTGGGTTAATTAATTAAAACAAATAAAAGAAATTAATTAAAGAAATAAAAAAAGAAAAATGCAAATTGGGCCTGTGTTGAATAGAAAGTTTGGGGGGTGTCAATCTGAAAATTTTAAGGCCCAAAACGCTCCAGGCCCAGTCAGCCTTGGATTCCTTGTAGCGTTGACTTAAGGGCGTATCATAGGCCCTCACTGCTGGAGCGTTGGATCTGATAGCCTGCTTGATCAAACAGTTGGACTCAAGGGTGCATGGTGGTCACCAGGAAGAATAATGCACTGGATCTGTTGAATGAAAATAATATAAAGGAAGCGTTGGGACCTGGGATCGAACCCATGTCCTTATGATCAATACCAATGCCTCATTGCCAGCTATGCTACGCGCTTTAGTTGTTAGTATAAGGAAAACAAAATATATTATATAATAAATAAATGGATTAATGAATAAACGAAAAACGTGCCAGCTTTCAAATGGTTTAATGATGATTGGACATGTTATCTTCTTCTTCCTCATCCTTCGTTTTAGATGTTCATACCTTTACCTACAGTTAGCTTCCATGGCTAAAGACCTGTGCAATTCAAAGATTCATGAGACACAATATAAATGGAATTGAAGACCATGATTCGACCGTTCATGATGTCTCGGTCATCCCAGTATCCAGCTTATGGTCTAATTTTTCCTGTAGCCAAAAGCCCTAAATTGCACACCCAAACCCTAACAATGGAAAAGGCACATATGGGCTTCAAAAATGCAATTAAATCATTCAGTCAGTTTGCAAAAATGACGAGGATCATAAATATATAACTTAAACATGCTAATGATGCAGGAATTATGATAATCGTTTCTGAAAAAATTTGCAAACCGTGTGACTGCTACGCGATGATTCTGGACTTGGGGAGGCTTGCAATTGATTGGGATGGCTTCCTGAGACGTCCAACAATTGATTGGCAGTGCTAGGATGACTTAAGATATCCTGTGGAGTGAAAACTAATTCACACTTTTCTTTGAATTTTTTTGAAGTTTGTTCTGGCTCTTTCACGATTGCTAACCCCTGTTTTTTACTTTGTTCTTGTCCAATATATACTTAGGGATGAATTAGGGTTATAAACTTGGATTGAATCTTGTAATTTGATGAGGTTTGATTTGATTCTTTAGCCATATGCAAACTTGCTATTTTGAGCCAAATCATCCCTTTCTTGTACCAATTATGCTTGATTCGTTTTGGCCTTGATAATTTAGCATATTTTGATTGCCAACCTTTCCAAAAACCAAATCAAATCATATCTTTGCTATTATTCATCAATTATTTGATTTAATTCAATTTTTAATTAATAAAAAATCAAAATAAATTGAAAAATGAAGCAAATAATGTGTGGGTGAATATTTGAATCGTGGACCACATTATAAGTGAGGTGCAAGCATAAAAAGTTAGGCCCATCTAGCAAAAAATGCATTTTTGAGCACATTTGACTTTTGGCAATTTTGTAAAAAGGGTCAAATTTGACAAGGCATATATCCTCCAATTTTAACCCTAGAGAGGTGTTCTTGGACTTTTTAGAAATATTAGGATGTCCCCTAAGCAACCCTTTTGGTCTCATCTCAATTTATTCTTCCATGTTCATGTAAGAAGCTTTAACCCAAAAGGTGTTTTTATTGACTTTTCAAAAGGACCCATAATGTAGAAATTCATATCTTTTTATGAGTGCACATTTTGAACTTATGAGCTGAAGATGAACTGTAGGGAATTTCATCCTCTTAAAAATGGGATTTGGATGGAAAGTTTCTGATAAAGTATGTGGAAGTTATGCTTGGTCAAAGTTTGGTTGACTTTTACTAAGAAACCCTAATTTAGCAACTTTTGGGTTTTGATGAATTTGGAGCATTCCTTTGGGAATCATGATCAACCCTTTATAAAATGATGAAAGTCACTTAAAAATGTTAATTTTGACCAAAAATATTGAAGTTTGACTATATGTGGATCACAGTTGACTTTTGACCTAATGTAGTCGATTCTCAAGCATCTGAGCAGTTGACTGAGCAAACTTCTTGTGCAAGGTATCAAACTTGACATGTAGGGTCTTGAGAACATATTAAGACCATGGAGAGCATATGAGGTCTTTGTGGTTCACCCATCTTGATGAAAATGGAAACCCTAATTTGAGGTACACTGCTTTAGGAGAGAGTTTGTCTTGTCCACTCTTGGGAAACCTTGAGCAAATTGAAGATCTCAATGGACATGTATTGAGTAAAATGAGAGGGAAATTTTTGGGGTACAACAGTATACAAAGTCTTTTTATCTTTGAAAAGATTTAGAAAAGAGTTTGTGTATGTGTAAAAAATTTGTTTTGTTTGTTTTTATGAGCAAGCAACTATAAGCGGTCTACCTAGTCGAACAATTTTTGTTCTTTTCCTATTTTCCTTTAGATAGTGTTATCCCACCATGAGTTAGTAGGTAGCCCTATCATTGGATGCTCTGAGGGACAGGCGAGGGTCATCGTACAGTCATAAAGGCAACTTGTAGGGTACTTTAGCAATTTTATCATAAGGGACTAGATCGCATACTGAAGGCAGAACCGGAGGGTCATCGAGGGACTGTGATCTTTTTAACCGAGGGTCTTTGCTAAAGTGTCCCATGTTCGAGGGACGTGACTGTTTTTCAGAAGGAAACAAGTGCAGGTACCTTAGAGGTGCGTGTGTACGAGTGTGTTGTGTTTCAGTTATGTTTATCTTGAGTGTTAGGTTTGCTAGTGTTTTTTTTAAGTCTTTCCATACAAGTCTATTAGCATACATCTAGCATTTAATTGTATATAAGTACGGAAGATAAAGTGAGGGAATTTGAATCTACGCTATTACAATGCTTCGGGATGGGGGATTACAAACCAAAAATGAGGGAAGAAAAATAGTAAATGGTCCTAATTTAAGCTATTACAAACTATCGTACAATTACATAATTATGAAAATAATAATACGAATAAAAATAAATGAACGCGCGGAGGAGAAAGAAAGAAAGATGTAAATAACCCTAAAAATCTAAGTGGAAGAAAATGTTTTTGTTGTTTTTGCATTAGGAAAAATAATAATTAAATTAATGGAACCTAATTCTAATTAGTTTAATTAATTAAGAAAAAGATGATTAAATAATTAATTAAAATTTACAATAATCAAATTAATTAGAAAAAACTTAAGTCTAATATTTTTGTGATTTTTTTATTAAATGATTTTTAATAGAAAAAAGAAATTAACTGAAATAAAAAAAATAAAGCAAAAAAGACAAAATGGGTCGCGCTGCAAAAATGAAAATGAGGGGTGAGAAAGAAGCATAATTAAAAGCCCAAATTGGACAAAGCCCAATTCTACGCTCGATTCAGTGTGGATAATGTCTTGGGGTGCACCTCGGGGATGCGCCTTTGAGGCTTTAGATCTGGTCTTTTCAGATTCCTACATCAAAATTTAAAAGCAATGGTTCTAAAACATTCTAAACATCGGTATGAAAATGCATGAACGCTTATAAACCATTTACAACATAAGAATTGAGAGTTTGTAATTAAGAATTTTTACCCAACCGGAGTTACTAGGTGCAACTGTTTTGTGCGTGGATTGGCTTGGCAAGACGCCTGAGTAGACTCCTGGAAGTCTTAGAAATGTGATTTGCTCACTTGTTTGGACTGATAGCGCCTAGGAATATAGCTGCGAATTCTTGCAACTTTTAGCAATTTTTGAGAATTTTGTAGAGCTTTCTTTTAGCTATCTATGCATGTCCCTTTGGCTTGCTTTGGATCCATATTTATAGAGGAGGGGAGTGAGTTGACAAACAAGGCAAGAGATCAAGACTTCATCACCCTAATTAACTCAAAATCAAACAAATTAAAAAACTTCCTTTTGCATGTTTTCTTGCCCTTTTGGATGTGAAACGAATCTGGACAGTTTATGGTTGGATTAGCATAGAATTATGGGTCTCATAATGGGCTAAGCTAAGCCCAAATGCACTAGCCCATTAAGTTTTCTTTTTATTTGATTTAATTCATATTTAAATTAATAAAAATTCAAATAAATAAAAATAAAAATCAAAATAGTGCATGGTTAGGTTTATAGGTCTTGTGTATGTCATAAACATGTTTGAACCCTAAAATTTAGGTCCATTAACCTAAAAATGCAATTCTGCTCAAAGTTGACTTCATGCATTTTCATAAATTTGCCCAACTTGTGTAAACCATAACTTGCTCAATTTTCAACTTTTGAGGATGATCTTGGAATTTTTGGAAACCCTAAGATGTCCTCTACAATATATATGTTGATCAGTTTGGCTATTGAAGACATTATATTGATGTAAAATGCCTTGACAAAAAGTGTCTTTTGTTGACTTTTGAAAATGGCCTATAATGTATGAGATCATATCTTCCAAATGAAGCATTTTTTGGACTTGAGAATAAAAGAAAAGATGTAGAGAATTGAATTTTCTTCAAAATTTTATTTGGTTGGGGAAAATTTGATGAAGCATGTGAAAGTTATGCCAGGTCAAAGTTCGGTTGACTTCTCCGAAGGAAACCCTAATTTGACAAATCTTGACTTTTGATGATTTGAGGACTTTCCTTTTGGAATCATGATCAACCCTTGATCAAATGATGAATATCACTTTAAAAAGTTGATGTTGACCAAAAATCTTGAAGTTTGACTGTATGTTGACCATAGTTGACTTTTTGACCAATATAGTTGATTTTCAAGCATTTGAGCCATTGAGTGAGAAAACTTGTGATGTAGGGCTTGAAACTTGACATGAACCCTTGTTGAGTACTTATGAAGAACCATGGAAGCGACTTGAGACCTTTGCAAATCAATTTTTCTTGAGAGACTCCAAACCCTAGTTGTAGGCTTTTGGCTTAGGTGGAGCATCTTGACTAGTCAACCCTTGAGTGTCCTGAGTGTCTGAGAAGCCTTAGAAGAATGCCTTGAAGAAAAATGTGAGGACAAATTTTGGGGTAAAACAATTGCCCCTGTTCAATCTTCTTAAACCTGAAAAGTTAGATTGGCATATTTGCCTTTCGTGACTTTAAGGTAGAAGATGATTGAACACTTAAGTGCCCAGAAATTTGCACTCGTATGTGCAAGATGGTAAAGTTGTTGGTTGATTATATTAGGAATGGGCTTATAGACTCCATTTAGAGAGGTGACGATAAGTTGTTGGAGATGGGCTTATAGATGCAATCCAAAGGTGATGGAGAGTCGTCGGAGACGGGCTTATTGATGCCATCCAAAGTAACTATTGATAGAAATATAAGAATAAGTATATGCTTGACTTGGTCTTTAGGATATGTATCCAGAAGGGGTCTACGCCCGACTACTACTTCAATAGGGAATGGAAGGAATTTACGCCCGACTACTACTTCAATAGGTATCAGAAGGAATCTATGGCGACTACTACTTCAAATGGTACCAGAAGGAATCTATGGCGACAACTACTTCACAAGGTATTGGAAGGAATCTATGGCGACTACTACTTTAAAGGGTACTAGAAGAAATATATGGTGACTACTACTTCAAAGGGTACCAAAAGGAATCTATGGCGACTATTACTTCAAAGGGTACCAGAAGGAATCTATGGCAACTACTACTTTAAAGGGTACCAGAAGGAATCTATGGTGACTACTACTTCAAAGGATACCAGAAGGAATCTATGGTGAACACTAATTCGACAAGGTACTGGAAGGAATCTATGGCGAAAACTACTTCAAAGGGTACCAGAAGGAATCTATGGCGACTACTACTTCAAAGGGTACCAGAAGGAATCTATGGTGACTACTAATTCAAAGGGTACAAGAAGGAATCTGCACTTGATTTCATCTAAATGATGCACTATAAGATGTCTACGCCTGCCTTCATCTAGAAGAGATATTTTTCAGAATGACTTTTTGGGGAAAGTCTTTGAAGGAAATACTTGTCAGAATTTAGTTTCTGATGAAATTTTTCTGGTCATGTAGATAGTTGATGATATTTGTACGTTTATAGACTTTATCTGAAAAGATAAAGGGTTAGTTGTATGCAATGTCATGGTGTATGAAATGCATTGCCTAATGATGTTCTCAAAATAAACGAGACTGTGCTACATGTGTTTTGTATGCATATGCTATGATATTGGTAAATGATGGAGAATGTGAAATGTTATTGAAGTGCATTCGCAAATTTGAGCAGCATCTTAGTCTGGGGAAAATAAATTCCTGATTGTTGTTGGGGATGAAGAGTATATGTATCTTTGATCTTCTGGGGATTGTTTCTGCTGACTCCTGCTTTCTTGTTTGAGGAAAATCCACTGGGGAACACTGATTTCTTGCTTTTTTCTTGAGGAAACTATGTTGGAGAATGTTGGTTCCTGCTTGGGGAGAAGAGTTTAAGAACGTTGGTTGTTCATTGCTCTACTGGGGAGTTTATACCCTGACTGGAGATAAAAGAGATGAATATTCCTTCCGACTCACCTGGGGATGATAAAGTTGACTAACATCTGGTCCAGTTTCAAGTTTCATAGTAACTCCCTGAGGATAATGACAACTTCACTGGGGAGAGGAATTTAGCTGGTGATTTGTTATAGAAGCACACTCAAGCTGGGGAATGTCAGAATAAATCTATGCCTTGATTGTATCTGAGGATGTATTGAATGGGTATCAGAATGATATCCATATCTGGACTGTATCTGAACCATATCTGGAAGATGCACTAAATGAGTATCAGAATGACATCCATATCTGGATTGTATCTGAACTGTATCTGGAAGATGTACTGAATGAGTATCAGAATGACATCCATATCTGGATTTTATCTGAACTGTATCTAAAATGAGTGTCAGAATGAATCTATATTTAGATTTTATCTGAAATGTATCTAGAAATGGATCTAGAATGAGTGTTAGAATGAATATATATTTAGATTGTAGCCAAATTATATCTAGAAGTGGATCTGGAATGAGTGCCAGAATGAATTTATATTTAGATTGTATCTGAAATGTATCTAGATGATGACTTGGAATGAGTGTCAGAATGAATCTATATTCAGATTGTATCTGAGTTTTATCTAGAAGTGGATTTAGAATGAGTGTCAGAATGAATCTATATTTAGATTGTATCTGAACTTTATCTAGAAGAGAATCCGTTTGGGGAAATAAACCCTGTTGATGAAGAAATACTCTTGCTGAGGAAACACCCTTGTTAAGGAAATGAACTCTGTTGGAGAGCAGAAGTCTGAAGAGGTTTTACAACCTCGGAGGAACAAGCTCAGTTGGGGAAGAGAAAATCCATGAACTGTACTGATTGGAACTCCGTAGGTTGGTGATATTTCTGGGGAGAAGATCATACTCCTTTATCAGCCAAAGCAATCTGCCATGGAAATTGCAGGAAATGTATGAACTTGTGAAGATTACTCTGTGGGGATAATCTCCTGGAAGTGGCTCTGTGGGGATCCGTGGAGACTTGAACATACCTCTACTTCTAGAGCCCTTGGTGAATGTTGATCAGGGTGATAAGTCTTCTACTGATAGACAAGTGACGAGATGACGAGACATAGTCGTACGCTTTAATACCTAACTTTTGCCTGGACTGTCTTTTCAGATTTTTAGTCCACCAGGATACCCTTTTTTGCCCAAGCCGCCTATAATATGGTGGGAGAACCGACTGTTATACTAGTTTTGCGTTTGTATTTACAAATGTTGCGATAAGCAAGAGTCGCCACCGGCTTTTCTTTTATCCAACAAAGGAAAGCGTGAAAAGAACAAAAAAATACCTTTCGAGATTATTTACGAGTAAGGGGTAGATTATGGAAAGGGAAGGTGTTAGCACCCTTTTCATCCGTAGTTGTCTACGGGCTCTTAGATGCTTAGCTCATTTAAAAAATACCTTGTGCTTTGTGATTTTTGAAAAGTATTTTTGAAAGAGCCGCCTTAGTGCGGCGAACTTTATAATGTTTTTCGGAATGGTAGAGAACGTATACAAAGTGTTTGAAAATGTTTTTGAAAGAAGTTTTGTGTAAGTGTAAAAATTGTTTGAGCAAGCATCTAACAGCTATCTACTTTACTCGAAAGGTTGTTCTTTTCTTCTTTTCCTTTAGATGGTGTTATCCTACTATTAGTGAGTAGGCAGCCCTAGTCATTGGATGTTTGAGGGACATTCGAAGGGACGTTTATACAATCATAAAGGCAACTGGGCAAGAAACTTTAGCAACTACCCTAAGGTTTTTAAGATCATACCGAGGCAACGTCGAGAGGGTCATCGAGGGACTTATGATCTTTAAACCGGAGGGTAGCCACTAAAATCTATCACGTTTCGAGAGATGTGATTGTTTTTCCGAAGGCAACCAAAATGGGATACCCTAGAGGTGTATATATACAATTGTGTTTGTATTCAGTTATTTTTGTCTTTTCATTAGTTTTGCTAGTGTTTTGTTTGTTATTCTTGCCATACAATCTTATTAGTCATGTATCTAAACAGTTAATAGTTTGTAGTAATTAAAAGTGCGAAAATATAAATATGACTATTACAAGGCTTCGAGAAGGGGGATTATTACAAGTCCAAAACTTGGGGGAAAATAAAGAAAGTAGTAAAGTAAAAAGTCATAATTATAGTCTATTACATCCCATAAGCAAATACATTAATATGAAAATAAAGTAGAAATATCAAACGCGCGCGAAATGGAAAAGACGTCTAAAACCTATGTGAAAGGAAATCTTTTTATTTGTTTTTGTTTTATGTAAGAAATTTTTTAATTTATAATTAATTAAATAATCTAGATCTAAAGAAAAAAATGTTAATTATTAAAGAAAATTGAAAAAAGAAATTAATTCTAAGTTTTTTTGTATTTTTGTTATGAATAAAAGAAATTAAATGAATTAAATCCTAGGTCTATTTATTTTTAAATTAAATAAAAGGTTAAAGTTATTATTTACAATGTTAATTTAATTTTTAAAAAATACTAACCTAATATTTTTATGATTTTTATTTTATTTTAATGTTGTAACGTAATAAAATTGATTAAAACATAAATGTTAATTAAAATAAAATAAAGAAAATTGAAATGGGCCTCCAAACAAAATAAAATGGGGTGTGCGCTTCAAAGAAGCATCAGGCCTATCAGCAAGAGGGCCCAGGCTCTGCAAAAATAGTTAGGGTGAGAATAAACAGAAACCCCAGACCCAATGACAAGAAGGCCCAGGCGCCCGTGGGATCTGTAAAACAAAGGTTAGAAAAAATGAAAGTTTGTTTTCGGCCTGGGTCGAACCCAAGACCTGGCAGAGGAGCTCCCTAAGAATGGTTTTCTTGGATTCAAGTACCTAAGATCGCATGTAACACGTTAGATCTACTCAAAACATCAATAGTAATATGAATGCAAGCATAAAACTGATTTAAATTACATAATTTTGAGGATTTGAGATTCAAAATTTTATCAAAAACCGTAGGATGGTTATGAGGAGGATCTGGGACGTGTAAGGATTGAACCTGAGCTGTGGAGGACTCCTGGGAAACTCACGAGAGGGTTGATGATTTTGGTTTGGGTTGATAGCGCCTGGAAGTGAAGTTACAGATTTTGCAACTTTTTAATTTTTTTTTTGAGAATTTTGAGAAGACTTTTAGAGAGCTTTTTGAAGAGGAATTTCGTGCTCTTCTTGGCTTGCATTGTTGTGTATTTATAAAGGGAAGATTGGAGTGAACAAACATGGCAAATAATAATGCATTCATGCCCTTTGAGACAAGGGTAAAACAATTTGAAAAATGTCGATATTTGTGATATCTTTGCCTCTTTGGTCAGTTGCATGAACCTGGTCCCTTTGGATGTATCTTGCACGAAAATATGGCCCTTCTAATAGACCAAATCAAACCCAAATGTCATGGCTCATTATTATTTGTATTTTATTTTATTTAATTCATATTTAAATGAATAAAAATTCAAATAAAAAAATGCATGGATAGATTTAGAGCTCCTTGGACACATCATGAACATATTTGAACTCCAAAAGGTTAGGCCCAATAACTTAAAATCACAAATTTACTCAATTGAGATTTCATGCATTTCCTTTGAAAATTTTCCAACTTGTGCAATCCATAACTTGCTCAATTTTTATCCAATGATGATGATCTTGGACTTTTTGGAAATTCCAAGATGTCAACTTAAATCCCTCTACTAATCAATTTTGCACTTGAACATTTTATCTTGATGTAAAAGGTCTTGGTAAAAAGTGTCTTTTGTTGACTTTCTGAAAATGACATGTAATGTATGAGCTTGTATCTTTCAAATGGTGCATCTCATGAACTTGAGGATAAAAGAGAAGTTGTAGTAAATTGGATTCTATTTAAAATGAGCTTTGGTTGGGGGAAAATGGATGAAGTATGTGAAAGTTATGCCTGGTAAAAGTTCAGTTTACTTCTCATATAGAAACCTTAATTTAGTAATTTTGATTCTTGAGGATTTGAGAGCATTCCTTGAGGAATCATGATCAACCCTTGATCAAATGGTGGATATCACTTCAAAATTTTGATGTTGACCAAAAATCTTAAAGTTTGACTGTATGTTGACCATAATTGACTTTTTGACCAATTACAGTTGATTTTCAAACACTTGAGCAATTGACTGAGCAAGCTTGTAATACAAGGCATGAAATTTGTCATGGACATTCTTGGAGACATATTAGGGACTATGGAAATCATTTGAGGTCTTTGAAATCCAAGATTCTTTATGAAAAGTGAAATCCTAGTTTGAGGTTCATTGCTTAGGAGAAGAATTTGTCTGATCAATTCTTGGTCAACCTTGAGCAATTGAAGACCTCAATGAGCATCTCTTGAGTAACAATGGGAGGGAGAATTTTATGGTACAACAGCTGCCCCTGTTCAATCTTCTTAAACCTGAGGATTTAGATTGGCTTGTCTGCCTTTCGTAATCTGAAGATGGAATATGATTGAACACTAGAGTGCCCATGAATTTTCACTCGCATATACATGAAGTAACATTATTTGTTGATGATATCGGGAATAGGCTTACAGATGCCAGTTGGAGAAGATGACGGATATTCATCGGAGATGGGCTTAAATATACCATCAAAAGTAACTGTTGATAGGAGTATCAAAATGAACCCGCGTCTAGTTTTATCTGAATGAAATGCTGGAAAGAGCCCGTGTCAAGCCGCGTCTAGAAATGTATTAGAAGACAATCGTGTAAGGCTGCTTTAGGATGAGCCTGTGTTAGACTACCCCTGGAAATGTCTTAGTAGGAAATTGTGTAAGATTTATTCAGGATGAGTCCGTGTTAGACTACATCTAGAAATGTCATAGTAGGAACTTGTGTAAGATCGCTTCAGGATGAGCCCGTGTAAAGCTGCATTTTCGAAGGATAAGGAATCCGTGTAAGGTTGCTTCAGGATGAGCCCGTATAAAGCTGCATTTGGAAACTGTGAGAAGGAATATGTGGAAGTTGTGTTGGACTGTCATAAATAAGTCATATTGTTGATGTTGTGACATCGTACTATTTTTGATGTAGTGACATCATGTGAGAAGACAGTGAAGACTGAAGACTGTCAAAGATGTGAAGACTAAAAAATGACTGCTTTTGATGTTTTTAGTTTATAGTTGCTGCTAAATGTTTTGTATTGTATAACCTGTGATTTATTATGTTACTTCTTATACATTCAAATGTTATGTAAATTAGTTTTAGCCAAAATAAACCAAAGGGGGAGTGTGATACGGTGGGAAGAACTGACTATTTTTTGGAATGCTGGTTTGCGTTTTGCGTTTGTTTTTGCAAAATGTCGTGGTAAGCAAGAGTCACCACCGACTTTTATTTTATCCAACAAGGAAAGGAAAAAAGCACAGAAAAATTCCTTTTTCGAGATATTTCTCGGGTTCGGGGGGTAGATTATAGAAAGGGAAGGTATTAGCACCCTTTCTGTAAGTGTTTGTTTGTTGGCATTTTTTTGGTAAAACCAGAGTTATGAATGTCATGACTGATGTCATAACATTCTGGGACAAAGGTACATTCTGCAGAAAAGAATGTCATACAGGAACTACTCAGTATGAGTGTTTATCATGATCATTGAGCAACGATCATATATATATTGTATTCTACCAAAATCAGTGAGCAGGATTCTTGTTGTCATAACCAATGTTAAGACATCCTGTACTGATCTAGCATTTGTGCAGATTTATTATTACTGAGAATTTTTAGGAATCTGGTATGCTTCTCTGAGTTGTTGTATACAGTCCAGATCAGATGCTCACGTGGACATTAGGTTAACCTTGCTTAACCCTAATCTGGTATGAGGAAAGCCTAAGACCAAGTCTTTAGGTTAACTTTAGTTAACCCTAGCTATTTTCATGGAAGCCCTAACTGAAGAATGGTTTGCCTATATATTCCTCATGAAGATTAATGGTTAAAGATACTTTTTGACAGAAGATCAATAAGGGATTGTATAGTTGTAACTACTATGAGCCAAGCAATTATCGTTGTGATAAGTGACTTGGAGTAGGATTTGATTGTAAGGGTTGTGTATCACTCAAAGCTTTGAAGCACGAGTGTTTGTGTCTCTTGATTAAAGCTTTGAAGCAAAATCAAGTTAGGGTTGTTTATCACTCAAAGCTTTGAAGCACGAGTGATTGTGTCTCTTGATTAAAGCTTTGAAGCAAAATCAAGTGTGTATATTGAAGAGTGTCTTCATAATCTCATTAATCAATAGTTTAGTATCACTGCTGTGATTGAGGGGGAGTGAGTAGGAACTCAGGTTTAAGTTGAACTTAGATTGAAGTTGCATTGGGTAGGTCTTAAGTGAAGGAGATAAACTGGTTGGTTTATTCTTGAATTAATATCTCTTATAGTGAATTTCCTCCCTGGCTTGGTAGCCCCCAGAGTAGGTGTTGTTACACACTGAACTGGGTTAACAATTGATTGTGTTCTTTACTGTTTTTAAATTACTGTCTTGAAGTGTGTCAGATACGGTGTCATAACATTCACTGTGACATTAAGTATCTGTTGCCAGAATTTCAATTGGCATCAGAGCGAGCACCCTGCCTGTCTTACTGGGTGAGATCTAGGGATATTATTTTCTGGCGCTATGGACAAGGAAGGAGGATTTGGGAACAAACCACCTATTCTGGATGGATCAAATTATGACTACTGGAAACCTCGTATGATTGCCTTCTTGAAGTCACTGGACAAAAAGGCTTGGAGATCTGCTGACAAAGGATGGAACCATCCCACCATAACTGGGAAAGATGGGACGACCAGTCTGAAACCTGAGGAAGAATGGAGCAAAGAAGAAGATGAGTTAGCCATGGGTAACTCCAAAGCATTAAATGCCTTGTTCAATGGAATTGATAGAAACATATTCAGACTAGTACATCAATGTGAACTGGCCAAGGATGTTTGGGACACTCTCAAAACCACCCATGAGGGTACATCCAAAGTAAAAATGTCAAGACTTCAGATGCTTACTACCAAATTTGAGAACCTAAGGATGATGGAAGATGAGACCATTCATGAGTTTCACATGAACATCTTGGAAATTTCCAACACCTCAGGAGCATTGGGAGAAAAGATGTCAGAAGAAAAGCTGGTGAGAAAGATTCTCAGATCCTTGCCTAAAAGGTTTACAATGAAGGTGACTGCTATAGAGGAAGCTCAGGATATCTGCAACTTGAAGGTTGATGAACTCATTGGGTCACTTCAGACTTTTGAGATGGGGATTAGTGACAATGTTGACAAGAAAAACAAGAGCATAGCACTTGTATCCAATACTGAAGATGAAAACAAGGAGGGTGATGAAGAGAATATTTCAGAAGCTATAGCTATGCTTGGAAGGCAGTTTAACAAACTCATCAAGAGAATGGACCCAAAGTCAAGGTCAAATGTCAAGAACATTCCCTCTGACATTAGCAGATCCTATGACTCCAGCAGAAGACCTAAGTCTGAAGAAAAGGGAAATCAAAGCAGAGGAATCCAATGCCATGGATGTTAAGGATATGGGCAGATTCGAGCTGAATGTCCTACCTTTCTTAAGAAACAAAAGAAAGGAATGTCTGTTACTTGGTCTGATTGTGACTCAGAAAGTAACTCTAAAGAAGAATCTGCTAAACTAGTTACTGCACTAGCTGGTATTTGTAACTCTGATAGTGACTCTAGTGATGAGGAAGTGACATTTGAAGAACTTGCTGACACCTACAAGAAGCTATGTATCAGAAGTGCTGAAGTCTGTCAGCAAAATGAGAAACAAAAAAAACTCATAGTAAAGTTGGAGGCTGAGAAGAAGGCAGACACTAATACTATAAGCCATCTCGAAGGTGAAGTTCAAATGCTAAACTCAAAACTTGATCAGATGACTAAGTCTGTTAAGATGCTGACAAATGGAACTGACAAGTTGGAAGAAATCCTTCAGGCTGGACAAAATGTGGGAAACAAGTCTGGTCTAGGATTTGTGGCTGCAAAGAAATCTATTGTAGACAAGAAGAAGATCAGGCCTGATAAACAAATGTCAAATCACATGTCACAACATAGCACTCAACATCTAGAACAGAGAAATATGAAGAAAAAGTATCAAAGATGGAGATGTCATCATTGTGGAAGGTTTGGTCACATAAAGCCATTCTGCTTCAGATTATATGGATATCCTAATCAGACCCCAGTTGTCAAACCTAAGTCTAACAAGGCACCATATACTCAACAGTGGAAGAAAAATTCTGCAGCCCTGATAGCTCACACCTCCCTTAGAGTTTCTGCCAAGGAAGACTGGTACTTTGACAGTGGATGCTCTAAACACATGACTGGAATCAAGAATCTTCTGAATAATGTTAAACCTCATACTACTAGTTATGTCACTTTTGGAGATGGTGCTAGAGGAGAAATCAAAGGAGTTGGAAACTTGGACTTCCCTGGAGTTCCAAACCTAAATGAAGTGTTGCTGGTAAATGGCTTGACTGCTAATCTCATAAGTATCAGTCAATTATGTGATCTAGGATTCAAGGTCAACTTCACCAAGTATGAATGTCTTGTAACTAATAAAAAACAAGAAGTTGTAATGAGAGGAGTCAGATCAAAAGACAACTGTTTCTTATGGGAGTCTGAGAACACTAATTACTCTTCTGTATGCTCTATAGCCAAAGAAGAAAAGGAAGTGAAACTGTGGCACCAAAAACTTGGTCATTTACATCTAAGAGGGATGAAAAAGATCATATCCATGGAGGCAATCAGAGGGATTCCAAGGCTTCAAATTGATGAAGGGAGAGTCTGTGGTGAATGTCAGGTTGGAAATCAAACTAGAATGTCACATCCAAAGACAAGACATCTGACCACCTCTAAGGTGCTAGAACTTCTACATATGGATCTGATGGGTCCAATGCAGGTGGAAAGTCTTGGTGGAAAGAAATATGCATATGTTGTTGTGGATGATTTATCCAGATTCACCTGGATTAACTTCATTAGGGAAAAGTCTGATGTATTTGATGTATTTAAGGAATTGTGCAAAAGAATTCAAAGAGAAAAAGAAGGATGCATTGTCAGAATCAGAAGTGATCATGGCAAGGAATTTGAAAACAGTAAGTTTGATGAGTTCTGTTCCTCAGAAGGAATCAATCATGAATTCTCTTCACCCATAACTCCTCAACAAAATGGATTTGTGGAAAGGAAAAACAGAACTATACAGGAATCTGCCAGAGCAATGATACATGCCAAAAGACTTCCTATTCATTTTTGGGCTGAAGCTATGAATACAGCCTGTTATGTCCATAACAGGGTCACCTTGAGAAAGGGAACATCATCCACCATTTATGAACAATGGAAAGGAAGAAAGCCTACAGTAAAGTACTTCCATGTCTTTGGAAGCAAATGCTATATTCTGACAGATCGTGAACAAAGGAGAAAGATGGATCCTAAAAGTGATCAAGAAATATTCCTAGGATACTCTACCAACAGCAGAGCATATAGGGTATTCAATTCCAGGACCAAAGTTATGATGGAATCTATAAATGTCATAGTTGATGATTACCATGAGGAAACAAATGTCCCATATGATGTTGAGACATTCTTTGAGACTTCAACTCAAGTGTCTAAAAAGGATGAAGTACCTAAAACTACTTCATCAGAGTCTGAATCAAAGGAAGCTAACAAAGATCCTTCCATCAGAATTCAGAAAGATCATCCTAAGGAACTCATCATAGGAGACCCTAACAGTGGAGTCATTACAAGATCTAGAGAAATCATCACAAACTCTTGCTTTGTATCTAAGATTGAACCAAAAAATGTTAAGGAGGCTTTGACTGATGAATACTGGATTGGAGAAATGCAAGATGAATTGAACCAATTCAAGCAACATGAAGTATGGGAGTTAGTTCGTAGACCAGAAGGAACAAACATCATTGGCACAAGATGGATCTACAAGAACAAATCAGATGCTGAAGGAGTTGTCACTAGAAATAAGGCAAGGCTTGTTGCTCAAGGATACACTCAAGTTGAAGGGGTTGATTTTGATGAGACTTTTGCTCCTGTAGCCAGAATGGAATCAATCAGACTTCTATTGGGAGTTTCTTGTCTCCTTAAGTTCAAGCTATTTCAGATGGATGTAAAGAGTACCTTCCTAAATGGGTACTTAAATGAGGAAGTATATGTGGAACAGCCTAAAGGATTTATGGATCCAAACTGTCCTGATCATGTCTACAAATTGAGGAAAGCTTTATATGGCCTGAAACAAGCTCCTAGAGCCTGGTATGACAGGTTGACAAAATTCCTCACTGACAAAGGATACAGGAAAGGAGGCTTGGATAAAACTCTGTTTGTCAAAAATGAAGGAGGAAAGATAATGGTAGCTCAAATTTATGTTGATGACATAGTGTTTGGAGGAATGTCAGATAAAATGGTTAAACATTTTACTGACCAGATGCAAGCTGAATTTGAAATGAGCCTCATGGGAGAATTGACCTACATTCTTGGACTGCAAGTCACACAGATGGAAGACTCAATTTTTCTGTCTCAAAGCAAGTATGCAAAGAATATTGTCAAGAAGTTTGGAATGGAGAATGCCAGTCACAAAAGGACTCCTGCACCTACTCATTTAAAGTTGTCCAAAGACACAAGTGGGGCAAATATGGATCAAAGCTTGTACAGAAGCATGATAGGAAGTTTGTTATACTTAACAGCCAACAGACCTGACATTGCGTTTGTAGTTGGAGTATGTGCAAGATATCAGGTTGAACCCAAAGTAAGTCACATCAACCAAGTGAAAAGAATTTTGAAGTATGTGAGTGGAACTTACAACTATGGCATGCTGTACTCTCATGAATATGAACCAATTCTGTCTGGTTACTGTGATGTTGATTGGGCTGGTAGTGCTGATGATAGAAAGAGCACCTCTGGAGGATGCTTCTTTTTGGGAAATAATCTTGTCTCTTGGTTCAGCAAGAAACAGAACTGTGTGTCTCTATCTACCGTTGAAGCTGAATACATAGCAGCTGGTAGCAGTTGTTCTCAAATGATCTGGATGAAACAGATGCTAACTGAGTATAATGTCACACAAGATGTCATGACATTGTATTGTGACAATCTGAGTACTATTAACATTTCCAAGAATCCTATACAGCACAGCAGGACTAAGCATATTGACATTAGACATCACTTCATCAGAGATCTTGTGGAGGAAAAGGTGATTAAGCTGGAACATGTTGCCACTAAACTACAACTGGCTGACATTTTTACCAAGGCACTTGATGCTAGTCAATTTGAAAATTTGAGGGGAAAACTGGGTATTTGCCAATATGAAGAGATGTAGCAATTAATTTTGCTTAAAACAAGGGATGAAGGAGATATTTTAGTTAAGTCTATTCTGATTGGGCTAATCATTTGTTTCCCTCTTTCTTTCTAAAATTTTAAGAAGTGGAATAGACATTCATATATCTCCCTCCTCCCGCGTTTCTGCAACAGTCTTCATTCTCTCAAACGAAGATTTCACACTCGCGGTTACTTGTTTTCTAAATCGCTCAAGATGTATCAACAATCCATGTCATCATCTTCATCAAAGGCGACTGCTTCTTCCGCACCCTCTGACACCGAACCTAGGGAAATCACAAACTACATGGATGCTGATGTTCTTGAGATAACTCCTCTTCGTGAAATGGCAGCTGATCCTACTAAGGTCAAGAAGCTGCGAACCAGACATGTAAGAAGATCACAAGCTTCTCCATCTGGTAAATCTTCTCAACCATCATCTTCTGTTCCTCCATAGATAGCAAATAGGGAAGGTTCTGCTTATGTTCATCAAGCTATTGCCAGACTAGTCACCAGGATTCTTAATGAGAATCACTCTGTTCCTGGAATTTTTGTACCTTTGAACCAAGAAACTGCTAGTCCTAATGTAGAAATGGATCCAGATGTCACTCAGAATGTTGAGACACCTGATGACAACATTAGGAAATCTCCAGAAAAACATGATGAACACCAGAACCCTACTGACAAGGCTGTTGAACCTCCTGTTATTGATGTTGATGAAGAATTATCTAACAATGATTTAATTGCTAATATCAACCCTAGCATAGCTAGAAGGATGATGAGCAGAAAAGAAAAGCAGAATACTGCCCAAAGCCCCTCCAAAGAGAAGGCTACTGAAGTTGTTCATAAGAAAACCAGGTCTGAGAACAAGACTAGAGTAGAAGCTGAGAAGGATCAAAAAGCTAGAATGTCGAAAGGGAAGGGGAAGGTAAAAGCTAGAGTACCTGTTGGTAGTCTCTCAAAACCTTTGAGACAACATATAGCCAAGAAAAGAAAGGATCCTGAACCTTCTGAATCTGATGAGGAATCAGACTTTGATTTTGATGTTGATAGCAATGTTCCAGACATTCCTCTCAGAAAGAAACCCTCTTGTAGCAAATTGCCTAAGGTTCCTGAAGTTGCCATTGACAACATCTCCTTTCACCATCCAGAAAATGCAAGCAGGTGGAAGTATGTGTTTCTGAAAAGGATTGCCTTGGAGAGAGAGCTGAACATCAGTGCTATTGAGTGTAAGGAAATCATGGATCTAATCAAAGTTGCTGGCCTGATGAAAACAGTGGTCAAGTTTTCCAACTGCTATGAGATTCTTGTCAAAGAATTCATAGTAAATTTGTCTGATGGATGTGCTGATGGAAAGTCGGCTGATTTTATGAGTGTTTATGTGAGAGGAAGAAAGGTGAATTTCTCTCCTACTATGATAAACAATTTCCTAGGAAGGCCTGATGATGCTCAACCTGGGCTTGAAGTTACTGACAACCAAGTTTGTCAAACCATCACTGCCAAGAAAGTCAAGCACTGGCCCTTGAAAGGGAAGCTAAATGCAAGTAAGTTGAGCATGAAGTTTGTCATACTGCACAAAATTAGTGCATCTAACTAGGTTCCCACCAACCACAAATCCACCATTTCCACAGGTTTGGGAAGATTTATCTATGCTGTTGGAACCAAAACAAATCTTGATTATGGCAAGTACATCTTTGATCAAACATTGAAACATGCTGGAAGCTATGCTATTAAAGGCCCAATTGCTTTTCCCTCTCTCATGTGTGGTATAATCATTGATCAATATCCTGATATTCTGGTTGAAAAAGACTCTGTATGCAAAAGAGCCCCTGCACTTGGTTTGCACTATAAGCTGTTTCAGGGAACACATGTCCCTGACATTGTTATGACATCTGCTGAGACCTCAAATGTCAAAACTCATTCCAAGAAAACTGATGTTATAGTTGTGCTAAAAGAAACCTGCAGAGAGCTTGATACAAGAAAAAGGACTTTTGAAGAGCTGATTGCTAGACTAGAACAAGAGGAGAATGAAGAACAAATAAGGGAAGAAGATGCTGATGAAGACCAACATAATGCTGAAAATAGTGCTTCCTCAGGGGATGACAGTGCCTGAAGGTCAGTGTTAGCTGAAAAGATTTCTACTGGAACTTGTTGCTGCCAAATAACCTCTTATTATTTCTGTGTTTTTTTTTAATTTCCTTTTGGATGACTGTATAACTTAAAGTACAAGTATCTTTGGCCTCTTTATGGCTAAAAAGGGGGAGAAGAATTTGTGGTAATTTTGGTAGAATTAGATATTGGTAGCTGTTATTAAAAATTCTGCTGCATTCTAATCTCTGATTGTTTAGGGGTTTTTAGCCAAAAATTTTCCAAATGGGGAGTTTGTAAGTGTTTGTTTGTTGGCATTTTTTTGGTAAAACCAGAGTTGCGAATGTCATGACTGATGTCATAACATTCTGGGACAAAGGTACATTCTGCAGAAAAGAATGTCATACAGGAACTACTCAGTATGAGTGTTTATCATGATCATTGAGCAATGATCATATATATTGTATTCTACCAAAATCAGTGAGCAGGATTCTTGTTGTCATAACCAATGTTAAGATATCCTGTACTGATCTAGCATTTGTGCAGATTTATTATTCCTGAGAATTTTCAGGAATCTGGTATGCTTCTCTGAGTTTTTGTATACAGTCCAGATCAGATGCTCACGTGGACATTAGGTTAACCTTGCTTAACCCTAATCTGGTATGAGGAAAGTCTAAGACCAAGTCTTTAGGTTAACTTTAGTTAACCCTAGCTATTTTCATGGAAGCCCTAATTGAAGAATAGTCTGCCTATATATTCCTCATGAAGATTAATGGTTAAAGATACTTTTTGACAGAAGATCAATAAGGGATTGTATAGTTGTAACTACTGTGAGCCAAGCAATTATCGTTGTGATAAGTGACTTGGAGTAGGATTTGATTGTAAGGGTTGTGTATCACTCAAAGCTTTGAAGCACGAGTGGTTGTGTCTCTTGATTAAAGCTTTGAAGCAAAATCAAGTTAGGGTTGTTTATCACTCAAAGCTTTGAAGCACGAGTGATTGTGTCTCTTGATTAAAGCTTTGAAGCAAAATCAAGTGTGTGTATTTAAGAGTGTCTTCATAATCTCATTAATCAATAGTTTAGTATCACTGCTGTGATTGAGTGGGAGTGAGTAGGAACTCAGGTTTAAGTTGAACTTAGATTGAAGTTGCATTGGGCAGGTCTTAAGTGAAGCAGATAAACTGGTTGGTTTATTCCTGAATTAATATCTCTTATAGTGAATTTCCTCCCTGGCTTGGTAGCCCCCAGAGTAGGTGTTGTTACACACTGAACTGGGTTAACAATTGATTATGTTCTTTACTGTTTTTAAATTACTGTCTTGAAGTGTGTCAGATATGGTGTCATAACATTCACTGTGACATTAAGTATTTGTTGCCAGAATTTCACTTTCTATCTGTAGTTATCTACGGGCTCTTAGGTACTTGCTCATTTTTTTTCAAAATTGTTTTCTTTCTGCTTGTGGGTTTGAAAAATTTTTTATTTGAAAACTTTGATTTAACTCTTGCTTCTGTCCTCAAGAGCATATGAAGTGTTTTTGAAAACTTTGTTCGAAAAGTGTAAGTGTGAAAGAGTTTTGTTTTTTGAAATAGCAAGTATCTGAGAACTAATCTACCTACTCGAAAAAAAGGAATCGTTCTATACTAATTTCCTTTAGACAACTTTATCCCACTATTGATGAGTGGGTAGCACCTTCGTTGAAGTTTAAGGGTCAATTCGAATGAGGGACATGCGGTCACTAAAGCAATGTTAGGACACCTTAGCAATAACCCTAATGTCTTAGATCATTTGTTTGAGGCAATAATATCCGAGGCAACCATTTCGAGGCGACTATGATCTTTTTGACGAGAGGATGACCTCTAAAGTGACCTATACTCAATGACTGCGTATGAAGGCAACCAAGTGGGGTGTACCCTAAGAGTGCGTATGTGAGAGTGTGTCATTTTCAGTTATTTTTATCTTTGTAAATGTTGAGGGTGATCTAGTTTGATTTTAAGATTAACATTTAGTCTTGTCATGCAAGCCCTATTGTCAAACACCTAACAGTTATAATTTGCGGAAATAAAATGCGGAAATTAAATTACAAGGCGTCGGGTATTTACATCGCCAAAGACAACCCCTTTGAAAAATAAAATAAAGCAATAAAAATAATAAAATATCCTATTAAACTATTACAATCCGGAAGCAGGTACATTATTGTATAAAAATAAGTAACGCGCGCGGGAAATTGAATCGAATGCGAATTTTTAGGGTTTTGGACATTTTGGTTAAAAAACAAGTCTTTTTGGTTTTTTTTGTTTTTTTTTATTTAAGGAAAATAAATTAAACCTAAATTAAATGCCTAAATTAAATTAATAAATTAATTAAATGAAAAAATAAATTATTTTTGGAGTTTTTGATTATTTAGGGAAGAAATTAAAAATGATTAAATTAGTGGTTAATATCTAATTAAATCTAATTAATTAAAATTATTTACAAAATATATTAAAGTTTTCTAATTAAAAACCTAGTCAATTAATAAATTTATTAAGAAAAATAAGAGTTTAAAATTTGATTGAAATAAAAAAATATTTTTTGTGATTTTATTTAATAAAAACAGAATTTTGTGATTGGTTAGAAAATTAAATAAATAAAATAAAACAATTAATAAAACAAAATAAAATAAATAGAAGAGAGAGGGGTGTTGGGCCTGATTTAGGGTGTTGGTAGCAATTTTGTAAGCCCAATATTGCTGGCCCTTTTTTACTTTTATGATCCAATATGGACGCGTGGACTAGGCTCTTGGTGGACCTCCAACTTTTGACCAACAGATCTGGCCCTTGGCCATCTGGCCCTTGAATGGATGAGGGAGCATGGTAGGCTACAGATTTGAGCGCACATGGGAATACCTGAAAACAAAAGTTATTGAGAAAGTGGGGGACCTGGGATTCGAACCCAGGTCCTGAGGGAAATGCACTGCTCGCTTTGCCACTACACCATATTGCTTTAGTTGTTATATCAACACAAATCAATGATAATATAATAAGACAAGGATTATTGGTCAGAAAAAAAATAAAACGCGCGCTATGATTTGAAATGGCCAATGGACGGAGGACACCTCATCGTCCTTGTCCTCAGACCTGTAAAAAAAATACCTGCGGATTTGAATCCGCAGCTAAAAGCGCAAGCCTATTCTAAAATTCTCTCCAGACCATATAAATCCATCCCACGAGCATGGTTGAACTCGTCGTCTCCTTCTGATTGCAACCGTGCCCTTCACGTGGACCAATTGTGCCTGAAACAAAAATCCCCAAAACCACGAGCCAAACCCTAGCAATGGTGTTTCTTCACACAGAGCACATAAATGAAATTAAACAATGCAAAAAGTTTGGACATGTTCTTGTGATCACGAATGTACCATTAGTTCGTTCAATGGATGCCAGAATGCTTCAAATCGAAATCAAATATAGAGCTGTGTTACGTGAGACTTACAGTGCTTGTAGAGGCCTGAGGACGCGTGGTTTTGATTGGGATAGCTTATGTGAATGCCCAGGAAGCGATTGGAACAAGTCTCGTGTCCTGAAACTGCCTCTAACCTGGATTTTAATCTCTTACTTTTTTATGATTTTTTTCACTTTTTGTTCTGCCTCTTCCAACAGTTTCCAACCCTTATTTCGTGTGCTCTTGCTTGCTTATGTAATGTGTACTACATTAGGGTAAAAAACATGGACCAAATCTCTCCATATCAATGCACATGAATGTGATTTGATCTCCATTTAAAACTTTCCAAATTTGATTTGATTTGGATATTTTTGTGCATACAAAGACTTGATTCGAATTTGATTCACATAAGAGCTGTATTCAAAGCCTAAAGCAACCAAAGAATCATGAATTATCAATGCCTTGGATTTTATATGATTTTATTTGATTTAAAATGAATAAATTCAATTAAAAATAAAATTAAATAATAAAAATGAAATATGCGCACATGGTTGAAGCTAGGGAACGTGGGAAATGATGCAAACTCAAATCAAGTGGAAAATAATGGGCCCATTTGACAAAATTTGAAGTTTTGGGGATAGTTGACTTTTGGCAATTTTGCAAAAAAGTCCAACTTCAACAATGCATAACTTCTTCAATTTTGAACTCTTGGAAGTGTTATTGGACTTTTTAGAAAGCTTGAGATGTTATCTAACCAACCCATTTGGTATCATATCATTTTAATGTTCCATGCTCAAGTTATAAGCTTTGGAAAAAAAGGTGTTTTTGTTGACTTTCAAAAATGACCTATAATGTCCAAATTCATAACTCCTTGTGAGTGCATTTTTTGATCTTGGGGTATGAATATGGATTGTAGGAAATTGCATCCTATTCAAAATGAGCTTTGGATGGGTCATTTCTCATAAATTATGAGAAAGTTATGCTTGGTCAAAGTTGAGTTGACTTTTCTTGCAAAACCCTAATTTAGCAACTTTTGAGTCTTGATGAATTTTGAGCAATCCTTGATGAATCATGATAAAACCTTGATCAAATGATGAAATATCCTTCAAAATAGAATGTTGACAAAAAATATTGAAGTTTGACTATTTGTAGGTCACAGTTGACTTTTGCCCTAGCACAGTCGACTTTTGGACCTTTTGAGCAATTGACTGAGCAAACTTCCTCTGCAAGGCATGAAATTTGACATGGATGATCTTGAGAGTATATTAGGACATTGGGGAGAACTTGGGGTCATTTGGACTCAAGGATCTTGATGCAACACAAAATCCTAATTTGGGGAAGACTGCCTTAGGAGATAGCTTGCCTGACCAACTCTTGAGTTACCTTGAGCCACTTGGAGATTTTTCTTGCAATGTCTTGACAAATATGAGAGGGAAAATTTTGGGGTACAACAGGGAGGTTTTTAATTCTATGAATTATGTTATTGACATTATGTTTGGTAAAACTAATATAGCAAGAATATGTTAAATATGATTTTCTAACTTGTAGAGAAAACAAGTTGAAGTTATATTTTATGAAGAAACATGTTGAGATGAGATGTCTCATCATCTGGAGCAACATGTCGGATAAGATATCCTATGCATGATCATACGACATCGCGCCTGTGCTAAGACGAACAGTTGGATTCTGTTATGATTTATTAGATGCAGAATATATTGGGAATATTATGCAATATTATATGACGCTGATTTCTAGTTCAAGAACAATATTGATTTTCTAAATAAGGAGACTTTTCATAAAAAAATTGATTGAAGACCTATTTCGTAGCAGAATCTTCTGTAGATCTGTAACAACTAAAGAGCTATGATTTGAAGCCCAAATCCAGTTGGGAGATAGGTTATAATAGAAGCATTATAACCTAGGTAAAGGTACCAGCCGAGAATTAGAAAGATGTAATCATTAGGGCTGAGTTTGTAGCACTCTCTATGAGATTTGGTTGTGTGATCCACTCAACATGTGAGTTGGATTGTGTTCCTTGAATTGCAAGGTTCTGTTATACTCTTAATCTTTTAAGCAGGAAGTTGATTATTGTTCTTGGAGGAAGCTTTTAAGTAACTCCAAGTTGTATTCATAGTTAGGAGTAAATTTGTAAACGATGGAGTTTAGCTTTAGGTCTTAACTGAGTATTGTCATGAAATTGTGTCTTTTATTTTGCTGTCGTGGAAGTGAGTCTTCATGTTTGTTGTCCAATCGCTGTCTGTGATTGATGAGGGATTGAGGAGGGCCTCATATCTAGGTGAGTTTTAGATAGAAGTATAGAACGGGTAGTGATTAGGTGAGTAGATCTTAAACTGATATGTTTTTTGTAGGATATATGAGTTGATACTATCATATTGGACTTGTCCCTGGCTTGGTATGCCCCTAGAGTAGGAGAGTTGCTTCGAACTGGGTTAACAATTTATGTGTGTTATTTATGCTTTTCAGCACTGTTTATAATGTTTATACATTGCCTGTATTTTTTAAGTCGGACCAGATGTCTCAATATGTCATAGGACATCTGAAGTTCTGACTTACCAGAATTTCAAGACCTACCTGGCATATTTTATCTGGGAGGAGCTAGAACTTCCTCTTCCACCAGAGAAACCTCCAACTATGGTGTTAACCACATAGCTTAGATATTTCTTATCCATTTTAAAGGGAAGGTAGTGAAAATGGTGATGACTAAGGTGTGACCCAAATTAATTTTACCAGGGCACTGCGGTGGGCATCACTATACTTTGGTAGAAATGACCAGAGACCTTAATAGATTTTTATGGGTTCGGGTTTACTAATGATGGTGAGAGACCTTGGTTAATGGTGTTTTAAGATGATAATATAGCAAGCTCTCGTGAGGTCAGAATCAATGTCGATTTTAGGGTATTTCATGTGCATAACGATTGGATCTTTCCTCGTGTTAGGGATGAGATATTTATAGAGGCTCTTGGGCCTAGAATCTAGGTTTTTTTAGAAACTATAACCTCCCACTCAATCATAATAGTGTGTCGTTGAATCCCTGTTTCCTAGGAGGACGTAATAAAGTCTGTTAACTCTGAATTCTCTCTACTCGAGACACATCTTTTCCCATGTTTCCCATGACAAAGCGATTAGGGAAAGACAAAGGTGAGGTTACCATAAATTATAGGTGGAAAAGAGCATTGCCCCTAGAAAGGTGCCACCAACTGACGATCATGATTCCTTTGCCCTTGGCGGGTATTTTACAAATATATCACTACAAATTCCAAGGCTCGAGAGATTAATTGCTAATGTAAATGACACAAATAATATTTGATGGCATGCAAATGAAAGAAATTATGATTGAAATATTCACCATGTAGATGATTATTTGCAATGGAAGAAAATTGATCAAAGTCACACACATGAGAATGAATAATCCAATTAGGAAAAACACAAGCAGCATATATAAAAATATAACACAAATATCGTAATTAAAATTTTGGCAATTACAAATCAAAGGAACTCCGACAATGGTGGTAAGATTACCCAATCAAGTTCAAATAAATATAAAAATAATAAAATAATATCCTAGTTGGGGAGAACATCTTTGTGCGAGTTCTCTATCAAGACTAGGAGTGGCAAAATGGGTCTGGTCATCAGTCAAACGTGTTTTGTCCGCACTTTTTATGGAGCGGACTAAGGTTTTAGGTCTTCAGTCTCTAATATGCCCTCTTCGCCTCCCTTTTTTATGGGCACGGTGTGATATGGTGGGATAACTGACTATGATTTTGCGTTTGTTTTCGCAAATGTTTCGGTTGAGCAAGAGTCGCCACCGACTTTTTATTTTATCCTAAGGAAAGGTTTAAAAAGCACAGCAAAAACCTTTGAGATGTTTTCTTGGGTTCGGGGAGTAGATTATAGAAAGGGAAGGTATTAGCACTCTTTCTATCCATGGTTATCCATGGGCTCTTAGTTACTTGCTTAGATCAACTTGCCTTAATTTTCAATTGTTTGAAATGGTGCTTTGTGTGTGTGGGTTTGAAAATGTTTTGAAAAGAAGCCAATGTGGTGGCAACCTTTGTAATGATCCATGTTGGGATGTATACAAAGGTGTATGTCTTTTGAAAAGGTTTTCATTTGTTTTTGAAAGTTTGTTTTTGAAAGTGTTGTGAGGTGTGGTTTTAGAAAATAGGCAAGTGTTTTGTTTTGCAAGTTTGATTCAAGTAACTAAGAGGTTATCTACTCCTAAATTTCTCAAAGATTATTGCTATGTTTTAACCCTTTTAACAATTTTGTTCCACCATTGCATTTGGTGGACAATCTTGTGTTAGGATGTGAAAGGGACTGGCGCGGGTCATCGTTTAGACCATAATTGCAATGGTGCCAAGTATCTTTGGGCAATTTTTCCTTTAAGGGACTTGATCATTTTTTAGGCAACTTTCGAAAGCGTCATCGAGGGACTATGATCATTTGATTGTTTGTTTTGTTTTTGCCCAAAGAGACCTAACATGCAATATGGCCCATTTATTGAAGGCAACAAGTGGAATACCCTAGGGGTGCAAGTGTGATAAGTGTTGTCCATTTTCATGCTTGTTTATCTTGAAATTAGGTCAAACTATTTTTGTTGTTTTTGATTCGCATACAAACCCTAATTCTAACACGGTATATTTAGAAAGCATTAAAGTGCGAAAAATAAAATTACTAAGCTATTACAACACAATATATGGGAAGGGGGGTACAAATGTTCAAATGGGGGTATTTTGACAAGGAATTTAAACCTAGACTATTACATCAATATTGAATTATTTACAAGATAATTGATTGCACAAATTAAATGGAAATAAAATAAATATGCAAGATGCAAAAAGGTTTTTTATATGTATGAAAAAAAAGTATTTTTATATGTCAAATAAACAAAATAAAAAGGATTATTTTTGGATTTTTTATGTTTAGGGCAAAACCCTAATTTTATTAAGTAAATGCATTAATTATTTAATATGTACAATATTTATTTATTATTTACAAAAATAAAATAAAAATGAAGTATATTTGTGAAAGGGTATTTTTAATATTTAAATATTAATAAAAAATAAAATATGTATATATTTTGCATTTTTAACCTAAATATACTAATATATATATATAAACATTTGTATTATTTACTAAATATGTATTATATATACAAAATAATAATATTTAATATTTATAAAAAAAATATATATATTTTATATGAAATATTTTCAAGAGAGAAATAAAATGAAAATCAGAAATAAAATAAGTTTGCATTATTTTTGGTATTTTTTAAATAAAAGTGTTTATTTATTTATTTATATATAAAAAAAAACTATTCTAAACAAATAAATGCCTATAAATTCAAAAATGGTGTGAAAAATATTTTTTATATTTTTAATATTATTAGCAAAAATAAATAAGTCAGAATAAAAAAAGAAAAGTCAAAAAAATCATTAAAATAAGCAAAATGGGCTCAGGGGTGTAAAAGTAACAAAAGGGTGCAAAAAGAAAGTCAACTCAGGCCCAGCCCAAGAAGACTTCATCTTCAACCTCAGAACATGTTTGAACACAATCCACGCGCGTTTTTCATCTCTCAATTCCTGAACTTTCAAGCAAAACTCACAACATGAAAAATGTAGAGCATTAAGAGACGAATTCAGGGATATAAAGAACTTGACTTAACTCTCTAAGATGAGAGAGAATTTCTTCTCCCCCAATTCCTGACCTAGTTTTTGTTCCATGTTCAGACTTAAAATTCTCTAAGCACACGTAATATAAATGAAATCTAATTACATGGGCATGTTCAGGGCTATGAATGTGACATGTTTTCTTCACAAACCTAAAGCTAACAATGCCTGGATAGAGAGATACGAGTTCATGAACTTACCTGTTCAGTTGAAGTTGTATCTGGTGATTGAGGTACTTTCAGTGCAAGATGATGATTGGTACAGCTTCCTTGATGTCCAGGGATGCTATTCCAAGCTTTACTTTGTCTTGAAACCTTTTGAATCGTGCTATGGAACTTCAACTGCAAAACAAGAAAATGAAAATGGTGATGTTGCCTGGGAGTGTTACAGGTCGTGTTTGAGGTTTGGAATAGCTTCAAGGGATATTGTGGGATGTGTTTGAAGTGTTTTTAGCAAGAATGCATGGAAGGTTTGAGCTATGGAACTCAAACTGCAGGGATGCCCTGTTTTAGGCAGTTCAATGGTGATTCTGGGAATGGGGAGGTATTGGGGATGCTAGGCTCGTGTTTCAGCTTAGGATGGATGTTTAGAAAATGTTTGACAAGTTTTCTTAAGGCTTGGTTTACAGGAATGATAGTTGTTGGATGATATGCTATGTTTCTTACACTTTAAGCAACAAAAGGCAACTTGGTGTTTCTAGCCTGTACAGGCCCCCATTATATGCTGCACCACTTAGTCTTGATCAGTGTAATTAACTCATAAACTTGTGCCAAAGAGATCTTAACTGTACTTGCTTGGATTTGCTTTAGACATAAAGTGCAACTTTTCAAGAATGGCTAATTTGCTTTTTCTATAAATGGCTTAGTTCAACATGTAATGCTTAAACTCATAAAACAAGGCCTTGGCACAATGAGTTAGCATTAAATTATGGAGTGTAATTGAGATAAAAGACCTGTAATCAAGGAAAGCATGTTGAATTCAAAATGGCACAAATGTATGAACATGTAACTTGGCCAAATCAAAAGTGAGTTTTTCCCATATTGTCAAATTCGATTCTCCCTAACCATTAGGTTGTTTGATGAGTTCTTGGACATTTTGGAAAGCTTGGAATGTGTACTACAATTCATCTTTGAAATGCAAATTTAAATTCCAAGTGGAAGTATGTGAAAAATGGTCTTGAAGTTAGGTAAAAACCTTGCCTAAAATAGGTCAAATTTTCTCTAAGTTAAGAATGGTTTGGTACCCTTGTTCCAAAAATTGTAACTTGAGCTACAAGCTTCTTTTGGGAAAACTTTATGAATCAAAGTTGTAGATTTTGCAATAGGCTACAACTTTCATGTTTTGACTTTTGCTTGAATCCAAATGAATCTTGGTGAGAAAGTGGGGCAAAGTTAGGAAAAAATTAGGGTTTTTCATAACTTAGAAAAATTTTAAGTTATGAAAAATCTTCATTTCAAACCCTAATTTGCAATTCTTGATTTCTTGATGAACAAGTTTCATGATTTGGCATGTTTTGATGAAAAATGAATCTTGACACTTGATTTTGACCAAAAAGTCAAAGTTTGACTTTTCAGTATACAGTCAAAATTGATCAATTGACTGGGAAATTCAACTGTCAATTTTGAACTTGTTGAGCATGTCAAGACAATTCCATGGGGTCCTTGAGTCCATATGTGAGCTTGGTTTGCCATTGGCTAGGTCAAACAGTCAAAAATTGCCTTTGTGCAGTCAAAACCCTAAAAATGACCATTTTGCCCTTTTGGTGATCTGATCAAATTTCTTGTGGAATTGTGATCCAAACTTGATCAAATGGTCCATATGAGTTCATAATGTTGATGTGGGTCAATTTTCATGAGATTTGACTGTCAATTGGTCACAGTTGACTTTTTCCCAATACAGTTGATTTCTAGGTCAACTGTCCAATTGACTGGGCAAAATTTGGAATCAGGACTTGAAACTTGGTATGGATAAACTTGGGAGTCCAACATGAAGCACGAAAGTCATCTTAGGCATTTTAGGTCAAAATATCTTTGTTCAAACACAAACCCTAATTTGGGTCAACAGTGCAAGGAGAAGTCTTGAGCAGAGGAAACCCTAATTGGATCTTGAGCTCCAAGGGTTTTGTGATGAGAAAATGTTGAGGAAATGGGAGGGCAAATTTTGGGGTACAACACACGGGTTTTTGCAATTTTTATACAAAAAAGGTGTTGTACCTGCGATCCACCCCGCCCAATTAATATTTTAAGTCAGTTCCCTTCACAATGCCCACTACAAAAAAAAAATATTAGCTCGGTGAAAACCACTTCACAAATCAAAATATCACATCACAACATGCAGTTCAGTGACATGATGAAACACGTCGCAGGAACACATATCGTAACTTATTTGTGACGTGAAAAACATACATAATTTTGCCACATGAAATTCACATCGTAATTTATCAAAATTACCACTATCATTTGTCCCTATAGTTACGACACCACAAGATCCATTTTCATTTTTATCTTCACCACCGAGCGTTTTTCTTCCCCCTCCCATGGTTTTAGAACATCCACAATAGTCACCACCTTTCACAATGCCAAACCCAACAGTAAAGATTCCATAACAACCACTCGTTTTTGCTACTCCAACACCAGATGTTATTCTTCTTTCTCTAGAGATTCCACAAGAACCACCTATATTCACCATGCCAAATCCAACGCAAAAAATTTCGTAGGAACTACAGATTTTGCCATGCCAACACCAGACGTTGATGTGATTTTTATTTTGGAGATAAGGGAAGTAAAAAGAAGAAGTTAATGTTTTATGAAAATGAAGAGGAGAAGGGGGGAGCAAGAGAAAAGAAGGCATGCAAAATGAAGAAGACGAAGTTAATGTTCTATGAAAATGAAGAGGAGAAAAGGGGAGAAAAAGGAAAGAAGGGATGTAAAACAAAGAAGAAGAAGAAGATAATGTTTTATTAAGTGCTAAAAAACACTAATTAACCACGCGTTTTTCACATCACAAACAAATATTTAAAATTTTAAAAATTTTAAAATTCCCTCCAAATACAAAGACATTGTAACATGTGTAAACCTGATTAGGCCCAAAATTTTCACTTTGCAACGTTCTTTTTTTGCGACGTGATTTTCACGTGGCAAAATCACATCTTTGGAAATCATTTTTCTTGTAGTGATCGGTCCACGCACATCTCATTTTTTTTGCAAACTTTTGTGATGCAGATCTAAACAGAACGAGTTTTCCTAATTGCACCCTCAATTAAGACTTACCCATTTTCCACTTCAAATCAAGCCATTCTCATCCTCCCTAACAACCTGATAAGTAGGCATCACCTTCTTGGGAGGAAGAGATGCATCTGACTCTTCATATAGGGGGTCTCTGGCGCTAAATATTTTAAATTTAAAAATCGAAATAAAAACGCACTTTATATTATTACTCGATGAGTATATTTATAAAAAAAATATAGGAAATTGAGGACCTTTTATGTTTAAGTATCGGTACCAATTAAAATATAATTAATAAAACAAAAATAATGCTATTTAGTACAAAATAATTTGAGTAAAAAACACAAGAATGTACATATGTCATTAATTTAATAGATTATTTTTAGTTTATCATAAATTAAATTTCCTTTTTAATAAAGATCATGGACTGGTTATGATAAGAAATAATTGAGATTTATTCTTGTCTTTTTTTATTTTCACATTTTGTTACGAATAAGCATTTTTTATAGAACAATCATGTTACAATTCAAAGGACCCCTTAGTATCCAAATCCATAGAGCGTGATTAGATTGAATAAATCATTTCTATAACTTAAAAAATGCCTTTCCATTTTAAAGACTTTATTTTACCAAAAACATAATAATACATTAGGCTTTTGGAATTCCAACAAACTCCTCTATGAGATGCTCAACTATTTTTCTGGATGTAATCTTATCAATCTGGTATGCTTTCATCTCATTTTTCAGACCTGCAACAACACGAGTAAATTTTTAGTATAAGCATTGCACTTGAATGTGAGTGATGCACATAAATATTTTTATTTTGAAATTAAAAAATAGGGAAAGAATTTTTTTACAGCCATTCCAGAGGATATTTAAATTTAATATCATGATGTAACAAAATTAAACTCTTTACCATTAAGCCATTTCCTCAAATTCATGCACATAATGTTAATTTAAATGTGCAATTGAAATAAAATAATAATAATTGAATCCTAACCTGGGATTTGTAAAATTTTGAGTGGCAGTCGAGAGGCATTAAAATCGAAGAAGAAGAGCAAACTCTCCAATAGCTTTACGGAGTCAGTTGATACTAAAACTTCTCTCTAAATAAATGCATTTACAAAAAGTATTCACAATATTAAGCAAAACTCCAAAAGCAATATCATATGTGCTACAATTGTAGCAACTTTAAAATATTTTAAATAATAAAATTTAAAACCATAAATTGTGTTAAATAAGATGTTTTAAATAATATAATTAAAAAATTCTAATCATGTCCACAAACTAAAAACAATCTACTTCTTATTGGGTGTTGTATTGTCATTTGAATCTTATATAAGTTCCAAAAAAATAATCCACTTCTTATGTTCTTTAAGTACAAAACTCAAAATTAGATTGACACAAGAAGTGTAAAAAACACAACAAGCACAACATATGGAAAAAAAATCCATCATCTAGGAATTTCTTAAAAGGAGATCAAACTCTATAGAAAACACCAACTTTATGGTTTAGAACTCTTGATCCGTTAATGGTTTAGACTATGGGTAGAGTTTTGTAGTCGATCAACAAGAAGAAAGAGTTCAATGTTGACTGGCTAAGAGTTCCATGAAAAAAACTATAGTCCATCACTTCTTTCATAATTGTTCACACACCATAAAATAACTTATCATTACGCACTAACCAAATAGATAACACCACTGCATGTCAAATTATAGCGAAATCTCCCCTTAGCTTAATAATCACTTCTTAAGATAAGAAAAACTCAAAACAAACTAGATTTCTTAGGATGAGCCGACTACACCTCTAGCCACTTAAAGATATTATACTAAACATTATAGGCTAGATTGCAAGCAACAAACAGATGTGAGACATATTCTAGCGAATCCTCGTACCAAATACAAGAGAGAATCATCTGTGTAACAATGACTTACCGCTTGAATAAATTATCTCTAGAAGGAAACCTATCTAGCAATAGATTTCAAGAAAAGACCTCCATTTTAAAGGGAGCCCAACTATTTCAAATGAATTGAATGAGTAGATTTTTTCTAACTAACTGACCCTCAACTAAGAGAGAAATGTCTGATTGAGATAAGTAAGTAGACACCACGGAAAAGAAACCATCTTTAATCAATTGACACTAATAAAAAATAAATTAATATATATATAAAATAGGTGCAAACCTTGAAGTTCTTTTCTTCGCTAAAATATCCTGAAACTATGATAAGTATTCGAAGTTTTTCTGCAACTGAAATATTAAAATTTTTATTAAGCATTTAAAAAATATACATATTTTGCACATAAATGTATAATAACAAGAACATAAATATTATTATAATTTTAATCATGAGTATAATTAATTTTACACTATCTATACTCAAATAAAAATATAAAAAATGTGAAAAGTAATGTGTATTAGAGCATCACTAAAATAGAACTTGAACCTATACTTTTATTTGTCACTGTTATAATTTTAATCATGAGTATAACTAATTTCACACTATCTATACTCAAATAAAAATATTTAAAAAAAAAATGTGAAAAGTAATATGTAGTAGAGCATCACTAAAATAGAACTTGAACCTATATTTTTATTTGTCATTGTTATAAACAAACATTCGTTGTTAGATTTATTGAATACTCGATATATCAAATCTTTCTATAAATTAAATACGCCAGTTATTTATTGAATATAATTTAAAATAAATTTTTTATTTATAATAATGATAAGAGGAATATTATGTGATAATAAGTAATTAGAGAAAATATTGTCAAATTCAATTTTTAAGTAAATTTATTTTACTTAGATGAATTTGATAGGTGACATGTCAGTTTGATGCTTTGATATTTTTGTTAAATAACATATATATTCATTTTTAGTGTACGTGTGGAAGTCTGACAAGCATTTGTATTACATTGTTTGGATTCGTGTGGAAGAGAATCTGAAATATTGTCACTAAAGAGAAATGTTGAGACAAAAACGTATGGATGTGAGGTAATGCAAGAAGGAAAGGGGAGGAAGTGGAATCAATGGAATATGTTGAGCAAGGATGAGCTTGACAACCATTGAGGACGAGAAATATTCGACTGGGATAAATTGTTAGAAATTCCACAGCTACACAGACTCAGTGCAAAGAAGTAAAGACGGGACCAGGATGATCGTTTCCCAAGTATGTCAAGACGTGTATCAGAAGAAATGTGTTATGAGACGACTAAGGCTTCCAATCAGAAACATTAAAGGCGCAAGCATAGCAGAGAACTATGTTCTCTTGGATAAAACAGTTTTTAGATGAAGCCGTTAGGTTTAAATAAGGAAAACTGTAAGGAACATTTGTCCCATCGTTTGAAGAAGGTGTGAGAAACCTGTTATCAGGGTGGTTGGAAGGAATTCGAGGGTGAGTTCTATTTAAGGGGGAGAATGTAACATCCCTATATTTATATTACTAAGTATGAGAAGTTAGTGGAGTTATAAAGATATTGGTTAGAATTGGACTTGATGGTAAATTAGTAAATAACTTATAGTTGGAGGGCAATATGGCCATTAAACATGAAGTGTGTGGGATCTAAAGGGCATGTTTGGTAGATATCATTAACATGTCCTAATTTTGTGAAGAAAAGTAGATAGAGAGAAGGAAAGGGAATAAAGTTCATCATCTCCAAATTCATTTTCGCACTCCAAGAGCAATCCCCACATAATATGTTATAACTCTCTACTCGTAACTCCATTTTAAGAAATTCTTGATATTCTGGAATCTACACAAAATTCCCTTCATTTTGGTATATGATTTTGTATTTATAAGTTCTATATCAAAGGAGAAAAACATGACCGAAGTTTGGAAATTCATGCTGAAATGGATTATAGAGGAGTTACGGGATTGATGAACTTAGAACTAGAACTTTGATCAAGAGTGGAGTTCAATGACAATTTTATCATCATCTAAACCTCCTTTGATGCAAGTTGGATCTCATTAGATAGAAAATGGGGGTATTGATGGGAAATTGCATATTTGGAGATAAGGGTTAGATTGAGAAATCCTTAATGCATGTTTGGTTCTAATGATGTTTAGCATATATTAACTTGTTTTTCTTACGTGTATGATATGGATACTTGAATTGAAGTGAAGAAATGAGGCTTTGGGACCTCAAGGTAAAACTGTTACAATTCTAATTTTTCTGCATTTCACAGATCGTGCTTAGCGCCAGGGCTACACTTAGCGCACCCTCTTGGGACTTGAAATTTAATTATTTTGCATATAGCACTTAGAGCGGGAGGCTCCAGTTTGCACGTCCTCCTGGACAGAACTATATTATTGTAATCCCTTGAATATAGTCTCGTACTATAGTGAGTACTTGACGCCTCCTTGATTTATGTGATTGCTTGGAAACGTACTGCATAATGAGTATAATCCTTGTTAATCATTATTCGCTTATGACATGAATATGCACGATTACGATTCGGATCACATTGTATGATAAATGTCATGTATGATCATTTATGAATGTGTATGCTTAATGAATGTGGTATGTTAAAATGCAACTATGTGATCATTACTTGTTCCCTTCGTTCCGATTGAACGTTCATATGTGTTTGCCTTGGTGGCTTGATGTGACTGTTTGATATATACATGAATCGAAGTAGACCTAGGCTAGAAGGTGGTAAAGCGATTATGACATTTATTACCAACACGATAAGGTGTTGGATCCTATTGATGTTCTTGGCAAGTCATACACATCTGACCTATCAATGCGATGTGTCACAAGTGGGTCTGAAAAGGAGTTTCCAACAGGCGTAAACATCAGCGTGCTTAGTATGACGAGAACGTGATGCCATATAGGCTACATCATGTCGGGAACTTATCTCTAGTGGTTCCACATAGGCAATGCCACTATGCTTTTTCCCGGTGGACTCGTGTTGTCGAGATGGCATTTTTTATTGTGCTTGATCACACGTGCGTTTTGATGATGAACGAGGCCGTGCCGCGACGTAGACAAGGTCACCGCTGTAACTCGTCGCAGATCAAATTTTATTTAGGAATGATTCGATTCATCGTGTAGTGTGTTAGTAAAAGTCTCGTGATGCGATGCACGGGAGGAACCCGTCAAGGGTGTGAAATGCGTAGCCTAAATAGCAAGGTAGAACTTACTTCTGGATTCCTCGTACAAGTTTACGTGTCTTCATATTTGTTTGTGTTTAGTTGCGTGCCTGATTTGTTGTTACCTCATTAGTTAGTTATGAGACTTCCAATGATGATGTACCACTGTTGTGTATTTGTACCTAACCGTGAGGTAAAACCCCAGATTCTCGGTGGATCTGTTTTGATGCATGCATCCTATAGAATCGAGCGAACCCTTAAGATGGGGAGACTCACCGAGATTTAGTAATCTCACCATAATCCTCTTATTATTTTTAAGAACATATTATAAGTAGAAGAATTGATAGATGGTCAATATTGAAGACTGCGGGCGAGCAGATGGCGGGAAGACCTCATCAGATTTTATCTTTCGGATGTGCATTGCTGAAAACAAGTTGATTGTATACATTCTAATATTCGATTTGTGTTGTATACGATTTTAATTTCTTGTCATTTCCAACTTCTCTATATTTCTATGTATCATTTTTAGTATCATTGCATATTATTCTAGACATAAATGAGTTAAAAGGAAATACATTGATATTGTAAAATAATTTTATATTATCAACAGAAAACAAACATTCTACCATATTATTAAAAATAATTTAAAATAAAAGAAAAAAGTTTAATTAAATATATAATTATAATTAGTTGTCACTGCAAAACTTTATTATATTGTTACTAAAGCGGGACGGGCTTATCCAATTTACACATTCCATCTTTAGAGGGCATGTTAAGCGACATATCAACAGTTGTCTTGATATTTTGGTATAATAACATATATTTTGATTTAATAAAACCAGACTTAAAAAAATTGATTAACAAAATACTTTAAACTATAGCAAATAGAATAAAAAAAGATACTATATTTTAAAAGGTAAGTGACTTTTAATTACTTCAATAATAAACATTTTGTATAAAACTCACATTGGAAACATGTTATTTCATGTGCTAGATTGTCCGTGTAAGAGAGAAGCTGTCCAATTGAAATTCCAATACAACTCATGCCAATTTGAGATATTGGTCTTAAATCTGTATTATTTTCTGCTTTATTACAAGAAAAATAAACATTAATAAGATAATAAAAAAGTATTATCTCTATCTCATGGTGCAACCAAAGCCATACAAAAATGTATTCTAGGAACATAATGTGAATCTAAGATGGACCCTAGAATATTTGAAGGGATAAGATTCGAACTGTGGATAAATTATTATGTCTCTACCTTTCACTACGTGTCAACAACTGGTGCTATGCTATATAGTACAAATGAGAATTCCACTAAAAGTGAATAATAGCACTCACTCACTTGAAGGCAACCGCACAAGTGTTATGGTTGTACAAGTTTATTATTGCAAGGAAGCATTATAAAATGAAATGAGAGAAGTGTGATGTGAAAAGAGTAAACGAGTAACCAATAAGAGCTTAGAGACGGCTTGTAGTGTGATATGGCCCTACATGCATGCTTGTAGTCAAATTTTGGAAGGCTCTCCTATGAGAGGCTATCACTCAATAAAAATTTTAATTTTAATTTTTAATTGTTTATGAGTTTATTTTGTTTTTTTTATTCAACTGAATTACGAAAGAGAAAACAAATTCAATCACCAACTTTTGTTTACTTCTCTTTTAAATATTTTGTTTGTTTAGAAAGATTGTATTATGGGTCGGGCTGACACTTAGTTTACATATAGGCAAACTCAATTCAGTGATTTTCTTAATGGTTCAATAGCTTTAGACGTAAGTCAAATAGTCGTTGAGAATTTTTTCATGTGCCCATCAAAGAACGTGATCAACAGTCACATCAACCACCACTTATCTTTCAAGAATAACGGGTCTACTTGTCCTATATTTCTGGGGTGCTTTATCAGGGAACGTGCCACGTGTTGTATCCTATTACCCACGTAACTCTGGAAGTCCTTGTTATTGAGTCCAAATCACTTGGCCCAATACATGGATCTTGGTCCAGCGCTGGGGGCTATAAATATCTTCTCACATGAGAGAGTCAGATATTCATTCATTCATCCTCACTTCTATTACTTGTACTATAATTGTCTAGACTCTTACTTTGGCATCAGAGTACCTTACAAGTACCTCCATTCACTTCAACAGCCGTCTCATTCAAGCGTGTGGGCCATCGAAGATTCCTTCTGGTCAAGTACGATCAATAGTGTCGTCTGTGAGAACATGCTTCCCCGTCTTTCACTAACTGAAGATCAAAGAAAACTTTCAACTTTTCGATCATCATGGACGCTCCAGTCAACAATGAAGATCCTAATGTTCACTTCGTCGAGTTTGGAAACAACGACGATCTTGCCGTCCACGCACTCGATATCAGGATGAAAGAACCGCTTCCTCCTCTAATACAACCCATTTGCTCGATCAACCTCGCCGATAAAACTACGAACCTGCATCGTACGAGGAAAACCCCGTGTCTGAGAATGATGACCCTACGACCAAGACCTTGTTCGTGGTGATCAACAAGACTAACTACACAATCTTCGCGCAAGGCGAGTGCGTTGGAATGCTAGAAACCCGCAGGTCCCTAAGAAGGCACAAGAGGCCCGACTCGTGCTCCCCATCTCCTCGACGACAAGAACCCCGCTCGCGCTTTCCTCCGCGAAGACACCAGCAGGGAGATTCTCGTAGTCCTTCTCCCCTTCGTACCGGGCGACGCCCCCGACTGGAGAGGACCCAATAAGAAACCATCAAGAAGCACGTACACACCCCTCCGTGCAAAAGAACGACGTTTCCCAGCTCTTAAAAGAGGCGATGAGAAAGAAGAAAAGAAAACTCGGCCGAGGACCCCTCCCTGCCATAGAAGACACCACTATGACTTATCTCTGTCTCGATCCCCTGAGCGAAGCGAATAAGAGGAATCTGAAGAACCAGTTCGCCAGTAGCTTTACAGCTTCTCGGAGACACCCCAAGACTGTGGCATCTCACGAAGCAATCATCCAGGGAAGCGAGGAGTCTCTCCGAGCATACATTGTCTGGTTCAATTGAGAGGCCATTCAAGTCCCACCATCGACCGTATGAAGAGGTATCTGCTCGAAAAAGGCCTTATGTCGGGCAGCAATTTCTAGAAAACGGTCGGTATCGAGCCCCCAAGGTCTTTCGACCATCTCCTCCACAAAGCCCGGGCGTACATCACGTACGAGGACAAGAAGGTCGCTAATAATGTTCGTGATTCTAGGAACCGTGGAGCATCCAATGCACCCATGCACAACAACGCATGATCATCCCGATGGCCCGGGGACCGGAGGAGGGATGAAAAGCCTCGCGACTCTCACAAGCATAGAGGTCCAGCCGGGCGCTTCACCGAGTACACTGCTTTGACCGCTCCCCGCCAGCATATCCTCGCAGAATTAGCCAGAACTGAATTCAGGGACGGGGGAGTCCTTCAAACTAAATCCACGCCCGCTAAACCTGGGGTCGACAAAACTAAATACTGACAGTACCACCGGAGTCACGACCACGTCACTAAAGATTGCATCTACCTGAAGGATGCCATCTATACTCTCATCAAGGCAGGGAGGCTCGGGTAATACAAGAAAGACACCCCTCATCGTGACAACTGCGAGGTGAAAGAGATCGAGGAAGATGTCCGACCATCCAACGAAGTCGGGCCCTACCAAGTTTCCCTGCCAATATCTCGACCCGAGGATTTTTACATCCCCGACCGTGTCGAAGGTAATGAGTTGTTGTTTACCCACAACAGATGGGAGAAGTTCCCTGTCACCCTTGTCATCTCCGGTGGGGGATTTGACACTATCTCCGCGAACTCAATGAAGAGAAATTTGAAGAGCTGATAGATGCAACACCGGTCCAGACTGTGACCCTCGACAGGTTCTGGGGACAATCTGAGCCCATCATGTTCTACCTCGAAGAGCTTCCCGGGGGAGCTCCCAACTCACATATCCCTTTGATTATAAGGGAAAAGATGGCTAACATTGACGTGTATCGCATCCTAGTCGACGAAGGAAGTTTCATCGCGTCATGTACACTCAACTATTCAAGACCTTTCAGCTCAAATAATTCCACGTGTCACTGTATGTGGGTTTGACCTGTAGGGATAATGGCTCGACTTCTAAACCGTGGGGCTATGTCGAGCTTCTGGTCACGTTCGGGATGGAAATGGCAGCTGCCCGACAAGTTAAAGTCTGCTTCCTAGTGGTTGATTTCCTATCTCTTTATAACTTCATTTTGGGAAGACCAACATTGGCCGAGCTAACCGACGTACCCTCCAAGGTCCACCTTATGATGAAGTTCTACACGAAGAGAGGACTCGTAGCCACCATTCACAGGGACATACAAGTTGCGAGGAGATGTTTTAATGCGGCCTCAAAAGGGAAGAACATGGTCGACATCAAGTCGAAGACGACCTGTGGAACCACCCCTCCTCGTCTAAGCCTGCTCAAATTATAGAAAAAAAAGCTATGCACGACGTCAACTTAATCGACCTGGACACACACTTCAACAAAGACAAGGTCGAGGTCCCCAAAACCGAACATGATCCCCTTCGTCTCATCCCCGACAGAGACTTTAAAGTCATCCTCCTTGGCAAGGACCCGGACAAAGGCGTACAAATTGGAGTTGGACTCTCCGACCTGGCGAGGAAGAAGCTCAAAGCATGTCTGAGGGAGAACACTAACTTGTTCTCGTGGAGTACTACGGAGATGCTCGGACTCGACCCTGAGGTCTCCTGTCATTAACCTTTTGTAGATCCAGCCGCTAGGACAGTAGTAAAACGTAGGCGTAGGCGGTCTCTCGAAAAAGCGAAGGCTGCTAAAAAAGTTGTAAAAGACCTCCTAGAGGCAAATTTTATTTTTGAGGCCCGGTATTCAACCTAGCTCTCCAATGTTGTACTGTTAAGAAAAATAATGAAAAATTACGTATGTGTGTTGACTACACTGATCTCAATCGGGAATGTTACAAGGATGCATATCCTTTACCTAATATTGACAGGCTGGTCGACAACTCAGCCTGCTACAAACTTTTATCATTTATGGACGCGTATTCAGGATATAATCAAATTCCCATGGCAATGAGCGATAAACACTGCACGACCTTCATGATCGAGTCAGGAAACTACTACTACAATGTAATACCCTTCGGCTTGAAGAATGCAGGCGCGACATACCAGCGAATGATGAACAAAGTATTATCAGGCGAAATCGAGGACACGCTCGAGGTGTATATGGATGACATGATCGTCAAATCTTGAGCAGAAACCGATCACACAACCCATTTGAAAAGTGTCTTCGACCGGGCAAGGAGATGCAAAATGAGATTCAACCCGGAGAAATGCACATTCAGGGTGATGGCGGGCAAGTTCCTTGGGTTCTGTCTGACAGAATGAGGAATCAAAGCCAACCCCGACAAATGTAGAGCCTTCTCCAAGCTCCCCACTTCGATCTCGAAAAAATCCATATAAATCTTGAATGGTTTGCTTACCTCTCTCTCCCGTTTCGTGGCGAAATCCGCACAACACGCACTTCCATTTTTCAAACTCTTGCGCAAAGAGACAACCTTCAAATTAACCGAGGAGTGCGAATAAGTCCTCCTTCACCTCAAGCGAGTTGTTTCAAAACTTCCCGTGCTTTTTCACGACCTGAGAACGGAGAAACCATATTCCTCTACATGGTCGTTTCAGCCGAGGCCGTGAGCGGGACCTTCATTCGCGAAACCACTGTCGGGCACAAGCCCATGTACTTCACCAGCAAAGTGCTACAAGGCCTCAAGGTCAGATACCAACAAGTCGAGAAGGTTGTGTTAGCCCTCATCAACACGACAATGAGACTGAGGCATTACTTATTGGACCATACGATTATTGTTCGAACCAACTAATCTATATAGCAGCTACTCGGGCAACCTGACATGGTCGGTCGAATGCGAAAATGGTCCCTGGAGCTGCTGGAGTTCGACAACCAATATGAGAGCAGCACGGCCCTCAAAGCCCAGGCACTGGTCGACTTTGTCGCAAATATGACCGCCATCGAAGCTCCTGTAGGAGGAGCCCGAAGATGGACCATGTTTGTAGATGGAGCATCCAGTTTGACAGGGAGCGGGGCGGGCATCCTCCTTGAGAACGAGGAGGGTATCGTCATCGAGCATTCACTCGTCTTGTCATTCCCAACGTTGAACAACTAAGACAGATACGAGGCACTACTTTCATGGTTAGAGATAGCCGAAGACTTGGCCGCTCAGGAAGTACAGATCTTCACCGATTCACAACTTGTTGAGTCCTAAGTACAGGGAGAATATCAGGCCAAGAATGACAGCCTCATCAAATACCAAAACCTGGTTCAAGAAAAATTGAAAAGGTTCGACCAGGCAAAAATCAAACATGTTCCCCGCGAACAGAATACCTGAGCGAATATTCTCTCGAGGCTCGCGAGCACAAGGAAGAAAGGCGGAAACAAATCTATCATTCAGGAATCACTCTCCCACCTGAGCATCGAGAGGTCCACTATGTTGCTCGGCATAAACGCCATCGGTGACGACACCCGTTGGATGAACCCACTGTTCAATTACCTTACCAAAGGAGAACTACCGACCGACCAGAAGGAAGCCAACGTGACCAAGCATTGTGCTTGCTCTTATGTTCTGGTTGAGAAGAGACTATACAGACGGGCATTCTCCATGCCACTCCTAAAGTTTGTCGAATAGACTAAAGTCTCTGATATCTTACAGAAGATCCACGAGGGAATTAATGCCCAACACCTAGGGGAGATCCTTAGCACAGAAGGCCATGCGAGCAGGATATTATTGGTCCATGATGCAGCAAGACGCTAAAGAGCACGTCAAAAGATGCAACCAATACCAATGCCACACAAATATGCACTTGGAACCTTCGCACGAGCTTGTAATGTTGTCTTCCCCGTTGCCTTTTTCCTGGTGAGGAATGGATATCCTCGGCCCCTTTCCCCAAGGATCACACCAAAAAAAATTCCTAATCATCGCCATTGATTATTTCATCAAGTGGATAGAGGCCGAAGCCCTCACCAAAATCATGTCGCGCAACATTATTTGTTTCTACAAAAGAAATGTGCTCGCCCGGTTCAACATACCGCAAGCACTTGTCACCGACAACGGGACACAATTTACAGGCAAGAAATTCCAAGACTCCATCGCTATGCTCAACACAAAGCAACACTTTACGTCTGTCGAGCACCCACAAACAAATGGGCAAGCAGAATCTGCTAACAGAGTCATCTTGCGGGGACTTAAACTCCGGCTAGGAAAAGCAAATAAGGGGTGGGTCGAAGAGCTCCATAGCGTGCTCTGGGACTAAAGAACAATACCCCAGACAACCACCAAGGAGACACCTTTCCGAGTAACATACGGAATCGAGGCGGCCATCTTCGTAGAAATCAGAGAGCCAACTAGGCGAATTAGATATAAAATATATAAAATGAAGATTAATCGAACAACTAAAGTTAAAAGAAGACTTAAATTTTTTAAAAGAAAAATTACTAAATATTTAAATAAAAAATTAGATATAAAATTTATTATATTTCAATGGGAATTGATTATACTTCTTTATAGTATCTTCTCTATATATAATGTTAATTAAAAATTCATTTAAAAAAGAAAGCAATAAATAATAAATTAGAGATAATATTTTTTCAAATGAATATTTATATTTAAGAATAACTAAAGTAACAGTTATATTGGATAAGTGAGATAACTCAACGATTATAATTTAAATAAATAAATAAATAAAATAACAGTTATAATTTAAAAACAACCTATATCTCTGCGAAAAAATATTAAAACTCAATTTTATAATTTAAAAATAACTTCTATCTCTATCAAACATGCACCAATATAACTAATAAAGTAAGGTAGGGTACATTGGTGAAATATATGCATGGTGTACATTAAAAGTCATTTTTCAGTTGAATGTACAGAGCCACAACACCATTCATATAGAATATATACGATGCAATATTAATCTGTGAAATGATTCATAAAAATTCATGAATGAGTAAAAAGAATACCTAGTCCTTTCCACTTTTTAAAGTCCTTTCTTAGTATATCCCCTACTTGCATAGAAGATAGGTCGTGCATTTTGTACCTCACTGAAAAAAATAATCACAGCATGTAAATAAATAATTAAACCAAGTAATTTTAAAGTATCATATATATAATCATTGATAGAGATTTATATTTACTATAATAGTAAAATGGTGTGGGATGGGACATACGTAGTTGATAGAGACCATTGCAGCCATAACGACCAGCACCATTGATCAATAATGAAGCCATGTACTTATCTTTAGAGGTGCAACGAGGGTCCCTTAGATTTGCAGTGTCCAATAGGATTCCTGATAACTGCAAATATTTATGAACATCACATGAAATCTGATTTAAATTTGGAAAAAAATTAGTGTGCTATGGACAGTGGTAGGTTCAGAAAATTTCATGGATGAGGCAGAAAAACATTGCACATATTTTAGCTAGAGAAAGATACTATGAATGTTTACTATATAATTATAATTAAAAATGTTAAATTATTTTTTATTATCATCACTAGGTCTCTTTCTATACACGTAAATAAACAATTATTTAACCACTTATCTCAATTATCATTAAGCATTTTGCTTTTCATTAAATTTATGGTAAATACGAAATTTTCAATTGTAGTGTATAGAGACATCCAATTACCATAATGCGAGTTTTAACTCATGAAAGTTATATTTAATTATATCTTTAAATGGTGAAATTTCGATCATTAATTTATATGGAATTGTAACATTATTAAATATTTAATTGATATTTCATTTTATTTTTGTTAATAATGTATTTTGTTTAATAATCTATTTAGATCCTATTCCTACCACTTCTTTTAGATATATTTTTGAAGTGAGAACCCCATATATATTTTATTCAATAAAAGATTAAAAAAATAACTAATCATAAATTTTGATTGTGTATTGATGCAGTTCTCCATCATTCGTTCTTTTGTAAATGATAAAATTGGTCAATCTATCAAAATAACCAATCATAAATTTTGATTGTGTATTGATGCAATTCTCCTATAATGGATCTAAGGGACTATATCTAATGATTTTCTCAACATAATCATCTAATTGATTCAACCACTGAACTTGTTTAGATCCGAATGTTTGATTTTTTTTATAACAAGAATTCAAGGACACTCTATATGTAATAAGAATTTTCACGAGTGAAGATGAAGCAATTTTCTAATGAATCACCATATTGTCAACAAATGAAATTGTACTCTGATCAACTTCCAACTTTGATGCTCCTATATTAAACAAAAGATTAGTACTTTAACTTATTTTTTGATTAACTAATACTTATACCACTACCGAAGCAAAAATTTGACATGGAGACACACTTATAACTTTCTACAAAGCCCATTCAACGGTTGTTTTTAGAGGAAACAACAAGGGCAAAAAACGTAGCAACCATCAAGGACAATTTTTGTTTCTCGCATCTCAAGATGATAATTTTGTTGGCAACTCTTCTCATCATCAAAATAATAACATAAAAAATAACAGCAAGAGCCGCAGTGGACATATCAATGCATCCTTCAACAGTGGTAGAGACAATAGACGTGATAGTTGTGGTAAGGTAGAGGCCGCATCGTCCAATCACAACATCAATAGTGACCGCCATTTTTTCACAACAATAATAATGGGCCTTTCCACCTTGGGATGCACCATGGAAACCTTAGGCCACACCACCGTGTTGGTACCTAATAATACCTAATTGACATAATTAGTCTCTTTCTCATCGCTAACCAGGAATCTTTGTCCTAAGACTCAACAGACTCATATGGCAGTCACATCAACAACTAGCTTCCAACCATCATATCCACCAACTAGCATTCAAGTTACGCTGCACACTCTATCTATGGCTAATTTTGATAGTCAGTTATACATGGACACTAGAGCCACTTCTCACATGACTGCAAATGAAGGTAATCTCACATCTTATTCCAATATAAGAAATACTATTACTGTTGCTAGTGGTCATAATATTGCATTTACAAATTGAGGAAATACATTAGTACCTTATCTTCATATGTACCTAACCCTAAAAAATGTCCTACATGCACCTAATTTAATTAAAAAAGTTAATTTTTTTTACCAATAATGATATTTCTAGTGAATTTGATCCTTTGGTTTTTCCGCGAAGAAGGTTCAAACAAAGATTCTTTTAATGAGATGTGACAACTCGGGTGACCTCTATCAATTACTACAAAATCAAGCACTATAAACTCCTCACCATCCACCTTTATCACTTTATCTAAATAATTATAGCACATCTGAGAACTTTGGTTTTAAGTTCTCTTCAACAAAACAATTTTAAACAATCTCATTTACTTTGACTAACAAATTAGATGGAAAAGACTAACGTGATACATTTTGAAAACTTGAGGGACCAAAATAATATTTTTAAAGTTAGTAGACCAAACTGGACCCCTAGTCAAAACTAAGGGATGAAAAAAATGTTTAGCCAATTTTATGTTGTCATTCTTATCCTCTTCGAAAATAAATAAAATTACCTTTTTATGAACTTTTTCCCATGCTTTGTTGCTTTTGATATTTGGACACCACCTATTCTATTTTTAGGTTGACATCACTATTATGCTTTAATCCTTACCTTCTATGTTATTCTAGGTTCATGCTCATATTAAAACACAAATTGAAAGAGATGTAAAAAAATTTCAATGTAATAATGAAAAATACTATGACAATGAAAATTTTTATAAGTTTCGTGAACTAAATAGAATGGTATTTCAATTTTCTTTCCCCTATACCTCTTCTCAAAACAGGAAAATCATAACTATAAAAATCGTACCATCAATAATATCATTCACACCCTTCTAGATCACGTCTCTCCTCCACCCCATTTTTGGCATTATGCATTATAGATATCCACTTACCTCCTTAATATCCTCCCCAACAAAAAGCTTTCCCTACAAACTACCACTTAAATTATCTACCAAAAAGACCCATTATACTCTCACCTTAAAGCTTTTGGTTGTCTATGTTACCCTCTCATTTCATCTACCTCTAGAAATAAATTACAGTCTCGCTCAACATGTGTATTTTTGTGTTATCCTTCAAATCATAGAGATTATAAATATTGTCGAGTCGTGAAATAATTATTTCTAGGCGTGTCATCTTTAATGAAAACACATTTCTATTTTCTACCTTAAATACCCCTCCAACCTCTAATTATGAATTTTGAATACATACTACACACCCTTTCTTATCTTCGATCTAACTTATTCTCAACTTTGACCAACTCAATTTTACCCCATCCGCCACAACTACCGCATCCCCAAATTTCACCCTACGACCCATGCCTCTCAAAAAATGCCATTGTATACGCAAAATCGCATCCCGTCCTCACAGTTTGCCTTACCACAAACTGCCAACTCAATTATTTCACTACACCATCCACCCCCTCACCTCAAATGACCACCCGAGAAAAACATAGAATTTTTAAGCCTCACAAACTTTTTAATCTCCATACCTCATCTCCAAACTATATTTCTCCATTGCATACTAATCATATTTCCTACTAGTCTCATTCATGCATTGCGATTCTCTTATAGAAAATAAGATGTGGAATATAGTGCCTTGTATGCCTAATGCTAATATTAATCGAAGTATGTGAATTTTCAAGCAGAAAAAGAAATCTGATAGGTTCTATGAGAGGTAATAAGCTCACTTTTAGGTGATGGTGCCATCCAACAAAATGGTATCAATTGTGGTTAGATTTTCAATCATGTAGTCAAACTAGGCATTATTCGAGCGATACTTATTGCTATTTTATCAAAAACATTGTGTCTTCTTCAATTAGATGTCAAAAACACATTTTTACATGGTATTATTGATGAAATAGTCTACATGCATCAACCACCAAGTTTCTACAATCATCATCATCCTAATTATGTGTGCTTGCTCAAGAAGTCCCTATATGGACTTAAACAAGCAACTCGTAATTGGTATCCGTAGTTTATTGACTATGTTGCTACCTTAAATTTATCTCATAGCATCTTGGATCATTCCTTATTCATCTATGTCGAGGTAATGATATAACTTTCATCCTTCTCTATGTGGATGACATCATTATGTTTGCTTCCTCATATTCCTTTAATTTATAAATCCATAATGACTAAAATCGACTATGAATTTGCTATTATGGATTCAAGTCCTCTAAGTTACTTTCTCGGTATTTCTATTACCAGATAGACATGAGGCCTTTTTTTATATCAAAAGAAATATGTCGAGGAAATTATTGAGTGCACAAATATGTCTTTTTGAAAACCATTTGCTACACTAGAGAACACAAAATCCAAACTAAGTGGATCTTCTGTAAATCCATATCATGCGCCAACTAAGTATCGTAATCTTACTAGAGCACTTCCATACTTGACTTTAACAAGGCCCATTATCACACATGTCATGAAATACGTGTATTTATTTATGCATGATCTGAAACCACAACATATAACTTCCTTGAAGTGTATCATTCAATATATTAAGGGCCCTCTTAATTTTTAGCCTACATCTATATCCTTCCTCCATTTATAATCTTATCACATATTCTGTTGCAGACTGGGGTGAGTGTCTAAACACTATATGGTTCACATTTAGGTATTACGTATATCTTGAGGACAACATCATATTTTGGTATGTCAAACGATAACCTGCATCGTATCGTTCTAGTTTTGAAGACGAATATCGTGGAGTCGTTGATGTAGTAACCGATTCGTGTTAGTTGATGAATCTTCTTTTAGAACTGTATTTCCCTGTCTCAAAGATCACATTAGTCTTTTGTGATAATGTACACGCCGTGTATCTCTCCATAAATCTCCTTCAACATTAACACATCAAGTACATTGAGATGAATATTCACTTTGTGTATGAGAAAGTTACTTGTAACCAAGTTCACGTGCTACATATCCCTTCATGTATCAAATAATCGACATCTTCACTAAAGACCTTCAACGACAACTCTTTGATGATTGTGGACTTAGTCTTAACATCAGACAACCTATTTTGACTACGATGGTATGAATGACAAAAAAACCCGTAGTCGTGGATACTAGCAGATAAAACCTGTCACGAGCACGAGTAGGATGTCTTATTGGATATCCACAAATAAAATAAATGGATATTTAGTTACCTATTTACTTACGGGTACAAATATGGATTTGACGGTACACGTAACCACAAGTATCCGTATTCGTTAATAATTAACAAAATTACTTAAATAATAATTTATAATCTATAATAATAATAATAATAGTAATAATAATAATAATAATAATAATAATAATAATAATAATAATTATTATTATTATTATTTTGTTGAATATGAAACTATTATTATTTTGTTGAGTATAATATAATTATTTGTAAAAAGAAGAAACAAAATGAATGTGATCTATTTTTGTTATTATTATTATTATTATTATTATTATTATTATTATTATTATTATTATTATTATTATTATTATTATTATTATTATTATTATTATTATTATTATTATTATTATTATTATTGTTATTGTTATTATTATTATTATTATTATTATTATTATTATTATTATTGTTATTATTATTATTATTATTATTATTATTATTATTATTATTATTATTATTATTGTTATTATTATTATTATTATTATTATTATTGTTATTGTTATTATTATTATTATTATTATTATTATTATTATTATTATTGTTATTGTTATTATTATTATTATTATTATTATTGTTATTGTTATTATTATTATTATTATTATTGTTATTGTTATTATTATTATTATTATTATTATTGTTATTATTATTATTATTATTATTATTATTATTGTTATTATTATTATTATTATTATTATTATTATTATTATTGTTATTGTTATTGTTATTGTTATTATTATTGTTATTGTTATTGTTATTGTTATTGTTATTGTTATTATTGTTATTGTTATTGTTATTGTTATTATTGTTATTGTTATTATTATTATTGTTATTGTTATTGTTATTGTTATTGTTATTATTGTTATTGTTATTATTATTATTGTTATTGTTATTGTTATTGTTATTATTATTATTGTTATTGTTATTATTATTATTGTTATTGTTATTGTTATTGTTATTGTTATTATTGTTATTGTTATTATTATTATTGTTATTATTATTATTATGATTATTATTATTATTATTATTATTATTATTATTATTATTATTATTATTATTACTATTATTATTATTATTATTATTATTATTATTATTATTATTATTATTATTGTTATTGTTATTATTATTATTATTATTGTTATTATTATTATTATTATTATTATTATTATTATTGTTATTGTTATTATTATTATTATTATTATTATTATTATTGTTATTATTATTATTATTATTATTATTATTATTATTATTATTATTATTATTATTATTATTATTATGTGTTGAATTTGAGAATATTTTGTTGTCTTTAAAAAGGATAAAAAATTTAGTTTATTATATATATTTTTTTTTTAAAAGTAAAAAATAAATCATGAATATCTGTATATATCCACAAATATCTCAAAATCTACGGATACTCGACTAACAGATATCCGCATATCCACAAATATCTCAAAATCTACGGATACTCGACTAACAGATATCCGCACGGATATGAGACAGATACATATATCATATTTACTAAACCAGACGGATAGCGGGAAACTATATATATCAATCTCATTAATTAAAAAATTGGCGTTATAATTTAGTAATGTCTTAATATTTAAGATACTCTTGTATCAATACATGATTATGCATTGAAATATGCAAGACAAATATTTTCTTACAAGTACATTGGTGTTAGATTCTTAATAAAATTTCTTAAGCCAATTGCTAAAATAAATAAAATATTTACTAAAGTAAAGAAATACTGATTAAAATGTAAGAACTTATTTTTAACCAAAAAATATTCTCATTTATTTCATTTTTTAAAATGACAACTAAGACTTATATTCTCGGGCCTATGTTATTTGGATCTTCTTCATATCTGGATTCATTGAGCAATTCGAAGGGGTGCAATTTCGAAACTAGGTGTACATGTAGTAAACAATTTTCTATTAAATATTATACAATCCTAATTAAAAGATTTGAACAACATAGAGAGTTAATAAAAAATAAAGAAGATATTCCAACATCATAAGATAGTTTATAAACACAAATTTGAAATAATTTTTACACAACTCAATTATAAAAATTAAAAATTAAAAATTTAGAGGTAGTAATTAAGAAGTTAAAGTACCAGTAGTTTACTGAAGGATTTGCAAGTCAATAATTTTGGTGAATATGCTGCAAATTTTTCAGCTATAGCTGTACAACAAGATCCTTCCTGTAGTAATAATGTTAAGATAATACCCACTGTCACTCTTATAATTAAATGATTAAATTAATAAAAAAAAATGTGATTTATGAAGAATTTAAGGTCTAATTACCTCTCCAGTTGTTACATTTTTTACCCATGGATATATTATATCACCCTGAAAAAAACATATACACTCTGATTATTATTATTATAATTAAAAATTTATGTTTTAAAATTTATTAAATAATTGATATATTTTATTTATATATAAATGAAATACATTAATTATTTAATAAATATAAAAATTAATTTTTACTTATAATTATAATAATAAACATATTATGTAGTTTTTTTTTTAAATGTAGGGTATTGTTCCTTTATAAATACAGGACCAAATTTAGGCAATAAATGTAAATTAACCTTTCTGAGGTGAAAAATTTCAACCACAGCATGCTTCAATTTCTGAGGTAAAAAAACACAAAATTAATATTGATAGTAAATTTCTAATTTTATGAAATTAAACATAATGTCAAATTTATAATTTTGTTACCTCTTGTTTATTGGCAATTTTGTTGCTCTTCAACAATAGTATCTTAAGACTTCCAAACAGATCATAATATGACATATCAATCTGTTTGGAATTAAATACACACACAAAAATAAAATTAATTATATAATTGAATATGATAGTATAAATACAAAAATATTTAAATTGATTTGAAGGCATATTTATTAAAATATGATTGTTGGAGTTTATATTGCAAATTAAATTAAACTTACCTCATCATCAAAAATTAAGGATGATTGATCAATTTGACATGAATCAAGTAACCACTTGAGTTCAACATGTGAGCCAAGATTTGATCTGCTGTTAATGTTGATAATTGGTACTATGCAGATTTGATCATTTTTTGAAGTTATATTTAGATAGAAAGAGTACATGATTGTTGAAGCCACAGTTCCAACATCTGTATTTAAATAATTTATATTTTATGAACAGACATATTTATTGGTGCGACACTAAAATATTGATCTGTCTCATAAAAAAATAAAGATAAAATATTCGATAGATCGAACTCATTTTACCATATTAATTGTACGACATTTTTATTGTAGACATGTAACTAAATCACATTATAGCGGCAGAGTTACTATTATTAGTAATATTGCAGTCACGATTGCGTTGCAGAAACTGAATTTAAAACCATAAAAACAAAGAAAGAAAAAAAAAATTTACCAGCATCATCTGATCCCATTACAGCATACAAGAATTTCCCAGGCACACCAGCATTAACATCATCCTTTCTTGCCTTCAAATATGCATTGAGCTTCTCAATACTTTCACACGACTCAACAATTTGAATTTCTGGTGATACTCCATTATAATATGAAGCTGCTGATAGTGGAAGAAGAACATTTGGGAGCTTTTCTTTTCTTCTTGTAACAGTGTATATCTTTTCCACATGTTGTAATATTGAAGGTGCATGTGAATTCTCTTCTTCATTTGATTGAATATCTAGTTGTATAATTGGAGCAATTTTGCTTGTTTGTAACCATTTTTCAGATGGAGAGTGTTCAATTGATTCATACTTGAAATCTTTTGTGAATGCTGAGTTGTCAAATGGCAAATGGTCTATGTCATTTTTAGACATATCCATGACAAGTTTTGAGGTTTTTGTTTCATCAATATCTATAAAAAATTCAAAACAATTATTACTACTAGTGGCAAAATAGATGCTAAATAGACAAGTTCACTTCGTTTATCTATCCTTACAAATATCTAGCCTTACAAATATCTCCAAAAAGAAAATAAGTTAGACTGGAAAGAACATAGTTGACAATGTGGATTTAAAATTTTGATTTGTTCCGTTAAAAAATAAGAGTGGGACAAGGAAAGCTGACTGACGCTACATCTCTAAAATCTAAAAAATACAAAAATTTATATTAATGTCTCTGTTCATAAAAAAATAGTGCGGAATAAGACAGACTTATTAGAGAGTACGGATCTAAAACTTTAGTCCGACTCACTAAAAAAATATGGAAAAAATGGACAATGTCCAAGCAATCAGACTCATTTTACCATGTCTATATATTAATTTCTAAATTATAATCTATGAAATATTAAGACATACGCGAACACCGAACACAACTCAATCACTTATACATTTATACCGATAATAGTTAAAAAATAAATGTGGTAATTAGTCACACTATAAAATATGTGTCACACTATAAAATATGTTCGACATGAGACAGATGATGTATTGATACTATTATAACAAAAAAATTTTTTTGCTCACCTTTGCTTAAAAGTCCGTCAAAGAATGGGTTCTCTCTACTACGAATATATGGATCCTACATATATTGAAAAACTGTTTAGAGAAAGAAAATATGTAGCTTAAGAAAAAATAATATAGAAATAAAATTTCACACATATAAAAAATAATTTTACTGGTAAAGATTCAAACATTATCAAAATTTGACACATATAAGATAAAGTAATGTCAATTGAGAAAGAAATTAACGCATGATAGAGGTAGTAATTAATGAACCTGGTGATTTGGTGCCAAAGCTCCAGCAGATTTCATGGTTGAAACAATATTGAGGTGTAGAAAACTATGGGAAAAAGAAGAAGAAGATAGTTTTAAATTAGGCTTAATAAAGGTACGGCAGATTAAGTAGAAAACAAGAAAGTGAAAGATGACAAATATATGAATTGTTGGAGACTCCGAAATAGTGTGAATCCTATGATTTAATATTATACAATATGCATAGTGAAATGCAATGGAAATAGATGGTGGCTTTTGCCGTTCTTCATTTAAAATTTTAAGATATCTATAATATCAAAATCCACCATTTTCTATTGTCTTGTACACTTGCCATGTTATAGCATGATCTACAACTATATATATATATATATATATATATATATATATATATATATATATATATATATATATATATAATATATATATATATATATATAATATATATATATATATATATATATATATATATATATATATATATATATATATATATATATATATATATATATATATATATATATATATATATATATATATATATATATATATATATATATATATATATATATATATATATATATATATATATATATATATATATATATATATATATATATATATATATATATATATATATATATATATATATATATATATATATATATATATATATATATATATATATATATATATGTGATTAAAGAAAAATAAAATAAAATAAATTAAAATACTAATATAATGTAGCATGAAACTTAAACTAAGAAAATAAAGAAATAATAATAATAATAATAATAATAATAATAATAATAATAATAATAATAATAATAATAATAATAATAATAATAATAAAATAATAATAATAATAATAATAAAATAATAATAATAATAATAATAATAATAATAATAATAATAATAATAATAATAATAATAATAATAATAATAATAATAATAATAATATTATGAAATAAGATAATAGAAAAAGTTTTGAAAGAATTAAAATAATATCATAGATTTAAATAAAATTGTTGTTATGTACATTTTCAAATAATAGTTCTCTCAAAATCTATTCTGACGAATTTATTAAAATTTATTATAATATATTAAAATAGAAGCGAATTCTAATGCAAACACTTCTATTCTATTTTTTTTTTTTCAAGGACTAATACAATATTCATTCTAATTAAAGACCATAAATTCAAATCCTTCTTAAAACCGAAAAAAATATCATTTCAAATAAAATAGTTTAACAAAATAACCATTATTATAATTATGTAAATGTCTTAAATTTGAAATTTAAAATAGACGTGTGAACCTAACACTAAAAATTTAAATTACACACAGAAATCACTATGAAGAAAGACAACACTTTATAAAGGTATTATGAACCATTACACAACATTACCATGATATTAATATTGATTCATGAAAAAGTGTGTCTATCATAATGTTATCGATTACTTTCACGCGATAATGAATTACATGTTGCCCTTATTTTAAAACATGTAACTTTTTCAAATGGATAATCGATTATTAATAATAGGTAATCGATTATTTCTAGTTGGTAATCGATTATTGTCTTTATTTTCTTTGAAAACTCGAACTTAAAAACCTATTTTAATGGTTTCTACCCTTTTAACATTGAAAATAAATTATCTTATATTTATATGATATTTTCTGAGACTTTTAAGTGATATATAAATTAAACAGTGATTTATCAAAGATAAAGACATGCTTAACCTTAACTTACATGTTTTTTGTTATTGGCTATTTATCATTCATCATCTTAATCATTTTCTTCTTTGTTGATATTGTTGTTTTCATCAAAATTCTATCAACTTCATAAAGAAGATATTCTTTCAAATTTCATCCTTTTTGATGATGACAAACTATATCTTTTGAACTTTTTGTTTAAAGTTGAAATCTCCCCTATCTTGTATATCACCCCATATGTTTTACACTTTTGGATTTTGATATCCTAAAAGAAGATTTAACAAAAACACATATCTGATACCATACATTTTCTCCCTCTTTTGACATTATAAAAAGAATAAAAAAGAAGTAGAGACCATAGATGCATGGTATGGACAATAGAACATCCAATATACATAACATTCAACAATATAATATCCAACATTTATAATAACCAACAACATAATATCTAACATATATAATTTAGAAAACATAGAATCCACAAGGGGATTATCGATATTTTATTGACGGTATAGAGAAGAGAAAATGGGGTGTCTTGTTAACTCCTCCGACCAAACTAAATTTTTACATTATTCGAGAGTTTTATGCTAACGCAATTTCGACCGAAGATGTCCGATACTCTTATTGTTCGTTTGTGTAAGGGGAGCCGTGTCTTTTGATAGGAATTCAGTTAGTCAATACTTGAATCATCCTCTCACTCTTCAAAGGGGGTGAACTTTGCTCTTATCAAAAAAGGGTGGCAAGTAAGAAGTGGCATTTGGATTTAGTTAGTGAGACTCTAGCTTTTACTCCTAACCATTGTTTTTTCTCAATGCTTCCAACCAGCCAATGCACTTCAAGAGATGTGACATAAACATAAAAGCTCATATGTATGCGACTCTTTTGCTTTACAATATTAAGCCGAGAAGTCACACTTCAACTATTCCTATTGATACATCTTTCCTCTTGCATTACATGATTGAAGGGTGGTAAATTGATGTGGCACAAGTGATTTCTAATGAGATTCAAAGAATTGCCATCAGTGGCCATTCACATGGTAACAAGGCCCCTATGACTCTTGGTTTTCCGGATCTTATTACAGGGCTGTGTAGGAAGGCGGGTGTTGACATTCCCAATGTGACTACCAAAAGGATTAGTAGTATTGTCAGTGAGGATTATGTACTTCGGCATTGTGTGCCTAAGTTGGCAGGCAAGGAAGCCCCTCAACCTCAGGCGCACGCTCCTCCGGCGGGTCTGACTCGGTATAATGAACAACAAGATTGTGTTTATAACTGGCAGATGATGGAGGCTTATATGAGAGCTTCTTTCTTCCTTCATGATTCTATGCAGCTTTTATATCGTCACCAGGTTGCTTTGGAGGAGGTTCCTATTTATCCTACTCGAGAGGAGTTTTCTGCTTATGCAAATTACCCTGGGGGAAGGCCATTCTTCCAAGAGGGGGCAACAGCTAATGTTAATGATGAGGAAAGTGAGAAAGATCAGGAAGATAAAGAAGTTGAGGGGAGTGATGATGAGTGGAGCAGTTGATCTGGTGGAGATTGGTTTGCCGTATTAGCATAATTTTTATGTTTTTTGTTTTATTTAGTCTTCTGTTTTAATTTTCAGACAATTATTGTGATGTTGTTCCATCCTTTTAAGGATGATGTTTTATGGTTGTATTTTGGTTTTAATACTTTTGGAGGCATTTTTATGCCATGGATGACTTTGGTACACCATTTTGAGGTGTTTGGTTTAATTTTTGGGATTTTTAACTCTATGGCATTATATTCGTAAGTTTGTTAGCTTATTTTAAATTTTTTAAAGAAAATAAAGAAGCAAAAGCTTATTTTTGTTCCTTAGTTTGACAATTTTGAAGGAACCAAGTAAACTTTACAAATGCGGTTCAACTTGCAATTGAGTGGTGATGATATGAATTGAATTGTAGTAACAACTTCAAGGTACATGTTTATTGCTTTCTAAACTTAGCATAAATATGAAACTTGTGGTTTATTCATAATATCATACCTTTAATTCTTTAACAATACTTATCAATTTTGAATCACCTTATAACTTAGCCTTGTGTGAGGAAGCTTTTTATTGTGCACTTAAATGCGGGAAACCAAAATTCTTGTTAACTCAATATTATCATGTTTAATCATGCATGGGTGTTTATGTGTGAAAGTTGGAAAATGATCAAAGGCATTAATTGTTTTATTTTGAGAAAAACCACTTGAGCCAAATGAATAATAAATCTACATTGAGAGTGAGTAATCACTTGTTCACCCTAATTGAGCCTTTCTATCAAGATCCTTGTGATGATTAAATTGTGTAAATATTGAAAATGAATAAAAAATTAATCATTAGGTTTTTAGAAAGGATCTTGATTTTTGTTTGATAAAGTTTTGAACCCTCAACCTCAATGTGGCTGCTTCTATTCTTTCTTTGCCTTAGTGTACGGGAATATTCTTGCTACTATGTTGTGTTGTGTTCAAAGTTGGGGAGATTTTTATAGGTTGTTTATTGTGAAAGAAAAAGTAGTTGAAATAAAAGAAATGATAAATAAAAAGAATAAAAAAAGAGAATCAATGAATATGAGATCTTAGAAAGAAAAAGAATTGAAAAGCCAAGGGTATAAAATTGTGTCGGCATAAGAGCTCATGGGTGTATGTTATATCCAAGAAAAGAATAAAAGAGGGGGTAAAAATGTTGAATTGTGCATTGGTGTGATGAATTGAATGTTCTCATGCGTTAGGAAATTTAGTTTCAATTATCTTGAGAAATATCCCTTCCTCGTAACTAAGTGTGATATGGTGGCAGAACCGACTGTTTTGATTATGCTGGTGTTTACAGTGATTTCTGGTAAACAACCGCTAGTCCTCCAAACTATCGAATAAACTTACTGACTGTTATTCAATTTCTCTGGTAACTCGCAGGATCGACTAGATTGATCCTAGGACTTGTTGGTCATTAGGGTAACTCTCATGATCGAACTGGTATTCATGGTTGGTATTTAGAATGTTGTGTAGGTGTTTAACTTATTTCGATTTCTCTCTTAAAGATCTAAAGGTGCGATCAAATAAACGTGCGCGAAACTAAATTGCATGAATAAAGGTCAATTGTAAAGACATGTAAAAACTGCATAAAAGACAAATAAATGGCTTCGAATCGTAAAGAAAACAGTTAATGTAAAAGATTCGAAATGTGAAGAAAGCGTTTAATGCAAGAAAACTGTAAAATGGCTTTAAGTAAAAAAGGTGTTCAAAGGATAAAAATTTGAAGATAAAGGCATGAAATGTATAACAGTTTCTGAAATGTAAAGTATTTGAAATGGAAGGAAAGCATTTAAATGTAAGGCATCAGTGAAAATATTTCGAATAAAAAGACTTTAGATGCAAAAACTTGTAAATGGTATTGATATAAAGATAAAGGAAAGTACTGGAATTGATAAAGAGTTTTCATTAAATCATAAACATGTGGTGTTATCATACGTACATTGCTCTTGCATTCGTTTCCCTAGCCATGTGGTAATTTGAATGTTTACTGAGTTTTCTTGTACAATAGATATGACACACGAAATCCTAATGCTAAGACTTCTATTTATACTACTTCGACCATAACGGTCTTGCTATAAGATTCTGCCACGTTCAGAACATGCAGAGCAATGCCTCTCTCTTGCTTCCACGCGTCTTCGAATGTTCCAGCGCATAAATTTCAAATTTCGAACATCCCGCTTGCATTTGATTTTCAAATGTTTTGGCATTTCTTCGCTTCGAACGCATTCCTTAGATACAGCCTTGTTATCATTTCGAGACTTCTTTGGATATATTCTCATAACTGTCACTCGAAGCTCCAAGCTTTGATATGCTCATTCAAAGCATTGCTTCTACTATTTCGAAACATGACGTTTTGTTTCAGTTTAATCGAAACGTCCAATTTACTTTGCTTCTAATAATATTATCAAAATCTCCAGCAAACAAAATGCCCCTTTAAAATCTGTATTTCGATCCCTTTGAGAAATACTTATTTTTAAACATATACACAATATTTTGATGCGACCTTCGAATCATCGTAACATTTATTGCATTTGACTCCAGTCACGTCAATCATAACACTTTTTAGATTCCTTAACCGCCTTGAACCATTTCACAGTATGGTGCAGTTACAAAATAATGATTATCTTTAATCACGCCTATTACCAATGTTAACTTTACGCCACCTCTTCATTAAACCAACCCATGATTACCACGTATCACAACCTTACTCAGTGGATGCTTAAACTTCCACATTATAAAAACCCATCAACTTAGTCTTTTTCTTTTCTTCCCACATTCTAAATCTTTTCTCCTTCTTTTCTCACCGAAACCCTAAGCTTTCAACATTCTTCCACCAATGTCTTCTTCTACTTCATCCCAACTAAAAAAGGTTTCCAAAAAGAAAGGAAAGACCGCAGGAACTACAATGGAAAGTAAGGTTGTCACTTACCAAGGTCAATCTGTTCTTGTTCCCCAGATGATCTCAAAAGAGAAAGAAATGCTTTATGCATCCCAGGTACTTATTCCTACCACCGCTGCTGGCAAGAGGTTAGCTTTAATGGGCCCTCTTACAGTTTTTGAAATTTTAAAAGACACCAGAAAATTTTTCCCAGTTTGCTATAATTTCAAACCCCTGTTTAATAAAATGGACGCCCCTAAGGCAATAGAATCTTCTGGTTCAAACACCGTGGAAAATCCAATTGTTCCTCCTAAGGACCCTTTTGTATTAGACTATGTAAAGAGTAACTTCAAACCGTTTCGATCTTGCCCCACCTCCGACACTGCTTATCATAACTGGTTCAATAAGATAGAAGCTAAGAAATCCCAGCAATGGGAAGAATTAGGTATCTACAACTTGATTAAGCTGTCGAAGCCAGGTTTTACTTACAGCCACCCATTGTTATTCGCGTCCCTATATTTCTGGGACAGTACTTATAATACTTTTCATCTCCCTGGTGGAATGATTACCCCTACCTTTTTTGACATAGCGGCCATTACTGGGCTATCACCAATAGGAGAAACATATATCCCTGACAACGAAGAACATTCGAGTATAATCGACTTCGAAGTCAAACTAGCAAGCTTTTCAAAGTTTATCAGCCACTATCATACTGAAGGAGACAGTGTGTCTGATGTAGAACACATTGCTTTCCTTACCTTATGGCTGTCAAGATATGTCTTTTGCAGCAGATCCCTACAGGTAGCCAGTAGGTTTATTCCTCTAGCTAGAGATTTGCATGAGAATCGGAGAGTGTGCTTGAGCGAATTGCTACTAGTTGATCTTTATGAAAGCCTAAGGTCAGCTGTTTCGAGTCTAAAATCTCACACCTCCAAGAATATCCTGCTAGCTGGCCATTTCTGGTTGCTTCAGTTATGGCTAAATGCCATGTTCGAACCTTCATTGTCAACTGCCAACACCATTGCTGAACAAGACCCTGAAATAACGGATAGAATAATCGAAGGCACTAGGCTGCGAAGACTAACCCCAAATGATGATAAGGATGACTTCAAAGTCCTATTCTCAAAATACATCATGATATTCTCCAAGAGGCATAAGTTCGAAGAGACCATGGCGCCTTTTGCTTCAAGGGCTCATGGACCTTCATGGTTCACCATGGCTCTCTCAGAAGCTGTCAAGAGCAAAGAGATTCAAGATGTATGGAGAGCCTTTTTGCTACCCAGACTAATCTCTTCAAGAATAACTCCTGCCAAGAATCAGATTTTCCTTTTCGCTTATCAGCCCAACTTTTTTTCGAGACAGTTTGGCTTGTGCCAACTAATTCCTGAACCCTTATTTCAAACTGAAAGTACCATTACCTCTGGGCGAACTTTCAAGGCACGGGAAGCCAAACTACAGCAAGAACAATACCAAGGCTTTGCCCAGTTTGAGCTAATAACTTTCGAACCTACCCACCTTATAGCAAAGGGGTTTCTGGAATGGTGGACAAAGTTTTATCAGACTTATATGTTCGATACTCTTACTATTCAGCAGAAACTAACTGATGCTTTCGATGTGCAGGTACCATCCAAGAAAGGTATGTTCACTCATGCCAAAGAGATTAAATCTTTTCAAAATTATTTCGAAACTACTTATGATCCCACACACTTGGAATCCACTGTGCATCAAGCGGCTGAGACCTTGAAGGAAAAATTCAAACAAAAAGTTTCTAAGTTAAAACTTCCTTCAGGGTTGTCACCTGAGGATAGGTATAGGTTGGCATTCGAAATGCATCCACCTAAATTTCCTAGATTACCTACCTCAGAACTGGCTCTGGCTTGGTTTCCTCCATACCCTTGGTGGTTCACTTGCAAAGAAATGTTCAAACATCTTCAAAAGAAACCAAAGCCATCTGAGACTGTGACATGGGCTCGACACTGGCTCCACGATTTCCCAGGACATCTTCGCTATGACCTTTCTGCCATGTCGATTAAATCTGATCAAGGCACAGGTTCGAATGCTTGGGAAAATCCCAAACGTTTTTCATTTTCCATATCTTTAACTTTTGCCTTAATTGTTTCGATTTTCAGCCATCAGGATAAAGACTGCTGCTTCAAAGTCAAAAGAAGGGAGCGCCTCTCAAGCCTCTATCGAAACCACCGACAATGTAACTCCATCCGAAACAACAACCATTGCTGCAACAACAACAACGATACCAACAATAACCAGTGTTCCAACTCCACAGGTAATCACTTAGCCTTTATGTTTCGAATTCACTAATGTTTCATGATTTGCATCTAACTCTTTGTTTAAATCTTTTCAGACCAACAAACTTCCGTCTACCACTCCAAAGAAGCGAAAATCAAACACCACTGGGGAAGACCCCAAGGCTGGAGGAAACTTACCAGCTGCTTCGAAGAAGAAGCAGAAGAAGAATATTTCAAAAAGTGATGTACCAACTAGTGTCTCTGGACTCGATTCCAGGGATGTTGCTCCCTCACCTAAATCTAAAATTCCATCTTCAACCTCCGACGTAATGTTGGAACGCATAGCTAGCAACCTCTCTTCTGAGAGTCCACAGGTAAATTGAACTTTAAACTTTTGGAAATAATTTCTCATTACCTTGGTGCATGCTTTTAATATTCTTTCGCTCCTTGCAGAATATCTTAAATCCAGCTTTTACCACTTCGACTTCACCATCAAAAGCTGCTGCTCCGCTCAACTCCTCTCCTCAAGGAGACTCCAGCAACCTTGTACAGAACAAAGGTTCCTCCAATATGGCGGTTCTGGCTGGGACTTCTGAGCAGCAGGATGATCAGAGTACTTCCCCTCCTCTAAAAGAGACAAATGAAACACCACTTCATGAATCTGCAGAGGCTTTACCAAGAACTTCTCTTCAAAAGTCCCCTCTTGAAACCCTTCAAGAGGACCCAAAGGATACTCATGCTGAAGGAGAGAAAGCTGATTTTGGCCAAAGAAACAAAGAATCTGCAGAAGAAGAGTCCGAGGAGGAGGATGCCAATGATGGTTCGACTGCTGGGACAGAGTCCAATGCAAATAGCAGTGAAAAAGAAGACACCGAAGTGGTGGATTTGGATGATGATGAAGAAGATAATGAGCACGAAACGAATAAAGGGGATGGTGACACAACCAATCAACCCATGGAAGTCGAAGTGGACGTAACTCCCCTGCGTGTGGAACTCCCTCAACCGTCTTTGTCTCGAATGACTGACGAGGAGCTTGCACTCCTGGGACGAAATGACCCTATTGGGTACATGAAGGCGAAGCTGGCTCAAAGGGACATTCCACTTGCTAGGGCTGGCACAAGGTCGACTAGTCATCCTCTGCCCACAGATGAAAGAATTGTACTTCTTAACAGGATCAGGAGAACAATTCTTAATGTGGATATATTCGAAGTGCTCAAACAGGATAACACTGCTTGCTACACTATGAAGGAGTTGCTTACAAAAGTCAACCTTGCTACCTGCTCCTTGCCAGTTAGTACTATCTTGTTCGATCTTCAATCTTTGCTGGACAACGTAACTGGTTACCTTCTCCAAGATGAATCTGCTGCCAGAAAGGTTCAAGAAAAACGCACTGCAATGGATGCTGCTTATGAACAAGCTTCGAAACTCTCTCAAGAAGCTGAGGATCAAGCTATGCATCTAAAGCAAGCAAAAACTAATTATGAGGCTCGAGCTGAGTCCATCCTTCTCTGGGAAAGGCAAATTCAGGAACTTCAACAGAAGGTTAAAGAGGCTAAAGAACAACAAATAGCCTTCGAAACCAATACTGCTGGTAACCAATTCGAAGAGCTTCTCAACCAGGGGCTTGCAGAAATGGAAACTGCAGAACAACTCAAGGGAGAAGTAGCAACCTTGGAGGGAGCCAGGCGTTTTGCTCAACAGAGACTTGAATCTTTTCGAAGTACCTTCAACAGATTGAAAAATAATTCTTATTTCTAAATTTCAGTGTTCATTTGATTACAATTTGGTTTTTTATATGTAATATTCGAACAACGCCATTTTGGCATCTCATCTTGCCATTTTGGCATTTTTATAATATTTTGGTTACGTTGTTACTATTCGAATCTCCTGCAGGCGTGGCTTATATTTCTTTAAATATTTCCCATTAACCTTTAGGATACGCTTATCATCCATCAGCTCTTCGATTTCATATGCATTGTTTGAGAATACTTTTAATATTCGAAAAGGTCCTTCCCAATGAGGTGACCATTTACCTAGTGTTTTATTTTTCTTGTCCATGGGCAATATGACTTTCCAGACTAAGTCATTAATAATGAATGCTTTTCTTTTCACCCTTTTATTATATGTCCTGGCCACTCTTTCTTTTTGTCTCATCAAGATTTCCAATGCATGTAATCTAACTTCGTCCAACTCAACTAATTCGTTCATCATCATCTCCCAATATAATGCAGCTGGGATTTCGTTTTGTCTTTGAATTCGAACTGATTGTAGATGAATTTCTACTGGCAGCACTGCATCATGACCAAATGTGAGTTGGAAAGGCGTAGTGTTAGTAGCTTCCTTAGGAGATGTTCTACATGCCCATAGTATTTGGTCCAAAGTTTTGTGCCAGTTCCTTGGCTTTTTACCAATATGTTTCTTGATTAACCCTATTATCACTTTATTGGCTGCTTCGACTTGACCATTTGCTTGAGCATAATATGGCGTTGATGTTAGTAATCTAAACCCCATTTCTTGGGCAAATTCTTGCATCTTTCTACCAGTAAACACAGAGCCTTGATCTATGGTTATGCTCTCTGGCAATCCGAACCTATAGATAATGTGCTTCTGTATAAACTCAATAATAGCCTCTTGATCATCAACTATTAATGGTATAGCTTCGATCCACTTGGTAAAATAATCTATTCCTACCAAGATATATTTCTGTCCTTTAGACGAAGCAGGATTTATTTCTCCTATCAAATCCAATGCCCATCCTCTAAATGGCCATGGTTTGATGATTGAATGCAACTCACTTGCAGGGGCATGTTGAATCCCTGCATGCTTCTGACATTCCTCACATCCTTTAGCAAAGTCTATACAATCTTTGAGCATGCTAGGCCAATACATGCCGTATCGAAATAACAACCATTTCATTTTATGACCTGCTTGATGTGCCCCACATGCCCCATTGTGGACTTCTGACAATGCTAAGTATGCCTCACTTTCTCCTAGGCATTTCAATAATACGCCCTCTTGGGTCTTTTTGAACAATTCGTTCCCCATGAGGAGATATGATAATGCTCTGTATTTTGTCTTTCTATCCACATTCAGAGTTGGGTTTGCTAAATAACTCACCAGTGGACTTCGCCAATCTGCATCTGATAAAGTGTTTATGGATAATATTTCGAATCCCTGTTTCTCAGCATATCCCAATTTCATACTTTCTAGATCTGATGGTGTGAATCTAGTAGCCATAACTCTACCCCTTAATTCAACTAAATCCTCAAAGTTCCTGACAGAAACTTTATAACCCGAAGCCAACTGTGCTAAGTCATTTGCTTCTTGGTTCTCTATTCTTGGTATGTGTTGAATATCCATGTATTCAAATTTCCTAAGTAGCCTGTTGACTATGACGAAGTATATCATCAAGTTTTCCTTTATGCATTTATACTCCTTTGTTATTTGCTTGACCACTAATTCTGAGTCTCCTTTAATTTCGACTCTAGTTGCCCCCAATTCCAACAAAGCTTCAAGTCCAACAATGAGCGCTTCATACTCAGCTTCGTTGTTCGAGCAACAAGGACCATCTAATTTATACTTGAATTTTGTTGGAATTCCTTCAGGAGAAATTAGAAGGACTCCAACACCACTTCCATTCCTGTGGGTTGAACCATCAAAGTATAATTTCCATGGTTGCATTTCAACGTAACTCATGACAGTCTGCTCAACCAATGAATGGTCCACAATGAAGTCAGAAATCACTTGGCCTTTCACAGCTTTTAAAGGCATGAAAGTCAAAGAATATTCTGTTAAGGCTAAAGCCCATTTACCAACTCTGCTATGCATTATTGGTTTTGAAAGCATGTGTTTAATGACATCGAAATGAGATGAAACATAAACATCAACAGGCTTTATATAATACTTGAGTTTCATACAAGAGAAATACAAACAGAGACATAGCTTTTCTAAATTGCTATATCTGGTCTCTGCATCATTCAATACTCTACTTAGATAGTATATGGCTCTTTCGATACCATTGCTATCTTCTTGTGCTAACATACTACCTATACTAACTTCAGAGGCAGATATGTACAATCTCATGGGCTTCCCCCATGAAGGTGGAGACAAGATAGGAGGCTGAGAGAGGTATCTTTTTATCCTGTCAAATGCCTCCTGATGGGCTTCGTTCCATTCGAAGGCTTGGCCTTGCTTTAGACGAAGCAACAGAGAGAAAGCTTGGGTTCTTCCACTCAGATTCGAAATGAATCTTCTGAGGAAGTTAATCTTCCCTAGCAGAGATTGCAGCTCCCTTTTCGACGTAGGTGCTTTCGTGTCCATTATGGCTTTGGTTTTGTTCTGGTTGATCTCAATCCCTTTCTTGTGAACCACAAAACCAAGGAAATCTCCAGCCTGCACAAAAAATGCACATTTAAGGGGATTCATCTTTAAGCCATGTTTTCTCATTCGTTCGAATGATTGGCTCAAAAGATGCAAATGTGTTTCTGCAGATATAGATTTGATGACTATATCATCAATATACACCTGCATAAAGGTTTCAATGAAATCATGAAAAATCGAATTCATTGCCCTTTGATAAGTTGCCCCAGCGTTCTTTAAACCAAAAGGCATCACCACCCATTCGTAGGTGCCTAAGGCTCTTGGGCAAGGAAATGCTGTCTTGGCAACATCTTCTTCAGCAATAAAAATCTGATTATACTCAGAGTATCCATCTAACATACTCAAGTATTCGAACCCTGCAGCAGAGTCTACTAGCATTTCTGCCACAGGCATGGAGTACTCATCCTTAGGGGTTGCAGTGTTTAAATCCCTAAAATCTATGCAAATTCTTAAAGAACCATTTTTCTTAATAACATGTACTATATTTGCTAACCATTCGACGTACCTTGTGGTTTTGATGAATTTTCAACGCAGCAACCTTTCGATCTCAGCTTTAATCTTTGTGAGAACCGTTGGTGCGAATATTCTGGGAGTTTGTTTGATGGGCTTCTTGCCATCTTTGATTGGCAGTCTGTGTTCGACTAACTCCCTCTTTAAACCAGGCATTTCGTCATAATCCCATGCGAAGCAATCTTTGTTTTTCTTGAGGACTTCGATTACTTCCTGCTTGAGGCCTGGGCTAAGTTTTGCACTTATGTAGGTTATTCTTTTCGTGTTTTCATCCCCTAAGTTGTCTTCTTCGAGTGGATCCTGCGCCAACATTTTGGCACCTGAGTCTATGGGGTCCCTTTCGAAGCCTAAGGGTTCTTTATCGTAGATGGCGTCCAACCTTTGATCCATCTCAAGTTCTTTAAAGGGTGAGCATTTCGAGCCATCCCCACTTATTTCGTTCATCTTTACAGCTAATTTATTTATTTCAGCCTCTAAGGCCACCTTTGATTCGTTCTCATCCATATAGGCCGAAATCCTTTCAAAAAAGGTGGACTCAGTCATGGATAAGGTTGTCGAAGTCCCAGCCTGCTGGCCGTCTTTGTATAGTACTTTCGACTCCCTCTTCTTCACTGATTATTCTTCTATCCCAGTATAGGCCATCATGGCGAAGGGTCATGTAGTAATGGGCGTTTCTGGTTTCGTTGATCTCATCATTTGAAACACACGGAGCAATCTTTGCCAGATGTTTGTCATAATTCCTTTTGTCAACTAAATTGACTGTTGACATGAAGTAACTCTGGTCTGCTTCAATGTTTTCCACGATCCCATCTTCTCTCCATAGAACTAATCGCTGATGCATTGACGAAGGAACTGCCCCTACGCCATGGATCCACTCCCTTCCCAGCAATAAGTTGTAGTTGGCCTTGGCTTTGATCACCATAAACATGGTGGGCCTACAGCTTGAGCCTATTGTCAAGTCCAACTGAACCACTCCCAGTGTTTTTCCCACTTTCCCTTCATAATTTGATAAAACCATATTGTGGGGCTTGATGTCTCCTTCGCGGATCTCTAATCTTTTCAACATGAAGTGGGGTATCAAATTGACTGCAGCACCCCCATCCACTAGAACCTTATTCACGCCATGGGCACCAACTTTTGCCCGAATAAATAGTGGCTTAAGATGGTTCTTCATAGCTGGTTCTAGACGTTTGAAGAACGTATTTTGCTCCTCGACAGCCCCATTGTCCATCACATAGTAGCACACAGGCCTATGCTTCATCAAATCTATGGTATCTTCTTCCTCATATTCATCAATTTCAGTTTCCTGTCCAAATTCACAGGGAAGCACATATACCACGTTCCAGTTTAGGTTGAACGAAGACTCCCCCTCTGACTCGAAGTTATCCGTTATAATATCTTCGTCTTCTTCTGGGCCTGGAGTGTATTCCTTTGGTTCATCCAGTTGTACTTCAGAAAAAAGCCTCCTATTAACTGGGGGTTTGTCTTCAGTTTGATTTTTTGTTGTGGGTTTGTTGGTGCTAGATTCACCTTGGTTCCTTGTTGAGGTTGCCCCTTTATTTGCCACAGCTTCCCTCTCAGCCTTTCGAATCCTCTGCTGCCTTCGCCACTGGGATCTCGACATGGGGTTCCTCCCTTTGTAGTTCTCTAATCTTACCTCTTCCCTTTTTGCTATGTTGAATTGCCTCCTGTATGTCATAGCATGGCGTGCATTTCGTTCGGTGTTTCTCCATCTGTCTTTGCCTTTGTCATTTCTGACTTTTAGCCATCTGTCGGTTGGCACTTCAGCAGGGAGTTTGAACGTCACTCTTCGAGCAGCCTTGGGATGAGGACTATCAGGCCTTCGTTGTTTGTGTCTGCTATCGAAACGTGGGCCCATCTGAACAGTTTCTTGATGGTTCCATCAAGGGGCGAAGGGAATCGTTTCGAAGGCTCTGGCCAAGCTTTGATTATACACAGCAGAACACCTTGGGCATATCAAGCACTTGGTTGCCCCTTTGTAGCAGCGAAACACAAATTCCAGCAAACTTTCTCCAGCCTTAGGATAACACCTGAATAGCTGGTTATCCTGGCGCCAATTGTTGCCAGTTCGAGCCCTCTGTACCCTCCCGAAGTTCGCAGCGATTCTCTGATTGCAGAGGATGCTGCACCTAGGGCATAATATCATTCCTGTATCTCCCTTGTGGCACGTCATGAGGTAATCCTTGAGACTAGCATCTCCAACATGATTATCCTCCATTTTATACTTCTCTTTTTCTAAGTATCTTTCTACCTCCTCTATCTCAGAGCGAGGCCTCTCCATATCCACCATGTTTACCTTAACATCTTCCCCCTTAGCTTCATCATCTCCCTATCCTGTGGGTTTTATATCTTCAATGTGGACTTTTGAACTCTCTGGGGTAGAATATTTGACCAAATAGTCAAATTTTCCACTGGGTTCCCCTAAAGTGTCCCATATTTCTTTATGAGGGGAAGTTGGCTTCGTGATTTGGACTTTCTCCAATTCCAGCCTCAGGCCTTCAGTGACCTGTGTCAATTCTTGGTTTTGATTTTCCTGGCCTTCAGTAGCCTGGATTTCTTTTGCAACAGCTAAAGGTGCTGCTTCAATCGAAGTCTCTGGTTGCTTTTGGACGTCTTCAGTGACCTCCTTATCGACTTCGACTATCACCCAGCTTTCGTTTTCAGTACCTTTATCTCCTATTGGGGCATCAATTTGGTCAGCTTCCACCATGTTAATCTCTCCAATGCATGCAGGCTCGGAGTAGTTGGTGTCTGCGACGTCCAAGGGATCTTTGTCCACTTTCATCTTTGCTTTATCAGCAAACTTTAGTCTGCCATCTTTGATTGCATTCTGAATTAGGTCCCTGAAAAGAAAACACTGTGAGGTTTTGTGGCCTAGGAAACTATGATATTTGCAAAATCCTCTCTTCTTTCTTTGATCTAAAGGAGGTATTTTGACGTTTGATGGCACAATGAGTTGGCCATCTTTGACAAGTAAATCAAAAATCTCGTCACATTTAGTGACATCGAAGGTATAAACCTTCTTTGGGAATTTGTCACTTTTCTCATTTTCAACAATCTCTTTCCCCTTTGTGGGAACTAATAATTTGCAGGAGTAAGGTAGTGCCTGTTTTAATTCAGCGAGGTCGATTTCGACCTCTTCGAATTCGAATTCAGGATAATCTTCTGCTTCCTCAGTTCCAACATAGGAGATCCTTTCCTTCTTGTTATTTTTGAAGACTCTGGCCTTTTCGGCCTTTAGCCTTTCGACCTATCGAACCCTGTCGGCTAACTGAGCCATGTCCCTCAAATATTGAGTGTCTAGTTTCTTTCGAATAGAGTAATCCAAGCCACCAGCGGCCATTTCGACTAACTAATGTTCAGGCACCACTGTGTAACATCTGGATTTCAAAAGCCTAAATCTATTCAGATAATCATCTATGGGTTCAGTGAACTTTCTCTTGACACTGGCTAATTCCTTCAAGCTTATTTTTGACTGTCCCATGTAAAACTGTTCATGGAATAATCTCTCCAAAAGAGCCCAAGTATTAATGGACCCAGGAGGCAAAGTGGTGAACCATGTGAAGGCGTTTTTAGTCAGGGAACTTGGGAAGTATTTGATCCCGAGGTCTTCATTATTGGCTATATCTCCCGCTTCGGTTAGATATCTGGCTATATGTTCGACTGTTGACTCATTGGTATCCCCAGAGAACTTTGTAAATTTAGGGACTTTATATCCCCGTGGTAAATCAGTATGCATTATGCAATCTAATATAGGAGAAGCATAATTTGGCCTTCTAATTCCTGTGTTGAGGCCATTCTGGGCCATGACTCTCTCTATCATGGTGGTTAAATTGTTTTCTGCCAAGATGTTATCGTTTCGAATTCTATGAACGACAGCATCAGCATCTTGATTTCGACCCACCATGACAACCCCCCTAGGTTGTTCTTCTCGAAACTCTGGGACTTCCAGCCTTTCGACCCTTGCCCTTGGTTCCATAATTTCTCTTTGTGGGCCTGGGATCATTGGGGCTTCTAGCCTTTGTGCCCTTTCCCCCAAGTTAACTTCTTCTCTAGGTGGTCTATAAGTTGGTTCGTTAGCAACTTGTTCCACAATAGGTATGTTTGCTCGAACTCCCGCCTGATTCTTCCTACGCCTATCTGGGGGAGCAAAGAAATCTGCTATTCGACTCATGTTATCTGCGTTTTCTCTGTTTGTCACAGTCACATTTTGTACTATTGGGGCAAATATTTCCTGCATAGTTTGTGCTAATACCCCTATCATATTATGGTTACTGTCATCCATCAATTGCCTAAAAGCCAACTGGTTTTCGGTGGTTAAAATAGGCATTATGCTATAACCCACTGACCCTTGGTTATTTGTCATAAACTGATTCGCCCCAGACCCAGACCCTAATTATGGTGATGAATTTTATGTGGAATTGTGTAAACCTGCCATAAAAGATGTTGGCATTCCATAAGAGGAATTTCTGGTTCTATTACCATCGAAACCGGGTGGTCTAGTTAGTGGAGTGGCGAAATGGGTTTGTGTCCCTGATGGTGGAACAAATCCCCCAGGATAACCAATGGTTCCAGTATTTCCTAAGATCGAACTATTAGTTGATATGCCACTTACTCCATTAGTGGCTATATTACTGGTAGAAGACGCAACAGACTGTGCATTCGAAGGGATCACATTAGATGTTCCCATCGAAGCGGATACATTAGTGCCTGTTGTATGTGGGGTATTTTGTTCCCCTTGTTGATTGTCAGAATTAGACATCTTGTTCAAACGTTTTCTTCTGGATAAGGGTTGGTTGCTGTTGGTTATTTTACCACTTCTCAGGTTCATAAAACAACAAACTTCTTAGGTTCCAACGTTTTTATAATGGTTACGTCTCAACAATCTTTATTTCTGTTCTAAATTCCTTAATGTCCAACGATGTGTCCCACCAGGTGTGCCAATTTGTTTACAGCGATTTCTGGTAAACAACCGCTAGTCCTCCAAACTATCGAATAAACTTACTGACTGTTATTCAATTTCTCTGGTAACTCGCAGGATCGACTAGATTGATCCTAGGACTTGTTGGTCATTAGGGTAACTCTCATGATCGAACTGGTATTCTTGGTTGGTATTTAGAATGTTGTGTAGGTGTTTAACTTATTTCGATTTCTCTCTTAAAGATCTAAAGGTGAGATCAAATAAACATGCGTGAAACTAAATTGCATGAATAAAGGTCAATTGTAAAGACATGTAAAAACTGCATAAAAGACAAATAAATGGCTTCGAATCATAAAGAAAACAGTTAATGTAAAAGATTCGAAATGTGAAGAAAGCGTTTAATGCAAGAAAACTGTAAAATGGCTTTAAGTAAAAAAGGTGTTCAAAGGATAAAAATTTGAAGATAAAGGCATGAAATGTATAACAGTTTCTGAAATGTAAAGTATTTGAAATGGAAGGAAATCATTTAAATGTAAGGCATCAGTGAAAATATTTCGAATAAAAAGACTTTAGATGCAAAAACTTGTAAATGGTATTGATATAAAGATAAAGGAAAGTACTGGAATTGATAAAGAGTTTTCATTAAATCATAAACATGTGGTGTTATCATACGTACATTGCTCTTGCATTCGTTTCCCTAGCCATGTGGTAATTTGAATGTTTACTGAGTTTTCTTGTACAATAGATATGACACACGAAATCCTAATGCTAAGACTTCTATTTATACTACTTCGACCATAACGGTCTTGCTATAAGATTCTGCCACGTTCAGAACATGCAGAGCAATGCCTCTCTCTTGCTTCCACGCGTCTTCGAATGCTCCAGCGCATAAATTTCAAATTTCGAACATCCCGCTTGCATTTGATTTTCAAATCTTTTGGCATTTCTTCGCTTCGAACGCATTCCTTAGATACAGCCTTGTTATTATTTCGAGACTTCTTTGGATATATTCTCATAACTGTCACTCGAAGCTCCAAGCTTTGATATGCTCATTCGAAGCATTGCTTCTACTATTTCGAAACATGACGTTTTGTTTCATTTTAATCGAAACGTCCAATTTACTTTGCTTCTAATAATATTATCAAAATCTTCAGCCAACAAAATGCCCCTTTAAAATATGTATTTCGATCCCTTTGAGAAATACTTATTTTAATCATATACACAAGATTTTGATGCGACCTTCGAATCATCGTAACATTTATTGCATTTGACTCCAGTCACGTCAATCATAACACTTTTTAGATTCCTTAACCGCCTTGAACCATTTCACAGTATGGTGCAGTTACAAAACAATGATTATCTTTAATCACGCCTATTACCAATGTTAACTTTACGCCACCTCTTCATTAAACCAACCCATGATTACCACGTATCACAACCTTACTCAGTGGATGCTTAAACTTCCACATTATAAAAACCCATCAACTTAGTCTTTTTCTTTTCTTCCCACATTCTGAATCTTTTCTCCTTCTTTTCTCACCGAAACCCTAAGCTTTCAACATTCTTCCACCAATGTCTTCTTCTACTTCATCCCAACTAAAAAAGGTTTCCAAAAAGAAAGGAAAGACCGCAGGAACTACAATGGAAAGTAAGGTTGTCACTTACCAAGGTCAATCTGTTCTTGTTCCCCAGATGATCTCAAAAGAGAAAGATATGCTTTATGCATCCCAGGTACTTATTCCTACCACCGCTGCTGGCAAGAGGTTAGCTTTAATGGGCCCTCTTACAGTTTTTGAAATTTTAAAAGACACCAGAAATTTTTTCCCAGTTTGCTATAATTTCAAACCCCTGTTTAATAAAATGGACGCCCCTAAGGCAATAGAATCTTCTGGTTCAAACACCGTGGAAAATCCAATTGTTCCTCCTAAGGACCCTTTTGTATTAGACTATGTAAAGAGTAACTTCAAACCGTTTCGATCTTGCCCCACCTCCGACACTGCTTATCATAACTGGTTCAATAAGGTAGAAGCTAAGAAATCCCAGCAATGGGAAGAATTAGGTATCTACAACTTGATTAAGCTGTCGAAGCCAGGTTTTACTTACAGCCACCCATTGTTATTCGCGTCCCTATATTTCTGGGACAGTACTTATAATAGTTTCCATCTCCCTGGTGGAATGATTACCCCTACCTTTTTTGACATAACGGCCATTACTGGGCTATCACCATTAGGAGAAACATATATCCCTGACAACGAAGAACATTCGAGTATAATCGACTTCGAAGTCAAACTAGCAAGCTTTTCAAAGTTTATCAGCCACTATCATACTGAAGGAGACAGTGTGTCTGATGTAGAACACATTGCTTTCCTTACCTTATGGCTGTTAAGATATGTCTTTTGCAACAGATCCCTACAGGTATCCAGTAGGTTTATTCCTCTAGCTAGAGATTTGCATGAGAATCAGAGAGTGTGCTTGAGCGAATTTCTACTAGTTGATCTTTATGAAAGCCTAAGGTCAGCTGTTTCGAGTCTAAAATCTCACACCTCCAAGAATATCCTGCTAGCTGGCCCTTTCTGGTTGCTTCAGTTATGGCTAAATGCCATGTTCGAACCTTCATTGTCAACTGCCAACACCATTGCTGAACAAGACCCTGAAATAACGGATAGAATAATCGAAGGCACTAGGCTGCGAAGACTAACCCCAAATGATGATAAGGATGACTTCAAAGTCCTATTCTCAAAATACATCATGATATTCTCCAAGAGGCATAAGTTCGAAGAGACCATAGCGCCTTTTGCTTCAAGGGCTCATGGACCTTCATGGTTCACCATGGCTCTCTCAGAAGCTGTCAAGAGCAAAGAGATTCAAGATGTATGGAGAGCCTTTTTGCTACCCAGACTAATCTCTTCAAGAATAACTCCTGCCAAGAATCAGATTTTCCTTTTCGCTTATCAGCCCAACTTTGTTTCGAGACAGTTTGGCTTGTGCCAACTAATTCCTGAACCCTTATTTCAAACTGAAAGTGCCATTACCTCTGGGCGAACTTTCAAGGCACGGGAAGCCAAACTACAGCAAGAACAATACCAAGGCTTTGCCCAGTTTGAGCTAATAACTTTCGAACCTACCCACCTTACAGCAAAGGGGTTTCTGGAATGGTGGACAAAGTTTTATCAGACTTATATGTTCGATACTCTTACTATTCAGTAGAAATTAACTGATGCCTTCAATGTGCAGGTACTATCCAAGAAAGGTATGTTCACTCATGCCAAAGAGATTAAAGCTTTTCAAAATTATTTCGAAACTACTTATGATCCCACACACTTGGAATCCACTGTGCATCAAGCGGCTGAGACCCTGAAGGAAAAATTCAAACAAAAAGTTTCTAAGTTAAAACTTCCTTCAGGGTTGTCACCTGAGGATAGGTATAGGTTGGCATTCGAAATGCATCCACCTAAATTTCCTAGATTACCTACCTCAGAACTAGCTCTGGCTTGGTTTCCTCCATACCCTTGGTGGTTCACTTGCAAAGAAATGTTCAAACATCTTCAAAAGAAACCAAAGCCATCTGAGACTGTGACATGGGCTCGACACTGGCTCCACGATTTCCCAGGACATCTTCGCTATGACCTTTCTGCCATGTCGATTAAATCTGATCAAGGCACATGTGCGAATGCTTGGGAAAATCCCAAACGTTTTTCATTTTCCATATCTTTAACTTTTGCCTTAATTGTTTCGATTTTCAGCCATCAGGATAAAGACTGCTGCTTCAAAGTCAAAAGAAGGGAGCGCCTCTCAAGCCTCTATCGAAACCACCGACAATGTAACTCCATCTGAAACAACAACCATTGCTGCAACAACAACAACAACAATACCAACAATAACCAGTGTTCCAACTCCACAGGTAATCACTTAGCCTTGATGTTTCGAATTCACTAATGTTTCATGATTTGCATCTAACTCTTTGTTTAAATCTTTTCAGACCAACAAACTTCCGCCTACCACTCCAAAGAAGAGAAAATCAAACACCACTGGGGAAGACCCCAAGGCTGGAGGAAACTTACCACCTGCTTCGAAGAAGAAGCAGAAGAAGGATATTTCAAAAAGTGCTGTACCAACTAGTGTCTCTGGACTCGATTCCAGGGATGCTGCTCCCTCACCTAAATCCAAAATTCCATCTTCGACCTCCAACGTAATGTTGGAACGCATAGCTAGCAACCTCTCTTCCGAGAGTCCACAGGTAAATTGAACTTCAAACTTTTGGAAATAATTTCTCATTACCTTGGTGCATGCTTTTAATATTCTTTCGCTCCTTGCAGAATATTTTAAATCCAGCTTTTACCACTTCGACCTCACCATCAAAAGATGCTGCTCCGCTCAACTCCTCTCCTCAAGGAGACTCCAGCAACCTTGTACAGAACAAAGGTTCCTCCAATATGGCGGTTCTGGCTGGGACTTCTGAGCAGCAGGATGATCAGAGTACTTCCCCTCCTCTAAAAGAGACAAATGAAACACCACTTCATGAATCTGCAGAGGCTTTACCAAGAACTTCTCTTCAAAAGTCCCCTCTTGAAACCCTTCAAGAGGACCCAAAGGATACTCATGCTGAAGGAGAGAAAGCTGATTCTGGCCAAAGAAACGAAGAATCTGCAGAAGAAGAGTCTGAGGAGGAGGATGCCAACGATGGTTCGACTGCTGGGACATAGTCCAATGCAAATAGCAGTGAAAAAGAAGACACCGAAGTGGTGGATTTGGATGACGATGAAGAAGATAATGAGCACGAAACGAATAAAGGGGATGGTGACACAACCAATCAACCCATGGAAGTCGAAGTGGACGTGACTCCCCTGCATGTGGAACTCCCTCAACCGTCTTTGTCTCGAATGACTGACGAGGAGCTTGCACTCCTGAGACTAAATGACCCTATTGGGTACATGAAGGCGAAGCTGGCTCAAAGGGACATTCCACTTGCTAGGGCTAGCACAAGTTCGACTAGCCATCCTCTGCCCACAGATGAAAGAATTGTACTTCTTAACAGGATCAGGAGAACAATTCTTAATGTGGATATATTCGAAGTGCTCAAACAGGATAACACTGCTTGCTACACTATGAAGGAGTTGCTTACAAAAGTCAACCTTGCTACCTGCTCCTTGCCAGTTAGTACTATCTTGTTCGATCTTCAATCTTTGCTGGACAACGTAACTGGTTACCTTCTCCAAGATGAATCTGCTGCCAGAAAGGTTCAAGAAAAACGCACTGCAATGGATGCTGCTTATGAACAAGCTTCAAAACTCTCTCAAGAAGCTGAGGATCAAGCTATGCATCTAAAGCAAGCAAAAACTGATTATGAGGCTCGAGCTGAGTCCATCCTTCTCTGGGAAAGGCAAATTCAGGAACTTCAACAGAAGGTTAAAGAGGCTAAAGAACAACAAATAGCCTTCGAAACCAATACTGCTGGTAACCAATTCGAAGAGCTTCTCAACCAGGGGCTTGCAGAAATGGAAACTGCAGAACAACTCAAGGGAGAAGTAGCAACCTTGGAGGGAGCCAGGCGTTTTGCTCAACAGAGACTTGAATCTTTTCGAAGTACCTTCAACAGATTGAAAAATAATTCTTATTTCTAAATTTCAGTGTTCATTTGATTACAATTTGGTTTTTTATATGTAATATTCGAACAACGCCATTTTGGCATCTCATCTTGCCATTTTGGCATTTTTATAATATTTTGGTTACGTTGTTACTATTCGAATCTCCTGCAGGCGTGGCTTATATTTCTTTAAATATTTCCCATTAACCTTTAGGATACGCTTATCATCCATCAGCTCTTCGATTTCATATGCATTGTTTGAGAATACTTTTAATATTCGAAAAGGTCCTTCCCAATGAGGTGACCACTTACCTAGTGTTTTATTTTTCTTGTCCATGGGCAATATGACTTTCCAGACTAAGTCATTAATAATGAATGCTTTTCTTTTCACCCTTTTATTATATGTCCTGGCCACTCTTTCTTTTTGTCTCATCAAGATTTCCAATGCATGTAATCTAACTTCGTCCAACTCAACTAATTCATTCATCATCATCTCCCAATATAATGCAGCTGGGATTTCGTTTTGTCTTTGAATTCGAACTGATTGTAGATGAATTTCTACTGGCAGCACTGCATCATGACCAAATGTGAGTTGGAAAGGCGTAGTGTTAGTAGCTTCCTTAGGAGATGTTCTACAGGCCCATAGTATTTGGTCCAAAGTTTTGTGCCAGTTCCTTGGCTTTTTACCAATATGTTTCTTGATTAACCCTATTATCACTTTATTGGCTGCTTCGACTTGACCATTTGCTTGAGCATAATATGGCGTTGATGTTAGTAATCTAAACCCCATTTCTTGGGCAAATTCTTGCATCTTTCTACCAGTAAACACAGAGCCTTGATCTGTGGTTATGCTCTTTGGCAATCCGAACCTATAGATAATGTGCTTCTGTATAAACTCAATAATAGCCTCTTGATCAGCAACTATTAATGGTATAGCTTCGATCCACTTGGTAAAATAATCTATTCCTACCAAGATATATTTCTGTCCTTTAGACGAAGCAGGATTTATTTCTCCTATCAAATCCAATGCCCATCCTCTAAATGACCATGGTTTGATGATTGAATGCAACTCACTTGCAGGGGCATGTTGAATCCCTGCATGCTTCTGACATTCCTCACATCCTTTAGCAAAGTCTATACAATCTTTGAGCATGCTAGGCCAATACATGCCATATCGAAATAACAACCATTTCATTTTATGACCTACTTGATGTGCCCCACATGCCCCATTATGGACTTCTGACAATGCTAAGTCTGCCTCACTTTCTCCTAGGCATTTCAATAATACGCCCTCTTGGGTCTTTTTGATCAATTCGTTCCCCATGAGGAGATATGATAATGCTCTGTATTTTGTCTTTCTATCCACATTCAGAGTTGGGTTTGCTAAATAACTCACCAGTGGACTTCGCCAATCTGCATCTGATAAAGTGTTTATGGCTAATATTTCGAATCCCTGTTTCTCAGCATATCCCAATTTCATACTTTCTAGATCTGATGGTGTGAATCTAGTAGCCATAACTCTACCCCTTAATTCAACTAAATCCTCAAAGTTCCTGACATAAACTTTATAACCCGAAGCCAACTGTGCTAAGTCATTTGCTTCTTGGTTCTCTATTCTTGGTATGTGTTGAATATCCATGTATTCAAATTTCCTAAGTAGCCTGTTGACTATGACGAAGTATATCATCAAGTTTTCCTTTATGCATTTATACTCCTTTGTTATTTGCTTGACCACTAATTCTGAGTCTCCTTTAATTTCGACTCTAGTTGCCCCCAATTCCAACAAAGCTTCAAGTCCAACAATGAGCGCTTCATACTCAGCTTCGTTGTTCGAGCAACGAGGACCATCTAATTTATACTTGAATTTTGTTGGAATTCCTTCAGGAGAAATTAGAAGGACTCCAACACCACTTCCATTCCTGTGGGTTGAACCATCAAAGTATAATTTCCATGGTTGCATTTCAACGTAACTCATGACAGTCTGCTCAACCAATGAATGGTCCACAATGAAGTCAGAAATCACTTGGCCTTTCACAGCTTTTAAAGGCATGAAAGTCAAAGAATATTCTGTTAAGGCTAAAGCCCATTTACCAACTCTGCTATGCATTATTGGTTTTGAAAGCATGTGTTTAATGACATCGAAATGAGATGAAACATAAACATCAACAGGCTTTATATAATACTTGAGTTTCATACAAGAGAAATACAAACAGTGACATAGCTTTTCTAAATTGCTATATCTGGTCTCTGCATCATTCAATACTCTACTTAGATAGTATATGGCTCTTTCGATACCATTGCTATCTTCTTGTGCTAACATACTACCTATACTAACTTCAGAGGCATATATGTACAATCTCATGGGCTTCCCCCATGAAGGTGGAGACAAGATAGGAGGCTGAGAGAGGTATCTTTTTATCCTGTCAAATGCCTCCTGATGGGCTTCGTTCCATTCGAAGGCTTGGCCTTGCTTTAGACGAAGCAACAGAGAGAAAGCTTGGGTTCTTCCACTCAGATTCGAAATGAATCTTCTGAGGAAGTTAATCTTCCCTAGCAGAGATTGCAGCTCCCTTTTTGACGTAGGTGCTTTCGTCTCCATTATGGATTTGGTTTTGTTCTGGTTGATCTCAATCCCTTTCTTGTGAACCACAAAACCAAGGAAATCTCCAGCCTGCACAAAAAATGCACATTTAAGGGGATTCATCTTTAAGCCATGTTTTCTCATTCGTTCGAATGATTGGCTCAAAAGATGCAAATGTGTTTCTGCAGATATAGATTTGATGACTATATCATCAATATACACCTGCATAAAGGTTTCAATGAAATCATGAAAAATCGAATTCATTGCCCTTTGATAAGTTGTCCCAGCGTTCTTTAAACCAAAAGGCATCACCACCCATTCGTAGGTGCCTAAGGCTCCTGGGCATCGAAATGCTGTCTTGGCAACATCTTCTTCAGCAATAAAAATCTGATTATACCCAGAGTATCCATCTAACATACTCAAGTATTTGAACCCTGCAGCAGAGTCTACTAGCATTTCTGCCACAGGCATGGAGTACTCATCCTTAGGGGTTGCAGTGTTTAAATCCCTAAAATCTATGCAAATTCTTAAAGAACCATTTTTCTTAATAACAGGTACTATATTTGCTAACCATTCGACGTACCTTGTGGTTCTGATGAATTTGCAATGCAGCAACCTTTCGATCTCAGCTTTAATCTTTGTGAGAACCGTTGGTGCAAATCTTCTGGGAGTTTGTTTGATGGGCTTCTTGCCATCTTTGATTGGCAGTCTGTGTTCGACTAACTCCCTCTTTAAACCAGGCATTTCGTCATAATCCCATGCGAAGCAATCTTTGTTTTTCTTGAGGACTTCGATTACTTCCTGCTTGAGGCCTGGGCTAAGTTTTGCACTTATGTAGGTTATTCTTTTCGTGTTTTCATCCCCTAAGTTGACTTCTTCGAGTGGATCCTGCGCCAACATTTTGGCACCTGAGTCTATGGGGTCCCTTTCGAAGCCTAAGGGTTCTTTATCGTAGATGGCGTCCAACCTTTGATCCATCTCAAGTTCTTTAAAGGGTGAGCATTTCGAGCCATCCCCACTTATTTCGTTCATCTTTACAGCTAATTTATTTATTTCAGCCTCTAAGGCCGCCTTTGATTCGTTCTCAGCCATATAGGCCGAAATCCTTTCAAAAAAGGTGGACTCAGTCATGGATAAGGTTGTCGAAGTCCCAGCCTGCTGGCCGTCTTTGTATAGTACTTTCGACTCCCTCTTCTTCACTGATTATTCTTCTATCCCAGTATAGGCCATCATGGCGAAGGGTCATGTAGTAGTGGGCGTTTCTGGTTTCGTTGATCTCATCATTTGGAACACACAGAGCAATCTTTGCCAGATGTTTGTCATAATTCCTTTTGTCAACTAAATTGACTGTTGACATGAAGTAACTCTGGTCTGCTTCAATGTTTTCCACGATCCCATCTTCTCTCCATAGAACTAATTGCTGATGCATTGACGAAGGAACTGCCCCTACGCCATGGATCCACTCCCTTCCCAGCAATAAGTTGTAGTTGCCTTGGCTTCGATCACCATAAACAAGGTGGGCCTACAGCTTGAGCCTATTGTCAAGTCCAACTGAACCACTCCCAGTGTTTTTCCCACTTTCCCTTCATAATTGGATAGAACCATATTGTGGGGCTTGATGTCTCCTTCGCGGATCTCTAATCTTTTCAGCATGAAGTGGGGTATCAAATTGACTGCAGCACCCCATCCACTAGAACCTTATTCACGCCATGGGCACCAACTTTTGCCCGAATAAATAGTGGCTTAAGATGGTTCTTCATAGCTGGTTCTGGACGTTCGAAGAACGCATTTTGCTCCTCGACAGCCCCATTGTCCATCACATAGTAGCACACAGGCCTATGCTTCATCAAATCTATGGTATCTTCTTCCTCATATTCATCAATTTCAGTTTCCTGTCCAAATTCACAGGGAAGCACAGATACCACGTTGCAGTTTAGGTTGAACGAAGACTCCCCCTCTGACTCGAAGTTATCCGTTATCATATCTTCGTCTTCTTCTGGGCCTGGAGTGTATTCCTTTGGTTCATCCAGTTGTACTTCAGAAAAAAGCCTCCTATTAACTGGGGGTTTGTCTTCAGTTTGATTTTTTGGTGTGGGTTTGTTGGTGCTAGATTCACCTTGGTTCCTTGTTGAGGTTGCCCCTTTATTTGCCACAGCTTCCCTCTCAGCCTTTCGAATCCTCTGCTGCCTTCGCCACTGGGATCTCAACATGGGGTTCCTCCCTTTGTAGTTCTCTAATCTTACCTCTTCCCTTTTTGCTATGTTGAATTGCCTCCTGTATGTCATAGCATGGCGTGCATTTCGTTCGGTGTTTCTCCATCTGTCTTTGCCTTTGTCATTTCTGACTTGCAGCCATCTGTCGGTTGGCACTTCAGCAGGGAGTTTGAACGTCACTCTTCGAGCAGCCTTGGGATGAGGACTATCAGGCCTTCGTTGTTTGTGTCTGCTATCGAAATGTGTGCCCATCTGAACAGTTTCTTGATGGTTCCAGCAAGGGGCGAAGGGAATCGTTTCGAAGGCTCTGGCCATGCTTTGATCATACACAGCAGAACACCTTGGGCATATCAAGCACTTGGTTGCCCCTTTATAGCAGCGAAACACAAATTCCAGCAAACTTTCTCCAGCCTTAGGATAACACCTGAATAGCTGGTTATCCTAGCGCCAATTATTGCCAGTTCGAGCCCTCTGTACCCTCTCGAAGTTCGCAGCGATTCTCTGATTGCAGAGGATGCTGCACCTAGGGCATAATATCATTCATGTATCTCCCTTGTGGCATGTCATGAGGTAATCCTTGAGACTAGCATCTCCAGCATGATTATCCTCCATTTTATACTTCTCTTTTTCTAAGTATCTTTCTACCTCCTCCATCTCAGAGCGAGGCCTCTCCATATCCACCATGTTTACCTCAACATCTTCCCCCTTAGCTTCATCATCTCCCCATCCCGTGGGTTTTATATCTTTAATGTGGACATTTGAACTCTCTGGGGTAGAATATTTGACCAAATAGTCAAATTTTCCACTGGGTTCCCCTAAAGTGTCCCATATTTCTTTATGAGGGGAAGTTGGCTTCGTGATTTGGACTTTCTCCAATTCCAGCCTCAGGCCTTCAGTGACATGTGTCAATTCTTGGTTTTGATTTTCCTGGCCTTCAGTAGCCTGGATTTCTTTTGCAACAGCTAAAGGTGCTGCTTCAATCGAAGTCTCTGGTTGCTTCTAGACGTCTTCAGTGACCTCCTTATTGACTTCGACTATCACCTAGCTTTCGTTTTCAGTACCTTTCTCTCCTATTGGGGCATCAATTTGGTCATCTTCCACCATGTTAATCTCTCCAATGCATGCAGGCTCGGAGTAGTTGGTGTCTGCGACGTCCAAGGGATCTTCGTCCACTTTCATCTTTGCTTTATCAGCAAACTTCAGTCTGCCATCTTTGATTGCATTCTGAATTAGGTCCCTGAAAAGAAAACACTGTGAGGTTTTGTGGCCTAGGAAACTATGATATTTGCAAAATCCTCTCTTCTTTCTTTGATCTAAAGGAGGTATTTTGACGTTTGATGGCACAATGAGTTGGCCATCTTTGACAAGTAAATCAAAAATCTCGTCACATTTAGTGACATCGAAGGTATAAACCTTCTTGGGGAATTTGTCACTTTTCTCATTTTCAACAATCTCTTTCCCCTTTGTGGGAACTAATAATTTGCAGGAGTAAGGTGGTGCCTGTTTTAATTCAGCGAGGTCGATTTCGACCTCTTCGAATTCGAATTCAGGATAATCTTCTGCTTCCTCAGTTCCAACATAGGAGATCCTTTCCTTCTTGTTATTTTTGAAGACTCTGGCCTTTTCGGCCTTTAGCCTTTCGACCTGTCGAACCCTGTCGGCTAACTGAGCCATGTCCCTCAAATATTGAGTGTCTAGTTTCTTTCGAATAGAGTAATCCAAGCCACCAGCGGCCATTTTGACTAACTCATGTTCAGGCAGCACTGTGTAACATCTGGATTTCAAAAGCCTAAATCTATTCAGATAATCATCTATGGGTTCAGTGAACTTTCTCTTGACACTGGCTAATTCCTTCAAGCTTATTTTTGACTGTCCCATGTAAAACTGTTCATGGAATAATCTCTCCAAAAGAGCCCAAGTATCAATGGACCCAGGAGGCAAAGTGGTGAACCATGTGAAGGCGTTTTTAGTCAGGGAACTTGGGAAGTATTTGATCCTGAGGTCTTCATTATTGGCTATATCTCCCGCTTCGGTTAGATATCTGGCTATATGTTTGACTGTTGACTCATTGGTATCCCCAGCGAACTTTGTAAATTTAGGGACTTTATATCCCCGTGGTAAATCAGTATGCATTATGAAATCTAATATAGGAGAAGCATAATTTGGCCTTCTAATTCCTGTGTTGAGGCCATTCTGGGCCATGACTCTCTCTATCATGGTGGTTAAATTGTTTTCTGCCAAGATGTTATCGTTTCGAATTCTATGAACGACAGCATCAGCATCTTGATTTCGACCCACCATGACAACCCCCCTAGGTTGTTCTTATCGAAACTCTGGGACTTCCAGCCTTTCGACCCTTGCCCATGGTTCCATAATTTCTCTTTGTGGGCCTGGGATCATTGGGGCTTCTAGCCTTTGTTCCCTTGCCCCCAAGTTAACTTCTTCTCTAGGTGGTCTATAAGTTGGGTCGTTAGCAACTTGTTCCACAATAGGTATGTTTGCTCGAACTCCCGCCTGATTCTGCCTACGCCTATCTGGGGGAGCAAAGAAATCTGCTATTCGACTCATGTTATCTGCGTTTTCTCTGTTTGTCACAGTCACATTTTGTACTATTGGGGCAAATATTTCCTGCATAGTTTGTGCTAATACCCCTATCATATTATGGTTACTGTCATCCATCAATTGCCTAAAAGCCAACTGGTTTTCTATGGTTAAAATAGGCATTGTGCTATAACCCACTGACCCTTGGTTATTTTTCATAAACTTATTCGCCCCAGACCCAGACCCTAATTGTGGTGATGAATTCGATGTGGAATTGTGTAAACCTGCCATAAAAGATGTTGGCATTCCATAAGAGGAATTTATGGTTCTATTACCATCGAAACCGGGTGGTCTAGTTAGTGGAGTGGCGAAATGGGTTTGTGTCCTTGATGGTGGAACAAATCCCCCAGGATAACCAATGGTTCCAGTATTTCCTAAGATCGAACTATTAGTTGATATGCCACTTACTCCATTAGTGGCTATATTACTGGTAGAAGACGCAACAGACTGTGCATTCGAAGGGATCACATTAGATGTTCCCATCGAAGCGGATACATTAGTGCCTGTTGTATGTGGGGCATTTTGTTCCCCTTGTTGATTGTTAGAATTAGACATCTTGTTCAAACGTTTTCTTCTGGATAAGGGTTGGTTGCTGTTGGTTATTTTACCACTTCTCAGGTTCATAAAACAACAAACTTCTTAGGTTCCAACGTTTTTATGATGGTTACGTCTCAACAATCTTTATTTCTGTTCTAAATTCCGTAATGTCCAACGATGTGTCCCACCAGGTGTGCCAATTTGTTTACAGTGATTTCTGGTAAACAACCGCTAGTCCTCCAAACTATCGAATAAACTTACTGACTGTTATTCAATTTCTCTGGTAACTCGCAGGATCAACTAGATTGATCCTAGGACTTGTTGGTCATTAGGGTAACTCTCATGATCGAACTGGTATTCATGGTTGGTATTTAGAATGTTGTGTAGGTGTTTAACTTATTTCGATTTCTCTCTTAAAGATCTAAAGGTGCGACCAAATAAACGTGCGCGAAACTAAATTGCATGAATAAAGGTCAATTGTAAAGACATGTAAAAACTGCATAAAAGACAAATAAATGGCTTCGAATCGTAAAGAAAACAGTTAATGTAAAAGATTCGAAATGTGAAGAAAGCGTTTAATGCAAGAAAACTGTAAAATGGCTTTAAGTAAAAAAGGTGTTCAAAGGATAAAAATTTGAAGATAAAGGCATGAAATGTATAACAGTTTCTGAAATGTAAAGTATTTGAAATGGAAGGAAAGCATTTAAATGTAAGGCATCAGTGAAAAGATTTCGAATAAAAAGACTTTAGATGCAAAAACTTGTAAATGGTATTGATATAAAGATAAAGGAAAGTACTGGAATTGATAAAGAGTTTTCATTAAATCATAAACATGTGGTGTTATCATACGTACATTGCTCTTGCATTCGTTTCCCTAGCCATGTGGTAATTTGAATGTTTACTGAGTTTTCTTGTACAATAGATATGACACACGAAATCCTAATGCTAAGACTTCTATTTATACTACTTCGACCATAACGGTCTTGCTATAAGATTCTGCCACGTTCAGAACATGCAGAGCAATGCCTCTCTCTTGCTTCCACGCGTCTTCGAATGCTCCAGCGCATAAATTTCAAATTTCGAACATCCCGCTTGCATTTGATTTTCAAATGTTTTGGCATTTCTTCGCTTCGAACGCATTCCTTAGATACAACCTTGTTTTCATTTCGAGACTTCTTTGGATATATTCTCATAACTGTCACTCGAAGCTCCAAGCTTTGATATGCTCATTCGAAGCATTGCTTCTACTATTTCGAAACATGACGTTTTGTTTCATTTTAATCGAAACGTCCAATTTACTTTGCTTCTAATAATATTATCAAAATCTTCAGCCAACAGCTGGTTTGCATTTTGCGTTTTGTATTCGCAAAATGTCGCAGTAATCAAGAGTCGCCACCGAATTTTATTTCATCCAACCGGACAGGAAAAAAGCACAGAAAAAAAAATCCTTTTTTCGAGATATTCCGGATACGGGTAGATTATAGAAAGGGAAGGTGTTAGCACCCTTTCTATCCATGGTTTTCCATGGGCTCTTAGGTACTTGCTCATCTTTTAAAATTGCTTGTGTGTGCTTGTTTTGAAAAGTTTTGTTTTACTTCGTTTTAACCCTTGTTTCTGTCCTCAAGAGTGTTACGAAGTGTTTTGAAAACTTTAGTTTGAAAAGTTTGTTTGAAAGTGTATGGTGTAAAAGATTTGTTGTTTTGAGCAAGTACCTAACAGTTATCTACTTACTCGAAAAAGATCGTTTATGTTCTCGTTTCCTTTAGACAGCGCTATCGTACTATTGAAAAATAGGTAACACCATCATTGGAGTTGTAAGGGTCAATTCGAAAGGGACGTACGATCACTAAAGCATTGTTAAGACATCTTAGTAATAAACCTAGAGTCTTAAGAGCATATTCGAGGCAACATTTCCGAGGCAATGTTTTCGAGGCAACATTTCCGAACGGGACTTTTGATCTTGGTTAGACAGGAGGGTAACCACTAAGACACCCTACACTTAATGATTGTTTACCGAAGGCAACCGAAGTGAGAGTATACCCTAGGAGTGCGTATGTGCGAGTAATTTGATTTCAGTTATTATCTTTGCACATTAGGGTTTTCTAGCCGTTTTAAATTATCATGCAATCTTGTCATACAATCCTATTAATATACATCTAAACAGTTAATATTTGCGAGAATTAAAAAGCGAGAAAATAAACCTACGCTATTACAAGGCTTCGGGATAGGGATTAATTACATAGCCAAAAAAGCCGTAAAAAACGATAAATAAAGAAGGTCCTAGATTAAACTATTACATACCGTGGACAATTACATTAATATTGCAAAAAATAATAAACGCGCGCGATGAATCGAATGCAAAATAATTAGGGTTTTGACGCCAACTATACCTAATTGTAATTTAAAGGAAAAATCATATTTTGGTCGTTTTTGTGTTATTTGAGAAAATAGAGCTCAATTGAATAATAATAAAAAAATCCCAATTACTAATTAATTTTAATTAAGAAAAATAATTAAATTAACCTATTTTTTTGTATTTTTTTAATTTTTGAGAAAGAAATAAATATTGAATCAAGAGTCTAACCCTAATTTTCCTAATTGATTGTAATTATATAAAAAAATTAGAATTTCCCTAAATTAAATTAAACTAATATTAAATTAAATTTGATGAAAAAAACAAACTAATTCTAATTTTTGTAAACTCTTGATTTTATGATTTTTTGTGAAAAAGAAATTAATTTTGTTAAAAATAATTAAGCAAATTAAATTAAATTAAATAAAAGAAATAAATTAGAGAAAACAAAAAAAGAATGGGCCTGATAGCATTAGCAAAAGAGGGGATATTGCTTGGAATTTCTTGGCCCAACAAACTCAGGCCCCTTTGACTTTGCCCAATCCTGTGGGCATGCTTGACTCATGCGCATGGTGGACCTTCAAGGGATAAGCCTTGGATCTGGGGCATTGATGGATTGAACGATCAGATCTGGACAGTACATGATGGACCCCTTGCCATGTAACACGCTAGATTGCCTATTCAAGAAAAGCAAGAATAAAAGTTGGGACCTGGGGATCGAACCCAGGCCCTTAAGCATTCTCCCATTGCACGCTTGCCAACTGAGTTGGCTGTGTTAGTTGTATAAACAATAACAAACAAATATTATATAATACAAACAAAATATTAAACTTTAAAACACGCGAAATTCAAACTGGCAAGTCAGGGAGCGCCACGTATCCATCTTCTTCCTCCCACCGTCGTTGTAAATTTTGCAACTTTTACCTACGGATATTAAGCGTAGGTATAACCCCTGTGTGTTGTACCCCAAAATTTGCCCTCCCATATTCTTCAAGAATTGCCAAGTCAAGCTTCAAGATTCCCCAAGGGTTGCACAGTGCAAGAGCCTCCCAAACAGTCAAAATTAGGGTTTTGGTTCTGATCAAGAAAATGAAGTTTCCAAGGGTCCAATCAAGTCCCACATGCCTATAAACATGGTCAAGCATCCTCATACAAAGTTTCAAGACTTTCAGCACAAAATTGCACAATCAAAACCCTAATTGCACTACAGTCAACTGTAGGGGCAAAATGGTCATTTGACAGTCAAAAGTTCAAATTTTTGGTCAACATCTCATTTTGAAGCCACAAACATCATTTGATCAATTCTTGATCATGATTCTCAAAACTTGGCTCAAAAATCATCAAGATGCAAAAGTTTCCTTATTTGGACAGTTGAAAAAGTCAACTGTAAATTGACCAGAGCATAACTTTCACATGGATTATCAGAAAAATTCCATCCAAAGCTCATTTTGAAGAGAAAGACATTTCCTACAACTCCTCTTCACACTTCAAGTCCAAGAAATGCTCTCACAAAAAGTTATCAATTTCAACATTATAGGTCATTTTCAAAAGTCAACAAAAAGGGACTTTAAGTCAAAGGCCATAACTTGAGATTGGTAAATCAAAATGACATGGGACCAAAGGCATTGGTTAGAGGACTCAAAGACCTTTCCAAAATTTCTAAGAACATGAGCAAAGCTTAAAAATTGAGCAAGTTATGCCTTGTGGAAGTTGGGAAACTTTTGGATGTTTTGAAAAGTCAACATTGATTCAAATGACCTAAAATTGCTAATGGGCTTCTTTTTCTTCCACAATTCATTATCCAAAGCATGCACACGACCATTTGGCCCAAAGGGAAGTTTTTTTTATCATTTTTATTTATTTATTTGAATTTTTTATTACAATTAATTCATTTAAACTAAATAAAATATGAAAAAAAATACTAAACTAATGAAATCAAATCCTTTTGTGCAGAAAATACTCTCATTGGACACTCAAGATTCGTGCATAATCATTTTTGGAAGGTTTTGTCATGATTTGATAGCAAAAGCATGTGAAAAAAGATTTGAAAATCATGGTTTAAAAATCAAATATCATATTCATTAATTCATGGATTTTGATCAAGTTTTTTAACCCTAATCACTCTCCTATACATACACAAGCAAGACCTAATCCTCAAAAACAAAAAAAGCAGCGCCAGAAATCCTTACACAAACTTGGAATTTTTCAAGAAAACTCCAAATCTGAAAACCTAGTTCTAGGACGATTCAGGGCCAAGTAATTGTTCCATTAGCTTCCTGAGGCGTCAAGGGAAGTTTTCCAATCAAAATCAATCATCCCAACACCCAGAATTGGTATACAGAAATCAAGTTTTCTCATATTTTTTCAGAATCGTGTTTTGAGATTTAAACATTTTCATTGCATAATTTTAATGGATTCTTACTAAATGATGCATTCTGAAGCTAACCACATGGATTAATTGCGTTTTTATACACTGTATGCGAATCTACCATTGTTGCTTTTTAGGGTTCTTAAGTTTTCAAATTAGGGGTTCTTGAATATGGAAAAATTGGAGCTTGAAACCTAGACCATCCAACTCAGTGCGCTTGGACGAAGAGAACGAGACCATCGCGCCTAATTTATGAAGCCCCAGGGGCTATTCGCTATTTTTCAGAAAGGTGCCTATGGGGACATTTGAAAAACCGTTGCTAATGGTATTTTGTTTCAGGAAAAGAATAAAGCCAACGAGGAAGACGCTTAGGTGGCTATCAGCGGTTGGTCCGTTTGAAAGTTCGCGCTAAAAATCCACTAACGCGTTTGTTTTGTTTTATATTGATTGCTTATTATATATTATACAAAGAAAACAAAGTGGCGCGTTTGGTAAAGCACAAGACTGGTAAACCATAGGACCTGGGTTCGAGCCCCAGGTCCTCACTCTTTCCCTATTATTTTTCAACTAATGTTCCTATGCAGCGTCAATACTAAAGCATGCCATGCGCTCACGCTACCAAACGTCCACGCGTCCCACTGGATTCAATCAAGGGTCATGATCTGGAGAGCACGGTGAACTCTAGTCAACGCATATACGTGCTGGCACAAAAGTCCACCAGGCCAAGGATAGATGGGCTCAAATTGCTAAAGAAAAGCCTCACAAATGGGGACAACACCCCCCTGAGGTTTGCAATATTTTTCTTTTTTTTATTCTTTTTATTTTCAATTATTATTCTTTTTTTAATTAATTCTGTTAATTCAATTATTTTCATAATATATAAAAAAAGACACCAAAAAAAAATCAAAAAAGATAAAAAAAAATAATAAATATTTTTTTAACTAGTATTTTGTAAATAAATTCATTAATTCACTTAGTTTTAAATTTAGGTTTTAATCTTAATATTTTTTTACTAAAACTCAAAACTTATAGAATTAGGGTTTAATTAATTTTTATCTTTTTTTTTTCTTTTTTCCACAGTAATTAAGTATTAAAATATTTACTATTATTTATTTTTATAATTAAATGGCATGTAAATAATTAGGTTAAATATTAGGTTAAAATTTAATCTTTTCTTAATAAATTAAAAACAACTAGAATTAGGGTTAGCATTTTATTTTAATTAATTCTTTTTTCATTAAAATCATAAAATACCAAAAAAATACCAAAAAAAATTTCTTTTTTTTTTAATTAATTAATTTCATCATTTAATTTAATTTTGCAAAAAGGGTCCAACGCCCTCGTTTTTAATTCTTATTTAATTCGCGTGTTTATTTCTTTCTCGTATAATATTTATGTACCTCTCCCAAGGCCTTGTAAATTAATTTCTCGCACTTTGCTTTACTTTAATTCTTTATTTTTCTGTCAAATCGGGTTCTGGAAAATTTTGGCGATGTGGACCCGCGCCTTTTGTAATAGCTTTAGAATTTTTACTTCTCGCGATTTTTAACTGTTAATCAAGACATGCAAGAATGAATGACAATAAAAACAAACGATAGATCACTTTGACATGGCAAGATAAATACAAATGAAAACGACACACAAATCACACACCACCCCTAGGGTACGCCTCACTGTTGCCTTGCCTCGAAAGGTGATCGTCGAGTAGAGGATGTCTTAGTAAGTCCTCATGATCCGGGAACCTGGCATGAGGGTAGCTTCTAAGGTGTCTTCCTATTGCTCTGGTGATCACCATGTCCCGAACCTCGAATTGACCCGAACACCTCCAACGGTGGTGCTACCTACCTCTCAATGGTGGGATGGCACTACTTTAAAGGACATTTACACAGACGAATTCCTTAGGGTAGGTAGACGACTCTAGATACTTGCTCTAAATTTTAAAACAAATCAAAACTACTTTTCACACCAACACATTTTCAAAAAGCTTTCGAAAGCATTTTTTCAAACACTCTTGAGGACCGATACAAGAGTCGAACTGGAATTTTCAAAAGAAACTTTTTAAAACCCAAAGTTGAAAATCAAACAAACTATTTTGAAAACACAAGTGAGCAAGTATCTAAGAGCCCATGGATAACCATGGATAGAAAGGGTGCTAATACCTTCCCTTTCTATAATCTACCTCCCGAACCGAGAGCAATCTCTTTAAGGAATTTTTTTGTGCTTTTGTCCTTTCCATTTGGAGAAAATAAAAGACGGTGGCGACTCTTGCTTCCGCGACATTTCGCGAACCAGCGTTAAACAGTCAGTTCCAGATCCACCGATCACAGAACTGGAGACTCTGCTGGGGACTCTTATAAAAGTGAGGTGTACCTTAGGGTTTAGTTCATAACTATGTTTTCAATTGTATTACTTTGCTTGCTTTAAATTGTGGGTTTCATGGGAGTTACATAGATCCTAACCCGGATCTGGGGGATACCTTCTTAGAAAGTAGCAACAAGGCTGTGAGGGAACTGTGCGGGGTATACCGACATGGTTGAAACAGTCTGCTACGTTGATGTGGCACTTTGGTGTGTACCGGTAAGCCTTGAGTTTAGTCAGGGAGAGTACGGGGCCTCCGCGTGGTGTCATGAAGCATCAACAGACCTTAGGAACCTTAATTGAACTATCTTGGCCTCTTTAGGGTAGTGAGATAACTGACTTTGGTGCAGTCCGAGGTTGGTTGATACTCGATACTACACTCAATTGAGGATTGCTTTCCTGGAATATTTCGGTCGCCAGTTCAGTGGCTACATCGAAACGATGAACAATGAAAGCAATCCCGTGATATTGGGACCCTTAGAACCCGGTTACTTCTAATAGGACAGGTTGAACCCACTAACTTCAAGAGGGTACTACCCAGACCTCATGCTGGCCTTAAACCATAAGGGCTTGTCTTATGTGCCTTGTGTGCCTTACATGTTTGTCTTTGTAAATATCTGTGGTGTGTTTAATCATAGCATCATGACATCATCCAGCATCATATGCATTGACTAACCATTTCAGGGGTTCGAATTTTCATCTTTGTTCTTGTTTTGTAGGACATGGAAACTGTTCGTAGAAAGACAATTCAAATCAGTCTTGTAAAGATCCCTCCTCAGCTTAAGGAACTTATATCCCGGATTCCCGAGAACTCTTCATTCAGTGAAAGACATGGAAGTCTCATCAGCTTGGTCAATACCAACATTGAGGAAGATATGATCAAGGTCCTATTCCAATTCTTTGACCCTCTGCATCACTGTTTCACCTTCTTGGATTATCAGCTGGTACCTACATTGGAGGAGTTCTCCCGGCTCCTGAAGATCCCTATCCCTGATCAACTACCCTACAACGGTACGGAAAAGGAACCTAAGCTTGAAGAGATTGCTAAAGCCTTGCACCTACGGTCATCTGACCTCAAGGGACATTGGGAAGTTAGAAGTGGTATCAAGGGGTTCTTAGCCAGGTTTCTGTTTGAAAAGGCCCATGAATGTTGGAACTCCCTTGACCTACAAGCTTTTGAAGAAGTTGTGGCCCTCCTTGTCTATGGTTTGGTGTTGTTCCCTAACCCAGATCAGCTTATAGATATCAGTGCTGTCCAGATCTTTATGTCCAGGAATCCTATACCTACGTTGCTGGGGGACATCCTTCACTCATGTTACACTCGAACCATGAGAAAAAGAGGTGTCCTTATGTGTTGCACTCCTCTCCTGGGAAGGTGGTTTATTTCGCACCTTCCACAATCAGTTTTGAAGAACGAGCGGGGTTTGAGATGGTCACAACGGTTGATGACTCTTACACATGCAGATATACATTGGTGCCCTCGGTCCAGAGAAGATGTCACTATCATTGATCGTTGCGGGGAGTACCCTAATGTTCCTTTACTTGGAATCAGAGGAGGTATTACTTACAACCCATGCCTGGCTTGGAGACAGTTTGGTTATGCTCGGAGGGATGGTCCTCATGACATGTTAATTCCTGACATAGTTTTTGACTTCGACAACGATACTCAAGGACTTCGCCAGACATTTATCAGAGCTTGGAGGATGCCCAGTAGGATAGACAGCAAGACACTGGGGCACAGGAATTCCATCCCGTTGGAACCTTATCTCAAGTGGGTACGAGCCCGCTCCCAGAAGTTAGTGATGCCTTATCCCCATATGCTCCCAGTAATCAAAGAACCAGTCTTGGAAGGGGAAGTGTCCTACACTATTCAGCACCCTGATATGCCCACATCCTGGGAAGAGATGCAGAAGGAAGAACATAATTCTCTTGAGACCAGTCTACATGCTAGTGAAAAGAAGGTCTTGGAGCTCACCCGCCTGTTGCATGAGAAGAGGAATCTCAACACTTACATAGCTCCAAAGAGGATGCACAGTGTATTTTGGGATTGATTTGCTTTGTAATTTGTGCCCATGAGGCTTTGATGTACTAAACAATTATTTCCTTAATGATAACGTGTGTTCCTTTTTGTCTACAACAAATTTGAACTTTCGAACCCTTGAATGCATTGCATAAACACATATCATTCATCATGTGCATAGCAGGTTTTTCCTCTTTTCAGGTTGCTTACAGTTCTTCGCTGTTTATTTCAGCATCATGAATCCTGACTCATCATCAACTGAGACATCCATCAAAGCTCTTCAGGCGCAGAATGCGCAATTTCAGGAATTAATCAAGGGTTTGGCTCAAGGCCAAGAAGAGCTGAAGGCTCTGCTCCTGAAGAAGGAGAAGAAGAAGAAGAGAAGAACTGTTCTGTTCAGCTCGGGCCGAAGGTTTGGCAACACTCTGCAGAATGAAGAGGCTGGTTCTTCTGTTGTCAAGGGTACCCCTCAGGCAGAAAAAGGTCCTAGTCCGGTAGTCTCTGACAACGAGACTGATTTTGATGAAGAGCAGTACCCTCCTGCAGAAGACCGATACAAGCAACTGGAAGATAGGTTGAATGCTATGGAGATCCAACAGGTACCTGGGTTGGATTTTGGAGATTTGGGTTTGTCTACCGGTGTGATTATTCCTCATAAGTTCAAAGCACCATCTTTCACTAAGTACGACGGGGCGTCTTGTCCCAAGCTACATCTCAGGTCCTATGTTCGGAAGATTCAACCGTACTCAGCGGATAAGAATTTGTGGATCCACTTCTTCCAGGAGAGTCTTTCAGGGACTCATCTCGAATGGTTCTATCAGCTGGATGGGACCAAGGTTCGTAACTGGGAGGAGTTGGCTACTGCTTTCTACAAGCAGTATCAGTATAATGCCGACCTTGCCCCTACACGTACCCAACTACAGGGTATGTCGTTAGGTTCAAGTGAAGGTTTTAAAGAGTACGCTCAGAAGTGGAGGGATCTGGCTGGCAGGGTGCAGCTTCCGTTGACTGACAGGGAGCTGGTAGACATGTTCTTGGGGACCCTATCTGGGCCATTTTTCAACCATCTTATCGGGAATTCGTCCGCAGGGTTCACTGATCTGATTCTGACTGGAGAGAGAATTGAGGCTGGGTTGAAGTCTGGTAAGATTCCAAAGGGTGCATCTACAGGTTCAGAGAAGAAACCCTTCAAAAAAGAGGCCAGTGTGGTGTATGGGCCTAGAAGGCAAGACAAACCAGAGCGCCGCCAATCGGCCAACGCATTGGTGATTGCGAAGCCTGCAGCCGCTCCTCAGCAAGCTAACCAACCAAGGGCTGAAAGACCCCGGAGAGAGTTTACCCGGTTGAGCATGACCCTGTCCCAGATCTTACCACAGTTGCTCTCAACCAACTTAGTAACCATCAGAGAGGCTCCGAAGTTTGCAAATACTACATCTCCTAAGTACAACCCAAATGCTCGCTGTGCTTACCATTCTGATAGCCCGGGGCATGCCACTGATGACTGTTGGGCATTAAGGAATAAGGTGCAAGACCTTATCGACGCGAAAGAGATACAGTTTGAAGCGCCTGAGAGGCCGAATGTGGTTACTGCTCCTATGCCTCAGCATGGGGTGTGATCGGTGGATCTGGAACTGACTGTTTAACGCTGGTTCGCGAAATGTCGCGGTAAGCAAGAGTCGCCACCGTCTTTTATTTTCTCCAAATTGAAAGGACAAAAGCACAGAAAAATTCCTTAAGAGATTGCTCTCGGTTCGGGAGGTAGATTATAGAAAGGGAAGGTGTTAGCACCCTTTCTATCCATGGTTATCCATGGGCTCTTAGATACTTGCTCAATGTGTTTTCAAAATTGTTTGCTTTTCAATGTGGGTTTAAAAGTTTCTTTGAAAAATTTCAGATCGACTCATACGTCAGAGTGTTTGAAAAGTTTGTTTTGTTTTTAAGATTAGAGCAAGTATCCTTGAGAACCTACCTACCCTAAGGAATTCGTCTGTGTAGATGTCCTTTAAAGTAGTGCCATCCCACCATTGAGAGGTAGGTAGCACCACCGTTGGAGGTGTTCGGGTCAATTCGATGTTCGGGACGTGGTGATCACCAGAGCAATGGGAAGACACCTTAGAAGCTACCCTCATGCCAGGTTCCCGGATCATGAGGACTTACTAAGACGTCCTCTACTCGACGATCACCTTTCGAAAGGCAACAATGAGGCGTACCCTAGGGGTGGTGTGTGCGAATTGTGTGTCGTTTTCATTTGATATTTGTCTTTTGTCATGTCATTGTGATCTACGCTTGATTTTAATTAAGACATTCATTCTTGCATGCTTTTTAACAGTTATAAGTTTGCGGGAAAATAAATCTAAGGTTATTACAAATGGCGCGGGTCCACATCGCCAAAATTAAACCGGACCCGATTTAGCGGAAAATAAATAAAGCGGAAAAATAAAGTGCGAAAAGTTAAAGTTACAAGGCTTTGGGACATGTAATAAGCGATAAAGTAAGATGCGCGAAATAAAATAATTAAAACAATGGGCGTTGGACCCTTTCATAAGAAGTTAAAGTTAATGAGAATTAATTAGTTAGAATTAAATGTTTTTTTGGTATTTTTGGTTATCAAGATTTAAAAGAAAGAATAATTAATTAAAATTAAAAAGGAGGCGTCAAACCCTAATTCTAATGTTTTTTAAGTTTATTATGAAAATATTGAATTTTGACCTAATTTAAACCTAAATTATATTTATGTACAATTAATTACAAAAATAAAATAAATAAATAAATAATGTTGTGATAAAAAAAGGAAAATTTAAAAGGGCATAAAAATTATCAGTTAACCTAATTCTATATTTTTGGATTTTTGTTATTAAAAAGAATTAAATTTGTAACCTAATTAAAACTAAATAATTACAAGCATTTTTTATGAAAATAATTATAATATAAATATTTATTAATTTTTTTGTCTTTTCTGAATTTTAATGTTTTTATGTTTTTTTTTGTAAAAATAAATTAATTAAATTAAACAATCAAGAAAATAAAATAATAATTTAAATAAAATATAAGAAAAATAAAAGGAGGGCAAACCAGGGGGGGGGGGGTAGCCCCAATTTAGGAGGTTCAGGCCTGGAATTTTGGCCCATTAAGCTTTGAAGCTCGTTGACTTTTCTGGATTTTGTATGGCATGTTGACCAGCACTTATGGTGTTCCTTGAATCTATGCCTTTGATTTGCTTTTGTAGGACGCGTGGACGCTTGAGATTGTGAGCGTAGGGTGATCCACAAATGAGTGCCTGCATATGAATTAATATAGAAAAATAATAGGGAATTGTTCAGACCTGGGACTTGAACCCAGGTCTTATGCCTTGCCAACGCCTTCCCTGACCACTACGCCATGTTAACATATTTAATATATAAATAACGAATAAATAATATAAAGAGAACTTGGTTAGTGGCCACTAAAAACAAAAAAAAGCGCGCGCTGGTTTAAATGAACCAACCAGTATTTGACACGGTATCGTCTTCTTCCCCATCCCTGCAAAACAAAATACATAGGCAACGGTTTTTGAAGTGTTGCAGAAAGTAGGCTATGGAAAAATAGCGATTAGCGCTATGTGAATCATAAATTCATCGCGAGTATATGGTCTTCTTCGTCCAGACCTACTGTATGCAACCATGGTATTCATGGATCCTAATTTTTCCTCTATGCAAAAGCCCTAATTCAAGAAACCTGCAACCCTAACTTCCATCCATGGCATTATCGTGTATGGTCAGCGAAAATACAATTAAACACGATGGTTAGTTTAGAAACATTACACTGAACAATAATCCACAAATAAAAATGCAAGAAGATGCGTTAATTATGATCTATGATTTCAAAAATTTCGTGATACAGTTTGAACATAGTCTACCAATTCTGGGAGTTTTTGTGGTTGTTTTGGATTGGCACGCGTTCAGAACACCCCAATGAAGCTATTGAGATCAAGGTTAGGGCTTGAATCGTCCCCTAGAATGCTTTTCAGAATTGACTTTTTTATGGAAAATTTCAAGTTTGTAATAGCCTTCTATGCGCAGCTTGCAGTCTAAGGCAATTAGGTTTGTGCTTCTGATCATATAGTGAACATATTAGGTCAACAAAACTTGACAAAATCCAAAGCATTCATTGTTTTACATATTTGATTTTATGAAATCTTTTTTTGAATCTTTTTCATGTTATTTGGTTCAATCATGCTCCAATCACACCAAAACTTGCCTAATTAAGATGTGCACGAAATCTTGAGTCTAGAATGTGCATAAAAAGATTTTTTAGGTCAAGCTTTATATTTTTCATGTATTAAAATAATTTAAATGAATTAATATTAATATAAATTCAAATAAATAATTAAAAAATGAGAAAATACTTCCCTTTGGGCCTAATGGTCGTGCATAGGCTTGGCATGAAGAAACTTGGAATAAAAATGGGCCCATTTGCATTTTTGGATCATTTGAACCATTGTTGACTTTTCAAAATTCCCAAAAATTTCCCAACTTCCACAAGGCATAACTTGCTCAATTTTTAAGCTTTTCACATGTTCTTGGACATTTTGGAAAGGTCTTTGAGTCCTTTAACCAATGCTTTTGGTCCCATGTCATTTTGATTTACCAATCTCAAGTTATGGCCTTTGACTTAAAGTCCCTTTTTGTTGACTTTTGAAAATGACCTATAATGTTGAAATTGATAACTTTTTGTGAGAGCATTTCTTGGACTTGAAGTATGAAGATGAGTTGTAGGAAATGTCTTTCTCTTCAAAATGAGCTTTGGATGGAATTTTTCTGATAATCCATGTGAAAGTTATGCCCTGGTCAATTTCAGTTGACTTTTTCAGCTGTCCAAATATAGTAACTTTTGCATCTTTGATGATTTCTGAGCCAAATTTTGAGAATCATGATCAAGCATTGATCAAATGATGTTTGTGGCTTCAAAATGATATGTTGACCAAAAATTTGAACTTTTGACTGTCAAATGACCATTTTGCCCCTACAGTTGACTGTAGTGCAATTTAGGGTTTTGACTGTGCAATTTTGAGCTGAATGCCTTGAAACTTGATATGAGGATACTTGACCACATTGTAAGCATATGAGACTTGATTGGGCCTTTGAAAACTTCATTCTCTTGATCAGAACACAAACCCTAGTTTTGACTGTCTAGGAGACAGTTGAGCTGCACAACCCTTGGGGAATTTTGTGACTTGGCTTGACAAATCTTGGAGAATATGGGAGGGCAAATTTTGGGGTACAACAGTTGCCCCTGTTAAATCTTCTTAGACCTGAGGATGCAGATTGGCGGACGTGCCTTTCGTGATCCGAGGGTAGAAGATGATTGGACACTAGAGTGCCCAGAAATTTGCGCTCACATAGTAGCAGTGATGATGGGAATGGGCTTATAGATGCCATTTGGAGATTGCTGGATAGGATGATGGGCTTATGGATGCCATCTGGATATTGATCGCGGAGGAGATTCCTTAGCGTGAACCTGCAAAAGAAAATGAGTACCTGACACGTTGCAGGAGCTGATTTTAGATGCTTGGTAGAGATGTGTCCTGACTGGTTACAGGAGCTGAGTCTGGAGCTTCAAACGCTGATGAATGAACCAGGGATGGTTACTGCCTTAGCATGAATGGTGAGAGAACCTTGGGCGATTTTAACTTCAACAACGCTCGTTTAAGAAAAATCTTGGATGTCTTCTACTGGGATAAGAATCAGGGAGATCTTAGGGTCGATCTGACTGAACCAGAGAAGGCCTTTGACTGGATAAGAATCAGGAAAATCTTAGGGTCGATTTAACTGAACCGGACAAGGTCTTGAAATATCTTCAACTGGATAAGCATCAGGGAGATCTTAGGGTCGATCTGACTGAACCAGAGAAGGCCTTTGACTGGATAAGCATCAGGAAAATCTTAGGGTCGATTTAACTGAACCGGTCTAGGTCTTGAAATATCTTCAATTGGGTAAGCATCAGGGAGATCTTAGGGTCGATCTGACTGAACTAAGAGAAGGCCTTTGACTGGATAAGCATCAGGAAAATCTTAGGGTCGATTTAACTGAACCGGTCTAGGTCTTGAAATATCTTCAATTGGGTAAGCATCAGGGAGATCTTAGGGTCGATCTGACTGAACCAAGAGAAGGCCTTTGACTGGATAAGCATCAGGAAAATCTTAGGGTCGATTTAACTGAACCGGTCAAGGTCTTGAAATGTGATTTGAGACTTTAAACTGCATCTTTCCTGAAAGGTAAAAATCAGTCATATGCAATGCATGATATGGATCAAGCAATGATGTTCTCAACATAAAGGAGACTTGTATGATGCAGTGCGTTATGCATGCTATGATGATGTATGTGAAGTTTTATGTATGTTTTCGTCTAGGAAAGTGAATCTTTGACGAATGCCGGGAAGTTGTATCCTGGGCTGACGTTGAAGAATAGATTTTGCTTCCGCTGGGGATGATAGCTGCAAGAATACCGGTAGGAGAAGATGACTCCGTTGCGGAATAAACTTGGCGAATGGAAGATTCTGCAGGGAGAAAAAATACTCTAGCGACCATGCTGGGAAGCGGTACTCTGTGGGGATAGAGATGCTTTGCTGAGTTGTTGATAACTTGCTGAGGATACCCTTGTTGTATAGGAAGTGTTGATGGACTTCGCTGGGGTATGAAGACTTTGTCGACGACGCTCTTTCCATGGCTTTTGGCTGAAGATAACCCAGTTATATCCTGTTAAGGAAATAACTCTTTAAATAAAGCCGGACGACGCGTTCGTGCTCTGTGAGGATAAGCTTCCAGAATCTACTGGGGATAACCTTATTGCTTGGGGAGATATGAATTCCAACTTTCCTGGGGAAACTGGGTTGGACTGGACTCTTTGGGGAAGTTTTGGATTGCAGGGAAGTGATTCCTTTGAATGTTGATGTACCGCCGGGGAACAATCTTTAGACCAAGACTGCCGGGGATGCTTGTTAAGAATGTGTGCTGCTGGGGAAGTATTGAGATCTACGGGAGGATACTCAATTTCCTTGAGATCTGTAATTTTGCTTGGAGAGACATGTATTGTTTTACTGACCCGCTCTCTGGGGAATTAAGATACACTTGGTCGTGTTCTTTAGCTGAACCTACCTTGGTACCTTGGAGGATAGAACAATTAGACTGCTCAGACAACTCTTTATTGCCCCTGTTTCTAATGTCACCTGCAATTAATTCCTTTGTTTCGTATGCAAATATTTATGAGTTAGCAAATTATTGTCAATGCATACATCACAAATTGAACCTTGGACGTTCTTCGCAAAACAAAACAGAAAAAAGAAAAACACTTGGCACGTTTAACTGAAAATATATTTGTATTGATTGGAATTTCCTGAATAGGCGTTTTGTATACAAGAGGCTGACGTCCTAGTAAGAGGTACGTCGCCGATCAAAAGAGTTTATACAAGTTTGTACAAAAGAAAATAAAACAGCTGTGTGAAAGATGAATGATCCACTGGGTTTCAACTCTGTTATTGCCTTTATAACTCCGAGCGTCTCATCACTCGATGACCTTGGTTGAGGGTGAAGCTGACTGATCGATGCCGTTTGAGCTTGATGCAGATACCGGATTCTGGATGTAAAGTGGTCCAATGAGACATAGTATTACGCTTTTATCCCTAACTTTTGCCTGGACCGCCCCTTTCGGGTTTTCAGTCCACCGGGATACCCATTTTTGCCCAAGCCGCCTTTTCAGGTTTTCGACTTGCCGGGTGTACAGATTTTTTTCATTTTCATCCCTTCATTTTGCCCGAACCCTTTTGGTTCGACGGGAAGCCCTAATTTTTGCCTAGGCATGTCAGCCTAGCGGGTCTTTTTTCATGCGTAGTATTTTTTAACTATGTCTGCATTGGCGGGGTGAGGAAGGTCGTCACCATCCATGTTGGTTAATATCATTGCTCCTCCTGAGAACACATGCTTAACCATAAATGGCCCTTCGTATGTAGGGGTCCATTTGCCCCTTGGATCACTCTGAGGAAGGATGATTCTCTTGATTACCAGATCCCCAACCTGATATTCCTGTGGTCTGACCTTTTTGTTAAATGCCCTGATCATCCGTTTCTGATACGTCTGACCATGACAAATAGCAGCAAGTCTCTTTTCGTCAATGAGATTGAGTTGGTCAAGTCGTGTCTGGATCCAATCATCTTCGTTCAGATTTGCATCCTTCATTATCCGGAGAGAGGGAATTTGTACTTCGATTGGCAAGACTGCCTCCATGCCATAAACCAGAGAGAAAGGAGTTGCCCCGGTTGACGTCCTTGCTGAGGTACGGTACCCATGCAGAGCGAACGGTAACATCTCGTGCCAATCTTTATAAGTCACTGTCATCTTCTGCACGATCTTCTTGATGTTTTTATTTGCTGCTTCTACAGCCCCATTCATCTTCGGTCTGTAAGGAGAGGAATTGTGGTGCTGTATCTTGAACTGTTCGCAAAGCTCGGCAATCATCTTGTTGTTCAGATTGGTACCGTTGTCTGTAATTATTCGCTCAGGGACGCCGTACCGACAGATCAGATTGTGTCGGATAAACCGTGCCACAACAGTCTTGGTTACCGTAGCATAGGATGCTGCCTCAACCCACTTTGTAAAATAGTCAATCGCCACTAGGATGAAGCGATGTCCATTAGATGCCGTAGGTTTGATCTCGCCGATCATGTCTATACCCCACATTGCAAACGGCCAAGGCGCGGTCAGAACATTCAGGGGAACCGGAGGAACATGCACCTTATCTGCATAGATCTGGCACTTGTGGCATATCCTGGAATGTTGGTAGCAATCAGCTTCCATGGTGGACCAGTAATATCCTGCCCGTAGGATTTTCTTAGCCATAGTATGTCCACTGGAATGCGTACCAAAGGTCCCTTCATGTAGCTCTTCCATGATTCTCTCCGCTTCAATCTTATCCACACAACGCAGTAAGGTTGAATCATGGTTTCTCTTGTACAAGATGTCGTTGCTTAGGAAGAACTTGGCTGCAAATCTCCTCAGGAATTTCTTATCGTTAACAGACGCCCCTTCAGGGTATTCCTGAGCTTCCAGATATCTCTTCACTTCGTGGTACCAAGGCTTCTCAGTCACCAATTCAGTTTCGAGATCACAACAGTATGCCGGTTCGTCCAGTTTCCAGATGATGATCCGGGGAGCCTCATTATCCCATTTGACCTTGAACATTGAAGACATTGTAGCTAACGCGTCCGCTAACTGATTCTCTTCTCTTGGAAAATGCTCAAATGTTATCTCTGTGAAGTGGGGAATCAGGGTCAACACACATTCTCTGTAAGGAATCAAGTTTGGATGTTTCGTATCCCACTCTCCTTTGATCTGATTGATCACAAGAGCGGAATCTCCGAAGACACTTAGAAATTTGATCCTTAGGTCGATCGCAGCTTGAAGACCCATGATACACGCCTCATACTCCGCCATGTTGTTGGTACAGTTGAAACATAGCCGGGCGGTGAGTGGAGTATGAGTACCTTGAGGTGATATGATAATGGCGCCGATACCGTTTCCCAAAGCATTGGAAGCTCCGTCAAAGTGCATAGACCATCGGGATCCTGGCTCAGGTCCTTCATCCGGTCCAGGTACTTCACAATCAGTTACTATCATGATGCTTTCATCTGGAAATTCGAAGTTCATTGATTGGTAGTCATCTACAGCTTGATGAGCTAAGTGGTCTGCCAATACACTTCCCTTGATGGCTTTCTGGGTTGTGTACTGAATGTCGTATTCCGTCAAGATCATTTGCCATCTTGCAATCCTCCCAGACAGAGCCGGCTTTTCGAATATGTACTTTATAGGATCCATTTTTGAGATCAACAAGGTAGTGTGAGTCAGCATATACTGTCTCAACCGGCGAGCAGCCCATACCAAAGCGCAGCAAGTTTTCTCGAGCAGTGAGTATCGGGTCTCACAGTCGGTAAACTTTTTGCTAAGGTAATAAATGGCATGCTCTTTTCGGCCAGACTCGTCATGCTGCCCCAGCACACACCCCATTGAGTTGTCCAGCACTGTCAGGTATAGTATCAGAGGTCTCCCTTCAACCGGTGGCATAAGGATAGGTGGTTCTTGAAGATACTCTTTGATTCTGTCGAAGGCAGCCTGACATTCATCGTTCCAACGTACTACCTGATCTTTCTTCAGTAGCTTGAAGATTGGCTCACAGGTAGCGGTCAGATGAGAGATGAATCGAGCGATGTAATTCAGGCGTCCTAAAAAGCCTCTGACTTCCTTTTCTGTCTTAGGAACTGGCATCTCTTGAATAGCTTTGACCTTAGCAGGGTCTACTTGAATACCTTTATCACTGACCACGAAGCCTAGCAACTTCCCAGATCTTACCCCGAAGGTGCACTTGTTCGGGTTCAATCTCAGCTTGTACAGTTTCAACCGGTCAAACAACTTCTGCAGATGATCTAGGTGCTCCTCCTCAGTCTGGGACCTTGCGATCATGTCGTCCACATACACTTCGATCTCATGATGGATCATATCATGAAATAAGGCAACCATGGCACGTTGGTAGGTTGCCCCAGCGTTCTTCAACCCGAATGGCATGACCTTGTAACAGAAGGTGCCCCACTGAGTAACGAATGTAGTCTTTTCCATGTCTTCAGGTGCCATCTTTATCTGATTGTAACCTGAAAAGCCATCCATGAAAGAGAATACCTTGTGCTGAGCTGTATTATCCACAAGGACATCAATGTGAGGTAAGGGGAAGTCATCCTTGGGGCTGGCCCTGTTCAGATCCCTGTAATCAACACACATTCTGACCTTGCCGTCCTTTTTAGGTACCGGCACCACATTAGCAACCCACTGAGGGTAAGAAGTCACTGCAAGGAACCCGGCATCAAACTGTTTCATGACTTCGGCTTTAATCTTCTCGGACATCTCTGGACGTATCCGACGAACCTTTTGTTTAACTGGAGGGCAGTCCTCCCTAGTTGGCAAATGATGGACAACAATATCGGTATCCAACCCGGGCATGTCTTCGTAGGACCAGGCAAAGATCTCCATATAATCATGCAGCACCTTGGTTAACCGTTGCTTCACGCTGAGCTCTAGGTTGGCACCAATCTTTACCTCTTTCCTGTCTGCTTCAGTGCCCAGGTTTATGGTTTCCACTGGCTCTTCATGGGGTTGAATTGCCCTCTCTTCCTGAAGCAACAATCTTGCAAGCTCGCCAGGCACTTCGCAATCATCTTCACCTTCGTCTTCGGCTAAGTTGATCGGATTTTCGAAGTCATAATTGGCAGTAGCAGAGTTGTTATCAGTGAGATCCAGAGTGGATTGGAACCTGTATGAGTGAGTGTGTGTGTAAATACCGCTGTTTTTGAAAATTATGTAAAGGAAAAGAAAGACAGAAAAGGAACACAATATTTGCAATGCGAAAAATACGTCCAAGATTTTCATTCATGATGTATAAAATGACAGTTTGTATGCCCTCACAAATAGAACCACGGTGCCTCGGGTAAGACACCGGGCCATAGAGTTTATCATTGTTTATTACAAAAAATAACGAAACAAAGAAACTTATTACTGCGTCACAAAGGTAACAGGGGTATGGTCCTTTGCACTCCAATTGTTTAATCCGTCTTCGGCCGTCGGATAAATCCAGCTGTTGAATTCGGCTTCGTCTACTTCATGGTCTTCCCCGACAGCATTCACTTCTGAACCTTTAATAAATACCGGAGGCCTTCCGATCTTCTCTTTCCTCATAGCTCTCTGCCCTTCTGAGGTGAAACCCAGCCCAAGTTTATCAGTCTTCTGGGTGAAGTCTGGAAGTCTGCCCCAGTTGGCACCTTCACCCTTCTGCACCACAGCCCTGGCATCCTTCAGAGAGGCCATCTTCAAAGGACCACTCGCTTCTATTGTTTCTGCTGCAATTGGAAACACCTCCTCGAAGTGCTGAAAGGGGGTTTCAATAAACTCCCCATCCATCTCAATGTACCTGAATGAGTTCAGGTGGCTCACCATATATTCCTCCTCTCCTTGCACGGTGACAATCTTCCCTTTGACGGGGTACTTCAGCTTTTGATGCAAGGTAGAAGTCACTGCCCCAGCCTTATGTATCCAGGGTCGACCCAACAGACAAGAGTAAGATGGACGGATATCCATCACATAAAAAGTGGAGTCGAACACCTGAGAGCCCACCCGAATCGGAATGTCAACTTCTCCATGGACCATCCTCTTTGAACCGTCAAAGGCCCTGACGATGATGTTGCTGGGTTTCAAATCCAGGCCTTCACAATCTAGACGATCCAGAGCCTTCTTGGGTAGCACATTCAAAGATAACCCAGTATCAACCAACACGTGTGCCAAGGTGGTGCCCCTGCATTCGATTGAGACATGCAGAGCATCATTATGATCTCTACCCTTTGCGGTCAAATCAGCATCTGAGAAGCCCAAGCCATTGTCTGCCGTTAGACTTGCCACGCAATCAGTGAATTGGACTGCAGAGGTTTCATGTGGCACATGGGCCGTCTTGAGGAACGAGATTAGGGCCTTTGCATGGGCCTCAGAGCACAGCAGTAAAGAGAGCATGGAGATCTTGGAGGGCGTATGCCCTAGCTGTTCCACAACATTAAAATCGCTCTTCTTTATAATCTTCAGAATTTCCTCCATCTCTTGTGGGGAGGCCTCAGCAGCTATGGGTATGGGTGCCTCCATCTGGGCAGGCTCAGCTTCAACTCCCTTGCCCCGAGCACTGGATGACTCGGCAGCAGGAGAAACAATTGGATCAGTAGCAGGAACAACAACTTGGTCAACAACAGGAATAGGTGTACTTGTGGGAATTATCAGGAGCGGTCTTCGGGCAGCAGGTGGCGCAATGTCAGGCGAGAAGAGCCTGCCACTGCGGGTAACTTTGGCCGGGCCAGTGATGTCACAGATGCTGGCGCCAGCGTTGAGCTCTTGTTTAACTCCGTTTATATATACATCTGCCCCATAGTGCCAAGGGACAGCTTTGTTAGATACATAGGGCAGGGGCCCAGGAACAGTGATAGTTACAGGTGCAACGGTCAGAATTTGAACGGGCTTCTTCTGGAGAGCCGGGATCGGATTATTGAAGATAGTCACCACAGAGACTTCTTCCATTGGAACCAAACGAACAGCAGACTTCTTAAATAGAATCTCCTTGCTATCCATTAAGCTTTGGATGCCTAACTTTAGCAAGGGACAACCGGATGGGGACACAACACAGAACAGGCAACCCTCACTACAACCCGGAAATAAACCGGCCTGCAGTAGGTTCTTCTTAACGATCTTTAGAGGAGTGGCTAGGTCATCCACAGAAACAGCATAAACATCTTCATCAACAGCATTTACCCCGTGCTGAGGCATAGGGGCAGTAACTACATTCGGCTTTGCAGGCGCCTCGAATTGTATCTCCTTTGCATCGATAAGGTCTTGCACCTTATTCTTCAATGCCCAGCAGTCATCAGTAGAGTGCCCCGGGCTTTCTGAATGGTAAGCACAACGAGCATTCGGGTTGTACTTGGGGGATGCAGTATTTGGAAACTTCGGCGCCTCCCTGACAGTCACTAAATTAGTTGCGAGCAACTGTGGCAGGATCTGCGACAAGGTCATGTTTAAACGGGAGAATTCTCTCCGGGGTCTTTCCGCCTTCTGAGTATTGTTTGGCCGGGGAGCGGCAGCAGGCTTAGCAATCATGACCGCACTGACAGATTGGCGGTGTTCATTTCTCTCTGATCTCCTGGAACCATATACGGCACTAGACTCCTTCTTGAACGGTTTCTTTTCCGAACTAGATGATGATGCACCCTTGGCAATCTTCCCAGACTTCAACCCAGCTTCGATTCTCTCTCCAGTCAAGATTAAATCAGTGAAACCAGCAGAAGAATTCCCAATGAGATGGTTGAAAAACGGCCCAGATAGGGTCCCCAAGAACATGTCAACCAACTCCCGATCAGTCAATGGTGGCTGCACCCTGCCAGCCAGGTCTCTCCATTTCTGAGCGTACTCCTTAAAACCTTCGCTTGCACCTAACGCCATACCCTGGAGTTGGGTACGTGTGGGGGCAAGGTCGGCATTATACTGATACTGCTTGTAGAAAGCAGTAGCCAGCTCCTCCCAGTTACGAACTTTGGTCCCATCCAGCTGATAGAACCATTCGAGATGAGTCCCTGAAAGACTCTCCTGGAAGAAGTGGATCCATAGATTCTTGTCCGCAGAGTACGGCTGAATTTTCCGAACGTAGGACCTTAAGTGCAGCTTGGGACAAGACGCCCCGTCATACTTTGAGAAGGATGGTGCTTTGAATTTATGTGGGATAATCACACCAGTCGACAAACCCAGATCTCTGAAATCCAGCCCAGGTGCCTGTTGCACTTCCATAGCCTTCAACCTGTCCTCCAGTTGTTTGTATCTGTTGTCTTCAGGAGGGTACTGCTCTTCATCAAAATCCGTCTCGTTGTCGGAGACTTCAGGAGTAGGAACCTTTACTTCTGCCTGAGAAGGACTCTTGCCAACAGAAGAACCAGCCTTTTCATGTTGCAGAGTATTGCCAAACCTTCGGCCTGAGTTGAATAGAACCGTTCTTCTTTTTTTCTTCTTCTCCTTCTTCAGGAGCATAGTCTTCAGTTCTTCTTGGCCCTTAGCCAGACCCTTGATTAGTTCTTGAAACTGCGCATTCTGCGCCTGGAGAGCCTTGATTGATGTCTCTGTTGATTCAGATCCGGGATTCATGATGCTGAAATAAACAGCGAAGAACTGTAAGCAACCTGAAAAGGGGAAAAACCTGCTATGCACATGATGTATGAAATGCGTATGCAATGCATTCAAAGGTTCGAAAGTTCAAATTTGTTGTAGACAAAAAGGAACACATGTTATCATTAAAGAAATCATTGTTTAATACATCAAAGCCTCATGGGCAAAAGTACAAAAAGTCAAGTCAATCCCAAAATACACTGCGCATCCTCTTCGGAGCTATGTAGGTGTTGAGATTCCTCTCCTCATGCAACAGGCGAGTGAGCTCCAGGACCTTCTTTTCACTGGCATGCAGACTAGTCTCAAGAGAATTCCTTTCCTCCTTAAGCTGGATCCAACTCTTCTGCATCTCTTCCCAGGATGTGGGCATATCGGGGTGCTGAATAACATGAGACACTTCCCCTTCCAAGACAGGCTCTTTGGTCACAGGGAGCATGTGAGGATAAGGCATCACTAACTTCTGGGAGCGGGCGCGTACCCACTTGAGATAAGGTTCCAACGGGATGGAGTTCCTGTGCCCCAGTGTTTTGCTGTCTATCCTACTAGGCATCCTCCAAGCTCTGATAAATCTCTGACGAAGTCCTTGAGTATCACTGTCGAAGTCAAAAACTATGTCGGGAATTAACATGTCATGAGGACCATCCCTCCGAGCATAACCAAACTGTCTCCAAGCCAGGCATGGGCTGTAAGTAATACCTCCTCTGATTCCAAGTAAAGGAACATTAGGGTACTCCCCACAACGATCAATGATAGTGACATCTCCTCTGGATCTAGGACACCAATGTATATCAGCATGTGTAAGAGTCATCAACCGTTGTGACCATCTCAAACCCCGCTCATTCTTCAGGACTGATTGCGGAAGGTGCGAAATAAACCACCTTCCCAGGAGAGGAGTGCAACACATAAGGACACCTCTTTTTCTCATGGTTCGAGTGTAACATGAGTGAAGGATGTCTCCCAGCAACGTAGGTATAGGATTCCTGGACATAAAGATCTGAACGGCACTGATATCAATGAGCTGATCTGGGTTAGGGAACAACACCAAACCATAAACAAGGAGGGCCACAACCTCTTCAAAAGCTTGCAAGTCAAGGGAGTTCCAACATTCATGAGCTTTTTCAAACAGAAACCTGGCTAAGAATCCTTTGATACCACTTCTAACTTCCCAATGTCCCTTGAGGTCAGATGACTGTAGGTGCAAGGCTTTAGCAATCTCCTCAAGCTTAGGTTCCTTTTCTGTACCGCTGAAGGGTAGCTGATCAAGGATAGGGATCTTCAGGAGCCGGGAGAACTCCTCCAATGTAGGTACCAACTGATAGTCCAAGAAGGTAAAACAGTGATGCAGCGGGTCAAAGAATTGGAACAAGACCTTTATCATATCTTCCTCAATGTTGGTGTTGACCAAGCTGATGAGGCTTCCATGCCTTTCACTGAATGAAGAGTTCTCGGGAATCCTGGATATAAGCTCCTTAAGCTGAGGAGGGACCCTTACAAGATTGACCTGAATCGTCTTTCTACGAACAGTTTCCATGTCCTACAAAACAAGAACAAAGATGAAAATTCGAACCCCTGAAATGGTTAGTCAATGCATATGATGCTGGATGATGTCATGATGCTATGATTAAACACACCACAGATATTTACAAAGACAAACATGTAAGGCACACAAGGCACACAAGTCAAGCCCTTAAGGTTTAAGGCCAGCATGGGGTCCGGGTAGTACCCTCTTGAAGTTGGTGGGTTCAACCTGTCCTAATCAAAGTAACCGGGTTCTAAGGTTCCCAATATCACGGGATTGCTTTCATTGTTCATCGTTTCGATTTAGCCACTGAACTGGCGACCGAAATATTCCAGGAAAGCAACCCTCAATTGAGCGTAGTATCGAGTATCAACCAACCTCGGACTGCACCAAAGTCAGTTATCTCACTACCCTAAAGAGGCCAAGATAGTTCAATTAAGGTTCCTAAGGTCCGTTGATGCTTCACGACACCACGCGGAGGCCCCGTACTCTCCTTGACTGAACTCAAGGGTTACCGGTACACACCAAAGTGCCACATCAACGTAGCAGACTGTTTCAACCATGTCGGTATACCCCGCACAGTTCCCTCACAGCCTTGTTGCTACTTTCTAAGAAAGGTATCCCCCAGATCCGGGTTAGGATCTATAGAACTCCCAAGCAACCCACAATTTAAAGCACACAAGGAAAACAATTGAAAACATAGTTATAAGCTAGCCCTAAGGTACACCTCACTTTAAGTTTAAGTCCCCAGCAGAGTCGCCAGTTCTGTGATCGGTGGATCTGGAACTGACTGTTTAACGCTGGTTCGCGAAATGTCGCGGTAAGCAAGAGTCGCCACCGTCTTTTATTTTATCCAAATGGAAAGGACAAAAGCACAGAAAAATTCCTTAAGAGATTGCTCTCGGTTCGGGAGGTAGATTATAGAAAGGGAAGGTGTTAGCACCCTTTCTATCCATGGTTATCCATGGGCTCTTAGATACTTGCTCAATGTGTTTTCAAAATTGTTTGCTTTTCAATGTGGGTTTAAAAGTTTCTTTGAAAAATTTCAGATCGACTCATACGTCAGAGTGTTTGAAAAGTTTGTTTTGTTTTTAAGATTAGAGCAAGTATCCTTGAGAACCTACCTACCCTAAGGAATTCGTCTGTGTAGATGTCCTTTAAAGTAGTGCCATCCCACCATTGAGAGGTAGGTAGCACCACCGTTGGAGGTGTTCGGGTCAATTCGATGTTCGGGACGTGGTGATCACCAGAGCAATGGGAAGACACCTTAGAAGCTACCCTCATGCCAGGTTCCCGGATCATGAGGACTTACTAAGACGTCCTCTACTCGACGATCACCTTTCGAAAGGCAACAGTGAGGCGTACCCTAGGGGTGGTGTGTGCGAATTGTGTGTCGTTTTCATTTGATATTTGTCTTTTGTCATGTCATTGTGATCTACGCTTGATTTTAATTAAGACATTCATTCTTGCATGCTTTTTAACAGTTATAAGTTTGCGGGAAAATAAATCTAAGGTTATTACAAATGGCGCGGGTCCACATCGCCAAAATTAAACCGGACCCGATTTAGCGGAAAATAAATAAAGCGGAAAAATAAAGTGCGAAAAGTTAAAGTTACAAGGCTTTGGGACATGTACATAATTATAATAAGCGATAAAGTAAGATGCGCGAAATAAAATAATTAAAACAATGAGCGTTGGACCCTTTCATAAGAAGTTAAAGTTAATGAGAATTAATTAGTTAGAATTAAATGTTTTTTTGGTATTTTTGGTTATCAAGATTTAAAAGAAAGAATAATTAATTAAAATTAAAAAGGAGGCGTCAAACCCTAATTCTAATGTTTTTTAAGTTTATTATGAAAATATTGAATTTTGACCTAATTTAAACCTAAATTATATTTATGTACAATTAATTACAAAAATAAAATAAATAAATAAATAATGTTGTGATAAAAAAAGGAAAATTTAAAATGGCATAAAAATTATCAGTTAACCTAATTCTATATTTTTGGATTTTTGTTATTAAAAAGAATTAAATTTGTAACCTAATTAAAACTAAATAATTACAAGCATTTTTTATGAAAATAATTATAATATAAATATTTATTAATTTTTTTGTCTTTTCTGAATTTTAATGTTTTTATGTTTTTTTTTGTAAAAATAAATTAATTAAATTAAACAATCAAGAAAACAAAATAATAATTTAAATAAAATATAAGAAAAATAAAAGGAGGGCAAACCAGGGGGGGGGGGGGGGGTAGCCCCAATTTAGGAGGTTCAGGCCTGGAATTTTGGCCCATTAAGCTTTGAAGCTCGTTGACTTTTCTGGATTTTGTATGGCATGTTGACCAGCACTTATGGTGTTCCTTGAATCTATGCCTTTGATTTGCTTTTGTAGGACGCGTGGACGCTTGAGATTGTGAGCGTAGGGTGATCCACAAATGAGTGCCTGCATATGAATTAATATAGAAAAATAATAGGGAATTGTTCAGACCTGGGACTTGAACCCAGGTCTTATGCCTTGCCAACGCCTTCCCTGACCACTACGCCATGTTAACATATTTAATATATAAATAACGAATAAATAATATAAAGAGAACTTGGTTAGTGGCCACTAAAAACAAAAAAAAGCGCGCGCTGGTTTAAATGAACCAACCAGCATTTGACACGGTATCGTCTTCTTCCCCATCCCTGCAAAACAAAATACATAGGCAACGGTTTTTGAAGTGTTGCAGAAAGTAGGCTATGGAAAAATAGCGATTAGCGCTATGTGAATCATAAATTCATCGCGAGTATATGGTCTTCTTCGTCCAGACCTACTGTATGCAACCATGGTATTCATGGATCCTAATTTTTCCTCTATGCAAAAGCCCTAATTCAAGAAACCTGCAACCCTAACTTCCATCCATGGCATTATCGTGTATGGTCAGCGAAAATACAATTAAACACGATGGTTAGTTTAGAAACATTACACTGAACAATAATCCACAAATAAAAATGCAAGAAGATGCGTTAATTATGATCTATGATTTCAAAAATTTCGTGATACAGTTTGAACATAGTCTACCAATTCTGGGAGTTTTTGTGGTTGTTTTGGATTGGCACGCGTTCAGAACACCCCAATGAAGCTATTGAGATCAAGGTTAGGGCTTGAATCGTCCCCTAGAATGCTTTTCAGAATTGACTTTTTTATGGAAAATTTCAAGTTTGTAATAGCCTTCTATGCGCAGCTTGCAGTCTAAGGCAATTAGGTTTGTGCTTCTGATCATATAGTGAACATATTAGGTCAACAAAACTTGACAAAATCCAAAGCATTCATTGTTTTACATATTTGATTTTATGAAATCTTTTTTTGAATCTTTTTCATGTTATTTGGTTCAATCATGCTCCAATCACACCAAAACTTGCCTAATTAAGATGTGCACGAAATCTTGAGTCTAGAATGTGCATAAAAAGATTTTTTAGGTCAAGCTTTATATTTTTCATGTATTAAAATAATTTAAATGAATTAATATTAATATAAATTCAAATAAATAATTAAAAAATGAGAAAATACTTCCCTTTGGGCCTAATGGTCGTGCATAGGCTTGGCATGAAGAAACTTGGAAGAAAAATGGGCCCATTTGCATTTTTGGATCATTTGAACCATTGTTGACTTTTCAAAATTCCCAAAAATTTCCCAACTTCCACAAGGCATAACTTGCTCCATTTTTAAGCTTTTCACATGTTCTTGGACATTTTGGAAAGGTCTTTGAGTCCTTTAACCAATGCTTTTGGTCCCATGTCATTTTGATTTACCAATCTCAAGTTATGGCCTTTGACTTAAAGTCCCTTTTTGTTGACTTTTGAAAATGACCTATAATGTTGAAATTGATAACTTTTTGTGAGAGCATTTCTTGGACTTGAAGTATGAAGATGAGTTGTAGGAAATGTCTTTCTCTTCAAAATGAGCTTTGGATGGAATTTTTCTGATAATCCATGTGAAAGTTATGCCCTGGTCAATTTCAGTTGACTTTTTCAACTGTCCAAATATAGTAACTTTTGCATCTTTGATGATTTCTGAGCCAAATTTTGAGAATCATGATCAAGCATTGATCAAATGATGTTTGTGGCTTCAAAATGATATGTTGACCAAAAATTTGAACTTTTGACTGTCAAATGACCATTTTGCCCCTACAGTTGACTGTAGTGCAATTTAGGGTTTTGACTGTGCAATTTTGAGCTGAATGCCTTGAAACTTGATATGAGGATACTTGACCACATTGTAAGCATATGAGACTTGATTGGGCCTTTGAAAACTTCATTCTCTTGATCAGAACACAAACCCTAGTTTTGACTGTCTAGGAGACAGTTGAGCTGCACAACCCTTGGGGAATTTTGTGACTTGGCTTGACAAATCTTGGAGAATATGGGAGGGCAAATTTTGGGGTACAACATGGGGTAAATGCTGTTGATGAAGATGTTTACGCTGTTTCTGTGGATGATCTGGCCACTCCCTTAATGACTGTCAAGAAGAACCTATTGCTGGCCGGTTTATTTCCGGGTTGCAGTGAGGGTTGCCTGTTCTGTGCTGTTTCCCTATCTGGTTGTCCCTTGCTGAGGTTAGGCATCCAAAGCCTAATGGATAGTAAGGAGATTCTGTTTAAGAAGTCTGTTGTTCAGCTGGTTCCGGTAAAAGAAGTTTCTGTGGTTACCATCTTCAATAATCCAATCAAGGCTCTCCCGAAGAAGCCTGTCCCAATCATGACTGTCGCACCTGTGGTTATCACTGTTCCGGGGCCTCTTCCATACGTATCTGATAAAGCTGTCCCCTGGCATTATGGGGAAGATGTGTATGTGAACGGGATCAAACAAGAATTCAACACTGGCGCCAGTATCTGTGATATCACTGGCCCAGCCAAGGTTACCCGCAGTGGCAGGCTCTTCTCGCCTGACATTGCACCGCCCGCTACTCGAAGACCCCTCCTTATAACACCTACAAGTGTACCTGTTCTTGTTGCTGATCAAGTTGTTTCCCCTGCTGCCGAGTCATCCAAGGCTCGGGGCAAGGGAGTTGAAGATGAGCCTGCCCGGATGGAGGCACCGATACCGATAAATGCTGAGGCCTCCCAACAAGAAATGGAGGAGATTTTAAAAATAATAAAGAAGAGTGATTTCAACGTCGTCGAACAGCTGGGGCATACGCCCTCTAAAATCTACATGCTCTCCTTATTGCTGTGTTCAGAGGCCCATGCTAAGGCCTTAATCTCATTTCTCAAGACGGCCCATGTGCCACAGGAGACATCTGCTGTCCAATTCACTGATTGCGTAGCAAATCTGACAGCGAACAACGGCTTGGGTTTCTCAGATGCTGACCTGACTGCGAAAGGAAGAGACCACAATGATGCCCTGCATGTCTCTATCGAATGCAGGGGCACTACTCTGGCACATGTATTGGTGGATAATGGTTCTTCCTTAAATGTTCTACCAAAGAAGGCTTTAGACCGTTTGGATTGTGAAGGCCTGGAATTGAAACCCAGCAATATCATCGTCAGGGCCTTTGACGGTTCAAAAAGGATGGTTCATGGAGAGGTCGACATTCCTATTCGTGTGGGCTCTCAGGTGTTTGACTCTACTTTTTATGTGATGGATATCCGTCCATCGTACTCTTGTCTACTGGGTCGGCCTTGGATCCATAAAGCTGGGGCAGTGACCTCTACCTTGCACCAGAAGCTGAAATACCCTGTTAGAGGGAAGATCGTCACTGTGCAGGGAGATGAGGAATATATGGTGAGCCACTTGAATTCCTTCAGATACATTGAGATGGATGGGGAGTTTATTGAAACCCCCTTTCAGCATTTCGAGGAGGTGCTTCCAATTTCAGCGGCAGCAGAAACAACAGTAGAAGAGAATGTCCCTTTGAAGATGGCTTCCCTGAAGGATGCCCGGGCTGTGGTTCAAAAAGGTGAATGTGCTAACTGGGGCAGGCTTCCCGACTTTACACAGAAAACTGACAAATTTGGGCTGGGTTTTACTGCAGAGGGTCAGAAAGCTATGCGGAAGGCGAAGACTAGAAGACCTCCTGTGCTCATTACAAATCCAGGAGTGAATGCTGTTGGGGAGGACAATGAAGTGGACGAAGCTGAGTTCAATAGCTGGATCTACCGACAACCGAAGGCGGATTGAACAATTGGATTGCCAAAGACCATACTCCTGTTACTTTTGTTACGCAGTAATAAACTTCTTTGTTTTATTATTTGTAATAAACAATAAATTGAACTCTATGGCCCGGTGTCTTACCCGAGGCACCGTGGTTTTATTTGTGAGGGCATATAAATTTTCATTTCATATATCATAAATGAAAGTCTTGGACGTTTTCTCGCATTTCAAATCTTGTGCTCCTTTTCTGTCTTTCTTTCCTTTACATATATTTCAAAACAGCTGTATTTACACACACACTCACTCATACAGGTTTCAATCCACTCTGGATCTCACTGATAACGACTCTGCTACTGCCAATTATGACTTCGAAAATCCGATCAACTTAGCCGAAGACAAAGGCGAAGATGATTGCGAAGTGCCTGGCGAGCTTGCAAGACTGTTACTTCAGGAAGAGAGGGAAATTCAACCACATGAAGAGCCAGTGGAAACAATAAACCTGGGTACTGAAGAAGACAGGAAAGAGGTAAAGATTGGTGCCAACCTAGAGCTCAGCGTGAAGCAACGGTTGACTCAGATGCTGCATGATTATATGGAGATCTTTGCCTGGTCCTACGAAGACATGCCCGGGTTGGATACCGATATTGTGGTCCATCACTTGCCTACTAAGGAAGACTATCCTCCGGTTAAGCAAAAGGTCCGCCGTATGCGTCCAGAGATGTCTGAGAAGATTAAAGCCGAGGTTATGAAACAGTTTGACGCTGGGTTCCTTGCAGTGACTTCTTACCCTCAGTGGGTTGCTAATGTGGTGCCGGTACCTAAGAAGGACGGTAAGGTCAGAATGTGTGTCGACTACAGGGATCTGAACAGGGCCAGCCCCAAAGATGACTTCCCTCTACCTCACATTGATGTCCTTGTTGATAATACAGCTCAGCATAAGGTGTTCTCTTTCATGGATGGTTTTTCAGGTTACAATCAGATCAAGATGGCACCTGAAGACATGGAAAAGACTACATTTGTTACTCAGTGGGGCACCTTCTGTTACAAGGTCATGCCTTTTGGGCTAAAGAACGCTGGGGCAACCTACCAACGTGCCATGGTTGCTTTATTTCATGACATGATCCATCATGAGATAGAAGTGTATGTTGACGACATGATCGCAAGGTCCCAGACTGAGGAAGAGCACCTAGATCATCTGCAGAAGTTGTTTGACCGGTTGAAACTGTACAAGCTGAGATTGAACCCGAACAAGTGCACCTTCGGGGTAAGATCTGGAAAGTTGCTAGGCTTCATGGTAAGTGATAAGGGTATTCAAGTGGACCCTGCCAAGGTGAAAGCTATTCAAGAGATGCCAGTTCCTAGGACAGAGAAGGAAGTCAGAGGCTTTTTAGGATGCCTGAATTACATTGCTCGATTCATCTCGCACCTAACTGCTACCTGTGAGCCAATCTTCAAGCTGCTGAAGAAAGATTAGGTAGTACGTTGGAACGATAAATGTCAGGCGGCTTTTGACAGAATTAAAGAGTACCTCCAAGAACCACCCATCCTTATGCCACCGGTTGAAGGGAGACCTCTGATATTATACCTGACAGTACTTGACAACTCAATGGGGTGCGTGCTGGGGCAGCATGACGAGTCTGGCCGAAAAGAGCATGCCATTTATTACCTTAGCAAAAAGTTTACCGACTGTGAGACTCGATACTCACTGCTTGAGAAAACTTGCTGCGCTTTGGTATGGGCTGCTCGCCGGCTGAGACAGTATATGCTGACTCACACTACCTTGTTGATCTCAAAGATGGATCCTATAAAGTACATATTCGAAAAGCCGGCTCTGTCTGGGAGAATAGCAAGATGGCAAATGATCTTGACGGAATATGACATTCAGTACACAACCCAGAAAGCCATCAAGGGAAGTGTATTGGCAGACCACTTGGCACATCAGGCCGTAGATGACTATCAATCAATGAACTTTGAGTTTCCAGACGAAAGCATCATGATTGTGACTGATTGTGAAGTACCTGGACCGGATGAAGGACCTGAGGAAGGATCCCGATGGTCTATGCACTTTGACGGAGCCTCCAACGCTTTGGGAAACGGTATCGGCGTCATAATCATATCACCTCAAGGCACTCATACTCCACTCACTGCCCGACTATGTTTCAACTGTACCAACAACATGGCGGAGTATGAGGCATGCATCATGGGTCTTCAAGCTGCGATCGACCTAAGGATCAAGTTTCTGAGTGTCTTCGGAGATTCCGCTCTCGTGATCAATCAGATCAAAGGAGAGTGGGATACGAAACATCCAAATCTTATCCCTTACAGAGAATGTGTGTTGACCTTAATCCCCCACTTCACGAAGATAACCTTTGAACACTTTCTGAGAGAGGAGAATCAGCTGGCGGACGCGTTAGCTACAATATCTTCTATGTTCAAGGTCAAATGGGATAATGAGGCTCCCCGGATCATCATCTGGAAACTGGACGAACCGGCATACTGTTGTGATCTCGAAACTGAGTTGGTGACTGAGAAGCCTTGGTACCATGAAGTGAAGAGATATCTGGAAGCTCAGGAATACCTTGAAGGTGCCTCAGTCAATGATAAGAAGTTCCTGAGAAGGTTCGCAGCGAAGTTCTTCCTTAGCAACGGCATCTTGTACAAGCGAAACCATGATTCAACCTTACTGCGTTGTGTGGATAAGACTGAAGCAGAAAGGATCATGGGAGAGCTACATGAAGGGACCTTTGGTACACATTCCAGTGGACATACTATGGCAAAGAAGATCCTTCGGGCAGGATATTACTGGTCCACAATGGAAGCTGACTGCTACCAACATTCCAGGACATGCCATAAGTGCCAGATTTATGCAGACAAGGTGCATGTTCCTCCAGTTCCCCTGAATGTTCTGACTGCGCCGTGGCCGTTTGCAATGTGGGGCATAGACATGATTGGTGAGATTAAACCTACGGCATCTAATGGGCATCGCTTCATCTTAGTGGCGATTGATTATTTCACGAAGTGGGTCGAAGCAGCATCCTACGCTACGGTAACCAAGACTGTTGTGGCACGGTTCATTCGGCATAATCTGATCTGTCGGTACAGCATCCCAGAAAGAATTATTACAGACAACGGTACCAATCTAAATAATAAGATGATCACTGAGCTCTGCGAGCAGTTCAAAATACAGCACCACAATTCTTCTCCTTACAGACCGAAGATGAATGGGGCTGTTGAAGCAGCAAATAAAAATATCAAGAAAATCGTGCAGAAGATGACAGTGACCTATAAAGATTGGCACGAGATGCTACCGTTCGCTCTACATGGGTACCGTACCTCAGCCAGGACGTTAACCGGGGCAACTCCTTTCTCTCTGGTTTATGGTATGGAGGCAGTCTTACCGATCGAGGTGCAAATACCCTCTCTCCGGATAATGAAGGATGCAAATCTGAACGAGGATGATTGGATCCAGACACGACTCGATCAGCTTAACCTTATTGATGAAAAGAGACTTGCTGCTATCTGCCATGGTCAGACGTATCAGAAACGAATGATCAGGGCATTTAACAAAAAGGTCAGACCACAAGAATATCAAGTTGGGGATTTGGTAATCAAGCGAATCATCCTTCCCCAGAGTGATCCAAGGGGCAAATGGACCCCTACGTACGGAGGGCCATTTGTGGTTAAGCATGTGTTCTCAGGAGGAGCCATGATTCTAACCAATATGGATGGTGACGACCTTCCTCACCCCGCTAATGCAGACATAGTAAAAAGATACTACGCATGAAAAAGACCCGCTAGGCTGACATGCCTAGGCAAAAATTAGGGCTTCCTGGCGAACCAAAAGGGTTCGGGAAAAATGAAGGGATGAAACGAAAAACTCTGTACACCCGGCAAGTCGAAAACCTGAAAAGGCGGCTTGGGCAAAAATGGGTATCCCGGTGGACTGAAAACCCGAAAGGGAGGTCCAGGCAAAAATTAGGGATAAAAGCGTAATACTATGTCTCATTGGATCACTTTGCATCCAGAATCCGATATCTATATCAAGTTCAGACGGCATCGATCAGTCAACTTCACCTTCAACCAAGGTCATCAAGTGATGAGACGCTCGGAGTTATAAAGGCAATAGCAGAGTTGAAACCCAGTGGATCATTCATTTCACGCAGCTGTTTTATTTTCTCTTGTACAAAATTTGTATAAACTCTTTTGTTTGGCGGCGTTCTCTTACTAGGACGCCAGCCTCTTGTACACAAAACGCCTAGTTTCAGGCCATTCAAAAATCAATACAAATATACTTTTCAGTTAAAAATTGCCAATTGTTTTTCCCTTTTTCTGTTTTGTTTTGCGAAGAATGTCCAAGGTTCAATTTGTGATATATGCATTGACAATAATTTGCTAATTCATAAATATTTGCATACGAAACAAAGGATTAATTACAGGTAACATTAGAAACAGGGGCAATAAAGAGTTGTCTAAGCAATCTAATTGTTCTGTCCTCCAAAGTACCAAGGTAGGTTCAGCTAAAGAACATAACCAGACACCTTAATTCCCCAGAGAGTAAGTCAACAAGTCAGTACACTCTCCTCAAGCAAAGAAGCTATCAAACTTAAGGAAGTTGGGTATCCTCCAGCAGATCTCGACATTCCCCAGCACATCGTATACATATTCATAACAAGCATCCCCGGCAGTCTTGGTCTAAAGATTGTTCCCCGGCGGCATACCAACATTCAAAGGAATCACTTCCCCCGCAGTTCAAAACTTCCCCAAGAGAATCCAACCCAGCTCCCCCCAGGAAAGTTGGAATCCATCTCCCCAAGCAGTAAGCTTATCCCCAGTAGGTTCTGGAAGCTTATCCTCGCAGAACACGAACGCGTCGACCGGCTTTATTCAAAGAGTTATTTCCGTACTAGGATATAACTGGGTTATCCTCAGCCAAGAGCCACGAAAAGATCGTCGTCGACACAGTCTTCTTATCCCCAGCGAAGTCTATTCACACTTCCAACACAACAAAGGTATCCCCAGCAAGTTATTATCAACAACTCAACAAGGTTCTTTCTCCCCACAGAGTATTACTTCCCAACAAGATCGTTAGAGTACTTTCCTCCCCAGCAAGTTACTATCAACACTCAACAAAGTCTCTCTCCCCACAGAGTATTGCTTCCCAGCAAGATTGCTAGAGTACTTTGCTCCCCGCAGAGTAATCCATTCGCCAAGTTTATTCCCCAACGGAGTTATCTTCTCCTACCGGTATTCTTGCAACTATCATCCCCGGCAGAAGCAAAATCTATTCTCCAACATCAGCCCAGGAGTGACTTCCCGGCACCCGTCAAGGATTTACTTTCCTAGATGAAAAATACATTCATAAACATCTTCATACATTATAGCATGCATATACGCATCATGAACATACAATCTCACGTATTCAGAGAGCATCTCGCATGTCATACCACATGACATCGCATACAACTAACGCTTGTCTTTTCAGGACAAAAGTACAAAATTGATTACCATCAATGGTCGCAACTAAAGGTCCGATTCCTGAATCTTGCCAGGGTGTATCTGTTGACGACCAATTACTAGATCCGATTCCTGTATCTTGCCAGGGTGTGTCTGAAGAGTTCGAGGATCCGATACCTGAATCTTGCCAGGGTGTATCCGTTGAAGACTAACATTACCAGATCCGATTCCTGTATCTTGCCAGGGTGTGTCTGAAGAGTTCGAGGATCCGATACCTGAATCTTGCCAGGGTGTATCCGTTGAAGACTAACATTACCAGATCTGATTCCTGTATCTTGCCAGGGTGTGTCTGAAGAGTTCGAGGATCCGATACCTGAATCTTGCCAGGGTGTATCCGTTGAAGACTAACATTACCAGATCCGATTCCTGTATCTTGCCAGAGTGTGTCTGAAGAGTTCGAGGATCCGATACCTGAATCTTGCCAGGGTGTATCCGTTGAAGACTAACATTACCAGATCCGATTCCTGTATCTTGCCAGGGTGTGTCTGAAGAGTTCGAGGATCCGATACCTGAATCTTGCCAGGGTGTATCCGTTGAAGACTAGCATTACCAGATCCGATTCCTGTATCTTGCCAGGGTGTGTCTGAAGAGTTCGAGGATCCGATACCTGAATCTTGCCAGGGTGTATCCGTTGAAGACTAGCATTACCAGATCCGATTCCTGTATCTTGCCAGGGTGTGTCTGAAGAGTTCGAGGATCCGATACCTGATTCTTGCCAGGGTGTATCCGTTAAAGACTAGCATTACCAGATCCGATTCCTGTATCTTGCCAGGGTGTGTCTGAAGAGTTCGAGGATCCGATACCTGAATCTTGCCAGGGTGTATCCGTTGAAGACTAACATTACCAGATCCGATTCCTGTATCTTGCCAGGGTGTGTCTGAAGAGTTCAAGGATCCGATACCTGAATCTTGCCAGGGTGTATCCATTGAAGACTAACATTACCAGATCCGATTTCTGTATCTTGCCAGGGTGTGTCTGAAGAGTTCGAGGATCCGATACCTGAATCTTGCCAGGGTGTATCCGTTGAAGACTAACATTACCAGACTCGATTCCTGTATCTTGCCAGGGCACGTCTGAAGATCCGATTCCTGTAACCAGTCAGGACATACCTACACAAAGCATCTGAAGACCAGCTCCTGCAACATGTCAGGTACGCAAGTTCTCGCTAGGGAATCTCTTACGCGATCAACATCCAGATGGCATCTATAAGCCCATCATCCTATTCATCAATCTCTAAATGGCATCTATAAGCCCATTTCCACCATCACTGCTACTATGTGAGCGCAAATTTCTGGGCACTCTAGTGTTCAATCATCTTCCACCCTCGGATTACGAAAGACACGTCAGCCAATCTGCATCCTCAGGTCTAAGAAGATTGAACAGGGGCAACTGTTGTACCCCAAAATTTTCCCTCCCATATTCTTCAAGAATTGCCAAGTCAAGCTTCAAGATTCCCCAAGGGTTGCACAGTGCAAGAGCCTCCCAAACAGTCAAAATTAGGGTTTTGGTTCTGATCAAGAAAATGAAGTTTCCAAGGGTCCAATCATGTCCCACATGCCTATAAACATGGACAAGCATCCTCATACAAAGTTTCAAGACTTTCAGCATAAAATTGCACAGTTAAAACCCTAATTGCACTACAGTCAACTGTAGGGGCAAAATGGTCATTTGACAGTCAAAAGTTCAAATTTTTGGTCAACATCTCATTTTGAAGCCACAAACATCATTTGATCAATGCTTGATCATGATTCTCAAAACTTGGCTCAAAAATCATCAAGATGCAAAAGTTTCCTTATTTGGACAGTTGAAAAAGTCAACTGTAAATTGACCTGGGCATAACTTTCACATGGATTATCAGAAAAATTCCATCCAAAGCTCATTTTGAAGAGAAAGACATTTCTTACAACTCCTCTTCACACTTCAAGTCCAAGAAATTCTCTCACAAAAAGTTATCAATTTCAACATTATAGGTCATTTTCAAAAGTCAACAAAAAGGGACTTTAAGTCAAAGGCCATAACTTGATATTGGTAAATCAAAATGACATGGGACCAAAGGCATTGGTTAGAGGACTCAAAGACCTTTCCAAAATGTCCAAGAACATGAGCAAAGCTTAAAAATTGAGCAAGTTATGCCTTGTGGAAGTTGGGAAATTTTTGGATGTTTTGAAAAGTCAACATTGATTCAAATGACCTAAAATTGCTAATGGGCTTCTTTTTCTTCCACAGTTCATTATCCAAAGCATGCACACGACCATTTGGCCCAAAGGGAAGTTTTTTTTAATCATTTTTATTTATTTATTTGAATTTTTTATTACAATTAATTCATTTAAACTAAATAAAATATGAAAAAATACTAAACTAATGAAATCAAATCCTTTTGTGCAGAAAATACTCTCATTGGACACTCAAGATTCGTGCATAATCATTTTTGGAAGGTTTTGTCATGATTTGATAGCAAAAGCATGTGAAAAAAGATTTGAAAATCATGGTTTAAAAATCAAATATCATATTCATTAATTCATGGATTTTGATCAAGTTTTTTAACCCTAATCACTCTCCTATACATACACAAGCAAGACCTAATCCTCAAAAACAAAAAAAGCAGCGCCAGAAATCCTTACACAAACTTGGAATTTTTCAAGAAAACTCCAAATCTGAAAACCTAATTCCAGGACGATTCAGGGCCAAGTAATTGTTCCATTAGCTTCCTGAGGCGTCAAGGGAAGTTTTCCAATCAAAATCAATCATCCCAACACCCAGAATTGGTATACAGAAATCAAGTTTTCTCATATTTTTTTCAGAATCGTGTTTTGAGATTTAAACATTTTCATTGCATAATTTTAATGGATTCTTACTAAATGATGCATTCTGAAGCTAACCACATGGATTAATTGCGTTTTTATACACTGTATGCGAATCTACCATTGTTGCTTTTTAGGGTTCTTAAGTTTTCAAATTAGGGGTTCTTGAATATGGAAAAATTGGAGCTTGAAACCTAGACCATCCAACTCAGTGCGCTTGGACGAAGAGAACGAGACCATCGCGCCTAATTTATGAAGCCCCAGGGGCTATTCGCTATTTTTCAGAAAGGTGCCTATGGGGACATTTGAAAAACCGTTGCTAATGGTATTTTGTTTCAGGAAAAGAATAAAGCCAACGAGGAAGACGCTTAGGTGGCTACCAGCGGTTGGTCCGTTTGAAAGTTCGCGCTAAAAATCCACTAACGCGTTTGTTTTGTTTTATATTGATTGCTTATTATATATTATACAAAGAAAACAAAGTGGCGCGTTTGGTAAAGCACAAGACTAGTAAACCATAGGACCTGGGTTCGAGCCCCAGGTCCTCACTCTTACCCTATTATTTTTCAACTAATGTTCCTATGCAGCGTCAATACTAAAGCATGCCATGCGCTCACGCTACCAAACGTCCACGCGTCCCCCTGGATTCAATCAAGGGTCATGATCTGGAGAGCACGGTGAACTCTAGTCAACGCGTATACGTGCTGGCACAAAAGTTCACCAGGCCAAGGATAGATGGGCTCAAATTGCTAAAGAAAAGCCTCACAACTGGGGACAACACCCCCCTGAGGTTTGCAATATTTTCCTTTTTTTTATTCTTTTTATTTTCAATTATTATTCTTTTTTTAATTAATTCTGTTAATTCAATTATTTTCATAATATATAAAAAAAAACACCAAAAAAAAATCAGAAAAGATTAAAAAAAAAATAAATATTTTTTTAACTAGTATTTTGTAAATAAATTCATTAATTCACTTAGTTTTAAATTTAGGTTTTAATCTTAATATTTTTTTACTAAAACTCAAAACTTATAGAATTAGGGTTTAATTAATTTTTATCTTTTTTTTCTTTTTTCCACAGTAATTAAGTATTAAAATATTTACTATTATTTATTTTTATAATTAAATGGCATGTAAATAATTAGGTTAAATATTAGGTTAAAATTTAATCTTTTCTTAATAAATTAAAAACAACTAGAATTAGGGTTAGCATTTTATTTTAATTAATTCTTTTTTCATTAAAATCATAAAATACCAAAAAAATACCAAAAACAATTTCTTTTCTTTTTTAATTAATTAATTTCATCATTTAATTTAATTTTGCAAAGAGGGTCCAACGCCCTCGTTTTTAATTCTTATTTAATTCGCGTGTTTATTTCTTTCTCGTATAATATTTATGTACCTCTCCCAAGGCCTTGTAAATTAATTTCTCGCACTTTACTTTACTTTAATTCTTTATTTTTCTGTCAAATCGGGTTCTGGAAAATTTTGGCGATGTGGACCCGCGCCTTTTGTAATAGCTTTAGAATTTTTACTTCTCGCGATTTTTAACTGTTAATCAAGACATGCAAGAATGAATGACAATAAAAACAAACGATAGATCACTTTGACATGGCAAGATAAATACAAATGAAAACGACACACAAATCACACACCACCCATAGGGTACGCCTCACTGTTGCCTTGCCTCGAAAGGTGATCGTCGAGTAGAGGATGTCTTAGTAAGTCCTCATGATCCGGGAACCTGGCATGAGGGTAGCTTCTAAGGTGTCTTCCTATTGCTCTGGTGATCACCATGTCCCGAACCTCGAATTGACCCGAACACCTCCAATGGTGGTGCTACCTACCTCTCAATGGTGGGATGGCACTACTTTAAAGGACATTTACACAGACGAATTCCTTAGGGTAGGTAGACGACTCTAGATACTTGCTCTAAATTTCAAAACAAATCAAAACTACTTTTCACACCAACACATTTTCAAAAAGCTTTCGAAAGCATTTTTTCAAACACTCTTGAGGACCGATACAAGAGTCGAACTGGAATTTTCAAAAGAAACTTTTTAAAACCCACAGTTGAAAAGCAAACAAACCATTTTGAAAACACAAGTGAGCAAGTATCTAAGAGCCCATGGATAACCATGGATAGAAAGGGTGCTAATACCTTCCCTTTCTATAATCTACCTCCCGAACCGAGAGCAATCTCTTTAAGGAATTTTTCTGTGCTTTTGTCCTTTCCATTTGGAGAAAATAAAAGACGGTGGCGACTCTTGCTTCCGCGACATTTCGCGAACCAGCGTTAAACAGTCAGTTCCAGATCCACCGATCATACTGTGCATTTCCAAAATCTTGTACACGCATGATAAATGAAAACCAATGGTACCAATCAAATTTTTTCAACCTCACGAATATCATGGTACCACTATTAATGTCCAATTTCTCCTGTATAAGAAATCCCTAAAAATGAAGAAAAAACCCTAGCCATGGCAGTTTGATGTACAGTCAATAAAAATACAATTGAATACAGTCATTAGCTTGCAAACATCTCAAGGATTATAAATATGACAATCAATCATGCTAAATATGCCAGAATTAATGTATTCAAATTCAAGAAAAGAGACAAACTGTATGACTGCTACGATGCGTTTCACGGTATGGGGAAGCTTGCTAACGATTGAAACACGATCCTGGGGCATCCAACAAATGATTGGTATGGTTAGAATGTCTTGAGATGGTCTGTAACTTGAAATTTGGTCTGCACTTTTTCTTTGAAATTTTGCAATTCTTTCTCTGCCTTTGCACACCTCTAGCCTCCTTCTTTTGGTCTGCTTTTGTTCTTTATGTATAGTAGAGTGCATTAGGGTTACATTTTGTATCAAATCTTTTCCAATTATGAAGATTGATCAATGATTCAATCCTTGCACCAAATCTTTCCAAAACAAGCAAATTCAATCTTTTTGTGTCCATATGAAGCCTTGCACGATTTTATCTTGTCTCCAGCTGTATAATGGACCTAATCATGCACAAAATCTTAAGGTTTTAATGATTTTTGATATTTTCACTATTTTATATTGATTTGATTTGATTTAAATGAAATAAAATCAAAATAAATAACAAAAATAAAATAATAACAAGTGGAAGGGCTCATGGGTCGTGGGTCACATTACAAACTCAGTGCAAGAATAAAAAGTTGGGCCCATTTAGCAAAAAATGCCATTTTGGACACTTTTGACTTTTGGCAATTTTGCAAAAAGGGTCAACTTGGCCAATGCATAACTCTTTCGATTTTGACCCTAAAGATGTGTTCTTGGACTTTTTAGAAAGCTTAAGATGTCCTATAAGCAACCCTTTTGGTCTCATCTTGATTGAGTCTTCCATGTTCATGTATGAAGCTTTGACCCAAAAGGTGTTTTTGTTGACTTTTCAAAATGACATATAATGTCCAAATTCATATCTTCTTGTGAGTTCATATTTTGAACTTTGTAGCTGAAGATGAATTGTAGGGAATTACATCCTCTTCAAAATGAGCTTTGGATGGGTTATTTTTGATAAAGTATGAGAAAGTTATGCTTGGTCAAAGTTGAGTTGACTTTTCCTACAAAACCCTAATTTAGCAACTTTTGGGTTTTGATGAATTGTGAGCAATCCTTAAGGAATCATGATCGACCCTTGATCAAATGATGAATAATACTTCAAAATGAGAATGTTGACCAAAAATCTTGAAGTTTGACTGTATGTGGGCCACAGTTGACTTTTGCCATAGCATAGTCAATTTTCAGGCCTTTGAGCAATTGACTGAGCAAATTTTCTCTACAAGGCTTGAAACTTGACATGGATGATCTTGAGAACATATTAGGACAATGGTGAGCATTTGTGATTCTTTGGACTCAAGCATCTTGATGCAAAATGAAACCCTAATTTGAGGTAGACTGCCTTAGGAGAGAGTTTGTCTGGTAAACCCTTGGACTTCCTTGAGAAATTTGAGGACCTCACTTGAAATGTATTGACAAACATGGGAGGGAAAATTTTGGGGTACAACAGCTGCCCCTATTCAATCTTCTTATATCTGAGGATGTAGATTGGCTTGTCTGTCTTTCGTGATCTGAAGGTGGAAGATGATTGAACACTAGAGTGCCCAGAAATTTGCACTCGCATGAAGTGGTGCTTGTCTTACGATATCGGGAACGGGATTATAGATGCCATTTGGAAGTCAATGACGGGAGATGGGCTTAAAGACGCCATCCGAAGAAGTGTCGATCGCATAAGATATTCCTTTGCGAGAACCCGTATACCTGTTGTTGAGGAAGACTTCGCTGGGACACACTGGTCTCTGTCTTGGGGGGAGTATAATTTTAGGAGCTTCAGTTGTCCGTTACTCTACTGGGGAATCATCTCTTAGTTGAGGAGGTGAAAATGCACTGCTATCTGGTCGTGCTCCAGGTTTTACAGTGACTTACTAGGGAGAATAAGACTAACTGCTATCTGGTCGTGCTCCAGGTTTTGCAATTTCTCAATTCTTATCTGGTCGTGCTCCAGGCTTCAGAAGAAATTAGGTGGTTATCCGGTCGCATACGGGTTTCAACTTGAATTTAAGGCATACTAATATCCGGTCGATTTCCGGGCTTCATAGTAATTGGCCGAGTAAACTGCTATTTGGTCGAATGCTAAGCTTCGCAATACCTTATACTGTTATCTGGTCGTGTCCCAGGCTTCAGTGTCCTTTGCTTCTATCTGGTCATGCTCCAGTCTTTATAGCATCTTATATCGTTATCTGGCCGTGCGCCAGGCTTCACGGTGTCTTATACCACTGTCTAGTCGATTCCAGGCTTCATGGTATCTTGTACTGCTATCTGGTCGATTTCCAGGCTTCACAATAACTTGCTGAGGGTTAAGCTATTTTCTGGTCGATTTCCGGGCTTCAAAGCTTGAACCGGAATATAAATCTTAGTATCGATTTGACTGAACCAGGGGAAACTTGTGGGAACTTCAACTGGGAGAGAAATCTTAGTGTCGATTTGATTGATCCCGGGAGAGGTCTCAGATTAACTTTGACCGGCATAGAAATCAGGGGAATCTTAGCGACGATTCGGATGACCCAGACGAAAGTCTTAAAATGTCTACAACTAGACTATAAACCTTAGTGTCGGTTTGACTGAACTAGAGAAAACTTGTCTGAACTTGATTGCATCTTTCCCTGAAAGGTAAAGAGTTAGTCGTATGTAATGTCATGATGTATGAAATGTATTGAGTAATGATTTTCTCAAAATAAATGAGATTGTGCTGCATGATGCATATGCGCATGCCACGATGTATGGATATGAAATGTTCTTGTGATATTCTCCGGCTGGGGAGAATAAATCCCAGACTGCTGTTGGGGAGTACAAGGAGTTGAGTTCTTCGTTCTTGCTGGGGATAGTGACCGAAGATGATTAGCTGGAGACTTGCGTCTGTTCTGCTCGAGAATATTCCTCCAAGAGAGACTCTGTTTGAGAATAATCCTGTGGGAGAATAACTTTATGGGGAAGAGATATACCCTGTTGGACAATCTGCTGATTTGGAGAAATAAACTCAGCTGGTGGTGAACTTCTATTGTTGGTGATAGATGAACTCTGCTTGGGGAGAATTTTGATGACTCATTCGCGATTATGAACCTCGGCTGGGGAGAGCTAACACCACTGTCTTTGGATACTTTCAACTCTGCGGGGAGTGTATGAACCTTTAGTTATATTCTCAAGCCGGCTCTATCCCTGTCCTCGTGGGTAGAGCAACTGTAAGGTTTGGACATTTCTTGTTTTCCTCTGTTTCTGGAATTACGAGTAATTGTCTTTTGTTTCTTATGTAAATATTTATGAACAACAATTATTTTCAAATGCATATATCAAAGATGAATCATTGGACGTTCTTGCAAAACAAAACAGAAAAAGAAAAAACAAGTTGAAATTTCTTGTGAAAATGAATGGTATTGATTTTTGAAGTTGGCCTGTAACAGGCGCTGTTGTACAAGAGGCTAACATCCTAGTAAGAGAACACCGCCGAAGGATAGAAATTATACAATTTGTCAAAAAGAAAGAAAAACAGCTACGTGAACAATCCCATTGGGTTCCAACTCTGCTATTGCCTTTATATCTTCAAGCGTCTCATCACTTTGCTACTTGGTCGAAGGTGGATCAGATTGATTGGCGCCGTCCGAGCTTGATAGTCGATACCAAAGTCTGGTCACAAGATGATCCAATGAGACATAGTGTTATGCTTCGATCCCTAATTTTTGCCTGAACCGCCCTTTCGGGTTTTCATCCCACCGGGATACCCTTTTTTGCCCAAGCCGCCTTTTCAGGTTTTCGACTTGCCGGGTGTATAGTTTTTCATTTCATCCCTTACTTTTGCCCGAACCCTTTTGGTTCACCGGGAAGCCCTTATTTTTTCCTAGGCCAGTCAACCTAGCGGGTCTTTGATTAGGCGTAGTATTTTTTCACTATGTCTGCATTGATAGGGTGAGGAAGGTTGTCACCATCTATGGTGGTTAGAATCATAGCTCCTCCCGAGAAAATGTTCTTAACCACAAATGGCCCTTCGTATGTGGGGGTCTATTTGACCCTGGGATCACCTTGCGGTAATATGATGCGTTTGATTACCAGATACCCGACTTGATATTCTTGACATTTGACTTTTTGTTAAAATCCTTGATCATTCGCTTTTGATACGCCTGACCATGACAAATAGCAGTAAGTCTCTTTTTGTCGATTAAATTCAGCTGATCAAGTCGGTTCTGGATCTAGTCGTCCTCGTTCAATCCCGTATCCTTCATGATCCTGAGAGAGGGTATCTGGACTTCAATGGGTAATATTGCCTCCATGCCATACACCAAGGAGTAGGGTGTTTCCCCTGTCGACGTCCGTGCTAAGGTACGGTACCCATGAAGAGAGAATGGTAACATCTCGTGCCAGTCTTTATATGCCACCGTCATCTTCTGTATAATCTTCTTGATATTCTTGTTAGCTGCCTCAACAACCCCATTCATCTTTGGCCGATAGGGAGAATAGTTATGATGTTGTATCTTGAACTGTTTACAGAGCTCAGTGATCATTATGTTGTTGAGATTTGTACTATTGTCAGTAATAATTCTCTCTGATACACCATATCGATAAATCAAATTGTGTCGGATAAAACATGCCACGACGTTCTTGGTTACTGTAGCAAAGGTAGCTGCCTCGACCCACTTCGTAAAGTAATCAATAGCCACCCAAATGAAACGATGCCCGTTAGACGCAGTAGGTCTGATCTCACTTATCATATCGATGCCCCACATTTTGAAAGGCCAAGGAGTTGTCAAAACATTCAGGGGAACTGGAGGTACATGCACCTTATTAGCGTAGACTTGGCACTTATGACAGGTCCGAGAATGCTGATAACAGTCGGTTACCATGGTGGTCCAGTAATATCCTGCTCGTAGGATTTTCTTTGCCATAGTATATCCACTGGAATGAGTTCCGAAGGTACCTTCATGTAACTCTTCCATGATCCTTTCTGCCTTGCTTTTGTCCATACATCGCAGTAAGGTTGAATCATGGTTACGCTTGTAGAGGATCCCATTTCTAAGAAAGAACTTTTCCGCAAACCTTCTCAGAAATTTCTTGTCATTAACAGATGCCCCCTCGGGGTATTCTTGAGCCTCAAGATACATCTTTACCTCGTGAAACCAGGGTTTATCTGCTACCTCTTCCATCTTAATGTCACAGCAATGTGCGGGTTCGTCCAACCTCTCGATGGTAATCTGGGGAGCTTCTTTGTCTCACTTGACTTTGAACATAGAGGACATGGTAGCTAGAGCGTCCGCTAACTGATTCTCCTCTCTTGGGAAATGTTCAAAGGTTATCTCCTCGAAGTGCGGGAGCAATGTCAGTACATACTCTTTGTAAGGAATAAGATTTGGGTGCTTCGTATTCCACTCGCCTTTGATCTGACTGATCACTAGAGCAGAATCCCCAAATACTCTTAAGAACTTGATCCTTAGGTCAATAGCAGCTCGAAGACCCATGATGCACGCTTCATACGCCACCATATTGTTGGTGCAGTTGAAATATAATCGAGCGGTAAACAGAGTATGACAGCCCTCAGGAGATATAATTACAGCGCCAATGCCATTACCCAATGCGTTTGATGCTCCATCAAAATACATAGACCATCGGGATCCCTCCTCGGGTCCTTCATTCGGTCCAGGTTCTTCACAGTCGGTCACTAACATGATGTTCTCATCCGGGAACTCAAAATTCATGGATTGGTAGTCATTCACGGCCTGATGCGCCAAATGATCCGCCAATACACTCCCCTTGATTGCTTTTTGGGTGGTGTATTGGATGTCGTACTCGGCTAAGATCATCTGCCATCTTACTATTCTTCCGAATAAGGTGGGATTTTCGAAGATATACTTGATTGGATCCATTTTTGATATCAACAAAGTGGTGTGAGTCAGCATATACTGTCTCAGCCGACGAGTAGCCCATGCCAAAGCGCAACAAGTTTTCTCGAGCAATGAGTATCGGGTCTCACAATCGGTAAAATTTTTGCTAAGGTAGTAAATAGCGTGCTCTTTTCGGCCAGACTCGTCATGCTTTCCCAGGACACACCCCATTGAATTGTCTAGCACTGTCAAGTATAAAATCAAGGGTCTTCCTTCAACTGGAGGCATCAAAATTGGTGGCTCTTGGAGGTATTCCTTGATTCTTTCGAAAGCGGTCTGACATTCATCATTCCATTTACCACTTGATCTTTCTTCAGCAGCTTGAAGATTGGCTCACAAGTAGCGGTCAGGTGTGAAATGAACCTGGCGATGTAATTTAGACGTCCCTAGAAACCCCTGACTTCTTTTTCTGTGCGGGGAGCCGGCATCTCTTGTATGGCTTTTACCTTGGCAGGGTCCACCTAAATACGCTTATCACCGACGACGAAACCCAGCAGCTTACCAGACCTTACCCCGAAGGTGCACTTGTTTTGGTTCAACCTCAGCTTGTACGTCTTCAACCTGTCAAACAGTTTCTAGAGATGATCAAGGTGCTCTTCCTCAGTCTGGGACCTAGCTATCATGTCATCAACATAAACCTCAATCTCATGGTGAATCATGTCGTGGAACAAAGCGACCATGGTGCGCTGATAAGTGGCCCCAGCATTCTTCAACCCAAAAGGCATTACCTTGTAACAGAAGGTTCCCTACTGTGTAACAAAGGTTGTCTTCTCCATGTCCTCAGGAGCCATCTTGATTTGGTTGTAGCCAGAAAAACCATCCATGAAGGAGAAGATCTTGTGCTGCACGGTGTTGTCGACCAGAACATCGATGTGAGGAAGTGGGAAGTCATCCTTGGGGCTCGCCCTGTTCAAATCTCTATAATCCACAGATATCCGCACCTTACCGTCCTTCTTAGGTACCGGAACAATGTTGGTAACCCACGGTGGATAAGAAGTAACAGCTAAAAATCCCGCGTCGAACTGTTTCATGACCTCAGCTTTGATTTTCTCAGACATCTCAGGGCGCATATGGCGGACCTTCTATTTTACCGGAGGGCAGTCTTCTTTAGTTGGCAATGAAGAAGTGAAAAACACAAGAAGGGGGGTTGAATTGTAAAAACTTGAAATCAATTGCAGTCAACACAGTATTTTTATCCTGGTTCGTTTGATCTGAAACTACTCTAGTCCACCCGTCAAGGTGATTTCGCCTCTCTCCAACGAGGTCTTAATCCACTATATTCAACTGAATATTACAACTGCTTTAACAACTGCTAAAGCCTTCTTGAGTCAAACCACAAACCGGTTTCTCAAGGAAATACTTTCTTATAGATAAATGAAATCTAAGTGTGTTGAAAGTTTTCTACAAAAACTGTTTATCACAATTGTGATACTACACACGTTAAGCTTATGAGAACTAGAGTGCTAAAATAATTGAGTAAAGAATTTGAGAGCTTTAGAAAATTGAGAGTGAGGAAGATGATGAATAGCTTTAGGCGTGTAGAGAGTTGTAGAGCATTTGCCAATTCAATCTTCACTGACTTGTTTATATAGCATTGGAAAATGGTACGTTGGAGTCAGTTAATTCCGTTTCAATGCCAATAACATTCTTTCCATATTAAGCAGATCTTTGTCTGGAATAATGCCGTTGATATTAAAGCATCTTGAATGCACAGTACCGTTTCCACTTAAGCGTGTTCTGGCTTTGGCTTATTCTGACGCTGCTTAGGTGCTGATGAGTTGTTGTCTTGATCAGAGTTCAGATTGTTACGCGCAGATATGTTCATCACGCTTCAGCGTAAGCACATGTTGATCTTCTGATTCTAGCATCTGATATAACATCTTCTGATGCTGATGTTGATATTTCATCTTTTGATGTTGGTGATGATATTCTCTTGCTGATGTCCATCAGAGTTTCTGTAAAACAGAATGTAATTTTTTAGGTAGCATATATGTCTTACATGAATCATACAATTTATATATCTTTGCATTTTGTTATCATCAAAACTTAAACTTAGGGTAGTAGATTCAAACTTTGTTCTAACAATCTCCCCCTTTTTGATGATGACAAAAACTAGAATTTTTCAATTAAAAATTAGCGAGAAAAGTATCAGATATAACCAATTAATAAATTGTATCAGAACTAAATAGTATCAAAGATAAGGAGGAATAAAAGGTATCAGAGCTCAAGGGGATAAGAAAACAAATATCAGAGTTATGATCAGAAAAACTCCCCCTGAGTTTATTTCTTCCCTTTTTAATTCCTTGAGTCCTTCAGGATCAGATCTTTATTGACTTTCTTTGAACATCAGAACATCAGAGCTTCAGTGTATCAGAGATGATTAACTTCTTGTACCTGTAAGCTTATGCAAAACAAAAACATTCAAGTATATCAGAGTGTTAGAATGTTTGAGACTTTTTGTCTCAGTAATCCGTTATTGAAAAATATCATTCTTTTTCTCCCCCTTTTTGTCAGCAATCAAAAAGTGCAAGTAATATAAGCTAAAACGATCAGAGCAGAAAAACTGTTATATTTAATTCAAAGCATAGAAGAGAGTACAGAAAACATGGAAAGAAAACAATGAAAACATCATGAATGAAAAACTAAGGTTGGGGTGGAAAGCGTGTGAACAGAGCTTCTAGCATGTTCTTTATCTGATCAGAAGTTTCCTTCTGCTGATGCACCATGCTGACAACTGTATCAATCATGACATCTTGCACATCCATCCTTTCCTTCATCCTCTGATCATTCTCATCCATTCTTTGCTGCAGACGAATATCATTCTGCTTCAGCTCTTCAAGAGTCTGCCTGTCCAAAGCAGCTTGAGAGACATCAGAAACAGGATGCTTCTGAGAGCTTTCTGCAACATCTTCTGCTTGACTAACCTCTTCAGCTTGAATTGTCTGATCTTCTGCTGGCTGAACTTTTGAAGCTGGACGCTTTTCAGACCATGGCTCACTATCCAGAAGTAGCACTTCCTCCTTCAGCAGCTGACTTTCAGCTTCCTTCAGCAGCTTGCTGAAGTTCTGTTGAGCCTGTTCATAATTGATGTCTTGCAGCTTGAGGGCTTCAGCGCGTACCCACATTCTGAATTGTGTCCAGAGTTGGTCTGAAGCAGCAGGATCAATCATTCCAGGACAAACCTGCTTTAGAGAAGCAATCCAATTCTGCAAGCCTGTTTCAAAATTCAAAATGCCAGAGCCAACATCTAGCTGTTTGGGTTTGGGGATGGCTATTTTATTTTTAAGATAGCAAGGCGGTCAAGGACTGTTAGGTCAATGAAGGTCTTTCTCTGGTCATCTTTATTTTGTTTGGGAGATGGAGTGGGAGAATCAGAAATGATTATTGGACTGTTTGGAGTATTTGGAGGGGTATTTTCTGGTGAGGATGGCAGTTGGGGTATGTTTATAGTTGTACCACAAGGCAGCTGAATTGCCAAGGGTTGTGGTTCAGAGGATTGAGGTGAGAGAGGTTCAGGGGTTTGAGGTTCAGGTGATGGAGTTTCAGAGTGTTGAAACTCAGGTTGTGGAGATGATGGTTGAGGTGAAAGTGGATGAAGTTCTGGTTATGGAGAGGGAGGAGGAATTTCTGGTTATGGAGAAGGAGGTGGAATTTCTGGTTGCTCTGGTATTGGAGATAGTGTAGTTGCTGGTTATGGTGAATGGGGAGTTTCTGGTTTAGTGTTTGGATTTTCTGAGAGGGGAGCGGAAGAACGTTGATCAATTTCAGAAAGAACTTTGTCAAGTTTTGATTCTGTTGATGTTGTGGGTTTTGGATTTTGGGATTTGGTGCGGGATCTCCTGAGGGTTAGTGACTCAGAAGGGTCAGCCTCTGGTTCGGTGTCATCAATGGTTGGTATGGGGATTGGGAGTTCATATGAAGTTGGGGTTGGGATTGATGTTGGAATAACAGAAGAATTTAAAACATTAACAGTAGATATATTACCTCTCTTCTTAGGGGTCTGCTGGGATGGTCCTTCTGAACTAGCATTTCTTTTCTTCGTCTTCTTCACAGTAACTTATGGATTTTGCTGGTGCAGATATTTAATGTTCAGAGTGGGATCTGTGCCATCAGCCTTGCAAGCATCCAAGTATCTGAGAATAATGACTGGTTTAGAGTCAATCTCAGAGAATATTGGAAAGTCGTCCAGAGGGACTCTTCTGCTGGTGATATCAGCAAGAGGAGTGACACTGGGCTCCTTTCTGATATTCTCTATCAGTTTCATTTTCTTCAGATTCTTGGCATTCAGAGGCTTGCCAACAGTAGGTTCAATAGAGCTTAATTCCTGTGCTTCTGTAAGGTGTTCAATCAGCCTATTCTCAGTTAGAATATCTGATATTAACATGCCAAAGGGTATCCAGTCCCTTTTTGTCCTTTCTTATTCTCTTGTCTCCTTGACGCTGGTCCTGAGGTGATTAAACAGAAGATGAGCCAAGTTAATCTTTACCTTCTGATTAATAAAATAGATCAGAAACTGCTGATCTATGTTTATATAATCAGGAGAGCTTATGGGCTTCCTGTGATTGAAGCACCCCAGAATAATCTTCGCCCATATTCTGTGCTGATCCTTCAAATCTCTGATTTTGCTGCTGGGAACCCCATGGGTGAAAATCTCTCTTGCAATGACAGCAACATCTGAGCATCTTTCTGCCATGTCGATACAGCGGATACCACCACCTGTGTATCCAATCAATCTTGCAATGTGATCCTCAGTGATCACAATCTTCTTTCCCATGATATAGGAGGTAACTTGATGTGTTGATGAAGACGCATGAATCCAGAATTCCTTGACCAATACAGGGAACGTTGGACCCACCAACCTATCAAAGTATCTCTCCCATCCTTGTGCCATAATTTCTTCTGTCAAATCGAATCCATTTTCTTTCAGACTGGTGAAATCAACAATTAGTTCAGACATAACTTCCAAGTTCTTCACTTGTGTAAGTAGAGTTCTGAAGGGAATTTGGTAATGATCAGATGAAGCCTCCTTCTGAGAACCTGCAGAAACAGTGCTAGAAGTTTCCATGTTCACACTGGGGTTTTCTGAGAAAAAGTTTGAGAAAGGGTTTCTTTTGAAAAAGGATGAACACACAAGTGAGAATGCAGAAAATATTTTGGATGATTTTAAGAGACGGTAAAAGTTTAATGAATGATGTTAATGTGCTTAAATAGATTTCAAAAAGTGTTTTGAAAATGTAAACGGTTTTAAGAAAGAGAATTAATTCATGATTACAATTTAACTCATGATTACACGCATTTAATGCTTGCTGATTTTGGGGGATTTGAGAAAGATACTTGGAACGGTTACCAGACATGTGTCTCAATGCATCCAATCAGCGTTTTGCCTTCTCAGAAGCGTGCACGCGTGTTCTGCTTCAGAGATTTGTTGATGATTGGATGACACTTGTTTGATTTAGTGAGCAACACATCTATCCTTGAGCTGAAACGCTCAGATCTTTAAGAATAGAGTCTGATACAATTTGCATGTCTATCTTTCTGAAAGGAGATTGATCAGAAGTTCACAGTAAAACGAAAACACATTCTGAAGGTTAATATATAGAATTAAAACATTTTCACTCTGGGCAGAGCTTCATGCTGAGATGTTTCAGAATGAAATTGAACCTATCTTCAGAAAGAGGTTTAGTGAAGATATCAGCCCATTGATGGTCTGTATCAATAAATTTTAAGTTCAAAATTCCTTTCTGAATATAGTCCCTAATGAAGTGATGTTTTATTTCTATATGCTTAGCCCTAGAATGCAAAATAGGATTTTTTACTTAAGCAAATGGAAGAAGTATTGTCACAGAGTATAGGGATGTTACTCTCAAAAATCTGGAAGTCTTCAAGCTGACTTTTCATCCAGAGCATTTGTGTGCTGCATCCACTGCTGCTATGTACTCAGCTTCTGCTGTTGATAGCGCAATTGTGGATTGCCTTTTGCTGGACCAAGAGATCAGATTTTCTCCCAGAAACTGGCAGCTTCCAGAAGTACTTTTACGCTCTACTCTGTCTCCAGCAAAGTCAGCATCGCAGTAGCCTACTAAGCTGTAATCACTAGATTTTCTATAAAATAAACCCAGATTAGTAGTACCTTTCAGATACTTGAAAATTCGCTTAACAGCTGTTAAGTGAGATTCTCTAGGATCTGATTGAAATCTTGCACAAATACATACGCTGAATAAAATATCAGGCCTTGAAGCCGTCAGATAAAGGAGAGAGCCAATCATACCTCTGTAGACCTTCTGTTCTACCTTTTTGCTTACCTCTTCTCTTTCCAGAATGCACGTGGGATGCATTGGAATCTTTGATGACTTACATTCTGAGAGGTCAAATTTCTTCAGAAGTTCTCTGAAATATTTGCTCTGATGAATGTAAGTTCCCTCAGAATTTTGATTGATCTGAATTCCCAGAAAGAATTTCAGTTCTCCCATGAGGCTCATCTCAAATTCTGCCTGCATACACTTAGCAAATTTTCTTCCAAGAGAAGGATTAGTAGATCCAAAAATAATATCATCAACATAAATTTGGCAAACTAAGATGTCATTCTTAACTGACTTACAGAATAAGGTAGTGTCCACCTTCCCTCTGGTGAATTCTTTTTCTAACAGAAAGTTACTTAGTCTTTCATACCAAGCTCTGGGAGCTTGTTTCAGACCATATAGTGACTTCTTTAGTTTGAAAACATATTCTGGATTTTTTGTACTTTCAAAACCAGGGGGTTGGTGCACATAAACCTCTTCTTCTATATAACCATTTACGAATGCACTCTTGACATCCATCTGATACAGAGTGATGCCTTTATTAACAGCAAACGAAATTAAAAGTCTGATAGATTCTAACCTGGCGACTGGAGAAAAAGTTTCTGTATAGTCTATCCCCTCTTGCTGACTATAACCTTGTGCTACCAGTCGTGCTTTGTTTCTGATAACTTCACCTTGTTCGTTCAGCTTATTTCTGAACACCCATCTTGTTCCAATGACATTGAATCTTTTTGGTCTGGGAACGAGATCCCATACGTCATTTCTGGTGAATTGATTCAGCTCTTCTTGCATTGCTAGAATCCAGTCGTTGTCCAAAAGTGCTTCATCAATAGAAGAAGGTTCAATCAGAGACAGAAGTCCCATGAGGGATTCTTCAGAGTTTCTGAAGCTGGCTCTTGTTCTGATTGGATCTTCCTTTCTTCCTAAGATAGTTTCTTCTGGGTGATCCAAGCTGCTTCTAGGTAGTCTTTTCTGAGGTTGATCAGCAGCTGTTGCTGGATTGCTTGCATTGCTCCTTTCAGATGTTGAAGGAGTGTCTTTGTTGAGAGCTTCTGATGACTTGTCTTCAGAACCTGTAAATTCAACTTCCATACCTGCAAAAACTTCATTCTGCTTTGAGTTTTCAGAGTCAAGCTTATCATCAAAACGAACACTGATTGATTCTTCCACAATCTGTGTTTCTGTATTGTATACTCTGTACCCTCTTGAGCGTTCAGAGTATCCTAACATAATACACTTCTGTGATTTAGAGTCAAACTTGTTCAAATAATTTTTTGTATTTAACATAAAACAAGTACATCCAAATGGATGAAAATATGAAATGTTGGGCTTTCTGTTCTTCCACAATTCATATGGAGTCTTTTCCAGAATAGGTCTTATTGAGATTCTATTCTGAATGTAGCACGCTGTGTTTATTGCCTCTGCCCAGAAGATCTTAGCAACATTTGTCTCATTGATCATGGTTCTGGCCATTTCTTGCAATGTTCTGTTCTTTCGTTCTACAACTCCATTTTGTTGGGGAGTTCTAGGACAAGAGAAATCATGCAGAATGCCTTTGTCATTAAAGAATGACTCAAAATCTTTGTTTTCAAACTCTCCACCATGATCACTTCTGACTTTAACGATTCTAAGATTCTTTTCATTCTGAACTTGGTTACAGAAGGTAACAAACACAGAGTGTGACTCGTCCTTGTGTCTTAAGAACTTTACCCATGTCCATCTGCTATAGTCATCTACGATTACTAACCCATACTTTTTGCCACTGACTGAAGCAGTTTTAACTGGTCCAAATAAGTCAATGTGCAGAAGTTCTAATGGCTTAGAGGTAGAAACAACATTTTTAGATTTGAAAGAAGGTTTTGCAAACTTGCCTTTCTGACATGCTTCACACAGAGCATCTGAATTGAACTTCAGATTAGGAAGTCCTCTGACCAGATTGAGTTTGTTAATCTGAGATATTCTTCTCATACTAACATGCCCCAATCTTCTGTGCCAGATCCATTGCTCGTTGTTAACAGACAGAAGACACTTTACATTCTGACTTTTCAGTTCAGAAAGTTTGATTTTATAAATGTTGTTTTTCCTCTTTCCATTAAATAGGATAGTCCCATCTTTCTGACTAACAGCTTTACATGATTTTTGATTAAAGATTATATCATAACCGTTATCACTTAATTGACTTATGGATAACAAATTATGCATTAATCCATCTACTAGCAGAACATTATTTATAGAGGGAAGATTTCCATTACCTACAGTTCCAGAGCCAATGATCTTTCCCCTCTGATTGCCTCCAAAGCCAACGTGGCCTCCAGGCTTAAGTTCCAGGCTTTGGAACATATGCCTTCTTCCCGTCATGTGTCACGAGCAGCCAGAGTCCAGGTACCATGACTGGTGTTTCTGATTTGCTGCTAAAGATATATGCAACATGTATTATTTTATCCTTAGGTACCCAAATTTTCTTGGGTCCTGATTTGTTAGATTTACCAAAACTCTGGTTGAATTTTGGTTTCACAGAATACTTACTACTAGTATATTTAATATCATGTGTGTGACCATACACAAAATGTGAGTTCAGAGGAGTGTGTTTAATAGTTAAATCCATGGCATTCTTTGGTGTAGGTACCTTACCTTGGTATCCTATTCCCTTTCTGCCGTTTCTGCTAACTCCATAGATCATTGAAGCCATTTTGCTTCTATCTATGCTTTTAACAAGGAACTTCTGAAAGCTATGATCATACTCCTTGATGATCTCATCAGCGCTGCTGGGAGTTTCTGAAATTGTTTCCTTCTGAGAGTTTTGTAAAACATTTTCTAACTTTGAAATTTTATTTTTCAGCTCAGAATTTTCCAATTTAAGACTCTCAGTCTTATCAGAGTCAGATTCAAGATTCCTTTTCAGGTTTCTGAATTTAACTCTAATCTGCTGGTACCTTTCCAGAATTTCGTTAAGGCTTTCAGCAAGTTCAGCCTTAGTAAAATTAATTGCAAAGTCAGGAAATACCTCTTCAGTGTCTGATTCTGAGTTTGATTCAGAAGCTTCATTGTCTTCTGAAATGTTGGCCATGAGAGCTATGTTTGCTCTCTCACCATCTAATTCTGAGTCAGCTTCAGACGAGTCAGAGTCATCCCATATAGCCATGAGACTTTTCTTCTTTTCTCTTCCAAACTTCTTTTTTGGCTTTTCCCTCTGAAGCTTTGGGCAGTCACTCTTATAGTGTCCTTGCTCATTGCATTCATAGCAGATGATGTCCTTGGTGTTTGGCTTTCTGCTTCCTGAGGAGCGTTCAGATCTTCTGTATCCAGAGGAAGAATCTGACCTTCTGTATCTGGAAGAGGACTCATTCTGATCAGATCTTCTGGGATTCCTGAACTTCCTTTGCCTCTGCTTCCATAGTTGGTTCACTCTTCTGGAGAGGAGGGAAAGTTCGTCTTCTTCTGATGAGGATCCATCAGATGTTTCTTCAACTGCCTGCAAAACTTTAGACTCAGATTTTTGTTAGATTTTAATGCTAAAGGCTTACCTTGCTTCAGAGGTTCATCAGCTTCCAGCTCTATCTCATGACTTCTGAGGGAGCTGATAAGTTCCTCCAGAGAAATTTTGTTGAGATCTTTAGCTAGCTTCAGCGTTGTAACCATTGGCCTCCACTATTTTGGCAAGCTTCTGATGATCTTCTTGACATGATCAGCAGTAGAGTATCCTTTGTCCAGAACCTTGAGACCAGCCACCAGAATTTGGAATCTTGAGAACATTATTTCAATGGATTCACTTTCTTCCATTTTGAATGCCTCATACTTCTGAATGAGCGCAAGAGCTTTAGTTTCTTTGACCTGAATGTTACCTTCATGCGTCATTCTGAGTGAGTCAAACATGTTCTTTGATGTGTCTCTGTTAGAGATCTTTTCATATTCAGCGTAAGAGATGGCGTTGAGAAGAATGGTTCTGGCCTTGTGGTGATTTTTGAAGTCACGCTTTTGTTGATCAGACATTGCTTTGCTGTCAATCTTCTGACCGCTTGCATTCACTGGGTGCGTGTATCCATCTGTCACCATGTCCCACAGATCAGCATCATGTGCCAGAAAGAAGCTTTCAATTCTGTCTTTCCAGTAATCAAAATTTTCTCCATCAAAGACTGGAGGTTTGCCGCTGAATCTGTCTCTGTATTCATTGTTGTCATTGCTGGTGTGTTGATATGTTCCTGCCATTGTGTTTTTCTGACGCTGGATCTTGTACTGACACGATTAAGTGTTTTAGCTCAGAACCAGGCGCTCTGATGCCAATTGAAGAAGTGAAAAACACAAGAAGGGGGGTTGAATTATAAAAACTTGAAATCAATTGCAGTCAACACAGTATTTTTATCCTGGTTCGTTTGATCTCAAACTACTCCAGTCCACCCATCAAGGTGATTTCGCCTCTCTCCAACGAGGTCTTAATCCACTATATTCAACTGAATATTACAACTGCTTTAACAACTGCTAAAGCCTTCTTGAGTCAAACCACAAACCGGTTTCTCAAGGAAATACTTTCTTACAGATAAATGAAATCTAAGTGTGTTGAAAGTTTTCTACAAAAACTGTTTATTACAACCGTGATACTACACATGTTAAGCTTATGAGAACTAGAGTGCTAAAATAATTGAGTAAAGAATTTGAGAGCTTTAGCAAACTGAGAGTGAGGAAGATGATGAATAGCTTTAGGCGTGTAGAGAGTTGTAGAGCATTTGCCAATTCAATCTTCACTGACTTGTTTATATAGCATTGGAAAATGGTACGTTGGAGTCAGTTAATTCCGTTTCAATGCCAATAACATTCTTTCCATATTAAGCAGATCTTTGTCTGGAATAATGCCGTTGATATTAAAGCATCTTGAATGCACAGTACCGTTGCCACTTAAGCGTGTTCTGGCTTTGGCTTATTCTGACGCTGCTTAGGTGCTGATGAGTTGTTGTCTTGATCAGAGTTCAGATTGTTACGCACAGATATGTTCATCACGCTTCAGCGTAAGCACATGTTGATCTTCTGATTCTGGCATCTGATATAACATCTTCTGATGCTGATGTTGATATTTCATCTTCTGATGCTGGTGATGATATTCTCTTGCTGATGTCCATCAGAGTTTCTGTAAAACAGAATGTAATTTTTTAGGTAGCATATATGTCTTACATCAATCATATAATTTATATATCTTTTCATTTTGTTATCATCAAAACTTAAACTTAGGGTAGTAGATTCAAACTTTGTTCTAACAGGCAAGCGATGAACCACAATATCGGTGTCCAAACCAGGCATATCTTCGTAGGACCAGGCGAAGATCTCAACATGGTCGCGTAGCATTTGTATCAACCGCTTCTTGACACTAGGCTCCAGATTCGCACCTATCTTAACCTCTTTCCCGTCTTCCTCTGTACCCAAATTTACTGATTCAAGTGGCTCTTCATGAGGCTGTATGGCCCTTTCTTCCTACAGTAACAGTCTAGCAATTTCTCCAGGCACCTCACAATCATCCTCACCTTCGTCCTCAGTTTGGTTGATCGGATTTTCGAAGTCATAACTGGCAGTAGCGGAGTTGTTATCAATGGGATCCAGAGTGGATATGGATCTGCAGTATGATACTTGAGTGTGTGTAAGAGAATAGATGTTTTAATAGAGTGGGAGACAGAAAAGAAAAACAAAGAGCGCAAGATTTGTAATGCAAGAAACGTCCAATGTTTTATTAATGATATATGAAATGGCAAATAATAAGCCCTCACAAGCAAAGCCAAAGTACCTCGGGCAAGGCACCGGGCCATAAAGTTTCAAACTGTTTATTACAAATCTTAAAACAAAAGTCAGTTACTGTGGAATAAAAGAAACATGTATGAAGTCCTTCGCCGTCCAGTTGTTCAATCCACCATTGGTTGTTGGGTAGATCCAGCTGTCGATATCTGAATCTTCTTCACCATCTTCAATCGCATTAACTCCCTGATTGCTGATGTGCAGAGGAGGTCTTCCAATCCGTGCGTGCCTAACAACCCTTTGAGCCCCTGTAGTAAAGCCCAAACCAAATTTGTCAGTTTTGTGCATGAAATCAAGGATCTAACCCCAATTTGTACACCCACCTTCTTCAATTACATTCATGGCATCCTTGAGAGAAGCCATCTTCATCGGAGGTTTGTCGGTAGCAACTTCAGTTGACGCCAAAGTCTGAGGGACCTCTTCAAAGTTATGACAAGGGGTTTCGATGAATTCCCCATCCATCTCCATGTATCGAAAGGAATTGAGATGACTCACCATATACTCCTCTTCACCTTGTACTGTGACAATCTTTCCTTTCACCGGGTATTTCTGCATTTGATGGAGCGTAGAAGTCACTGCCCCAGCCTTATGAATCCAAGGGCGACCCAGCAAGCAAGAATATGATGGTCTGATATCCATCACATAAAAGGTGGATGCAAAAGTCTGAGAGCCAACTTTAACATGGATGTCCACCTCCCCGTGCACCATCCTTTTTGACCCGTCGAAAGCCCTGACCACAATATTGCTCGGCTTTAGAATCAAACCTTCATAGTCCAAACGGTCTAATGCTTTCTTTAGAAGAACATTCAATGAGGACCCGATATCCACTAGTACATGGGCCATAGTGGTGCCCCTGCACTCGATCGAGACGTGCAGAGCATCATTATGATTTCCCCCCTTAGCAGTCAGATCTGCATCTGAGAAACCCAACCCATTGTCGGCAGTTATGCTAGCTACACAATCTTTGAATTGATCGGCTGAAGTTTCCTGCGGCACATGCACAATTTTGAGGAATGCAATTAAAGCCTTTGCATGGGCTTCAGAACACAACAACAAGGACAACATGGAGATCTTTGACTGGGTATGCCCCAACTGCTCGACTATGTTGTAGTCACTCTTCTTGATGATTTTCAAAATTTCCTCTATCTCTTGTTTTGAGGTTTCTACAATGACCTTCTTAGGCGCCTTCGTCCGGGTAGGCTCACTTGTGCTTTCTTTGCCCCGAGTCCCAGACGACTCGGTGACAAGGGTGATAACTGGAATAGGAATTGGAATAGTAGTTGATGTACTAGCAGATGGAATGACAATAGGTTTGTGAACAGTCGGAGGGGAGATCTCAGGAGAAAAACTCTTCCACTTCTGGTGACCTTGCTTGTCCCAACAATATTGCTGACATCAACATCAGCTTCCTCACTCTTTAAGTCTTGTTTAACTCCATGGTAATAGACATCAGCACCATAGTGCCAAGGGATAATTTATCCGAAGTGTATGGGATAGGACCAGGGACAATAATTATTAATGGAGAAATTCTTGGGACAGGTGTAATCCTAATAGGCTTTCTCGAGGAAACCTTGGAAGGATTGGCAGAAATGTTTATGATGGAAGCATCTTCAATTGGAACCAACAGAATCATAGTCTTTTCGAACATGATCTCTTTGTTATACATCAGGCACTGAACACCTGATTTCAATAAGCGGCAACCAGCAGGTAGAATCGAGCACATGTGGTAACCTTCACCATAACCCGGAAATAAACCGGCCAATAGAAAATTCTTCTTTACTGTCATTAAAGGAGTATAAATTCTTCCACAGAGGTCACAAATAAATCATCGCCTACATCATTTACTCCATGACCATGTTTGGGCATGGAAGCAGTTATGATGTTGGGCTTCTCCGGAGCGTCAAACTCAATCTCTTTGGCTTCGATAAAGTCTTACACCTTGTTTTTCAAGGCCCAACAATTGTTTGTATCATGACCTGGATTTTCGGAGTGATAGGCGCAACGGGCATTCGGGTTATAGTGGGGAGATGTGGTGTTGGGGTTCTTCGGGGCTTCCCTCAGAGTTACCAGATTGGTCTTCAATAATTATGGTAGAATTTGAGACAAGGTCATATTGATTCGGGTGAACTGCCTATGTGGTCTTTCCACCCTTTGTTGATTGTTGCATTGTGGAGCAACTGCGGGTCTTGATATTACTACCGCATTTACTGCTTGACGGTGTTCAGGTCTGCTTTGTCCCCACGGGCCGTAGACTGCACTAGCTTCTTTCTTACTGGTGAAAGGCTTTTTTACTGCACTTGATGAAGTATCCTTATGTATCTTACCACTTCGAATGCCAGCTTCTACTCTCTCTCCAGTCAAAATCAACTCGGTAAACCCATACGATGAACTGCCGATCAAATGATTGAAAAATGGACCAGATAGCATCCCTAGAAACATGTCAACCAACTCCCTATCAGACAAAGGGGGTTGGACTCTTCCAGCCAAGTCTCTCCACTTTTGAGCATAGTCCTTAAAACCTTCACTTGCACCCATAGACATACCCTGGAGCTGAGTATGAGTGGGAGCAAGGTCAGCGTTATACTGATATTGCCTGTAAAAAGCAACAACAAGGTCTTCCCAATTTCAGACACTGGCTCCTTCTAATTGATAAAACCATTCAAGCTGAGTACCTGACAGACTATCTTGAAAGAAATTCACCCACAAATTTCTATCAGCAGTGTGAGGTTGGATTTTTCTGACGTACGAGCGGAGATGGAGTTTTGGACAAGATACTCCATCGTACTTGGCAAAAACTGGATTTTTGAACTTATGAGGGATCACCACTCCCGATACCAATCCCAGTTCTCTGAAATCCAAACCAGGGATCTTCTGAATCTCCATAGCACTCAGACGGTCTTCTAGCTGCTTGTATCTATCCTCAGCAGGAGGATATTGCTCATCATCGTAATCCGTATCGTTATCAGAAACTGCTGGACTATGGTCTTTTACCCTTTCTTGGTTCTCCCCGTCTTTGGATGAGGAGGTCAGATCAGCTGATTGTCTTATCCTTTCCCCGAATCTTCTACCCATGTTCAGAATACCAACCTTCTTCTTCTTCTTCTTCTTTTTCATAATTAGGGTCTTCAAATCCTCTCTCCCTTTAGCCAAACTTAAGAACATCTGTTGGAATTGGGCGTTCTGTGCCTGAAGATCTTTGGTGGCTTGATCAGAAGACATTTCTTCTGAAATAAACAGCGAAGAAGATGAGAAACATGTACTGGTACCTTTAATGGTGTGCATGATAGTGGGATGCGCATGTAATGATTTCAAAGACTTTGGGAAATTTGAATTTGTAAACCAAAAATAAACAAACTTTATTAGATTAACTTGTAAAAAGGTTCAACAATGCCTTTAAGGCGTTACAAAGAAATAAATGGAAAACAAATCTAGAACTAGAAAAGCAAAATCAAAATTCCCATGGACGCTTCGTCTTTTTGCCGACGTAGTCATTGATCACTCTTTCTTCCCCGAGCTGCCCGGTGAGCTTCAAAATCTTCCTTTCTTGCTCGTGGTACTTCTCCCGGTAAGTATCCATTTCCTCTTTCAGCTGAATCCAAGATCTCTGCAACTCCCCAGGATCAGTGGGCATGTAAGGATAAAGAACTGTGTAAGGAATGCCCTCTTCATTGGTGGTCTCCACAATCACTGGTAACACGGCCTCATAGGGCATCCCAAGCTTATGGGCACGAGCTCGGACCCATTGTAGGTAAGGCTGCATAGGAAGGGAAGTCCTTGGTCCCAACTCTTGGGGGTCAGATCTGTTCACCATGCCCCAAGCTCGTATACACCTCCGGTGATGCTCTCAACGTCTTCCTTGTAATCAAATGCAATATCCTGAAGAAGTAGCCCATGGGGACCATCCCTCCGAGCACGACCAAACTGTCGCAAAGCTAGACAAGGATTGTAAGTTATACCCCCTCTGATTCCAAGCAACAGGACATTAGGGTATTCCCCACAACGATCAATAACAACAGTGTCTTCCATAGCCCGGGAGCTTCAAAGAATATCTGTATGGGCAAGTGACATTATCCTGTAGGACCAACCCAAACCTTCTTCGTTCTTAAACACAGACTTAGGGAGGTGCGAAATAAACCACCTCGATAGCAACGTCATGCAACACATGAGAGTCCCTCTTCTTTGCACGGTACGAGTGTAGAGGGCATGCAAGATATCACCCAGTAGAGTAGGCACAAGATTGCGAGAAAGGAAAATCTTGACCGCGTTCACATCTACAAAGGAATCCAGATTTAGGAATAGAACCAAATCGTAGATAAGGAGAGCCAAGACATCTTCAAAAGCCTGAAAATCTAAATTGTCCCAAAATAGCTGGGCCTGGTCTATCAGAAATTTGGCTAAGAAACCATCGACCTCGCTTCGTGTTTCCCAATTGGATACTACATCAGCCCGTTTCAAATGCAGTGTTGAAGCAATGTCTTCTGGTCTAGGAGTCTCTTCCATACCTGTGAAGGGTACCTGTTCAACGATGGATATGCCCAATGAGTGAGAGAACTCTTCCAAAGTTGGAACCAGTTGGTAATCTGGAAAGGTGAAGCAATGATGCACATGATCGAAGAATTGGAACAATACACTCATCATCTGCTCATCAAGTTTTGAGGTGACCAGGATAAGAAGCTGACCATGTCTCTTAATGAACATGGAAGTCTCAAAAACTCTTGAGGCTAACTCTTTAAGTTGAGCAGGTACTTGCATAAAATTAACTCAGATGGTATTTCTGCGCACGGAAGCCATAATCTGCAAAACAAAACAAAGATAATTTCCCTTGGTCTTTGAAATGGTTAGTATAATGAAGTATGAATGCTATGTTATGATGCATGATGTCATAAAAAAACAACAACAAGTATAGCAGATAACAGGCATGGAAAAGGCAAACAAGTCACACAAAGCCCTTACGTTTAAAAGGCTTGCATGAAGTCAAAGGTATTACCCTCTTGAAGTTCAGTTGGTTTCAACCTGTCCTAGCAAAAGTAACCGGGTTCTAGAGGTTCTCAATATCACTGAACATCCTCCATAGGTCATGGTTTCAGCTCACGCAATCTTTTCTTGCAGCCGGAACTATCTCGAGAGTATGGTCTCAGTGAGTGTAGCATCGAGTATCAACCCGTTCTCAGCTTTACACCGAGGCCAGCTATCTCACTACTTTCTAATGGCCAAGTTGGTTGATTAAAGGTTCTAAGGTCAGTTGATGCTTAACGACACCATACAGCGGCCCCGTATTCTCCTCGTTTCTCCACAAGGGATACCGGTACCAACCAATGTGCCATATCAATGTAGCTACTACTTCAACCGTATCAGTCTATGCCGTACAATTCCCTCACAGTCTATTGCTACTTACCTAAAAGGTGTCCCCAGATCCGGGTTAGGATCTATAGTAACTCCCAAACAAAAACCCTTAAAAGTAAAGCAACCAAAATAAACAAGAGAAGCAATTATGATGAACTAGATCATAAAGTATACCCCACTTATTAAATCCCCAGCAGAGTCGCCAATTCTGTGATACGGTGGCAGAATCGACTGTTTTGATTATGCTGGTTTGCATTTTGTATTTTGTATTCGCAAAATATCGCGGTAAGCAAGAGTCTTCATCGACTTTTATTTCATCCAACCGGACAGGAAAAAAGCACATAAAAAATCCTTTTTCGAGATATTCTGGGTACAGGGGGTAGAATATAGAAAGGGAAGGTGTTAGCACCCTTTCTATCCATGGTTTTCCATGGGCTCTTAGGTACTTGCTCATCTTTTAAAATTACTTGTGTGTGCTTGTTTTGAAAAGTTTTTTTTTACTTCCTTTTAACCCTTGTTTCTGTCCTCAAGAGTGTTACGAAGTGTTTTGAAAACTTTAGTTTAAAAAGTTTGTTTGAAAGTGTATGGTGTAAAAGATTTGTTGTTTTGAGAAAGTACCTAACAGTTATCTACTTACTCAAAAAAGATCATTTCTGTTCTCGTTTCCTTTAGACAGCGCTATCCTACTATTGAAAAATAGGTAGCACCATCGTTGGAGTTGTAAGGGTCAATTCGAAAGGGACGTACGATCACTAAAGCAATGTTAGGACATCTTAGTAATAAACCTAGAGTCTTAAGATCATATTTGAGGCAACATTTCCGAGGCGACGTTTCCGAGGCAACATTTCTGAACGGGACTTTTGATCTTGGTTAGACAGGAGGGCAACCACTAAGACACCCTATACTTAATGATCGTTTACCAAAGGTAACCGAAGTGAGAGAATACCCTAGGAGTCCACATATGCAAGTGATTTAATTTCAGTTATTATCTTTGCACATTAGGGTTTTCTAGCCGTTTTAAATTATCATGCAATCTTGGCATACAATCCTATTAACATACATCTAAACAGTTAATATTTGCGAGAATTAAAATGCAAGAAAATAAACCTACGTTATTACAAGGCTTCGGGATAGGGATTAATTACATAGCCAAAAAAGCCATAAAAAGCGATAAATAAAGAAGGTCCAAGATTAAACTATTACATACCGTGGACAGTTACATTAATATTGCAAAAAATAATAAACGCGCGCGATGAATCGAATGCAAAATAATTAGGGTTTTGACCCCAACTATACCTAATTGTAATTTAAAGGAAAAATCATATTTTGGTCGTTTTTGTGTTATTTGAGAAAATAGAGCTCAATTGAATAATAATAAAAAAAGCCTAATTACTAATTAATTATAATTAAGAAAAATAATTAAATTAACCTATTTTTTTGTATTTTTTTTATTTTTGAGAAATAAATAAATATTGAATCAAGAGTCTAACCCTAATTTTCCTAATTGATTTTAATTATATAAAAAAGTTAGAATTTCTCTAAATTAAATTAAACTAATATTAAATTAAATTTGATGAAAAAAACAAACTAATTCTAATTTTTGTAAACTCTTGATTTTATGATTTTTTGTGAAAAAGAAATTAATTTTGTTAAAAATAATTAAGCAAATTAAATTAAATTAAATAAAAGAAATAAATTAGAGAAAAGAAAAAAAGAATGGGCCTGATAGCATTAGAAAAAGAGGGGGTATTGCTTGGAATTTCTTGGCCCAACAAACTCAGGCTCCTTTGACTTTGCCCAATCCTGTGGGCATGCTTGACTCAGGCGCATGGTGGATCTTCAAGGGATAAGCCTTGGATCTGGGGCAATGATGGATTGAACGATCAGATCTGGACAATACATGATGGACCCCTTGCCATGTAACACGCTATATTTCCTATTCAAGAAAAGCAAAAATAAAAGTTGGGACCTGGGGATCGAACCAAGGCCCTTAAGCATTCTCCCATTGCACGCTTGCCAACTGAGCTGGCTGTGTTAGTTGTATAAACAATAACAAACAAATATTATATAATACAGACAAAATATTAAACTTTAAAACGCGCGAAATTCAAACTGGCAAGTTAGGGAGCGCCATGTATCCATTTTCTTCCTCCCACCGTCGCTGTAAATTTTGCAACTTTTACCTACAGATATTAAGCGTAGGTATAGCCCCTGTGCATTTCCAAAATCTTGTACACGCATGATAAATGAAAACCAATGGTACCAATCAACTCATTTCAACCTCACGAGTATCATGGTACCATTATTAATGTCCAATTTCTCCTGTATAAGAAATCCCTAAAAACGAAGAAAAAACCCTAGCCATGTGTGATCGGTGGATCTGGAACTGACAGTTAAACGCTGGTTCGCGAAATGTCGCGGAAGCAAGAGTCACCACCGTCTTTTATTTTCTCCAACATGGACAGGACAAAAGCACAGCAAAATTCCTTATGAGATAGTTTCTCGGTTCGGGAGGTAGATTTATAGAAAGGGAAGGTGTTAGCACCCTTTCTATCCATGGTTATCCATGGGCTCTTAGATACTTGCTCATTTGTGTTTTCAAAAGGTTTGCTTTTCAATTGTGAGTGAGTTTGAAAAAGTTTCGTTTAAAAGTTTCAGATCGACTCTTGTATCAGTCCTCAAGAGTGTTTGAAAAATTGTTTTGAAAGCTTTTTGAAAAGTGTTGGTGTGAAAAGAGTTTTGTTTGTTTTTGAATAGAGGAAGTATCTATGAGTCATCTACCTACCCTAAGGAATTAGGCTGTGTAAATGTCCTTAAGGTAGTGCCATCCCACCATTGAGAGGTAGGTAGCACCACCGTTGGAGGTGTTCGGGTCAATTCGTTTGTTAGGGACAGTGTGGTCACCAGAGCAATAGTAGGACACCTTAGAAGCTACCCTTATGCTATTGATCCTTTTTAATTCCGAGGCAACCGTTTCGAGGCAACTGGATCATGTCATGGACATAAGGACTTACTAAAACGTCCTATACTCGACGACCACGTTTCGAGGGCAGGGCAACAGTGAGGCGTACCCTAAGAGTGGTGTGTGAATTTGTGTGTTGTTTTCATGTTTATATTTGTCTCTGATCATACATTTGGTGAGCTACGCGTTGTTTTTAATTTAGGCATTCATTCTTTCATGCAAGTTAGCAGTTTAAAAGTGCGGAAATTTAAATGCGGAAAGTAAAATCCTACGCTATTACAAGGCGCGGGTCTATACATCGCCAAATTAACAAAGACCCGTTTGAATAAAAAATGCGAAAAATAAATAAATCCCTAATTACTATTACATGGCTTGAGCAATTACATAATATTTGAAAGAAAATAAATAAGAATAAATGCGCGAAAGAAAATAACAATCGAATGTTCGAGGGCGTTGGACCCTTTTGAAATTAAATTGAAATTAAAAGTTAAAAGAAATGTTTTTTAGGTTTTTGGGTATTTAATGAAAATAAAGAAAATTAATTAAAATTAGAAGTTAAATGAAACCCTAATTCTAAGTTATTTTAATTATTAATGAAAAAAATATGAAAGCTTAACCTAATTTACTAAATATTCAATATACATGTTTATTTACAAAATAAATTAGCAGTTAATAATAATAATAATGATGAGAAAATTATTTAAAAAAAGGAAAACGTGAAAAATATCAAAACCCTAATTCTACCTATTTTAATTTATTAAGAAAACATTAAAGTTTTAAAACCTAAATTAACTAGTTAATTATTAAAGTTTATTTACAAAAAAATAATCGTGAAATTAATATTAATAACAATAAACATTTTTTTTGATTTTTCTGTATTTTATTTTTATCATGAAAATAATTTTGCAAAATTAAAGAAAACAATTAAAAAAAACAATTAATAGAATTAGAAAGAAAAACAAATAAAAATTAAAAATGTGCAAACCATGGGGGTATTCAGACCCCAAAGGGAGGTTTTTGTGAGAAATCTGGCCCATTGAATCAAGGCCCTGTTTGACTTTCCAGGGTAGAATGCATGTTCATTGACTAGCGTGCATGGTAGACGTCCCCTTATAGCCTTCAGATTGAAACTCATGGACGCGTGGCAGACATGGATGTGGAGGCGTATGGTGAACCTTGGATGAAGCGCTGCGTGGAAACATGTTAATGACAAAATTATGAAATATGAGAGGGGACCTGGGAATCGAACTCAGGTCCCAATACCTGCAAGGCGTATGTCCAACCACTAAGCCATTCACGCGTCTTTGTTTATATAATGGAATATAAATAATATATATGAAACAAATCATTGTACTGAAACGATCAAAAAACGCGCCAACATTTGAATTGTCCAGTCATGCTTGGACACATAGGCTTCGTCTTCATCTTTCTGCAAAAACATCAAACAAGTAGCGGGGGTTTTAAACCCCCACAAAAACAAATGCCAGAAAATAGCGATTAGCACATAGATAAACATAAAAAGGGCGCGAGGTAATCAAATGACTCGTCTTCATGTCACGAATTCAATGGTACCAGTTTGAGGGTCCAATTTTGCCATATGTGTAAACCCCTCAATCCAAGCTTCTGAAACCCTAGAGAACGTTAATGGCAACTTTTGATACAGGCATTCTTAGTTCAATTCAAGGGTACCATTAGCTTCAGAACATCCATATTAGTGTAAATCAACATTTAAAACATATGAAAAATGCATGTAAATTGAAACACGATAATGAACAAATTCAAGAAAGGTGTGATGTCGTTCTACCACTTCTTTGGGTATGGAGGCCTGGATTTAATTGTAATCGATTCCTGGATGCTTTGGTAATATATTGGAATGCGTTTGGAGCTTTGAATTGTGCTCTAGGTATGAAAACAGTTTCCAACTTTTTTGTGAAAAAAATGCAATTTTGTTCTTTGTTTCCTGCGCAACTTTTTTGTGTCTAATGCCTTAGGTTAACTTGTGCATAAGTAAGTGAATAGAATTAGGTCAAGAAAACAAGCCCAAAGTCCATCCATTTATGATTTTGATATTTGGTTTCCAATCATATAAAATCCAATCTTTTTCAATCTTTTTGCCATGAATCTCTTGCCAATTGTGAAAGATATTGCCTTTTTGAATGTGAAACGAAATCCTTAGCACATAATGAGTGAATTCTCTGCACAAAAAGATTTGAAAGGTGTTATTTGATATTTTTTCATATTTAAATTTAATTAAATGAATTAATAATAATAAAAATTCAAATAATTAATCAAAAATAAGAAAATAAATCCCTTTAGGGTCAATGGGTCGTGCATAGCCTTTGAGTAATGATTCATGAAAGAAATTGAGGCCCATTAGCATTTTTGAGGCCTTTTGTGCAAAGTTGACTTTTCAAAATTCCCAAAACTTTCCCAACTTCTACAAGGCATATCTTACTCAATTTTGAAGCTTTGATCATGTTCGTGGACATTTTGGAAAGGTCTTGAAGTTCTCTAACCAATTCCTTTGGTCCCATGTCATTTTGATTTACCAATCTCAAGTTATGGTCTTTGACTTAAAGTGCCTTTTTGTTGACTTTTGAAAATGACCTATAATGTTGAAATTGATAACTTTTTGTGAGAGCATTTCTTGGACTTGAAGTGTGAATATCATTTGTAGGAAATGTCATTCTCTTCAAAATGAGCTTTGGATGGGATTTTTCTGATAAACCATGAAGAAGTTATGCCCTGGTCAATTTGCAGTTGACTTTTCAACTGTCCAAAACTGGAAACTTTTGCATCTTGAGACTTTTTGAGCCATGCCTTGAGAATCATGATCAAGAATTGATCAAATGATGTTTGTGGCTTCAAAATAAGATGTTGACCAAAAATTTTGACTTTTGACTGTCAAATGACCATTTTGCCCCTGCAGTTGACTGTGAAGCATTTAGGGTTTTTGACTGTGCAATTTGATGCTGTGAGTCTTGAAACTTGACATATGGATGCTTGACAATGTTTACAGGCATGTGGGACTTTATTGGACCCTTGGAAACCTCAATTTCTTCGCCAGAACCAAAACCCTAATTTTGACTGTGTTAGGAGGCATTTGGACTGTGCAACCATTGAGAGATTTTGAAGCTTGATCTTGGCAAATCTTGAAGAATATGGGAGGGAAAATTTTGGGGTACAACAGTTGCCCCTGTTCAATCTTCTTAGACCTGAGGATGTAGATTGGCTGGCGTGCCTTTCGTAATCCAAAGGTGGAAGATGATTGAAAACTAAAGTACCCAGAAATTTGCGCTCACATAGAGTGTGTTAGCAGTATGATGTAGGGAATGGGCTTACAGATGCCATGTTAAGAGATGATGGATAGGAGGATGGGCTTATAGATGCCATCTAGAGACTGTTGGTAAGTGGAGAGATGGGCTTATAGATGCCATCGGGAGGTTGTCGATCGCGTAAGAGATTCCTTAGCGAGAACTTGCGTACCTGAGAAAGAAAAATAATTACCTGGCCTGTTACAGGCGTTGATCTTCAAACCCTTTATGTAGATGTGCCCTGGATGGATACAGGAATCAAATCTTTAAACTCTTCAGACGTGCCCTGGCAAGATACAGGAATCGAGTCCAGAGAATACAGTCGTCAATATATACACCCTGGTGAGATACAGGAATCAGATCTTCGAACTCTTCAGACGTGCCCTGGCAAGATACAGGAATCGAGTCTGGTAATGTTAGTCGTCAACAGATACACCCTGGCGAGATACAAGAATCGGATCTTCGAACTCTTCAGACGTGCCCTGGCAAGATACAGGAATCGAGTCTGGTACTGTTAGTCGTCAACGGATACACCCTGGCAAGATACAGGAATCGGATCCTCAAACTCTTCAGACGTGCCCTGGCAGGATACAGGAATTGAGTCTGGTACTGTTAGTCGTCAACGGATACACCCTGGCAAGATACAGGAATCAGATCCTCAAACTCTTCAGACGTGCCCTGGCAGGATACAGGAATCGAGTCTGGTAATGTTAGTCGTCAACAGATACACCCTGGAGAGATACAGGAATCGGATCTTCGAACTCTTCAGTCGTGCCTTGGCAAGATACATGAATCGAGTCTGGTACTGTTAGTCGTCAACGGATACACCCTGGCAAGATACAGGAATCAGATCTTCGAACTCTTCAGACGTGCCCTGGCAAGATACAGGAATCGAGTCTGGTACTGTTAGTCGTCAACGGATACACCCTGACAAGATACATGAATCAGATCCTCAAACTCTTCAGACGTGCCCTGGCAGAATACAGGAATCGAGTCTGGTACTGTTAGTCGTCAACGGATACACCCTGGAAAGATACAGGAATCGGATCCTCAAACTCTTCAGACGTGCCCTGGCAGGATACAGGAATCGAGTCTGGAATATAGTCGTTGTTGTACCCCAAAATTTGCCCTCCCATTTCCTCAACATTTTCTCATCACAAGACCCTTGAAGATCAAGATCCAGTTAGGGTTTTCTCTGCTCAAGACTTCTCCTTGCACTGTGGACCCAAATTAGGGTTTGTGTTTGCACAAAGATATTTTGACCTAAAATGCCTAAGATGACTTTCATGCTTCATGTTGGACTCCCAAGTTTATCCATACCAAGTTTCAAGTCTTGATTCCAAATTTTGCCCAGTCAATTGGACAGTTGACCTAGAAATCAACTGTATTGGGGAAAGGTCAACTGTGGCCAATTGACAGTCAAATCTCATGAAAATTGACCCACATCAACAATATGAACTCACATGGACCATTTGATCAAGTTTGGATCACAATTCCACAAGAAATTTGATCAGATCATCAAAAGGGGCAAAATGGTCATTTTTAGGGTTTTGACTGCACAAAGGCAATTTTTGATTGTTTGACCAAGCCAATGGCACACCAAGCTCACATATGGACTCAAGGACCCCATGGAATTATCTTGACATGCTCAACAAGTTCAAAAGAGCCCAAATACACAAGATTGACAGTTGAATTTCCCAATCAATTGATCAATTTTGACTGTATACTGAAAAGTCAAACTTTGACTTTTTGGTCAAAATCAAGGGTCAAGATTCATTTTTCATCAAAACATGCCAAATCATGAAACTTGTTCATCAAGAAATCAAGAAATGCAAATTAGGGTTTAAAATGAAGATTTTTCATAACTTAGAATTTTTCTAAGTTATGAAAAACCCTAATTTTTTCCTAACTTTGTCCCACTTTCTCACCAAGATTCATTTGGATTCAAGCAAAAGTCAAAACACGAAAGTTGTAGCCTATTGCATAATCTACAACTTTGATTGACAAAGTTTTCCCAAAAGAGGCTTGTATCTCAAGTTACAATTTTTGGAACAAGGGTACCAAACCATTCTTAACTTAGAGAAAATTTGACCTATTTTAGGCAAGGTTTTTACCTAACTTCAAGACCATTTTTCATACACTTCCACTTGGAATTTAAATTTTCATTTCAAAGATGGATTGTAGTACACATTCCAAGATTTCCAAAATGTCCAAGAACTCATCAAACAACCTCATGGTTAGGGAGAATCGAATTTGACAATATGGGAAAAACTCACTTTTGAATTGGCCAAGTTACATGTTCATAACACTATGCATTTTCCATCTCATCTTGCACAACTTGATTACAGGTCTTTTATCTCAATTACACTCATAAATTTAATGCCAATCCTTTGTGCCAAGACCATGTTCTATGTGTTCAAGCATTGCCTAAAGGTTTAATCCCAAATTGGAAAAAGCATTATATCCATTTTTGCAAAAGTTACACTTTATGTCAATTGGTAAATCAAGAAGGTACAAAGGAAATATCTTTGGCACAAGTTTATGAGTTAATCACTTTGATTAAGACAAGGTTTTGCAGCATGTTTAGGGGGCCTCTACCTATCTAGAACTGAACTTGGCCATTGCTTGCTTAAAGTTTAAGAAACATAACATAACATGTACCAACTCTCATATCAGTTAACCAAGGCTTAGAGAAAGTTATCAAACACATTCTAAACATTCATCCTACGCTGAAGCACGAGCAAACCAAGTCCCAAACCCTCTCATTCCCAGAATCACCTTCAAACTGCTCAAAACAGGGCATCCCTGCAGTTTGAGTTCCATAGCTCAAACCTTCCATGCTTTCTTGCTAAAAACTCATCAAACACATTCCATAATATCCCTTGAAGCTAACCAGAACCTAAAACACGACCTGTAACACTCCCAGGCCACTTCACCATTTTCATTTCCTTGTTTTGCAGTTGAAGTTATCTAGCACGATTCAAAAGGTTTCAAGACAAAGTAAAGCTTGGAATAGCATCCCTGGACATCAAGGAAGCTGTACCAATCATCACCTTGCATTGAGGACACCTCCATCATCAGATACAACTTCAACTGAACAGGTAAGTTCATGAACACGAATCTCTCAATATAGGCATTGTTAGCTTTAGGTTTGTGAAGAAAACATGTCACATTCATAGCCCTGAACATGCCCATGTAGTTAGATTTCATTTATATTATGTGTGCTTAGAGAATTTTAAGTCTGAACATTGATAAAAATCTAGGTTAGGAATTGGGAGAGAAGAAATTCTCTCTCATCTTAGAGAGTTAAGACAAGTTCTTTATATCCCTGAATTCGTCTCTTGATGCTGAACATTTTTGATGTTGTAAGTTTTTGCTAAAACTCAAAGAATCAGGACCTTGCAATGGAAGAAAGAGGCGCGTGTTTTTTTGTTCAAACAGAAGTCTGGAGGTTGAAGAAAGACTTGGTGGGCTGGGCTTGTGTTGTCATTTCTTTTTGCACCACTTGTTTGCTTTCACACCCCCTGAGCCCATTTTGTTTATTTTAGTGATTTTTTTGACTTTTTCTTTTTTGGTTTGACTTGTTTATTTTTTCTTATGATATTAAAAATATAAAAAATATTTTTCTCACCATTTTCCTATTTATTAGGTATTTATTTGTTTAGATTAGTTTTTTTGAACATAAATAAATAAATAGGTATACTTTTATTTAAAAAAATGTTAAAATAGTGCAAATACATTTTTATTTTTATTTCATTTTATCTTCTGAAAATATTTTATATAAAAAATACCTTTTTTTTTTATAAATATTAAATATTATTATTTTGTATATATAATACATATTTAGAAAATAATATATATATATATATATATATATATATATATATATATATATATATATATATATATATATATATATATATATATATATATATATATATATATATATATATATATATATATATATATATATATATATATATATATATATATATATATATATATATATATATATATATATATATATATATATATATATATATATATATATATATATATATATATATATATATATATATATATATATATATATATATATATATATATATATATATATATATATATATATATATATATTTCTTAGAATATTTAGGGTAAAATACAAAATATACACACTTTTATTTTTTATTAATATTTCATATAAAAAATGCCTTTTTGACAAACATACTTCATTTTTATTTTATTTTTATAATAAACAAATATTGTATATATATTGATAATTAATACTTTTATTTAATAAAATTAGGGTTTTGCCCTAAATATAAAAAACTCCAAAAATAATCCTTTTTTTATTTTTGTTTATTTTGACATATAAAAATACTTTTTCTCTATACATACAAAAACCATTTTTGCATCTTGCATATTTATTCTTATTTTATTTAATTTGTGCAATTAAATTATCTTGTAAATAATTCAATATTGATGTAATAGTTTAGGTTTAAATTCCTTGTCAAAATCCCCATTTGAATATTTGTACCCCCCTTCCCATATATTGTGTTGTAATAGCTTAGTAAATTTATTTTTCGCACTTTATTGCTTTCTAATTATACCATGATAGAATTAGGGTTTGTATGCGAAAAACAACAAAAATAGTTTGACCTAATTTCAAGATAAACAAGCATGAAAATGGACAACACTTATCACACTTGCACCCCTAGGGTATTCCACTTGTTGCCTTCAATAAATGGGCCATATTGCATTTTAGGTCTCTTTGGGCAAAACAAAACAATCAAATGATCATAGTCCCTCGATGACGCTTTCAAAAAAGTTGCCTAAACAAATGATCAAGTCCCTTAAAGAAAATTGCCCAAAGATACTTGGCACCATTGCAATTATGGTCTAAACGATGACCCGCGCCCGTCCCTTTCACATCCTAATATGAGATTGTCCACCAAATACAATGGTGGAACAAACTTGTTAAAAGGGTTGAAACATAACAATAATCTTTGAGAAATTTAGGAGTAGACAACCTCTTAGTTACTTGAATCAAACTTGCAAAACAAAACACTTGCCTATTTTCAAAACCACACTTCACAACACTTTCAAAACAAACTTTAAAAAAAAAAACAAATGAAAACCTTTTCAAAAGACATACACCTTTGTATACATCCCAACATGGATCATTACAACGGTTGCCACCACATTGGCTTCTTTTCAAAACATTTTTCAAACCCACACACATACAAGAGCACCATTTCAAACAATTGAAACAAAAGGCAAGTTGATCTAAGCAAGTAACTAAGAGCCCATGGATAACCATGGATAGAAAGGGTGCTAATACCTTCCCTTTCTATAATCTACTCCCCGAACCCAAGAAAACATCTCAAAGGTTTTTTGCTGTGCTTTTTAAACCTTTCCTTAGGATAAAATAAAAAGTCAGTGGCGACTCTTGCTCAACCGAAACATTTGCGAATACAAACGCAAAACCATAGTCAGTTCTCCCACCGTATCACAGAACTGGCGACTCTGCTGGGGACAAATTAAAAGTGGAGTTACCTTAGGGCTTAGATCACCTTTGTTTTCAATTGTTTGCCTTGTTTGCTTTTATATTTGTGGGCTTGCCATTGGAGTTTCATAGATCCTAACCCGGATCTGGGGAATACCTTTCTTTAGGTAGCATAATCTGTGAGGGACCTGTCCGGCGTAGACCGACATGGGTGAAGCAGTGGCTACGTTGGTGTGGCACCTTGGTCTGTACCTATATCCCTTGTGTTGCAATGAGGAGAATATAGGTCTTCTAAGGAGTCATTAAACACCAACCAACCTTAGAACCCTAAATTGACCAAACTTGGCCATTAGAACAGTAGCAGTATGCTACACTCAGTGAGGCTAAACTCTCGCGATGGTTCTGGCAGCAAGAAAAGATTGCGATGCTGGAGTTATGACCGATTGAGGGTAGCCAATGATTTGAGATCCTCTAGAACCCGGTTACTTCTGATAGGACAACTTTTAACCAACGAAACTAAAAGAGGGTAATACCTAAACTTCATGCTGGCCTGAAACCTAAGGGTTGTCTTGTGTGACTTGTGTGCCTTATCATGTTTGCCTATGTGAATACTTGTGGTGTGCTTCATCATAGCATCATGCCATCATACCATTGCATGCATCCTGTATAAAGGACTAACCCATTTCAAAGACAAAAAAAAGTTTCATCTTTGCTCTGTTTTGTAGGACATCATGATGCCCGTGCGTAGGAATACTGTCCGGCTCAACTTTTTTCAACCACCAACTTTGCTCAAGGATTTGGTTGGTAGGATTCCAAACACTTCTTCCTTCATCAACAGGCATGGTTCTCTCCTTGGCTTGATCACTGCAAAATGGGACCAACAATTGATAAGTGTCCTGACCCTGTTTTATGACCCCCTGTATCATTGTTTCACCTTTCAAGACTTCCAGCTGGTCCCTACCCTGGAAGAATTCTCTTATTTGCTTGGTATCCCTGTCTTGGAGCAAACTCCATTCACTAGTTTGGAAAAGACTCCTAGGCCTGAAGAGGTTGCTGCAGTTCTCCCCTTGACCAAAGAAGAGGTATTGGCTAATTGGGAAACTAGAAGTGGAGTTAAGGGCTTTTTGGTCAAATTTATGGTTGGCAAAGCTAATGATTTCTAGAATGACTTGGACTTCAAGGCGTACGAAGATATTCTGGCTCTTTTAATCTACGGCCTGGTACTGTTTCCCAATCCTGACACCTTTATCAGTATCTATGCCATAAGGATCTTCATGTCTCGGAATCCTGTACCCACTCTTTTGGGTGATATCCTGCAACAACTCTATGCTCGTACTGCCCGAAAACGGGGAACTCCGTGGTGTTGTGCTCCTTTTCTAGTGAGGTGGTTTATTTCGCACCTTCCTAAGTTCGTGCTGAAGAATGAAGAAGGAAAAGGTTGGGCTCATAGGTTAATGTCTCTCACTGATAATGACATCACTTGGGCTCTCAGAGGTTTGGATAAGGTAGCTGTTATTGATCGTTGCGGAGAATACCCTAATGTTCCGTTGATTGGTATCCAAGGAGGAATCTCTTATAATCCATGCTTAGCTCTCCGCCAGTTTGGAAGAGCCAGAAGAGTAGGGCCTCATGAAATGTTGGTTCCTCACTTCCATTTTGAGTTTCAGGCAGACAGTGACAAACTACGCCATGGATTCATTAAGGCTTGGGACAGAATTCACAAAGCTGACCCACATGAGTTGGGACCAAAGACTTCTCTACCAATGGAACCCTATTGCAGATGGGTCCGCATCCGGGCTCAGAAGTTAGGAATGCCGTACGAAGCTGTTAGACCTATCATTCTTGAATCTCCTGATGAAGATGGAGTTCCTCCAACTGTCCTCCCTCCTCAGATACCCACTGATTTTGACACAATGAAGAGATCTTGGGCGCAGCTAAAGGAAGAACGAGATTTTTATCGGGAAAAGTTCAACGAACAGGAACGGAAGATCCAGAGGCTGACTAAGCAATTGGAGGAGGAGCGGGTCCTGAATAACTACATCCACACTGAGAAGAGGAGGCCATGGGAGCACTGATGGGCTTTGGATGTTTCCCTTTACAGCTTTTATTTCCTTTTCAGTATTTTTCATTCCTGTAATGCCTAAGGGCAAGTTGTTGAACAATTTAAAATTTGAATCTAATGAAGTGTGTTTCCCTTTTGTCTACAAAGTTGAATCTTGTTTGTATTTGAAAACATAAAACATACGCATCTCATTGCACCATATGCATAGCAGGTACCCTTTTTCACAGGTTGCTTAATCTCCTTCGCTGTTTATTTTGAACAGTCATCATGAATCCAGACTCATCCAGTGAGCAAGCAATCAAGGCCCTTCAGGCCCAAAGTGCCCAGTTTCAAGAGATGGTCCTAAGCCTGGCCCAAGGTCAGCAAGAGTTGAAGGCTCTACTCCTGAAGAAGAAGAAGAAAAAGAGGATTGCGTTATTCAACACTGGACGCAGATTTGGGAACACACTCCATAACGAAGCTGATCCAACTACTTCTTCTGCTGAGAAAGACAGTCCCCAAGGAGGAGGAGCTCCTAGTCCGGCAGTCTCTGACAACGAGACGGACTACAATGACGAACAATACCCACCTGCTGCTGACAGATACAAGCAATTAGAAGACCGCTTGAGCGCCATGGAGATTCAGAATGTGCCGGGGCTGGATTTCAGAGATTTGGGATTATCTTCTGGGGTAGTAATTCCACACAAGTTTAAGGCACCTACCTTTGCCAAATACGACGGGGCCTCCTGTCCAAAGCTGCATCTAAGGTCGTACGTAAGGAAGATTCAACCTTACACGGCAGATAAGAACCTTTGGATTCACTTCTTCCAAGATAGCCTTTCGGGGTCACAGCTTGAATGGTTCTACCAACTGGATGGAACTAGTATCCGACACTGGGAAGATTTGGCAACCGCATTTTACAGACAATATCAATACAATTCTGATCTCGCTCCTACGCGTACCCAACTTCAGGGTATGTCTCTAGGAACAGGCGAAGGGTTTAAAGAATATGCACAGAAATGGAGAGATTTGGCTGGCAGGGTGCAGCCTTCATTGACTGATCGTGAGCTGGTTGATATGTTTCTAGGGACCTTGTTTGGTCCATTTTTCAATCATTTGGTTGGTAACTTCTCCGCTGGGTTTACGGATTTGATTCTGACAGGAGAAAGAATTGAAGCTGGCATCAGGTCAGGAAAGATACAAAAAGCTGCCTCCACAAGTACTGAGAAAAGGCCTTTCAAGAAAGAAGCAAGTGCAGTCTATGGTCCTAGAAGACAGGTCAAGCCAGAAAGTCGCCAAGCCGTCAATGCTTTGGTCATTTCAAAACCTGTTGCTGCTCCTCAGCAGTACAATCAACAAAGAGGTGAAAGGCCCAAGAGGCAGTATACTCGGTTGAGTATGACCTTGTCACAAATCTTACCGCAACTGTTATCAACCAACTTGGTGACCATCAAAGAAGCGCCAAAGGTCGTGAATACTGCATCTCCTAAGTATAACCAAATGCCCATTGTGCTTATCATTCCGATAGCCCCGGGCATACTACTGATGATTGCTGGGCCCTGAGAAATAAAGTGCAAGACCTTATCGACGTGAAGGAAATTCAGTTTGAAGCGCCTGAGAGACCAAATGTTGTAACTGCTCCTATGCCCCAGCATAGAGTAAATGCCATTGAGGAAGATTTGTATGCTGTTTCGGTGAATGATGTTGCTACCCCTCTTTTGACTGTTAAGAGGAACTTACTACTAGCCTGTTTATTTCCGGGTTGTAGCGAGGGTTGCCTCCTGTGTGCTGTTATCCCTACCGGTTGTCCGCTGCTGAAATCAGGCATCCAAAGCCTGATGGATAGCAAAGAAATTCTGTTCAAGAAAACTGTTGTTCCATTTGTTTCCGCTGAAGAAGTATCTGTTGTCACAATTTACAATCCTACCAAAGCTCCCCCGAGGAAGCCAGTCCAAATTATGTCTGTGGCACCCATTATAATTACTGTTCCGGGGCCTCTCCCCTATGAGTCTGATAAAGCTGTCCCATGGCATTATGGGGCCGACGTGTATGTGCTTGGAGTGAAGCAGGAGTTCAACACCGGTACCAGTATCAGTAACATCACTGGTCCCGCCAAGATTACTCGCAGTGGCAGGCTCTTCTCGCCTGACATTGCACCGCCAGTTATCCGAAAGCCGCTTATCATCACACCCGCAAGTGTGCATGTTCCAATTCAAGTTCTTGTGTCTACTACTGCCGCCGAGTCCTCTGATACTCGGGGCAAAGAAGTTGCTACCGATTCGCCTGCCAGGACGGAGGCACCAAAAAAGACTGCTGTTGAAGCCTCCCAACAAGAAATTGAGGAAATCCTTAAAATCATCAAAAAGAGTGACTTTAATGTTGTTGAACAGTTGGGGCATACCCCCTCCAAAATCTCTATGCTATCATTGCTTCTATGCTCAGAGGCCCATGCAAAAGCCCTGATTTCATTTCTGAAAACGGCCCATGTGCCGCAAGAGACCTCCGTGGATCAATTCACTGACTGTGTGGCCAATTTGACAGCCGACAATGGTTTGGGGTTCTCAGATGCTGACCTCACCGCCAAAGGGAAAAATCACAATGATGCCCCGAATGTTTCGATAGAATGCAGGGGCACTACTCTCGCACACGCGTTAGTGGATACCGGCTCTTCCCTGAATGTTTTGCCCAAGAAGGCATTGGATTGCTTGGATTGTGAGGGCCTGGAATTGAAGCCTAGTAACATCATTGTTAGAGCCTTCGACGGTTCTAAAAGGATGGTGCACGGTGAAGTAGACATTCCTATTCGTGTGGGTTCCCAAGTCTTCGACTCAACGTTCTATGTGATGGATATTCGTCCATCTTATTCCTGCTTGTTGGGTCGACCCTGGATTCACAAGGTTGGGGCAGTAACATCCACTATACACCAAAAGCTCAAATACCCTGTCAAAGGGAAGATTGTTACTGTGCAGGGTGAGGAGGAATACATGGTTAGTCACTTGAATTCATTCCGGTATATCGAGATGGACGGGGAGTTTATTGAAACCCCCTTTCAGCATTTTGAGGAGGTTCCTCCAACGTTGGAATCAACTGAAACAGTGGTTGAAGAAGACTTTCCGTTGAAGATGGCGTCCTTGAAGGATGCCCGGGCTGTAATCGAGAAAGGCAAATGTGCAAACTGGGGTCAGCTTCCTGACTTCACTCAAAAGAACGACAAGTTTGGGTTGGGCTTTACTGCGGAGGCTCAGAGGGCTGTGCGCAAGGAAAAGATCAGAAAGGCTCCAGTGTTTATCACCAGTCCTAGGGTGAATGCTATCGAGGAGGACGTAGAGGAAACAGAGTTTGACAGTTGGATCTATCCAACCACCAGCAACGGACCAAGCAACTGGACGGCAAAGGATTTTACACCTATCACATTTGTCACGCAGTAATTAATTCTTTTGATTTTCAATTTGTAACAAACAAATATGTTAAAACTTTGTTGGCTCGGTGTCCTACCCGGGGCATCGTAGCTCCATTTGTGAGGGCTTTTTGTATGACATTTCCATATATCATCAATCAAAACATTGGACGTTTGTTGCATTTCAAATCTTGTGCTCTTTTTCTTTCTGTGTTATATATTGCAAAACAGCTATATTTACACACACTCACTTATACAGGTTTCAATCCACTCTGGATCTCACTGGTAACAGCTCTGCTACCACCAGTTATGACTTCGAGAATCCGATCAACTTGGCCGAGGACGAAGGTGAAGATGATTGCGAAGTGCCAGGTGAACTCGCAAGACTGCTACTTCAAGAAGAGAGGGCCATTCAGCCGCACGAAGAGCCGGTGGAAACAGTGAACCTGGGTACGGAGACACATAGAAAAGTGGTCAAGATTGGTGCCAATCTAGAGCTCAGCGTGAAGCAACGATTGATCCAAATGCTACATGATTACATGGAGATATTTGCTTGGTCCTATGAAGACATGCCTGGTTTGGACGCCGACATTGTAGTTCATCACCTGCCTACCAAGGAAGACTGCCCTTCGGTAAAGCAAAAAGTCCGCCGTATGCGCCTAGAGATGTCTGGAAAGATCAAGGCTGAGGTTATGAAGTAATTCGATGTCGGGTTTCTTGCAGTGACCTCTTACCCTCAGTGGGTTGCCAATGTGGTGCCAGTACTGAAGAAGGACGGTAAAGTTAGAATGTGTGTCGACTACAGGGATTTGAACAGGGCAAGCCCCAAGGATGATTTCCCCTACCTCACATCGATGTTCTCGTCGACAATACTGCTCAACACAAGGTGTTCTCCTTCATGGATGGTTTTTCAGGGTATAATCAGATCAAGATGGCTCCGGAAGATATGGAAAAGACTACCTTTGTGACTCAGTGGGGCACCTTCTGTTACAAGGTCATGCCATTCGGGTTGAAAAATGCTGGGGCAACCTATCAACGTGCCATGGTTGCTTTATTTCATGATATGATCCATCATGAGATTGAGGTATATGTTGATGACATGATTGCAAGGTCCCAAACTGAGGAGGAGCACCTTGATCATCCGAGGAAGCTGTTTGACCGATTGAAGTTGTACAAGCTGAGGTTGAATCCCAACAAATGCACCTTCGGGGTGAGGTCTGGAAAATTGCTAGGTTTCATTGTAAGCGATAAAGGTATTCAGGTGGACCCTGCCAAGGTAAAAGCCATACAAGAGATGCCAACTCCAAAGACAGAGAAAGAAGTCCGAGGCTTTCTGGGATGACTGAATTACATAGCCCGATTCATCTCACACCTAACTGCTACCTGTGAGCCAATCTTCAAATTACTGAAGAAAGATCAAGTAGTACATTGGAACGATGAATGTCAGGCTGCTTTTGAAAAGATAAAGGAGTACCTCCAGGAGCCACCTATTCTTATGCCGCCAGTGGAAGGGAGACCTCTGATACTATACTTGACAGTACTTGACAATTCAATGGGGTGTGTGCTCGGGCAGCATGACGAGTCTGGCCGAAATAAGCACGCTATTTATTACCTGAGCAAAAAGTTTACCGACTGTGAGTCTCGTTAGTCACTGCTCGAGAAAACTTGCTGCGCTCTGGTATGGGCTGCTCGCTGGCTGAGACAGTATATGCTGACTCACACCACTTTGTTGATTTCAAAGATGGATCCCATCAAGTACATATTCGAAAAGCCTGCTCTGTCTGGAAGAATAGCGAGATGGCAAATGATCTTGACAGAATATGATATCCAGTACATAACTCAAAAAGCAATCAAAGGAAGTGTACTGGCAGATCATTTGGCACACCAACCTGTGGACGATTACCAATCATTGAACTTTGAATTTCCGGACGAAGACATCATGGTGGTAACTGATTGTGAAGTACTTGGACCGGATGAAGGACCTGAGGAAGGATCCCGATGGTCTATGCATTTTGACGGAGCCTCCAATGCTTTGGGTAATGGTGTCGGCGCTGTAATCATATCTCCCAAAGGAACTCATACTCCACTCACCGCCCGATTGTGTTTCAACTACACCAACAACATGGCAGAATATGAGGCATGTATCATGGGTCTACAAGCTGCAATCGACTTAAGGATCAAATTTCTGAGTGTCTTCGGAGATTCCGCTCTCGTGATCAATCAGATCAAAGGCGAGTGGGATACGAAACACCCAAATCTTATTCCTTACAAGGAGTATGTGTTGACTTTGCTTCCCCACTTTGAAGAGATAACTTTTGAGCATTTCCCAAGAGAGGAGAATCAGCTAGCGGACGCACTGGCTACAATGTCTTCAATGTTCAAAGTTAAATGGGACAATGAGGCTCCCCGATCATTATCTGGAAGTTGGACGAACTGGCATACTGCTGCGATCTTGAGGCCGAAAAGGTGACTGAAAAACCCTGGTATCATGAGGTAAAGAGGTACTTGGAAGCTCAGGAATACCCTGAAGGTGCATCTGTCAATGACAAGAAGTTCATGAGAAGGTTTGCGGCAAAATTCTTCCTCAGCAACGACATTCTTTATAAACGGAATCATGATTCAACTCTACTGCATTGTGTGGATAAGGCTGAAGCAGAGAAGATCATGATAGAACTGCATGAAGGTACATTCGGAACACATTCCAGTGGACATACCATGGCAAAGAAAATCCTTAGGGCAGGATATTTCTGGTCCACAATGGAAGCCGATTGTTACCAACATTCTCGAACTTGTCATAAATTCCAGATCTATGCTGATAAGGTGCACATCCCTCCGGTTCCTCTGAACGTCCTGACGGAACCTTGGCCTTTTGCAATGTGGGGCATTGATATGATCGGTGAGATCCGACTGACGGCATCCAACGGGCATCGCTTCATCTTGGTAGCGATCGATTACTTCACGAAGTGGGTTAAGGCAGCTTCCTACGCCACAGTAACCAAGAGCGTCGTGGCACGTTTCATCTGGCATAACCTGATCTGTCAGTACGGCGTCCCGGAAAGAATCATTACAGACAACGGTACCAATCTCAATAACAAAATGATCACTGAGCTCTACGAACAATTCAAGATACAGCACCATAACTCTTCTCCTTACCGACCGAAGATGAATGGAGCTGTAGAAGCAGCTAATAAGAATATCAAGAAAGTTGTGCAGAAGATGACAGTGACCTATAAAGATTGGCACAAGATGTTACCGTTTGCTCTTCATGGGTACCGTACCTCAGCAAGGACGTCAACTGGGGCAACACCCTTTTCCTTGGTCTATGGCATAGAGGCAGTCTTGCCGATTGAAGTCCAGATACCCTCTCTCCGGATAATGAAGGATGCAGACTTGAGTGAAGAGGACTGGATCCAGACTCGACTTGATCAATTAAACCTGATTGACGAAAAGAGACTCACTGCTATCTGTCACGGTCAGACGTACCAAAAACGGATGATCAGGGCATTTAACAAGAAAGTCAGACCACAAGAGTATCAAGTTGGGGACCTGGTAATCAAACGCATCATCCTTCCTCAAAGTGATCCCCGGGGCAAATGGACCCCTACGTACGAAGGGCCATTTGTGGTTAAACATGTGTTCTCAGGAGGAGCCATGATCCTAACCACCATGGATGGTGACGACCTTCCTCACCCCGCCAATGCAGACATAGTAAAAAGATACTACGCATGAATAAAAGACCCGCTAGGTTGACATACCTAGGCAAAAATAAGGGCTTCCCGGCGAACCAAAAGGGTTCGGGCAAAAATAAGGGATGAAATGAAAAAAATCTGTACACCCGGCAAGTCGAAAACCTGAAAGGGCGGCTTGGGCAAAAATGGGTATCCCGGTGGACTGAAAACCCGAAAGGGCGGTCCAGGCAAAAGTTAGGGATAAAGCGTAACACTATGTCTCATTGGATCACCTTGCATCCAGAATTCGACATCAACTATCTGGCTCAGATCTCGGCATCGATCAATCAGGTTCATCTTCAACCAAGCAGCAAAGTGATGAGACGCTTGAAGACATAAAGGCGATAGCAGAGTTGGAACCCAGTGGGATTGTTCACATAGCTGTTTTGTTTCCTTTTCAAAATTGTAAATTCTATGTTATTCGGCGACATTCTCTTACTAGGATGTCAGCCTCTTGTACAAAAACGCCTATTCACAGGCAAATTTCAAAATCAATACAAATTCATTTTCCCATACAAATTGCCAATTGTTTTTCCTTTTTCTGTTTTGTCTTGCGAAGAACGTCCAATGTTCATTTTTGATATATGCATTTGACATTAAATTGCTAATTCATAAATACTTGCATATGAAACAAAAGACTAATTACAGGTGACATCAGAAACAGGGGTAATGTAAAGTTGTCTAGGCAGTCTGGTTGCTTTGTCCACCAAGGTACCAAGGTAGAATCAACTGAAGAAATGTGACCAATTTATCTCAGCTCCCCACAGAGTAAGACAAGATAGCAAAATTCCCCAGCGGAGTTTATCATCATCCCCAGCGGAGTTTATCATCATCCCCATCAGAAGCGAAGAGCTCTACTCTTCAATGTCAGCCCAGGATTTAATTCCCCAGCCGGTCGTCAAGAATTTATTTTCCTAGACGAAAATACATTCATAAACATTTCACATTTTCATACATCTTGCTTACATACATGATAAAGTGCATACAACACTATCTCATGTTGAACATCATGACATCATGCATTTCATACATCATGACATTGCACACAACTTATGTTTTTGCCTTTTCATGGAAAAAGACAATCCCAAAGACAACTACCTTCAATTGTCACAATTCCAGATTCGATACCTGTATCTAGCCAGGGCACATCTGTGAGTGATCAGTTTCCAGACTCGATTCCTGTATCTAGCCAGGGCATGTCTGAAGAGTTCGAAGATTCGACTCCTGTATCCGGCCAGGGCATATCTATCAACTATCACTATTCCAGATTCGATTCCTGTACCCAGCCAGGGCATATCTGTTGACGACTATTTCCAGATTCGATTCCTGTATCCAGCCAGGGCATATCTGTTGACCATATTTCCAGGCTTGATTCCTGTATCTAGCCAGGGCACGTCTGAAGATTTCCAGATTCGATTCCTGTATCCAGCCAGGGCATATCTGTTGACGACTATTTCCGGATTCGATTCCTGTATCCAGCCAGGGCACATCTGTGAGCAACCGATTGTAGATTCGACACCTGTATCCAGCCAGGGCATATCTGCATGAGGATATTGAAGATCAAACACCTGTAACAAGCCAGGAAAACATCTGTCTTTCTCGAATACACAAGTTTTCGCTAAGGAATCTCTTATGCGATCAACACTTCCAAATGGCATCTATAAGCCCATTCCCGACAAGGTTCTATCACATCTCTAGATGGCATCTATAAGCCCATCTCCCTATCCACCATCTCTCCAAATGGCATCTATAAGCCCATTCCCGACATCACATTGCTGATACTCCAACATGCGAGTGCAAATTTCCGGGCACTCTAGTGTCCAATCTCCTTTTACCCTCGAGTCACGAAAGGCAAACTTGCCAATCTAACTCTTCAGGTTCAAGAAGATTGAACAGGGGAAACTGTTGTACCCCAAAATTTGCCCTCCCATTTCCTTAACATTTTCTCATCACAAGACCCTTGAAGATCAAGATCCAGTTAGGGTTTTCTCTCCTCAAGACTTCTCCTTGCACTGTGGACCCAAATTAGGGTTTGTGTTTGCACAAAGATATTTTGACCTAAAATGCCTAAGATGACTTTCATGCTTCATGTTGGACTCCCAAGTTTATCCATACCAAGTTTCAAGTCTTGATTCCAAATTTTGCCCAGTCAATTGGACAGTTGACCTAGAAATCAACTGTATTGGGGAAAGGTCAACTGTGGCCAATTGACAGTCAAATCTCATGAAAATTGACCCACATCAACAATATGAACTCACATGGACCATTTGATCAAGTTTGGATCACAATTCCACAAGAAATTTGATCAGATCATCAAAAGGGGCAAAATGGTCATTTTTAGGGTTTTGACTGCACAAAGGCAATTTTTGATTGTTTGACCAAGCCAATGGCACACCAAGCTCACATATGGACTCAAGGACCCCATGGAATTATCTTGACATGCTCAACAAGTTCAAAAGAGCCCAAATACACAAGATTGACAGTTGAATTTCCCAGTCAATTGATCAATTTTGACTGTATACTAAAAATTCAAACTTTGACTTTTTGGTCAAAATCAAGGGCCAAGATTCATTTTTCATCAAAACATGCCAAATCATGAAACTTGTTCATCAAGAAATCAAGAAATGCAAATTAGGGTTTAAAATGAAGATTTTTCATAACTTAGAATTTTTCTAAGTTATGAAAAACCCTAATTTTTTCCTAACTTTGTCCCACTTTCTCACCAAGATTCATTTGGATTCAAGCAAAAGTCAAAACATGAAAGTTGTAGCCTATTGCATAATCTACAACTTTGATTGACAAAGTTTTCCCAAAAGAGGCTTGTATCTCAAGTTACAATTTTTGGAACAAGGGTACCAAACCATTCTTAACTTAGAGAAAATTTGACCTATTTTAGGCAAGGTTTTTACCTAACTTCAAGACCATTTTTCATACACTTCCACTTGGAATTTCAATTTTTATTTTAAATATGGATTGTAGTACACATTCCAAGCTTTCCAAAATGTCCAAGGACTCATCAAACAACCTCATGGTTAGGGAGAATCGAATTTGACAATATGGGAAAAACTCCCTTTTGAATTGGCCAAGTTACATGTTCATAACACTATGCATTTTCCATCTCATCTTGCACAACTTGATTACAGGTCTTTTATCTCAATTATACTCATAAATTTAATGCCAATCCTTTGTGCCAAGACCATGTTCTATGTGTTCAAGCATTGCCTAAAGGTTTAATCCCAAATTGGAAAAAGCATTATATCCATTTTTGCAAAAGTTACACTTTATGTCAATTGGTAAATCAAGAAGGTACAAAGGAAATCTCTTTGGCACAAGTTTATGAGTTAATCACTCTGATCAAGACAAGGTTTTGCAGCATGTTTAGGGGGCCTCTACCTGTCTAGAACTGAACTTGGCCATTGCTTGCTTAAAGTTTAAGAAACATAACATAACATGTACCAACTCTCATATCAGTTAACCAAGGCTTAGAGAAAGTTATCAAACACATTCTAAACATTCATCCTAAGCTGAAGCACGAGCAAACCATGTCCCAAACCCTCTCATTCCCAGAATCACCTTCAAACTGCTCAAAACAGGGCATCCCTGCAGTTTGAGTTCCATAGCTCAAACCTTCCATGCTTTCTTGCTAAAAACTCATCAAACACATTCCATAATATCCCTTGAAGCTAACCAGAACCTAAAACACGACCTGTAACACTCCCAGGCCACTTCACCATTTTTATTTCCTTGTTTTGCAGTTGAAGTTCTCTAGCACGATTCAAAAGGTTTCAAGACAAAGTAAAGCTTGGAATAGCATCCCTGGACATCAAGGAAGCTGTACCAATCATCACCTTGCATTGAGGACACCTCCATCATCAGATACAACTTCAACTGAACAGGTAAGTTCATGAACACGAATCTCTCAATATAGGCATTGTTAGCTTTAGGTTTGTGAAGAAAACATGTCACATTCATAGCCCTGAACATGCCCGTGTAGTTAGATTTCATTTATATTATGTGTGCTTAGAGAATTTTAAGTCTGAACATTGATAAAAATCTAGGTTAGGAATTGGGAGAGAAGAAATTCTCTCTCATCTTAGAGAGTTAAGACAAGTTCTTTATATCCCTGAATTCGTCTCTTGATGCTGAACATTTTTGATGTTGTAAGTTTTTGCTAAAACTCAAAGAATCAGGACCTTGCAATGGAAGAAAGAGGCGCGTGTTTTTTTGTTCAAACAGAAGTCTGGAGGTTGAAGAAAGACTTGGTGGGCTGGGCTTGTGTTGTCATTTCTTTTTGCACCACTTGTTTGCTTTCACACCCCCTGAGCCCATTTTGTTTATTTTAGTGATTTTTTTGACTTTTTCTTTTTTGGTTTGACTTGTTTATTTTTTCTTATGATATTAAAAATATAAAAAATATTTTTCTCACCATTTTCCTATTTATTAGGTATTTATTTGTTTAGATTAGTTTTTTTGAACATAAATAAATAAATAGGTATACTTTTATTTAAAAAAAATGTTAAAATAGTGCAAATACATTTTTATTTTTATTTCATTTTATCTTCTGAAAATATTTTATATAAAAAATACCTTTTTTTTTTATAAATATTAAATATTATTATTTTGTATATATAATACATATTTAGAAAATAATACATATATATATATATATATATATATATATATATATATATATATATATATATATATATATATATATATATATATATATATATATATATATATATATATATATATATATATATATATATATATATATATATATATATATATATATATATATATATATTTATTAGAATATTTAGGGTAAAATACAAAATATACACACTTTTATTTTTTATTAATATTTAATATAAAAAATGCCTTTTTGACAAACATACTTCATTTTTATTTTATTTTTATAATAAACAAATATTGTATATATATTGATAATTAATACTTTTATTTAATAAAATTAGGGTTTTGCCCTAAACATAAAAAACTCCAAAAATAATCCTTTTTTTATTTTTGTTTATTTTGACATATAAAAATACTTTTTCTCTATACATACAAAAACTATTTTTGCATCTTGCATATTTATTCTTATTTTATTTAATTTGTGCAATTAAATTATCTTGTAAATAATTCAATATTGATGTAATAGTTTAGGTTTAAATTCCTTGTCAAAATCCCCATTTGAACATTTGTACCCCCCTTCCCATATATTGTGTTGTAATAGCTTAGTAAATTTATTTTTCGCACTTTATTGCTTTCTAATTATACCATGATAGAATTAGGGTTTGTATGCGAAAAACAACAAAAATAGTTTGACCTAATTTCAAGATAAACAAGCATGAAAATGGACAACACTTATCACACTTGCACCCCTAGGGTATTCCACTTGTTGCCTTCAATAAATGGGCCATATTGCATGTTAGGTCTCTTTGGGCAAAATAAAACAATCAAATGATCATAGTCCCTCGATGACGCTTTCAAAAAAGTTGCCTAAACAAATGATCAAGTCCCTTAAAGGAAATTGCCCAAAGATACTTGGCACCATTGCAATTATGGTCTAAACGATGACCCGCGCCCGTCCCTTTCACATCCTAATATGAGATTGTCCACCAAATACAATGGTGGAACAAACTTGTTAAAAGGGTTGAAACATAGCAATAATCTTTGAGAAATTTAGGAGTAGACAACCTCTTAGTTACTTGAATCAAACTTGCAAAACAAAACACTTGCCTATTTTCAAAACCACACTTCACAACACTTTCAAAACAAACTTTAAAAAAAAAAAATGAAAACCTTTTAAAAAGACATACACCTTTGTATACATCCCAACATGGATCATTACAAAGGTTGCCACCACATTGGCTTCTTTTCAAAACATTTTTCAAACCCACACACATACAAGAGCACCATTTCAAACAATTGAAACAAAAGGCAAGTTGATCTAAGCAAGTAACTAAGAGCCCATGGATAACCATGGATAGAAAGGGTGCTAATACCTTCCCTTTCTATAATCTACTCCACGAACCCAAGAAAACATCTCAAAGGTTTTTTGCTGTGCTTTTTAAACCTTTCCTTAGGATAAAATAAAAAGTCGGTGGCGACTCTTGCTCAACCGAAACATTTGCGAATACAAACGCAAAACCATAGTCAAGTCTCCCACCGTATCACAGTCGTCAACAGATACACCCTGGCAAGATACAGGAATCGGATCTGGAATTATGGCTATTAATAGTAATCATCTTTGTATTAACCTCTGTCCTGAAAAGACAAAACGTTAGTTGCGTGCAATGTCATGATGTATAACATGCAAGATGTTCTCAGAATAAATGAGATTGTATGTTCGTGATGCGTATATGCATGCTATAATGTATGAAGATGTGATGTTTATGAATGTATGTTTTTGTCTAGGAAAGTAAATCCTTGACGGATGCCGGGAAGTTAAATCCTGGGCTGATGTGGAATAGAGCTTCGTTGTTTCCGCTGGGGATGATGGTTATAAGAATACCGGTAGGAGAAGATGACTCCATTGGGGAATAGACTTGGCGAATAGATTACTCTGCGGGGAGTGAACTCTATGGGGAAAGAGATGTACTTTGCTGAGATGATGATAAATCCGCTGGGGATACCATTGATAGGTTATGTTGAGGGAATTGATGAACTCCGCTGGAGGATAGGAAGACTTCGTCGGGGACGATCTTTCCGTGGCAATTGGCTGAGGATAACCTAGTTATATCCTGGTGGGGAAATAACCTTCTGAATAAAGCCGGAGGAGCGTTCGTGCTCTGCAGGTGATAAGCTTCCGGAATCTACTGGGGATAAGCTTCATGCTGGGGAGATGGATCCAACTCTCTTGGGGAGACTTTTCAGATTGGACTGGACTCTCCTGGGGAAATTTTTGAGATATACTGGGGAAGTGGCTCCATTGAATGTCTGGTATACCGCCGGGGAACAATCTTAGATCAAGACTGCCGAGGATGCTTGTTAAGAATGTTTGTATATTGCGCCGGGGAATGTTGAGATCTGCTGGGGATAACCAATTTCCTTAAGGCTTCCAGTGGACTAACTCTGCTTGGGGAGAATATTGCTAACTTGCTAGGAGATACTGTGCCTTGTTTAGGGCTGATGGGAGACCAACTGCTTGGGAGAGAATTGTTGAATCTTGGCTCACTCTCTGGGGAATTAAGATATCTTGATTGCATTCTTCAGCCGAACTTACCTTGGTACCTTGGTGGATGGAGCAATTAGATTGCTTTAGACAACTCATTATTGCCCCTGTTTCTGATGTGGGAGAGGAAGATACCTTGTGGAGGTACTTGATAACTTCCGATTGACAAATCTTCTTCTGGTAGGCAAGTGACGAGAAGCCGGGACATAATCGTACGCTGTGATCCCTAACTTTTGCCTGGACCGCCCTTTCGGGTTTTCAATCCACCGGGATACCCATTTTTGCCCAAGCCGCCTTTTCAGGTTTTCGACTTGCCGGGTGTACAGATTTTTTCATATTCATCCCTTATTTTTACCCGAACCCTTTTGGTTCGCCGGGAAGCCCTTATTTTTGCCTAGGTGTGTCAACTTAGCGGGTCTTTGATTGTGCGTAGTATTTTTTTGACTATGTCCGTGTTCTCAGGATGTAGGGAGTTGCCCCTGTTGATAGTGTTATGTTGCCATACTATCAGAAGATGTTTGGTCATGCAAGATTCGTTGTGGGAATTCATGTCCAATGCCCCAAGTGATCCAGATGGAGACTTGCCCCTGATATTTGGCATTTGAGAGATTCTCCAAATCTTGACTTAACTGCCCCAGATGATGGACAATGATCATGCCATGCCCCTTGATTGGAGGTTCTTTTGTTCATTAGACATTCGTCGTGCGAACTTCTATGTTGTTCAAACAAATAGTCATATGCAAACAATGTTATATTAAAAATGCACAGCTTATGTCTGTCTTGAAGTTTTTGGAAATGCATTTTTCATAAAAACAAGTGAATTTTTTTTATAAACTGTGATGTCAACTCGTTATTTTACCGCAAGCCTTAAGGAGTCAGGATACCTTTCGTAACAGTATGCTTTCGAACTAACCCATGCTTCAGCTAGGACTTTTGAGGGTTATAACGTGGTCTGGTTCATGGTTTAAGAAACAAAGGATAAAGGCTCAAATTATTTGTACCCACCCGTTCTTCGTGATGTTCTTCAAACCTAAACTCAGCTGATCGTGCGTTAGACCTTGTTTGAGTCTTTGCTTTGATATACCAGTGATGATTCAGATATTGACAATTTATTTAGAATAGGCAGTCATTTCCTTTTTGTGGAGGGCTTGTAAGACATCTTTCTTTTTTTTGATTTTGTTATCCCTATTTTTTTGCCTGAACTGTTCCTTTTTGGAATTACAGTCAGCGGGATGCCCCAGTTTTGTAAGTCTCCTTCATAGGTTTTGACTTAATGGGTTTTTATTTTGAGAAGTAATGACTGCCTTTCTGTATGATTGTTCGGAACCATCATTGTCTTTTGTTTTGTAAGGACCTCTTTGGTGCCATTCGTTATGCACTTGGATCAACTGAGAGACTACCCTGCCCCAGGTTATGATTAAGGGTTTTAAATTTCGAAAAGAAAAACTCCTACTTCTTTGGCTCAGAGGGGTTGACGAGGGATTATCTTCCTTATAACTCCAGTGTTTAGGAATTGAAACAATGCCTCTACCTCATCAGCGGGGTCTGTTCAAAAGCATACTATAAAGATCGTGGTATCGTTTTCGTCATCCTCCCTCAAGAGGCTTAGAATTTTCAATCAAGAGTTGATCATCACAAAAATATTAAAACAGTTTGCATATAGTGAATACGAAATAATTACTTCAAAACAGACATGTGTAATGCATTAATGAAATAACCAAGTTTGACATGAAATAAAATGTTTGAACAATCAAAGAAAATTACAATCTGAACATTCAAATGAACAAAAGTTTCCAATCCTAGCCATGTTTTGACAGGGGAGCAATGGTCACATTGGGAGCCTCTGGAGAGTCGAGCTGGACTTCCTTTGCGTTAATCAGATCCTGAACCTTGTTTCTCAAAGTCCAACAATCATCTGTAGCATGCCCCGGGCTGTCAGAATGATAAGCGCAGCGAACGTTGGGGTTATACCTTGAAGGCGTCCTGTTGGGATTCTTTGGAGGGTCCATGAGAGTTACCAACTTGGTTTCCAGCAGCTGTGGCAATATCTGTGACAAGGTCATGCCGAGGGGAGTAAATTGCCTTTTAGGTCTGTCTTCCCTTTGTTGATTGTGATGCTGAGGAGCACCGGCCGGCTTTGCAATAGTTACCGTGTTGACAGCACTAGATTCTCTCTTGGACGGTTTCTTCTCAATGTTTGAGGAGTCACCATTATGTATTTTCCCCGACTTGATGCCAGCTTCTATTCTTTCCCCGGTCAAGATCAGATCTGTAAACCCAGCAGCAGAACTCCCAATCAGGTGGTTGAAGAATGGACCAGACAGGGTCCCCAAGAACACGTCGACGAGCTCGCGGTCAGTCAGAGGTGGTTGTACCCTTCCAGCAAGGTCCCTCCATTTTTGAGCATATTCTTTGAAACCTTCACCTGCACCCATAGACATTCCATGAAGCTGAGTGCGCGTGGGAGAAAGGTCGGCATTGTACTGGTACTGCTTGTAGAATGCAGTGGCCAAATCCTCCCAGCTGCGGATGTTGGCTCCATTCAGTTGATAGAACCAGTCGAGTTGGGTTCCAGACAGACTATCCTGAAAGAAGTGAATCCATAAATTCTTGTCAGCCGTGTAGGGCTGGATCCTCCTTGTGTAAGACCTGAGATGCAGCTTAGGACAGGATGCCCCGTCGTACTTTGCAAAGGCAGGTGCCTTGAATTTGTGCGGGATTACTACCCCAGAAGACAAACCTAGATCCTCGAAGTCCAGGCCGGGCACTTTTTGTATCTCCATGGCACTTAGCCGGTCTTCCAACTGTTTATACCTGTCCTCAGCTGGAGGGTACTGCTCATCATTGTAATCGGTCTCATTGTCGGAGACCACTGGACTAGGAACCTCCCTTTCTCGGGGACTGTCTTTCCCACCAGATGGGGTAGTCTGCTCAACTTCATTTCGTGATCCATTCCCAGATTTGCGTCTAGGGTTGAACAACACCGTCCTCTTCTTCTTCTTTTTGAAAAGCAGGGTCTTCAAATCTTATTGCCCCTGGGCCAAACTCATGATCGACTCTTGGAACTGGGCATTCTGAGCCTGAAGAGCCTTGATGGATTGCTCAGTAGATGTTTCTGGATTCATGATGAGACTGCTGAAATAAACAGCAAAGAAGGTAAGCAACCTGTAGAAAAAAGGGTACCTGTTATGCAATGATGTGTATGTATGCATGCGATGTTTTCAAGGATCTCGCGGGGTAAACAAGAAAATTTGTTAAAATTAGAATCTGGTATCTTGATTGAAGTAACTTCGTGTTGTAGAGAGTCCTTCTTCAAGGGTCAAAGGCTCACCATATCCAGTGGGTCATATCCCCTGACAACCTTGGCTAGAGGAAAATAAATCCCCTTTGCCCCTTGCCAGACATGTTGGTTCATCATGACCTGCATCACAAGCCCTTGAGATCCTTGAAATGGGTTAGTCCTTATGCGGGATACATGCAATGGTATGATGTTATGCTATGCATGGGGTAATGTAGGTAAACCCTGTTATGAGTCCCAATTAAGGACTATAAACAAAACCTGCAAGAAACTCAAGTGTCAGATAACAAGCATGCAAGTAGTCAAGTATGAAAGCACACAAGTCACACCACAACCCTTAGAGTTTAGGCCAGCATGGGGTCTGGGTATTACCCTCTTGAAGTTGGTGGGCTCAAACCTGTCCTATCAAAGTAACCGGGTTCTAAGGGTCCCAATATCATTGGATTGCTTTCATTGTTCATCGTTTCGATTTAGCCACTGAACTGGCGACCGAAATATTCCAAGAAAACAACGCTCAATTGAGTGTAGTATCGAGTATCAACCAACCTCGGACTGCACCAAAGTCAGTTATCTCACTACCCTAAAGAGGCCAAGATGGTTCAATTAAGGTTCCTAAGGTCAGTTGATGCTTCACGACACCACGCGGCGGCCCCGTACTCTCCTTGACTGAACTCAAGGGTTACCGGTACACACCAAAGTGCCACATCAACGTAGCAGACTGCTTCAACCATGTCGGTATACCCCGCACAGTTCCCTCACTGTCTTGTTGCTACTTTCTAAGAAGGTATCCCCCAGATCCGGGTTAGGATCTATAGAACTCCCAAGACAATACCCACAATAATAAAGCAAACAATTCAGACAATTGAAAACACAAATGATCTTAGTCCTAAGGTACACCTCACTTTAAGTATCCCCAGCAGAGTCGCCAGTTCTATGATCGGTGGATCTGGAACTGACAGTTTAACGCTGGTTCGCGAAATATCGCGGAAGCAAGAGTCGCCACCGTCTTTTATTTTCTCCAACATGGACAGGACAAAAGCACAACAAAATTCCTTATGAGATAGTTTCTCGGTTCGGGAGGTAGATTTATAGAAAGGGAAGGTGTTAGCACCCTTTCTATCCATGGTTATCCATGGGCTCTTAGATACTTGCTCATTTGTGTTTTCAAAAGGTTTTCTTTTCAATTGTGAGTGAGTTTGAAAAAGTTTCGTTTAAAAGTTTCAGATCGACTCTTGTATCAGTCCTCAAGAGTGTTTGAAAAATTGTTTTGAAAGCTTTTTGAAAAGTGTCGGTGTGAAAAGAGTTTTGTTTGTTTTTGAATAGAGCAAGTATCTATGAGACATCTACCTACCCTAAGGAATTAGGCTGTGTAAATGTCCTTAAGGTAGTGCCATCCCACCATTGAGAGGTAGGTAGCACCACCGTTGGAGGTGTTCGGATCAATTCGTTTGTTAGGGACAGTGTGGTCACCAGAGCAACAGTAGGACACCTTAGAAGCTACCCTTATGCCATTGATCCTTTTTAATTCCGAGGCAACCTTTTCGAGGCAACTGGATCATGTCATGGCCATAAGGACTTACTAAAACGTCCTATACTCGACGACCACGTTTCGAGGGCAGGGCAACAGTGAGGCGTACCCTAAGAGTGGTGTGTGAATTTGTGTGTTGTTTTCATGTTTATATTTGTCTTTGATCATACATTTGGTGAGCTACGCGTTGTTTTTAATTTAGGCATTCATTCTTTCATGCAAGTTAGCAGTTTAAAAGTGCGGAAATTTAAATGCGGAAAGTAAAATCCTACGCTATTACAAGGTGCGGGTCTATACATCGCCAAATTAACAAAGACCCGTTTGAATAAAAAATGCGAAAAATAAATAAATCCCTAATTACTATTACATGGCTTGAGCAATTACATAATATTTGAAAGAAAATAAATAAGAATAAATGCGCGAAAGAAAATAACAATCGAATGTTCGAGGGAGTTGGACCCTTTTGAAATTAAATTGAAATTAAAAGTTAAAAGAAATGTTTTTTAGGTTTTTTGGTATTTAATGAAAATAAAGAAAATTAATTAAAATTAGAAGTTAAATGAAACCCTAATTCTAAGTTATTTTAATTATTAATGAAAAAATATGAAAGCTTAACCTAATTTACTAAATATTCAATATACATGTTTATTTACAAAATAAATTAGCAGTTAATAATAATAATAATAATGATGAGAAAATTATTTAAAAAAAGGAAAACGTGAAAAATATCAAAACCCTAATTCTACCTATTTTAATTTATTAAGAAAACATTAAAGTTTTAAAACCTAAATTAACTAGTTAATTATTAAAGTTTATTTACAAAAAAATAATCGTGAAATTAATATTAATAACAATAAACATTTTTTTTGATTTTTCTGTATTTTATTTTTATCATGAAAATAATTTTGTGAAATTAAAGAAAATAATTTAAAAAAAAACAATTAATAGAATTAGAAAGAAAAACAAATAAAAATTAAAAATGTGCAAACCATGGGGGGTATTCAGATCCCAAAGGGAGGTTTTTGTGAGAAATCTGGCCCATTGAATCAAGGCCCTGTTTGACTTTCCAGGGTAGAATGCATGTTCATTGACTAGCGTGCATGGTAGACGTCCCCTTATAGCCTTCAGATTGAAACTCATGGACGCGTGGCAGGCATGGATGTGGAGGCGTATGGTGAACCTTGGATGAAGCGCTGCGTGGAAACATGTTAATGACAAAATTATGAAATATGAGAGGGGACCTGGGAATCGAACCCAGGTCCCAATACCTGCAAGGCGTATGTCCAACCACTAAGCCATTCACGCGTCTTTTTTTATATAATGGAACATAAATAATATATATGAAACAAATCATTGTACTGAAACGATCAAAAAACGCGCCAACATTTGAATTGTCCAGTCATGCTTGGACACATAGGCTTCGTCTTCATCTTTCTGCAAAAACATCAAACAAGTAGCGGGGGTTTTAAACCCCCACAAAAACAAATGCCAGAAAATAGCGATTAGCACATAGATAAACATAAAAAGGGCGCGAGGTAATCAAATGACTCGTCTTCATGTCACGAATTCAATGGTACCAGTTTGAGGGTCCAATTTTGCCATATGTGTAAACCCCTAAATCCAAGCTTCTGAAACCCTAGAGAACATTAATGGAAACTTTTGATACAGGCATTCTTAGTTCAATTCAAGGGTACCATTAGCTTCAGAACATCCATATTAGTGTAAATCAACATTTAAAACATATGAAAAATGCATGTAAATTGAAACGCGATAATGAACAAATTCAAGAAAGGTGTGATGTCGTTCTACCACTTCTTTGGGTATGGAGGCCTGGATTTGATTGTAATCGATTCCTGGATGCTTTGGCAATAAATTGGAATGCGTTTGGAGCTTTGAATTGTGCTCTAGGTATGAAAAAAGTTTCCAACTTTTTTGTGAAAAAAATGCAATTTTGTTCTTTGTTTCCTGCGCAGCTTTTTTGTGTCTAATGCCTTAGGTTAACTTGTGCATAAGTAAGTGAATAGAATTAGGTCAAGAAAACAAGCCCAAAGTCCATCCATTTATGATTTTGATATTTGGTTTCCAATCATATAAAATCCAATCTTTTTCAATCTTTTTCAATCTTTTTGCCATGAATCTCTTGCCAATTGTGAAATATATTGCCTTTTTGAATGTGAAACGAAATCCTTAGCACATAATGAGTGAATTCTCTGCACAAAAAGATTTGAAAGGTGTTATTTGATATTTTTTCATATTTAAATTTAATTAAATGAATTAATAATAATAAAAATTCAAATAATTAATCAAAAATAAGAAAATAAATCCCTTTAAGGTCAATGGGTCGTGCATAGCCTTTGGGTAATGATTCATGAAATAAATTGAGGCCCATTAGCATTTTTGAGGCCTTTTGTGCAAAGTTGACTTTTCAAAATTCCCAAAAATTTCCCAACTTCTACAAGGCATATCTTGCTCAATTTTGAAGCTTTGATCATGTTCTTGGACATTTTGGAAAGGTCTTGAAGTCCTCTAAGCAATGCCTTTGGTCCCATGTAATTTTGATTTACCAATATCAAGTTATGGTCTTTGACCTAAAGTGCCTTTTTGTTGACTTTTGAAAATGACCTATAATGTTGAAATTGATAACTTTTTGTGAGAGCATTTCTTGGACTTGAAGTGTGAAGATGAGTTGTAGGAAATGTCATTCTCTTCAAAATGAGCTTTGGATGGGATTTTTCTGATAAACCATGAAGAAGTTATGCCCTGGTCAATTTGTAGTTAACTTTTTCAACTGTCCAAAAATGGAAATTTTTGCATCTTGAGACTTTTTGAGCCATTCCTTGAGAATCATGATCAAGAATTGATCAAATGATGTTTGTGGCTTCAAAATAAGATGTTGACCAAAAATTTTGACTTTTGACTGTCAAATGACCATTTTGCCCCTACAGTTGACTGTGAAGCATTTAGGGTTTTTGACTGTGCAATTTGATGCTGTGAGTTTTGAAACTTGACATATGGATGCTTGACAATGTTTATAGGCATGTGGGACTTGATTGGACCCTTGGAAACCTCAATTTCTTTGCCAGAACCAAAACCCTAATTTTGACTGTGTTAGGAGGCATTTGGACTGTGCAACCCTTGAGAGATTTTGAAGCTTGATCTTGGCAAATCTTGAAGAATATGGGAGGGCAAATTTTGGGGTACAACACCATGGCAGTTTGATCTACAGTCAATAAAAATGCAATTGAATACAATCATTAGCTTGCAAACATCTTAAGGATTATAAATATGCCAATCAATCATGCTAAATATACCAGAATCAATGTATTCAAATTCAAGAAAAGAGACAAACCGTGTGACTGCTACGATGTGTTTCAGGGCATGGGGAGCCTTGCTAACGATTGAAACACGATCCTGGGACGTCCAGCAAATGATTGGTATGGTTAGAAAGACTTGAGATGGTCTGCAACTTGAAATTTGGTCTACACTTTTTCTTTGAAATTTTGCAATTCTTTCTCTGCCTTTGCACGCCTCTAGCCTCCTTCATTTGGTCTGCTTTTGTTCTTTATGTATATAGAGTGCATTAGGGTTACAGTTTGTATCAAATCTTTTCCAATTATGAAGATTGATCAATGATTCAATCCTTGCACCAAATATTTCCAAAACAAGAAAATTCAATCTTTTTGTGTCCATATGAAGCCTTGCACGATTTGATCTTGTTTCCAACTGTATAATGGACCTAATCATGCACAAAATCTCAAGGTTTTAATGATTTTTGATATTTTCACTATTTTATATTGATTTTATTTGATTTAAATGAAATAAAATCAAAATAAATAACAAAAATAAAAGAATGACAAGTGGAAGGGCTCATGGGTCTTGGTTAACATTACAAACTCAGTGCAAGCATAAAAAGTTGGGCCCATTTAGCAAAAAATGCCATTTTGGACACTTTTGACTTTTGGCAATTTTGCAAAAAGGGTCAACTTGGCCAATGCATAACTCTTTCAATTTTGACCCTAGAGACGTGTTCTTAGACTTTTTAGAAAGCTTAAGATGTCCTCTAAACAACCCTTTTGGTCTCATCTCAATTAAGTCTTCCATGTTCATGTATGAAGCTTTGACCCAAAAGGTATTTTTGTTGACTTTTCAAGATGACCTATAGTGTCCAAATTCATATCTTCTTGTGATTGCATATTTTGAACTTGGGAGATGCATATGAATTGTAGGAAATTTCATCCTCTTCAAAATGAGCTTTGGATGGGTCATTTTTGATAAAGTATGAGAAAGTTATGCTTGGTCAAAGTTGAGTTGACTTTTCCTTCAAAATCCTAATTTAGCAACTTTTGGGTTTTGATGAATTGTGAGCAATCCTTAAGGAATCATGACCAACCCTTGATCAAATTATGAATAATACTTCAAAATGAGAATGTTGACCAAAAATCTTGAAGTTTGACTGTATGTGGGCCATAGTTGACTTTTGCCCTAACACAGTCGATTTTCAGGCCTTTGAGCAATTGACTGAGCAAATTTTCTCTGCAAGGCTTGAAACTTGACATGGATGATCTTGAGAACATATTAGGACAATGGTGAGCATTTGGGATTCTTTGGACTCAAGCATCTTGATGCAAAATGAAACCCTAATTTGAGGTAGACTGCCTTAGGAGAGAGTTTGTCTGGTAAACGCTTGGACTTCCTTGGCAATTTGAGGATCTCACTTGAAATGTATTGAAAAACATGGGAGGGCAAATTTTGGGGTAAAACACTAAGCCAAATTACAACCCTGTCAGTGCCTTATGATTCTTTCTTAGCGTGTTTGATGCTTTTTGTGTGATGAATGCATGATTTGATTTGGATGTTGGAATGATTGTTGGATGAGTGAAAAATCCTTTTTTGTTGTTTGTCATCCATTGATGAGTGTGTGTTTATGTGTGATTCATTTTTGAGTTGTACTGTTTTGGAAATTTTGTTATGTATGTTGCACTTAACCATTTTTCATACTTATGGTTGGATTTAGTTAGTGGTAAGCATTATCTTGTTTGTTCTTGTTCATTTGAATCATAAAATTGTCTTGTTATAAGCTTGTTGTTTCCTATTTTATGGTTTGTCTTGGTTTTCATTTAGTTGGAGAATTTTTGTTTAGGGACAAACAAAATGCTAAGTTGGGGAGAGTTGTTAGGGACAAAATTATTGATATATTTGTAGATAATTTAGTTTTCTTGGCACTCTATTTTTGATAATTAGTAGTGTTTAAGTTTGTAAATATATGTAAATAAGAAATTATATATTTTTTAAGATACATCACTTTGTTTACTTAATTTTTTGTTCATTTTGTAGGTTTTGATGTTGGAACATTGGAGCATTGGAACTTTGTGCAAGCTAGAGTCAGGAGTGTGGTGCAGCAAGTCAAAATTGGAATTTTTGCTCAGGCTAGCACGCTAAGCGCAAGTTGCAGCGTGCTTTATGTTTTACGCATTTGGAAGAATGGTTGTTTTTTTGGTACCGCTAAGCGGCCTTGTCCCGCTTAGCGCGGTCCACTGAAACAGAATTATTGATTTTTGCGTTGAGCCCGCTTAGCGCGCCCTGGCCGCTTAGCGGGATTCACTTTTTGGGCACTTGTATAATTAGCCACCTTTGTGATATTTTGGCCACCAACTCTTGTACAACATACACAAATCATATTTTTAGGGCTAAGAAACCATTTTTATCATTTTGTAACTCAAGATCAAAGATTTGTACCTCAAATCTTTGATATTTTCTTGTCGATGTTCATGAAGCTTCATACTTTCGTTGTTGATCAAACTACCATGGGGATGGGTAGCTAAATCTTCCTTTGTGTCAAGATTAGAGGTAGATAATCTTCCTTTTTGTATGTATTTAGTTTGATAATTTGTATGTGAACATGTTGATGATAAATATATGGTGAAAATTCTTGTTTTATGGTTTATATTTAAGTTGATCATTATTGAGAAGTGTGTTCATCTCTTGACCTACGTTTTCACTTATCAATGAAAAATTTCTAGACATAGTTTTGTGAGTTGATATTCACTAATATTGAGCTTTTAAAGTTATCAAATTGATAGTTAGATAGAGATATCATCTAAAGATCAATTTGATAAAACTCACATTTTGTTTTAGAGATGAAACATCTTGAGAGGATATGTGATTATATTTATGATTAATGAGTTCACATACTTGATTGAGAAAATACGTCCGAAAGAGGTTATCGAGCCCTAATCTTGACACACTTTTACCAAACATTTGAAACCAACATTAAACCCTTTTATGAAACTTAAAATTAAAACGATTATGACTGTAGAATAGAAGTAATATCACACCAATCCCTGAGTAAAACGATAAATTAAATAATCATGTTGAAAATACCTACAACACCTCCTTCCATCATTTTGAGAAGATGAAAAAGTAGGCCATTTTTCTTTAACCTGATCTGAATTTAAGTTTGATGGATCCTTTCAAGGTAGTTCAGGGTAGAGATATAGTGTACAAAGAATATATCAACTTGTTTTGTCTTTTTTGTGTACTCCTATTCCTTCCAAGGATTTTTGGTAACTGTGCTTCTTTGCCCCTCTAGGGGATTTTGTAATTGTAATGAACAATGAAGCCCCTTGAGGTTATCTTTTATGATAATTTCTATTTTTTCACTTCTATGAATGTCTTCTGGTGTTTGTTGTACCCCAATTTTTCCCCCTAAGATCCCTTCATCATACCATGTTGATTCAATCACAACAAGGTCACATTAGGGCTTTTGGTTCTCCTCCCTATCTTTAGCTTTACTCTTTGAGGAATCACCAAGCACCTTGAATTGTTTTTCTTTTGTGATCATGCATGTTTTGTTTTAACTTTCCTTTTAATTAATAAAATTCAATGTTGGTTTGTCTTACTTATAATGTAGGTATAGGCAATATGGCTTAACAAGTTGATCCATGGGTTCATGAGTTTATTTCCATGCCCTAGTCAATAAAGCTTGAGAAATTCAAACCTTACCATTGAAGTTGTTTTGGAAGAAAAGGCATGGCAGGGTTTATTTTGGTTCACCATATTTCATAGTTAGCAAGATTGATTCAAAAGTACAAGGGGTTGATTGAAGAAGTTGTCATGGTTGGACAAGGCCTTGTTCCCATTGGTCACAAGTGCATATTTCTCTCAATTATAAAGATATGGAAGTGGTTTTGGTTGCTATTAGTTCTCATTATCATCCTCAATAACTTCTATTTACAAATCAAAAGTGTTGGTACAAGAAGCTTGTTCAAATTTGTCAAAGTTCCTCAAAGCATTTTCTTGATCTAGGAGCTAGGGTTTTGAACTTCAAAGAAGTATATCTTGCTCATATTTTGGTATTTTTGAGTTATTCCAAATACATCCTTCTCTTCAAAGGGTTATTAATAAAGCACTTCAAAAGTTTCAAGGAGTTTTCATGTGGAAGAAACTTGATGATGAAGAAAGATTACAAGTCCTCCAGATGAAACCCCAATTTTCCATGTGTGACTTCAAATGATCATAACTTGGTCAATTTTTATCACCTTGAGCCCACTCTTTTTCCATAATGGTCTTGAGGATGTGAAATTTATTCCTTATTTTATGTGAAAAGTTAGAAAATGGATGGAAGATGCCCTAAGGATACAAAAGATTATATGTCATTTCATGTTTTTTGCCAACTTCAACAATTCATAACTCTATCTATTTTTGGAGATTTTGAATGGTTAAAGTTTCAAAATGTCATTCAAGAGGTATATTTCATTCCATATTTTTTGGTCAACAACAAATTCCAAGTGGAAGGCCATGTTTGGATGCAAAGCATTATAGGTCACTTTTGAAGAATAACTTGAAATATTTCTTATGGAAAGTCAACCTTTTTTTTTCTCCAACTTTGACTCATTGCAATTTTCAACTTAAACATCCATTTGATTCCATTATTTTCCCATTTCTAAGCTTGTAATATCATCTTTCTAAAGCATCAAGAATCATGGCCTAAGATCCCTTGAGTTGAGAATGCCATTGATTTGAACTTGGTAACTTGAAACTGAAGTTTCTTCAAAAGTCAGCATTTGAAATCCTTGATTTAGCTTCTAAACACATCGTTCATGCGCGTTTTTGCTTCTAAACATGTTTAGTAAACTTCCAAAAGTGATTAGCATAGCAAAATGCACATTTTTGATGAGTTTTGATCAATGTAAAAATTAAACTTTCTTGTTTGCAACTTCACACGATTTCCCTTCAAACTTCATCATTTCACACGCTTGAACATTCCATTTGATTCCCTATAAATAGAGGGTCATCCCTCATTCATTTCTTCAAGCTTGAACAGCCAGAATCATCCTGCCAAACTTGCTCCATAACTCATTTTTTTGCAACTTCAAAATCAATGTTCAAGCCTTTTTCAATCCATTTTTTCTATCAATTCACCTTCCTTGAACTTCCCTGAAGCTAACCATATAATTAACTTCAAGAATCTTGACCTATATTGATCCATAGAAGTCCAGTTTCAGAGCTCTGCAACTGTTGGCTCCTAAATTCGACACCCTTGTTTTTATTAATATCAGCCATCAAAGCTGAAGGATGTTTTCGACCAGCTGGGTCTGTCGAAAGGCCCATCAGAAGATGGCAAAGTACTTAGAGGATTTCTTCCAAGAAAGAATTTGGTCGCCTTCGACGTCGAAGGTGTGGCTCATCGAAGATGCCTCTCGACGAGGGTGTTCGATTGCTCAGAGTGGAACGGTTTCAAATTCAAGCGTTTGGAGGGAAAACGGTTTCCAGCGGTTACCAAGTGCAACGTGCAAAGATCTGGAGCATCGAACACTGAGAACGTGCCAAGTGGAGTCATCTCGAAGCAGTGTAACTGCCCGACGGTTACTTGGGATGTTTTAGTATAAATATTAGTAGTTCACGCAGTTTTTCGCGTGTGTTCACGATTATATACAAGTCACTCATATAGATTCGAGTACCCAGCGTGTGAGAAAGAATTGTTGAGAATGTATGTGTGAAACACCACTTTTATTAATCAAAGTCATTTATTTTCCAGAAACTTTACTTGCTTTCTCCTTTACTTTTCCTGTCGAAAACCTTTATTTCAAGCCTTCCTTTAATTTATCAAGTTCTCTTCTTCATACAATTTACATAAAGCTTCTTTATTTTCTTGTCATTTAACCATTGTCAAACTTAATAAAAACCCCAAAATCAACCATGTCTTAGGATCAATATGATCGATCCTGCGAGTCACCAAATAAGTAACCATTTGGAAGATCAGCGGTTGTTTACCAATTCCCACGGTAAACAAATTGGCACACCCGGTGGGACTGTGTGTTGATTTTGAAGTTTAATCTGTTTACACGAAATATCGTTCTTTTTCGAGGAGTGTTGTATGTTATTGAGAAGTGGTAGAATATACACTAACAATACCAATACTACCAGAAGAAGAGAAGAGATGGCGAATCCGCCAAACAATAACGAAATCCCACAAACGAATGTGGGAGCAACGATTATCCCAACCGTAAGTGAAGCGATAACCGCTGGTTCAACACCAGCAGTAACTGTCACAACGACGGGGCCATTACCTCCGTTCACTGGCCCCAGAGTGCATTTGGGAACCCCCCCACCAAGGGGAAATTTAGGCACAAGGCCTTATGTTCCCCCAGGATTTATGACAGGTGGTCATAATCGAGAACCACTCTATGGCATGCCAACGTCTGATTTGGCTAGCCTAACGAATGCAGCATCCACGTTTTCAGACCCTTTAGTGAGTGCTTCTTCGCCACTCCAAGGTTCTGGAGTAGGTATGGCGAACAGAAATAGGACCCAACTCTTAGGAGGAACGTCCCAAGTTGCACATGGCCTTACAAATGCCTCGACAACAGTCTTGAGGCAACAAATGGACGAAAGCAACCATGATATGGTTCAAATGTTGGCACAAACTTTAAGTACAGTGCTGAATCCTCTAATACAAAAAACCACCAAATCGAATCAGCAGATGACAGCGCAAATGACGCGTTTGGCTGATTTCTTTGGAGTACCCCAACCTATTCGACAGCCCCAAAGGGCGCAAATAAGGGGAAACCAAGGTATATTCTTAGAGGAAGAAACCACTATCAATCAAGGCCAACAGCCTGTCGAAGAAAACCTTAGGGCACGATTGGAGCAGCCTGTCGAAGAACCTAGGGTAGTAACCCCAGAGGTACGGTTAGTTAACAGACACCAAAATGCTGACGAAGTAGTTCAGCATATCCAATACCAAAATATGGGTTTAGAAAATAATCTGGCAACCATGATCGAAAGAATCATGACGCAAAATGGGATGAACATGGGCTTTCGTAGGCCCAACTTCACATTCCCACTGTCAGTATACGTGTTACAGACAGACTTACCTCCTAGATGTAAAGTCCCTAAGTTCACTAAATTCTCTGGGGACACGACAGAATCTACTGTCGAACATGTGGCGAGATACTTGATCGAAGCAGGAGATATTTCAAACAACGAAAACCTGAGGATTAAGTACTTCCCAAGTTCTTTAACAAAGAACGCTTTTACTTGGTTTACAACTCTTCCCCCCAATTCGATCCATCATTGGACCCAGTTGGAGAGATTGTTCCATGAGCAATTCTACATGGGACAAACCAAGATAAGCCTGAAAGAATTGGCCAGTGTAAAGAGACGTTTCACTGAACCTATAAACGAATATCTAAATAGGTTTAGGTTGCTCAAAGCGAGATGTTTTACACAAGTGCCAGAACATGAGTTAGTCGAAATAGCCGCAGGCGGCTTAGATTATTCCATTAGGAAGAAGTTAGACACTCAATACCTGAGAGACATGGCCCAACTGGCCGATAAAGTTCGACAGGTCGAACGCCTTAAAGCTGAGAAAGCCAAGGCAACGAAAACTCATAAGAGAGAGAGGATAGCGTATGTTGAGATGGATGACGAAGATCCAGAAGCCTTCGACGAAACTATAACTGTCGAAGAAGGCGAAGTCGATTTAGCGGAACTAAAACAAGGACCACCATATTCTTGCAAGCTGTTAGTCCCTTCAAGTGGAAAAAATCCCACTGGTCCAGAAAGGACCAACGATAGGTTCCCCAAAAAGACATAGTTTTGATATTACAAAATGTGATGAAATCTTTGACTTGCTTGTAAAAGATGGCCAAATGATAATACCCCCAGGGGTAAAAGTGCCTCCTCTTGATCAAAGAAAGAAGAGAGGCTTTTGTAAATGGATTCATGGTGTTGGAGCTGTACCATCATCAATGCACCAGATGTTGCTGCTATGGCGTCTTGATGGGATGGTCGAAAACATAGAAGCAGACCAAAGCTATTACCTGGGCGAAGTGAATCACCTGGGGCTGGCAGACTTCGACAAGAACTTGGCTCACATTGGGCCATGTCCAACACCTGACTTCGACTTGGCGCCAGCGCCAAATACTTTTTGTTCCCTATACCTGCACCCTGAGCATGGTTTTCAATGGGACAGAGAAGACTTGTCCAACATAGACTTCAGTGGGTTAACTGATATCCAACCAACTGGTTGGGGAAGTGAATTCAGTGATAATGACTGAGTCACAATCATTGAAGCGAATTTCGGCTTACGTAGCTGAAACAAAGATGATAACGGCTCTCGAAGCCGAAGTAAAATACATGGCCACACAGGCCAATGATCAACAGTTATCTTCTACAGGTCCTGGAAAGGACTTCGATCCAGAACCTCCTGATATCATGCCAGAAGGGATGCAGGAACAGAGGCTTGACGCCATCTATGACGATGAGCCTTTGGGCTTCGAAAAGGACCCCTTGGCGAACAACATCAAAATGTTAGCGCAAGATCCTTTAGAAGAAATTAACTTGGGCGAAGGGTCAGAGAAAAAGCCAACTTACATCAGTGCCAAAATTGACCCAAAACTTAGGTTGGAAGTAATCCAATTGTTAAAGGAGTTCAAGGACTGTTTTGCATGGGATTACAACGAAATGCCTGGTCTCGACAGAGGATTGGTGGAACTTTAGTTGCCAATCAAACCTGGGAAGAAGCCAATCAAGCAAAGTCCAAGACGTTTCGCTCCAGAAATACTGTCGGAGATCAAAACGAAAGTCGAAAGACTGCTGAAGTGCAAATTCATACGCGTTATGAGGTACGTCGAATGGATTGCAAACATTGTGCCAGTAATTAAGAAAAATGGTACATTGAGGGTGTGCATAGATTTCAGAGATTTGAATGCTGCTACACCCAAAGATGAATATCCTATGCCCGTGGCGGAAATGCTAGAGGATTCTGCCGCTGGCTATGAATACCTGAGTATGCTCGATGGTTATTCAGGATATAATCAAATATTCATTGCTGAAGAGGATGTGTCGAAAATAGCTTTTCGATGCCCTGGGGCTTTAGGCACTTACGAATGGGTAGTGATGCCTTTTGGCCTAAAGAACGCTGGGGCAACATACCAGCGAGCAATGAATTCTATCTTCCATGATTTTATTAACACTTTTATGCAAGTATATATTGATGACATTGTTATAAAATCTGTTTCCAGGAAGAATCATATAGACCACCTTCGACAGTCATTCGAAAGAATGAGAGAACATGGTCTCAAGATGATCCCTTTGAAGTGTGCATTCTGTGTGAAAGCTGGAGATTTCTTGGGCTTCGTTGTCCACAAAAAAGTAATCGAAATCAACCAGAACAAGACGAAGGCAATTCTGGAAGCGAAAGAGCCATCGAATAAAAAGGAACTGCAATCTCTGTTAGGAAAGATAAATTTCTTAAGGAGATTCATATCTAACCTAAGTGGGAAAGCTCAAGCCTTTTCACCCTTACTTCGACTGAACAAAGAGGGATTCGAATGGGGGCAGGAGCAACAAGAAGCCTTCGACAAAATCAAAGGGTACCTCACAAAGCCACCTATTTTGGTGCCTCCTTGTAGCAATAGGAGTATGAGATTGTACATAGCTGCATCCGACAAAACTTTGGGAAGCATGTTAGCCCAAGAAGATGAAAATGGAGTCGAAAGACCTATTTACTATCTTAGTAGAGTTTTGAACGATGCAGAAACTAGATATAGCGAAGTTGAAAAATTGTGTCTATGTCTGTATTTCTCTTGTACAAAACTCAAGCAATATATAAAACCAGTTGATGTGTATGTTTCGTCTCATTTTGATGTTTTCAAGTACATGTTGTCGAAACCCATCTTGCACAGTCGAATTGGCAAGTGGGCACTAGCATTAACTGAATACTCCTTGACCTTTATGCCTCTTAAGGCAGTAAAAGGACAAGTGGTTGCAGACTTTATAGTCGACCACTCAATTCAAGTGGAGAGTATTAATTATGTGGAGATAGAACCTTGGAAATTCTACTTCGATGGTTCCAGCCATAAAGATGGAACAGGAGTAGGAGTCTTGATTATTTCTCCAGAGAAAATTCCAACAACATTCAAGTACAAGATATCAGGTTCTTGTTCGAACAATGAGGCTGAGTATGAAGCTCTAATTACTGGCCTTGAGATATTGTTGGAATTGGGGGCAACTCGAGTCGAAATAATGGGAGACTCAGAGTTAGTCATTAAGCAGGTCACAAAAGAATATAAATGCATAAGAGAGAATCTCATTATGTACTTTGTGATAGCAAATTGTTTATTGAAAAAATTTGAAATGGTTAATATTCGACACATACCCAGATTGGAAAATCAAATAGCCAACGATTTGGCACAAATTGCATCTGGGTACAAAATTTCAAAAACGAGATTACAAAGAGCAATCGAAGTTCAAGAAAAGATAAAAGCAACCTGTTTATCACCAACAGACTTGGAATCGACAAAACTAGGGTATGCTGATCAAACTAACTTCGAAATTTCGTTCATAGACAATTTGTCAGAGCAAGATTGGAGGAAACCCATTGTGGATTATCTTCAAAATCCAGTAGCTTCGACAGAACGAAAAACAAAGTATAGGGCGTTGAGTTACGTACTCATGGGTAATGAGTTATTTAAAAAGACGCCTGAAGGGGTATTGCTAAAATGCTTAAGTGAAACGGAAGCATACATAGCCCTTTCGACTACGCACGCTAGGGCATGTGGGGCTCACCAAGTAGGCCATAAGATGAAATGGTTGTTGTTTCGACAAGGACTATACTGGCCCACCATGTTGAAAGATTGTGTCGAGTTCGCCAAAGGTTGCCAAGAATGTCAAGTCCATACAGGCATCCAGCATGTACCAGCAAGCGAACTTCACTCGATAGTGAAACCTTGGCCCTTTAGAGGATGGGCGTTGGACCTTATTGGAGAGATTCGACCAGCATCATCAAAGAGCCAGAAGTATATATTAGTAGGCATTGATTATTTCACTAAGTGGATCGAAGCCATTCCTTTAGTCAATGTAGACCAAGAAAATGTCATTGAATTTATTCAAAAGAACATTATCTTTAGATATGGAATCCCTGAGACTATAACTACTGATCAAGGATCAGTTTTCACCGGTCGAAAGATGCAGGAATTCGCTCAGGAAACAGGCTTTAAACTCCTAACATCAACGCCTTATTATGCACAGGCAAATGGTCAAGTCGAAGCAGCGAACAAAGTAGTGATTGGCTTGATAAAGAAGCATGTTGGGAAGAAGCCAAAAAATTGGCATAAGACGTTAGACCATATTTTGTGGGCCTGTCGAACGTCCCCAAAAGAAGCCACAGGTACGACACCATATAGGCTAACTTTTGGTCATGACGCAGTGTTGCCAGCAGAAATTTGTCTTCAATCTGCAAGGGTTCAGAGACACCATGATATTCCCTCTGAAGTTTATTGGGATATGATGTTAGACGAACTAGTGGAGTTAGACGAAGAAAGATTGCGCGCTCTCGACCTACTAAGGCTTCAGAAGAAAAGAGTAGAAGACTCTTACAATAAAAAGGTGAAACTTAAGGCATTCTCGCCTGGAGAATTAGTTTGGAAGGTGATTCTTCCCATGGATCGAAGGGATCGAAGCATGGGAAAATGGTCACCCAAATGGGAAGGACCATTCAAAATTATCCAAACTTTTTCTGGTGGAGCTTATGAAGTCGAAGAGTTAGGCGATGATAAAAGGCTCTTGAGAGTAAATGGCAAATATTTGAAAAAGTATAAACCTATGCTCCAAGCGATAAAAATAAATAACAAGTAACGACTAAATTAACCATAAATAAGCCAAAATGGAAAATTTTATAAATTAGCCAAAATGGCAATATTGTCAAATACACATTACAATACATGGTTAAAGGGCTGAGTCAATCAGAAGGGGATCGAGTCTTTGAGTCGAAGGTATTCAGCTTGATGTTACTCCAATCTTTTGTTGCACAAGGCATTCGCCTGGACAAGCTTGGCAATTTGATCGTCGAAGGCTTGAGCTTTCTCAGCAAATTCTAGGCCTTGTGTGATTTCAGCTTGACTTTCGGTGTCTGGAACAGTCGAGAGAAGTTCCTCCTTGCGCTTAGTATTGTCATTCATCTTGGCTTCTAGCTCTTCGATTTGCGCCTTTATGGAAGCATTCTCTCGATCGATGGCATCAATTTCTTCCTGCTTAGATGCCTTTTGCTTCGACAACTCCGCAATTCGAGAAGTCGTCTCTGCTACAGCAGTCCATGCAGAAGAACTTTTGCCATATAACACTTCAAGCTGGCTGTTGAAGCCCCTTTGTCGCTGATAGTCTGTTGAAACTTGATCAATAATGGAGTGTAACTCCATGATAAAGCCTGAAACCTCCGGAGTCACAGCTAGCAAGTCTACGGCATTCAAAACAGTCCCCAAATACGATGGAGAAGTAGGGTCCCCCTCCAAAGCTTTCATAAAATCTCTCTTGAAGAACTGAGCCTTGACCTTCGTCAAAGCCTCATCGAGAGGAGAAGTTTCAGTGGACTTCCCCGACTGAGTAGAAGCCCCTTGACTAATATCAGACGAACTTCCCTTGCTCTCGATAATGGCGTTCAGATAGCCAACAAGATCAGTTTGCTTCAAGAGTTATAAGTCTTCTTTCGACCTATGCTTTGTTGAGGTGATATCCTTTGTAGAAGCATTGTCTTGGGTTTGAGGCTATTGAGTAACATTTGCCTCGACTTGAATCTCTTCGACTTGAACTTCAGCAGTACCAGCGTCACCATGAGCCCCTTCGCCAGCGTCACCGTGGTCCCCTTTGTCACGATGTTCCTCCGACAGATCAACCACCTGAATCTCTTTTGGTTGTTGCTCTTCTGTTTGTGGATCTTCTGTTTGTTGTTCTTCTGTCTCAGCATTGGCTTCATTTGTTTCAGCATTGGCTTCATCGTTCGCCAAGTCTTTTTCTTGTGGCGTACTGAGTTCAGCAGAATCCAATGTTTCAGAAGTCCTTGGCGCGGAGCTTTCAGTGGTTTCCTGGAAAAAAGAAGAAGAAGAATCTTCTAAGTTAGAAAGAGACATAATCGAACGTGGGTATCGACACCTGAGTTAAAAAAGGGTCAAAGAAATTACCTGCAGAGGAACTTCAGCCCCAGGGCTGGAATTGTCGCTTTCGACAGGTTTATTGAGAAGAACATTTAGTTCCTCCTCCGTTGGCTCTTCAATAATTACTGGAGGTGGCCTGGGCTTTCTCCCAGCAACCTTTATTCGGATTAATCGAGTCTCAGGAGAAGGAACGTCCTTCTTTAGCTTTCGCCTTTTAAGAGGAGCAGGGGGAGAATCGTCTTCTTCGTCACTCCCAGATTCGACCGTCAGTGCTGGTCGTTTCTTGGGTGAAGGTGCCTAAAAACCAATTGGAGTTCGATTTAGAAGCTACATCGAAAGTCAGAATGTTAAAGCCAGAAGAAAATAATAAAGGTCTGGTTACCGGTGCAGAAGGCTTTTTCGAAGGACCTTCCCCCTGATGGCTTGTTGTAGTCTTCGCCGGCGCTATAGTCTTCGCCGGTGGTGGAGGTTTTGTCAAGGGACCTCCTCCCTGTTGGCCTTCTGCAGCTTTCTTGGCTGCAGGCTTTCGAACAACTGAAAGGAGACAAAATAACTAACAGGCTGCCAATCGAAAGAGAAAGACAAAATAATTTGGAAGAATGAACTTACATTTCTTTATTTTATCCAAGACAAGAACAAAAGACTTCTGAAGTTCGTCCACGAAGTCCTTCTCGTCGAAAAACTCCTCATCGTAGTAACTTTTCCACCACTCTTCGAAGGATGGTGAGCAGAGAAAGTTAAGCTGATAGTCGAACAACGAAAGGACTGTTCGACCAGCATATCTGCCGATATGCTTAGTGGCAGCGTCTTCAGTGTAGTCGTTGCAAAAGTATAACATAGACTTCTCCCTGGGAAAAATAGGAGAAGGAAGTGTTTGAATGATACCAAACTGGCGAGAAACCAAGTTTGGTTGATATGCGATCAGGCTCAAGTGAGTCTTGGAGCTCTTGAATCGCAGGGGCATTATTCTTGGTGTGAGAAATGCTTCCCACACTGTTGTATGTTCTTCGACCTGAGGGCCACTTGACGATTTAGGATGGGGCCTCGTGAACCACTCTGGACCAACCTTTCGTCGAGCAAAGGGAGCCATGGTCGAAACAAACTATTTCCTTTTTGCAAACATCAAGACGAAGTTTGTAAAAGTTTGTTGAAGCTCCAGCCTATCTTCAGTTGGGGTCAGCAGAGCCAATCTGGTGCCTTCGATGCACCTATTTGCTATCTCCGGAGCCTGCTCATTTATTTGAGTCTTCTGAGGTAAGAAAGACTCGAAGGTGGCATTGAGCCACAGCTGAAGTAGCCAAAAAGGTCCTGCAAGCAGCAGACTGGCTTGTTATCGATGATCTTCAAAAGAGTGGCTCCGCTGCTAATCGACTCGTACAGATTCGCCAAAATCAATTCTGCCAAACAGATATTTTGGCCATGGTGGAGTTGGGTGGTGAGGGTAACCATCTTCTTGGTCACCTGTAAAGACTTTGTGCAGAACACAAAGCGTGACAACCATAAGGCTAGAAACGCGATATGCTCTACATCCGACACAGTGGCCGTCGACTTATCGTGATAATGATTGATATAGGTGGTGTAGGTTGGTTTTGTGGCAGAGAATCCAATCTGATCGTCCGACATTTCCTCTGGGTCGAAATAGTCCCCAGTGGGTCGAAGGCCAGTGATGGTAGCCACGTCGAACAGCGTGGGTGTCAGCATTCCGCAGGGAAGGTGGAAGGTGAAATGGGTGTAATCCTAGAAGAGTAAGGAAGCTATCAACATTTCTGGGGAATAGTTGAGACCCGTTTTCGACAACATAACCAAGTCGAATATCCCCAGGTCTTTCCAGATCGAAGCCTGGCTTTTCTCCATTTTTTCCAGCCAAGCACTGTAGTCAGGAGTGAGGCTAGGTCTAGATCTGAAAGCCCTAACACCCCGATTGAGGAAGCGAAGATCGATTTTCTCCTTAGCGGGATCTTCGTTATCCTCGGCATCTTTCTTAGAGCATCCGACAGGTTTGAGCCTCTCGAGCACTGGAAAGAAGCTTTTGATCTTCATGGCTTCAGCGATGCTTGGGTATAGCGGGCCAAACATGGCAAAGATTTGGTTGGAGTATCCAACCGGAATCATGAGTTGGCGTGAATAAGCGTCACGTACAACAATGTCTAGGGGTTCAGGAACCCTTCGTTGGCCTGTAGGAGAAACTACAGGAGCAGTGGAGAAAATCTTGGGTTTAGCATTTCCTGAGGGGATGTTAGAACTAGGAGCGGTGGAAGAACCGGACGCTATTGTTGATGTTAAGGTTGAAGATGAAGTGAAGAACAAAGTTGTTTGCAAAGTTTGCAGAGAGTTTTTGTTCAAAGAAGTTTGAAGGCAAGGTAGCGTGAAAAAGTCCCACAATGGGTACTTGGCGCTATTTATAGTAGTTGGGGAAATCCCCAAATTCGAGGAAATTTAATGCCATTTAATGTTGCAGAGGGTAGTGGGACACGTGGCGTCCCCCTGTTAACACAGCCGTTCTGCAGAAATGAAAGGGTGCAGCGTGCGCCCTCGTTTTTGGGAATTGTCATGATGACAATTTGTGAAAAGACATTTGGCACGCTGCACGCCGTACTGAGGTGACGTCTTAGGTACGGATGAAATGATGGCTTTTCCTTGGGATTGTCAGTGGTTGGTAGAAGACAAAAAAGTGCACAATTTACTTTGTGACTAAGAATGAAAAGACAGGTGTCGAATGGAGTTTCAAAGAATGCCTTTTTCTTTTCGGAGTCGAAATAAGGCATTCTTGGGGGGCAATTTGTTGGCTCCTAAATTCGACACCCTTGTTTTTATTAATATCAGCCATCAAAGCTGAAGGATGTTTTCGACCAGCTGAGTTTGTCGAAAGGCCCATCAGAAGATGGCAAAGTACTTAGAGGATTTCTTCCAAGAAAGAATTTGGTTGCCTTCGACGTCGAAGATGTGGCTCGTCGAAGATGCCTCTCGACGAGGGTGTTCGATTGCTCAGAGTGGAACGGTTTGAAATTCAAGCGTTTGGAGGGAAAACGGTTTCCAGCGGTTACCAAGTGCAACGTGCAAAGATCTGGAGCGCCGAACACTGAGAACGTGCCAAGTGGAGTCATCTCGAAGCAGTGTAACTGCCCGACGGTTACTTGGGATGTTTTAGTATAAATATTAGTAGTTCACGCAGTTTTTCGCGTGTGTTCACGATTATATACAAGTCACTCATATAGATTCGAGTACCCAACGTGTGAGAAAGAATTGTTGAGAATGTATGTGTGAAACACCACTTTTATTAATCAAAGTCATTTATTTTCCAGAAACTTTACTTGCTTTCTCCTTTACTTTTCCTGTCGAAAACCTTTATTTCAAGCCTTCCTTTAATTTATCAAGTTCTCTTCTTCATACAATTTACATAAAGCTTCTTTATTTTCTTGTCATTTAACCATTGTCAAACTTAATCAAAACCCCAAAATCAACCATGTCTTAGGATCAATCTGATCGATCCTGCTAGTCACCAAATAAGTAACCATTTGGAAGATCAGCGGTTGTTTACCAATTCCCACGGTAAACAGCAACTCAACTTCAATAGGTAGATTTCTCCATCAATTCTTCAAAACTTTGATATCATTGTGAAGCTCTCATTGCCCTGGTTCTAGTCGCAACACTAGATTTTATCTGGAAACACGTTTTGACCTTGAAATTTCAAATCCCTTTTCAAAAGTTCTCTTCCAAATTGCTTGAGCTACAGTTTATATAAATTTTTCGCGAAGGTGTGGTTGTCTTCGTCTTGATGAGACGAAGCGAATGACATAGGTCCGAGCTTCTGATTTTACAGTTTGAGAGATCTATAATTTAACGTTGGCTAGAGGTTGAAGATGACCAACAAGTTATCTTCCAACCAATGATGGCGTGCCACTTGTTTTTTTTGAATTTCTGATTTAATAAGTGATCCAGTGTTTTATTCACTAATGACCATGATATGCACAGTGCGCCAGATCCCTTGGATTTGATTACTAACCCGTTTTGACTCTCATCCATTGGTCCACATATTTTTGGTTTTTATTTTATTTTCTGATTTTTATATTTAATTGTTTTAAACTTTATAAAATCATAGAAAAATCATTTTTAGTCCCAAAAATATTAAAAAATTATGAAAAATATTGTTGATTTTTCTCTTTTTGATTTTTATTTTTTCACAATTTTATTTTGTGTTTTGATATTTTTTTAATAAATTTTCACTTTATTTGAATTATTTTAAATGTTTAAAAAATACTTTTATGCATTTTTAAATTCTGAAAAAAAAAAGGAATAATCCAATCATATTGTGACAAATATTGGTGACCTCATTTATTTTTTATTTTTGACTTTGTTATTTTTTTATTATTTTTGGTTTATTTTACTCATTTCTTTCAATTTTTAAAATAGTTTCTGACTTTTAAAAGTTACCAAAAATTTTATAAAAATATTTTAGTTCATTTTTGATTTTTCCATGGTCTTACTTAATTTTTTTTATTAATTTTAAACATAGTTGATATTTTTCTATTTTATTTCTACTTTAAAATATTTCAAAACCCTTTTTAATGTATATATTAAACGCAATATTATTTTATGATTATTTTCTGGCTGATCTTGGGTTGAATTTTTGGTCATGAGCTTTGTTAACATCATTGGATCCATGGTGTTGAGTCTAACTCCATAAAAATGGATGAATGATTTTAATAATAGTTTGATTAAAATTTAATTCAAATGTTGTTTGTATATTCTTCCCCACCCCTCTTCATCTCATCCTTTTCTTATTGCACTATGTGTTATTGGAGCATGATCGCTATATCATGTCTCAAAACAAATGGTGCATAGATTGCTATTGACCGACCTCAAAATAGGAACGACTTCTATATAAGTCTATTTACGATTGCTTAACATAGCGCTAAATTTTGTCCCGATTCGAATAAATGATCATTCATGGCCAAAACCTATGTTTGCAATAACCTTGAGATTCATTATGAGGAGGCTTTGGTTCTACCAATCCTCTAATGGATATAAATTACATTTGGTCAACGCGGATCACTTAAACATAATTGATCATTAAATGGTACTTGTGAGGATTCCAAATGGATGATATACTTGACACAAAGAAAATGCAACTTATTGTGTGGAGGCTTTGGTTCAACCAATCCTCTAATAAGTTCCAAATGGAAGTTTCAAGATGGTCATCCAACTAATAACTAATTATTAGCAATTGATATTGCTTTATACTTTTATTTTTTATACTTTATGTACCATTTACTTTAAGCATTACATTTCATCCTACTTTTCATCTTTGCTCACTTGAGCATTTACTTTCTTGTCATTTTTATTTTGCTCACTTGAGCTTTTCTTTTCCTTTTAAGATACCTAATAATCAACATGAATCATAAAAAGCTTTAATGATACTTGGACTATTTGGTTACTATCCTTGGCATTATGGAGCATTGGAATTCTTGGACTTAGGATTAGAAACCTTGGCCTTTGTTGGAGATCTTGTGACCTTAATTGATGTTTTGTCTGGAGTTCTTGAGGTTTACCTCAAGACATTGGGTTGTTTGTTTTCTTTGTTTGCAGGTTATTATGATTGCATACTTTGTTTGTAATCTGGAATTCACCCGTATGCAGCCGTTACTCTACCCAATTTTTGTGAAGACTAAATATACTTGAAGTTTGGTTTGCTCAAGAGGTCTAATATCTTTGCTTGATTGGTTTCCATCCAAAGAATGAGAATTTTATATTGACTCATAATGTTAAGTATTGGCTTCTTGTTAGTTAGATGGTTCTTATCCCTAGCTTTTACCTTATGCTTTAGGATAGTTCCTTCTTCTCCTCCCACCTTCTTTAATTTCAAAAATCTTCTTCCTCCTTTTGAAAATTCTTCTTTGTTTTTAAATTTAAACTACTTTCATAATAAACTTGGACTTAGGTCCATGCATTTTAAAAACCTTTTCATCAATAAACTTTAATCAACTTAATAATACCTTGACATTTTTGTGAGGAGACTAAAAGTCAATCAATCACATTTCAAAGCATTTTTCCATTTTGGCTTTATATTTTAAAACTTTTATCAAAAGATTAGACTCTTGTCAATCCTTGTAGTGATGCAAATAACGATACTTCTATAATGTGTAGTGAAGAGAGATATTTTCCACTTGGGTGTTGAGTGAGGCATTGTTGATTTTAAAATCCAAGCCATATCATCCACTTTGAGATGATGCAAATTCTCCTTTCTCATGATTGTGGATAGTAAGTATGTTTTCCACACGGACAATGACAATGATGTATATCTCATAAAATTAACCAACACACTCGTGTTTTAAATTTTTGTAAAGAGGAACTATGTGTACCCTAATCCACTATTGCACGAAAGTTGGTACGTAGGCACTAAAGATTCGCAACCGCAGCGCGTGCAAAAATCATAAAAATACTTCTTTTCTCACCTCCACCATCTATTTTTTATACAACATTTTATAGCCAAAATATACAAATTTTTCAAAGAGGTTCCTGCGGAGTACCGTAGATGTTTAGGGTGCTAATACATTCCCTTTGCGTAACCAACCCCTTACCTTGAATCTTTCCCCCTATTTTTGGGTTACTTGCTTTTTTACCATGCCTTTTGAAACAATAAAGCGCGATGGCGATTTTAATTTTGATCTGTTTAAGTCTAGTCAATCCAATGGCTTAGTCTTAAACATTTCTACTGCTACAGAAAAAAATGGCGACTTCACTGGAGAAAGATTGACCTCTTGCTGGTCCATCCCTAAGTGGGTTAAACCTATCTTTCTTTATATCTGTATATGTGCTATTGTTGTTTATGTGTTATATGTTGTATATATGTTTGTCTCGATTTTCCTGGTTTTCAGGGTGCTTGGTGATTACTTATAAGTTCTATACCCGGACTTGGGAAAACTTTAAGATAGGACGGGAGGTATAGTCATGTTAACTTTGAGGGAGTAATCCCAAAAAAGGAGGGATGAGATCCCCCACTCAGTGGAGGCCCCTTTGACTGTAGTGTCGTTTACCGAGTAATCAAGAAGATGTGTTGCTTTTGATCTGGGAGCCTGCTGAAGCTGAGGACCGTAGAATACCCAAACCACCTTGGCCTTTTAGGGGTAGTGCGGAAGCTATGACGGAGTAATCCGGAAATAGTTGTCACGCGATACTACGCTCGAACGAGTTTTTCTTGAGAATATTACTAATTACCGAGTTAATTGGGAAGTTGGTAATCTCCGAAGGAAGGATGTGCACTCTGGGAACCTCTAGAACCTTGTTCGGCAGGTGATAACTTTTAGAACATACCTTATGGGTGTTTACCGTGGGAATTGGTAAACAACCGCTGATCTTCCAAAAGGTTACTTATTTGGTGACTCGCAGGATCGATCAGATTGATCCTAAGACATGGTTGATTTTGGGGTTTTGGCTAAGTTTAATAATGGTTAAATGACAAAAAGATAAAGAAGCTTTATATAAATTGCATGAAGAAGAAAACTTGGTAGAATAAAGGAAGGCTTGAAATAAAGGCTTCGACTGAAAAGTAAATGAAGAGCAATAAAGTTCTGGAAAATAAATGACTTTGATTAATTTAAAGTGGTGTTTCACACATACATTCTCAACAATTCTTTTTCTCACGCTGGGTACTCGAATCTATATGAGTGACTTGTATATAATTGTGAACACACGCGAAAAACTGCGTGAACTACTAATATTTATACTAAACACATCCCAAGTAACCGTCGGGCAGTTACGCTGCTTCGAGATGACTCCACTTGGCACGTTCACAGTGTTCGACGCTCCAGATCTTGGCACGTTGCACTTGGTAACCGCTGGGAACCGTTTTTCCTCCAAACATTTGAATCTCAAGCCGTTCCACTCTGAGCAATCGAACACCTTCGTCGAGAAGCACCTTCGACGTCGAAGGCAACAAGATTCCTTGGAAGAAATTCTCTAAGTACATTGCCATCTTCTGATGAGCATTTCGACATAACCAGTCGGTCGAAACCATTCTTCAGCTTTAATGGCTTATATTAATAAAACAAGGGTGTCGAATTTAGGAGCCAACAAATTGCCCCCCAAGAATGCCTTATTTCGACTCTGAAAAGAAAAAGGCATTCTTTGAAATTCCATACGACACCTGTCTTTCATTCTTAGCCACAAATTAACCTGTGCACTTGTTGTCTTCTACCAACCACTGATAATCCCAAGAAAAAGCCATCATTTCATCCGTACCTAAGACGTCACCTCAGTACGGCGTTTGGAGTGCCCAATGTCTTTTCACAAATTGTCATCATGACAATTTCCCAAAAACGAGGGCGCACGCTACACCTTTTCATTTCTGCAGAACGGCTATGTCAACAGGGGGACGCCACGTGTCCCACTATCTTCTGCAACATTAAATGGCCTCGAATTTGGGGATTTTCCAACCACTATAAATAGCGCTAAGTACCCATTGTGGGACTTTTCACGCTATTCTGCATTCAAACTTCCTTGTTGAACACAAAATCTCTGCAAACTTGCAAACACTTTGTTCTTCACTTCATCTTCAACCTTAACTCAACAATGGCCTCAGGTTCCTCTACCGCTCCTAGTTCTAACATCCCTTCCAGAAATGCTAAACCCAAGATCTTCTCAACTGTCCCCATAGTTACCCCTACAAGCCAACGAAGGGTTCCTGAACCCCTAGAAACTGCTGAGTGTGAAGCGTATTCACACCAACTAATGATTCCGGTTGGATACTCCAACCAAATCTTTGCCATGTCTGGCCCGTTATCCCCATGCATCGATGAAGCCATGAAGATCAAGAGCTTCTTTCCAGTGCTTGAAAAGCTCAAACCTGTTGGGTGCTCTAAAAAAGATGCAGAGGACAACGAAGATCCCGCTAAGGAGAAGATAGATCTTCGCTTCTTCAATAGGGGTGTTAGGGCTTTTAGGTCTAGCCCTAGCCTCACACCTGACTACAGCGCTTGGCTGGAGAAGATGGAAAAAAGCCAGACTTCGATCTGGAAGAACTTGGGGATATACGACCTAGTCATGCTGTCAAAGACGGGTCTCAACTACTCCCCTGAGATGCTGATAGCCTCCTTGCTTTTCTGGGATTACACTCATTTCACTTTCCACCTTCCTTGTGGAATGCTAACACCCACGCTTTTCGACGTGGCTGCCATCACTGGCCTTCGACCCACTGGGGATTATTTCGACCTAGAGGAAATGTCGGAGGGTCAGATTGGATTCTCAGCTACGAAACCCACCTATACCACCTATATCAACCATTACCATGATAGGTCGACAACCACTGTTACGGATGTAGAGCATATTGCGTTTCTAGCCCTTTGGCTATCACGCTTTGTGTTCTGTACAAAGTCTTTACAGGTGACAAAGAAGATGGTCACCCTCGCCACCCAACTTCACCATGCCCAAAATATTTGTTTGGCGGAATTAATCTTGGCGAATCTGTACGAGTCGATCAGCAGCGGAGCGACTCTGTTAAAGATCATCGAAAATAGGGCCAGTCTGTTGCTTGCAGGACCTTTTTGGCTACTTCAATTGTGGCTCAATGCCACTTTCGAGTCTTTCTTACCTCAGAAGACTCAAATAAATGAGCAAGCTCCTGAGATAGCAAATAGGCGTATCGAAGGCACCAGATTAGCTCTACTGACCCCGACTGAAGATGGGCTGGAGCTTCAACATACTTTTGCAAACTTCGTCTTGATGTTTGCAAGAAGAAAAGAATTTGCTTCGACCATGGCTCCCTTCGCTCGACGAAAGGTTGGTCCAGAATGGTTCACCAGGCCCCATCCCAAGTCGTCAGGTGACCCTCAGGTCGTAGAACACACAATAATGTGGGAAGCATTTCTCACACCTAGAATAATGCCACTGCGCTTTAAAAGCTCCAAGACTCACTTGAGCTTGATCGCGTATCAACCAAACTTGGTCTCTCGACAATTTGGTATCATTCAATCACTTCCTTCTCCTATTTTTCCTAGGGAGAAATCCATGTTATATTTTTGCAATGACTATACTGAAGATGCTGCCACCAAGCATATTGGCAGGTATGCAGGTCGAACAATACTTTCACTGTTCGATTATCAACTTAACTTTCTCTGCTCACCATCCTTCGAAGACTGGTGGAAGAGTTACTATGCTGAAGAGTTCTTCGACGAGAAAGACTTTGTGAACGAACTTCAGATGTCTTTCGTTCTAGTCCTTGACAAAATAAAGAAATGTAAGTTCACTCTCCAAATTATTTTGTCTTTCCATTTCGACTGGTAGCCTGTTAATTATAACTTATCTTCTTTCAGTTGTTCGAAAGCCTGCAGCCAAGAAAGCTGCAGAAGGCCATCAGGGAGGAGGTCCCTTGACAAAACCTCCAGCACCAGCGAAAACCATAACAAGCCATCATGGGGAAGGTCCTTCGAAAAAACCTTCAGCACCGGTAGCCAGACTTTTATTATTTCCTTCTGGTTTTAACATTCTGACTTTCGATGTAGCGTTCTAAATTGAACTCCAATTGGTTTTCAGGCACCTTCACCCAAGAAACGACCTGCACTGACGGTCGAGTCTGGGAGTGACGAAGAAGACGACTCTCCCCCCGCTCCTCTAAAACGAAGAAAACTGAAGAAAGATGCTCCTTCTCCTGAGACTCGACCCACAATCAGAATAAAGGTTGCAGGGAGAAAACCCAGGCCACCTCCAGTGATTATCGAAGAGCCAACGGAGGAGGAGCTAAATGTTTTGCTCAATAAACCTGTCGAAAGTGATAATTCCAGCCCTGGGGCGGAAGTTCCTCTGCAGGTAGTTTCTCTGACCCTTCTTTAACTTAGGTGTCGATACTCACGTTCGATTGTGTCTCTTTCTAAACTATAAAATTCTTCCTCTTCTATTTTCAGGAAACCACTGAAAGTTCAGCACCAAAGACTTCTGAAACACTAGACTCTTCTGAACTCAGTAGGCCACAAGAGAAGGAATTGGCGAACGATGAAGCCAATGCTGAAACAGAAGAACAACAGCCAAAGGAGATTCAAGTGGTCGATCTGTCGGAGGAACAACATGACGAAGGGGATCATGCTGATGCTGGCACTGCTGAACTTCAAGTCGAAGATAGTCATGTCGATGCAAACGCCACTCAACAGCTTCAACCCCAAGACAACGCTGCTGCAAAGGTTACCACCTCGACAAAGCATAAGTCCAAAGAAGACTTAGCACTCTTGAAGCAAACTGATCCCATTGGCTATCTGAATGCCATTATCGAGAGCAGGGGAAGTTCATTTGATCTTAGTCAGGAGGCTTCTACTTAATCGGGGAAGTCCACTGAGACTTCTCCTCTCGATGAGGCTTTGATGAACGTCAAGGCTCAGTTCTTCAAGAAAGATTTGATGAAAGCTTTGGAGGGGGACCCTACTGCTCCGTCGTGTTTGGGAGCTGTTTTGAATGCAGTCGACTTGCTCGCTGTGACTCTAGAGGTTTCGAGCTTTATCATGGAGTTATACTCCATTGTTGATCAAGTCTCAGCAGACTATCAACGACAGAGGGGCTTCAACAGCCAGCTCGAAGCGTTACATGGCAAAAGTTCTTCTGCCTGGACTGCAGTAGCTGAGACGACTTCTCGAATTGCAAAGTTATCGAAGCAAAAGGCGTCTAAGCAAGAAGAAATTGATGCCATAGATCAAGACAATGCCTCCATAAAGGCGCAAATCGAAGAGCTGGAGGCCAAGATGAATGCCAATACTAAGCGCAAGGAGGAGCTTCTCTCGACTGTTTCAGATACCGAGAGTCAAGCTGAAGTTACGCGAGGCCTAGAGTTTGCTGAGAAAGCCCAAGCCTTCGATGACCAAATTGCCAAGCTTGCCTAGGCGAATGCCTTGTGCAACAAAAGACTGGAGTTGCAGCAGGCCAAGTACCTTCGACTCAAAGATTCTATCCCCTTATGATTGACTCAGCTATTTGACCATGTATTGTAATATGTATTTGACAATGTCGCCATTTTGGCTAATTTATAAAATTTTCCATTTTGGCTTATTTATGGTTAATTTAGTCATTACTTGTTATTTATTTTGATCTCTTGGAGCATAGGTTTATACTTTTTCAAATATTTGCCGTTTACTCTCAAGAGTCTCTTATCTTCACCTAACTCTTCGACTTCATAAGCTCCACCAGAAAAAGTTTGGATAATTCTGAATGGTCCTTCCCATTTGGGTGACCATTTTCCCATGCTTCGATCCCTTCGATCCATGGGAAGAATCACCTTCCAAACTAATTCTCCAGGCGAGAATGCCTTAGGTTTCACTTTTTTTATTGTAAGAGTCTTCTACTCTCTTCTTCTGAATCCTTAGTAGATTGAGAGCGCCCAGTCTTTCTTCGTCTAAATCTACTAGTTCGTCTAACATCATATCCCAATAAACTTCAGAGGGGATATCATGGTGTCTCTGAACCCTTGCAGATTGAAGACAAATTTCTGCTGGCAACACTGCATCATGACCAAAGGTTAGCCTATATGGTGTTGTACCTATGGCTTCTTTTGGGGACGTTCGACAGGCCCACAAGATCTGGTCTAACGTCTTATGCTAATTTTTTGGCTTCTTCCCAACATGCTTTTTTATCAAGCCAATCACTATTTTATTCGCTGCTTCGACTTGACCGTTTTCCTGTGCATATTAAGGCGTTGATGTTAGGAGTTTAAAGCCTATTTCCTGAGCGAATTCCTGCATCTTTCGACCGGTGAAAACTGATCCTTGATCAGTAGTTATAGTTTCAGGGATTCCATATCTAAAGATAATGTTCTTTTGAATAAATTCAATGACATTTTCTTGGTCTACATTGACTAAAGGAATAGCTTCAATCCACTTAGTGAAATAATCAATGCCTACCAATATATACTTCTGGCTCTTTGATGATGCTGGTCGAATCTCTCCAATAAGGTCCAACGCCCATCCTCTAAAGGGCCAAGGTTTCACTATTGAGTGAAGTTCGCTTGCTGGTACATGCTGGATTCCTGTATGGACTTGACATTCTTGGCAACCCTTCGCGAACTCGACACAATCTTTCAAGATGGTGGGCCAGTATAGTCCTTGTCGAAACAACAACCATTTCATCTTATGGCCTACTTGGTGAGCCCCACATGCTCCAGCGTGCGTAGTCGAAAGGGCTATGTATGCTTCAGTTTCACTTAAACACTTTAGCAACACCCCTTCATGCGTCTTTTTAAATAACTCATTACCCATGAGTACATAACTCAACGCCCTATATTTTGTTTTTCGTTCTGTCAAAGCTGCTGGATTTTGTAGATAATCCACAACGGGTTTCCTCTAATCTTGCTCTGACAAATTGTCTATGAACGAAATTTCGAAGTTCCTTTGATCAGCATACCCTAGTCTTGTCGATTCCAAGTCTGTTGGTGACAGACAAGTTGCTTTTATTTTCTCCCGAACTTCGATTGCTCTTTGCAATCTCGTTTTTGAAATTTTGTACCCAGATGCAATTTGTGCCAAATCGTTGGCTATTTGATTTTCCAATCTGGGTATGTGTCGAATGTTGACCATTTCGAATTTTTTCAATAAACGATTTGCTATCACAAAGTACATAATGAGATTTTCTCTTATGTATTTATATTCTTTTGTGACTTTCTTAATGACTAACTCTGAGTCTCCCATTATTTCGACTCGAGTTGCCCCCAATTCCAACAATATCTCAAGGCCAGTAATTAGAGCTTCGTACTCAGCCTCATTGTTCGAACAAGTACCTGATATCTTGTACTTGAATGTTGTTGGAATTTTTTCTGGAGAAATAATCAAGACTCCTACTCCTGTTCCATCTTTATGGCTGGAACCATCGAAGTAGAGTTTCCAAGGCTCTATCTCCACATAATTAATACTCTCAACTTGAATTGAGTGGTCGACTATAATGTCTGCCACCACTTGTCCTTTCACTGCCTTAAGAGGCATAAAGGTCAAGGAGTATTCAGTTAATGCTAGCGCCCACTTGCCAATTCGACTGTGCAAGATGGGTTTCGACAACATGTACTTGAAAACATCAAAATGAGACGAAACATACACATCAACTGGTTTTATATATTGTTTGAGCTTAGTACAAGAGAAATACAGACATAGACACAATTTTTCAACTTCGCTATATCTAGTTTCTGCATCGTTCAAAACTCTACTAAGATAGTAAATGGGTCTTTCGACTCCATTTTCATCTTCTTGGGCTAACATGCTTCCCAAAGTTTTGTCGGATGCAGCTATGTACAATCTCATACTCCTGTTGCTGCAAGGAGGCACCAAAATAGGTGGCTTTGTGAGATACCCTTTGATTTTGTCGAAGGCTTCTTGTTGCTCTTGCCCCTAGTCGAACCTTTCCTTATTCAGGCGAAGTAAGGGTGAAAAGGCTTGAGCTTTCCCACTTAGGTTAGATATGAATCTCCTCAGGAAATTTATCTTGCCCAGCAGAGATTGCAATTCCTTTTTGTTCGCTGGCGCTTTCGCTTCCAGAATTGCGTTCGTCTTGTTCTGGTTGATTTCGATTCCTTTCTTGTGGACGACGAAGCCCAAGAAATCTCCAGCTTTTACACAGAATGCACACTTCAAAGGGTTCATCTTCAGACCATGTTCTCTCATTCTTTCGAATGATTGTCGAAGGTGGTCTATATGGTTCTTCCTGGAAACAGGTTTTATAACAATATCATCAATATATACTTGCATAAAGGTGTTAATAAAATCATGGAAGATGGAATTCATCGCTCGCTGATATTTTGCCCAAGCGTTCTTTAGGCCAAAAGGCATCACTACCCATTCGTAAGTGCCTAAAGCCCCAGGGCATTAAAAAGCTGTTTTCGACACATCTTCTTCAGCAATGAATATTTGATTATATCCTGAATAACCATCGAGCATACTCAGGTATTCATAGCCAGCAGCAGAATCGACTAGCATTTCCTCCACAGGCATAGGATATTCATCTTTGGGTGTAGCAGCATTCAAATCTATGAAATCTATGCACACCCTCAATGTACCATTCTTTTTAATCATTGGCACAATGTTTGCAATCCATTCGACATACCTTGTAGCTCGTATGAATTTGCACTTCAGCAGTCTTTCGACTTCTGTTTTGATCTTCGACAATATTTTTGGAGCGAAGCGTCTTGGATTTTGCTTGACTGGCTTCTTCGCAGGTTTGATTGGAAAATGAAGTTCCACCAATCCTCTGTCGAGACCAGGCATCTCGTCGTAATCCCATGCAAAACTGTCCTTGAACTCTTTTAACAAATGGATTACTTCCAACCTGAGTTCTGGGTCAATCTTTGCGCTAATGTAAGTTGGCTTCTTCTCTAACCCTTCGCCCAAGTTGATTTCTTCTAAAGGATCCTGCGCTAGCATCTTGATGTTGTTCGCTAAGGGGTCCTTTTCGAATCCTAAAGGCTCATCGTCGTAGATAGCGTCGAGCCTTTGTTCCTGCATTCCTTCTGGCATGATATCAGGAGGTTCTGGGTCGAAATCTTTTCCAGGACCTGCAGAAGGTAACTCTTGATCATTAGCCTCTGTGGCCATATATTTTACTTCGGCTTCGAGAGCCGTTATCATCTTTGTTTCGGCTACGTAAGCCGAAATTCGTTGCAATGATTGTGACTCAGTCATTGTCACTGAATTCACTTCCCCAACCAGTTGGTTGGATATCAGTTAACCCACTAAAGTCAATGTGGGACAAGTCTTCTCTGTCCCATTGAAAACCATGCTCAGGGTGCAGGTATAGGGAACAAAAAGTATTTGGCGCTGGCGCCAAGTCGAAGTCAGGTGTTGGGCATGGCCCAATGTGAGCCAAGTTCTTGTCGAAGTCTGCCAACCCTAGGTGATTTACTTCGCCCAGGTAATAGCTTTGATCCGCTTCTATGTTTTCGACCATTCCATCAGGACGCCATAGTAGCAACCTCTGGTGCATTGATGATGGTACAACTCCAACACCATGAATCCATTCACGGCCCAACAAAAGATTATAGTTAGGTTTGGCCGATATGACCATAAACATAGTTGGTCAAAGGATAGATCCCACCTTGATGTCCAATTGGATCACACCCATAGTGGTCCCTATGCCGCCTTCATAATTCGACAGGACCATGTTGTGTGGCTTGATGTCCTCATCACTTTTGCCTATTTTTCTTAGCATAAAGTGAGGGATGATGTTGATGGTTGCCCCACAATCTACCAAGATTTTATTTACTGTGGTTTCTTCGAGTTTAACCCTTATAAATAAAGGCTTAAGGTGATTTTTCATCGCCTCTGTAGGAGGTTCGAAGAACCCATTCTGCTCTTCAGTAGCGCCATTATCCATGACGAAATAGCACACTGGCCTATGCTTGGCCATTTCTTGCTCCACTTCCCAATCGCTTGTTTCGACCTCCACCTGGCGGTTGAACTCCCTTGGAAAAACTGAGACTATGTTCACCATGATATCTAAGGTGTCATCAGACTCAGAGCCATCTTCGTTATCGACTTCACCCTGGTTAGGCCAGGCTAGCCTATTGGTTACTGGTTGTCTTTCCAGAGGCTTCCTCTGCTTTCTCTGAGGAACATTTGAACTGGTTTCTGCCTTTGGTTCATTAGCAGCTTCCCTCTCAGCTTTTCGTCGCCTCTGGTATCTCCTCCATTGAGATCGAGACATGGGATTCTTGCCTTTGTAGTTGCTTGATACCTGTGTCACTTTAGGGGTAGCAACCTGAGGCTCTTTCTTATGTGTTAAAGATGAACCTCTTGGCACTTCGAAGGAGTGCCATCTTTCCTCGCTTGGCCTCTTTCGACCAGATGTTTTGTACCATGTATCAACTGGCACATTAGTTGGAGGCCTGAAAGTCAGTGGCCTCTTTTCTTGATTTGAACCCCTTTGGGAGGCTCTTCTGGGGTCATGTCGAGTATCAACACTTTCCCTTTTTCTGTTTGCTGCTCTTACACCTTGAATATGTTCAGCAGCTTTTTTATCGAAGATCGAACTGCATCGAGGACACAACATCACTTCTGACTTCTTTTTCTGGCATCTTTGCAGGAAATCTGCCAGATTTTCATTTTCCCGAGGGAAAGCAGTTTTGTTGGCTTGTTCTTGCCTCATGGCCTCCTCTGATGCTTTAGGTTCAGAGACTTCGACCATGTTAACATTCATGGTGTCTTTGGTGGCAAGAGTCAACTGCTTCATCTGAATCTCCAAGTCCTCTGTCTGGCCTTGAACTGCAGCCAAGTGAGAACTGGGTTTTGTTCCAGAGTTTCGGGCTCCGACTGTCTCCAGCTTTGGGCTTTCGACCGCCTTTTGGACCGCTTCAATTGTCTTTCTGGATAGGTTCCCAGAAAAACTGCCAAAGATTGGCATGTTGACATGGTCCTTTGTGACTTCGACCATTGATCTTGGCCTCTTCGACTGGCTTCTGGATTCCTCGATCACGTTCACCTCTGAAGGTTCAGCATAATGGGCTTCAGCCTGCAAAGGGTTGGAGTCCACAGTCATGGGGATCTTGTCAGCAAACTTCAACCTCCCTTCTTCGATAGCGTCTTGCACAAGATTCCTGAAAAGAAAACATTGAGACGTTTTATGGCCCAGAAAATTATGATATTTACAAAAGCCTCTTTTCTTTCTTTGATCAAGAGGAGGCACTTTTATCCCTGGGGGTACTATCATTTGGCCATCTTTTACAAGTAAGTCAAATATTTCATCACATTTTGTAATATCAAAACTATAAGTCTTTTTGGGGAACCTATCGTTGGTCCTTTCTGGGCCAGTGGCATTTTTTCCACTTGAGGGGACTAACAGTTTGCAAGAGTATGGTGGCCCTTGTTTTAGTTCCGCTAAATCGACCTCGCCTTCTTCGACGGTTATAGTTTCGTCGAAGGTTTCTGGATCTTCGTCATCCATCTCGACATACGCTATCCTCTCTCTTTTATGAGTTTTCGTTGCCTTGGCTTTTTCAGCTTTAAGGCGTTCTACCTGTCGAACTCTATCGGCCAATTGGGCCATGTCTCTCAGGTATTGAGTGTCTAACTTCTTCCTAATGGAATAATCTAAACCGCCTGCGGCTATTTCGACTAACTCATGTTCTGGCACTTGCGTAAAGCATCTTGCTTTGAGAAACCTAAACCTATTTAGATATTCGTCTATAGGTTCAGTGAAACGTTTCTTTGCACTGGCCAATTCTTTCAGGCTTATCTTGGTTTGTCCCATGTAGAATTGCTCATGGAACAATCTCTCCAACTGGGTCCAATGATGGATTGAATTGGGGGGGAGAGTTGTAAACCAAGTAAACGCGTTCTTTGTTAAAGAACTTGGGAAGTACTTAATCCTCAGGTTTTCGTTGTTTGAAATATCTCCTGCTTCGATCAAGTATCTCGCCACATGTTCGACAGTAGATTCTCTCGTGTCCCCTGAGAATTTAGTGAACTTAGGGACTTTACATCTGGGAGGTAAGTCTGTTTGTAACACGTATTCTGACAGTGGGGATGTGAAGTTGGGCCTACGAAAGCCCATGTTCATCCCATTCTGCGTCATGATTCTTTCGATCATGGCTGCCAGATTATTTTCCAAACCCATGTTTTGGTATTGGATGTGCTGAACCACTTCGTCAGCATTTTGGTTTCTGTTAACTAACCTTACCTTTGGGGCTATAACCCTAGGTTCTTCGACAGGCTGCTCCAATCGTGCCCTAAGGTTTTCTTCGACAGGCTGCTGGACTTGGTTAATAGTGGTTTCTTCCTCTAAGAGTATACCTTGGTTTCCCCTTATTTGCGCCCTTTGGGGATGTCGAATAGGTTGGGGTACCCCAAAGAAATCAGCCAAACGCGTCATTTGCGCTGTCATCTGCTGATTCGATTGGGTGGTGTTTTGTATTAGAGGATTCAACACTGTACTTAAAGTTTGTGCCAACATTTGAACCATATCATGGTTGCTTTCGTCCATTTGTTGCCTCAAGACTGCTGTCGAGGCATTTGTAAGGCCATGTGCTACTTGGGACGTTCCTTCTAAGAGTTGGGTCCTATTTCTGTTCGCCATACCTACTCCAGAACCTTGGAGTGGCGAAGAGGCACTCACTAAAGGGTCTGAAAAAGTGGACGCAGCGTTCGTCAGGCTAGTCAATTCAGAAGTTGGCATGCCATAGAGTGGTTCTCGATTTTGACCGCCTGTCATAAATCCTGGGGGAACATAAGGCCTTGTGCCTAGATTTCCCCTTGGTGGGGGAGTTCCCAAAGGCACTCTGGGGCCAGTGAACGGAGGTAATGGCCCCGTTGTTGTGACCGTTACTGCTGGTGTTGAACCAGCGGTTATCGCTTCACTTACGGTTGGGATAACCGTTGTTCCCACATTCGTTTGTGGGATATCGTTATTGTTTGGCGGATTCGCCATCGCTTCTCTTCTTCTGGAAGTATTTGTATTGTTAGTGTATATTCTACCACTTCTCAATAACATGCAATACTTCTCGAAAAAGATGATATTCTGTGTAAAAAGGTTACACTTCAAAATCAACACAAGGTCCCACCAGGTGTGCCAATTTGTTTACCGTGGGAATTGGTAAACAACCGCTGATCTTCCAAAAGGTTACTTATTTGGTGACTCGCAGGATCAATCAGATTGATCCTAAGACATGGTTGATTTTGGGGTTTTGGCTAAGTTTAATAATGGTTAAATGACAGAAAGATAAAGAAGCTTTATATAAATTGCATAACAAAGAAAACTTGGTAGAATAAAGGAAGAGCAATAAAGTTCTGGAAAATAAATGACTTTGATTAATTTAAAGTGGTGTTTCACACATACATTCTCAACAATTCTTTCTCTCACGCTGGGTACTCGAATCTATATGAGTGACTTCTATATAATTGTGAACCCACGCGAAAAACTGCGTGAACTACTAATATTTATACTAAACACATCCCAAGTAACCGTCGGGCAGTTACGCTGCTTCGAGATGACTCCACTTGGCACGTTCACAGCTTTCGACGCTCCAGATCTTGGCACGTTGCACTTGGTAACCGCTGGGAACCGTTTTCCCTCCAAACGTTTGAATCTCAAGCCGTTCCACTCTGAGCAATCGAACACCTTCGTCGAGAAGCACCTTCGACGTCGAAGGCAACAAGATTCTTCCTTGGAAGAAATTCTCTAAGTACATTGCCATCTTCTGATGAGCATTTCGACAGAACCAGTCGGTCGAAACCATTCTTCAGCTTTAATGGCTTATATTAATAAAACAAGGGTGTCGAATTTAGGAGCCAACAATGGGTAGTACCTTCGACCTCATGCTTGTGACATTGAACTTATGAACCCTATGTTTGTGATCTTGTGTGTGATTGTTGCATCATGCATCCATGCACTCGTAAGCATCTTTTGAAGAAATTTTATTTCAAGGGACTTGAAAGTTAACCATTTGTGAATATCTCAAGTACCTTTTGATCATGGATTCTGGAAAAAGAAAGATGGGAAAATACAGTTTCAAAGATCCCAAGATAGATTAGTTGATCAGTTTAATTCCCGAGATTGAGTGTTCTGCAGATTTTCAGAAGAAGTATGGATCCATCATTCCTCTCATTAAGTTTAGGATGAAGGAGGGTATTCTCTCGACCTTGGTCCAGTTATATGATCCGATGTATCATTGCTTTACTTTCCTGGATTATCAGTTGATTCCTAAACTAGAGGAGTATTCTTATCGGTTGGATTTACCTGTTACCGATCGTGTTCCTTTTACTGGTTTGGAGGGTGAGCCAAAACCATACGAGATTGCTGCTTTGATCCATCCGGGGAAGTCTGAGGTTAAAGCCCATATGACTACTAAAGGAGGGATTAGAGGATTACCAGCTCATTTATTATTGGAGAAAGCTCGTTACTTTTCCAGGATGAAGAGTACAGTCTCTTTTGAGGCCATCTTTGCTCTACTTGCTTACGAGTTGTTCTTATTTCCTAATGTGGACAAGTTTGTTGACATTAATGCTAGCAGGATCTTCATGATTGGAAACCCAATTCCTACATTATTGGGTGATGCTTATTACTCTATTCATTTTCGGAATTCTTATCATGGGGGGATGATTATCTGTTGCACGCCTCTGTTGTATCGGTGGTTTACTTCTCATAAGCCTCCGTCTGATGCTTTCTGGGATGTCAGGAAGGAACCCCGTTGGGCTCATAAGATCATGGAACCTACTCACTCAAATATTGATTAGTATCATCGAGCTTACCAGGATATAGATATTGTCGATAGTTGTGGTAGTTTCCCCGATGTACCTCTTCTTGGTACAAAGGGAGGAATTAACTATAACCCTGTTCTTGCACGACGACAACTTGGTTATCCGATGAGGGATAAACCAAATAGTATTCATTTGAGCAGTTTCTTTCTGAAGGAGGGAGAAGACCATAAGGAAGCTAGGGAGCATATTGCGAAATCCTGGCGTCACATTCATAAGAAGAGTAGGAAAGACTTGGGACTTAGGGGGGCTGGTTCTTTGGAGCCTTATCTCAGTGGGTCCAAACGAGAGCTATTCAGTTGAAGATGTCGTATTCAAGGGAAACACCTATGCCTGATTTGTTTATGAAGACCACTCCTCCACTATCGGATGATGTGGAATAACTACAACATGCTTTGGTCTGGATGCAGCAGGAAGAGGATGCTTGGATGAATAAGTGCCAAACTTTAGAGATTTCCTATAGAGCAGACTTGAAGGAGAAAGATGACTTGATTGAGATTCTTGAGAGTCGGGCTGTAGAGATGATGGAGAGGCAAGGGGATTTATTTTCTCCTAAGCCTCAGTCAGATGCTATTTGCTCACTTCTTAATTCAGGTGATTGGAAGGAGGTTGCCACCAGATATGCGGAAGAAAACCAGAGGTTGAAGGCTCAGATTATCAGGATTACATGAAAGCGAGAGCGTACAGAGTGATCTCCGTCAGCTTTGCTTCTTAGGGTTTTAGGATTTATTTTCATCTTGTACTTGGTATTATTGAAACTTGTAATCTATTTTGAAGTTATTATAATAAAAATTTTCAACATTCCAAATGTGTTATTACTTTGATATTTGCAATGTGTCTATAAATCTTTAAGTCCCTTGAAATATTAATAATAAAATAAATCATGTGCATTACATATCATGCATCATATTGTACATATTTCTTTCATTTGTTATGCATATTTAGGTGTCTTACCAAGTTTCTTTACTTCGTTCAGCAAGCTGTCTCACCACTACAATACTCGAGCTACTTTCAGAAGGAAGATGGACAACTTAGAACAAGAGAATCACAAGTTGTGCGAGGAGGTTTCTTCTCTGAAGGGAGGCATGGCCAATCTTACTTCTCTGATGGAATCTCTGGTGGCTGCACAGAATCAGCCACCGAGTGTTCAACCTTAACCAACAAGGGTTACTACTGAAGCTCCGACTGTTCATGTGTCTGCTACTACAACTGTTGTTTAGAATCGCATGTCTCAAGGTTGTCCATGGGGAATGCCAGAGAACTGGGTACCTGAAGATTTCAATCTTGGTCCTCAAGATACTCAAGTTATTCAGACTACTGTTACTCCTGCACCTCCTGTGGTGCATGTTGCTCTTGTTGCACCTCCTTCGGTGAATATGGTCCCATTTGCTAATGATGATATGTATCGTCCTATTCCTTCACCAAGTGAAGACTTGGGTCTCTATGATAGAATGGATGATTTTCAAGAACAAATTGACAAGATGCATAGGGAGATGAAGGCCCTCAGGGGAAAGGAATTGTTCGGGCAGAATGTGAATGATTTATGCTTGGTCCTGAATGTCAAGATACATGCGAAGTTTAAAGTCCTGGAATTCGAGAAGTACAAGGGCAACACTTGTCCTCGTTCTCATCTTGTGATGTATATAAGAAAAATGTCTACCCATACGGATGATCAGCGTCTGCTGATTCACTTTTTTCAGGATAGTTTGACTGGTGCTGCGCTGAAGTGGTATATGAGTTTGGACATCGTCAATATCCATAATTTCAACGACTTGGGAGAAGCATTTATCAGACAATACAAATACAACATGGACATGGTGCCTGACCTTGATCAACTCAGGGCCATGGTCTAGAAGGACAGGGAATCATTCAAAGAATATGCACAGAGATGGCGTGAGGTAGTCACCCAAGTGATTCCTCCCATGGAAGAGAATGAAATGACTATGATTTTCTTGAAGACTCTGGGTTCTTTCTACTATGAGAGGATGGTAGAGAGTGCGGCAAGTGACTTTACTGAAATGGTGGGTATGGGTATCCGTTTAGAAGAGGATGTAAGAGAGGGTCGTTTAACAAAAAGTGAAAGTTCAAGAAATACGAAGAAGCCATCCTATGGGTTTGCCAAAAAGAAGGAAGGAGATACAAATGCTGTTATGCAAGAGAGGAGGGTTAACACTCCTAGAAGAAATTATCAGCATCATCAACAAGTCGCCTCAGTTACTCCAGTTATGGGTGTATCTCCAACCACCGTTGCTTATCAGAGACCATCCCATATGGGGAATCAAGGGTATAATCAGAGAAGGGAGAGTTATGACCCTATTCCTATGAGTTATACAAAATTACTCCCTGCATTAATTTAGAAGAAGTTGGTTCAAACCCGACCACCTCCCGTTGTACCATCACCATTGCTTTGGTATTACAAAGTAGAACAAACATGTGCTTTTCATCAGGGAGCACCAGGGCACAATGTTGGGAACTGCTATCCTTTGAAAACTGAAGTACAAAAATTGGTGAAGTATGGTATCTTATCTTTCAAGGATGTTGGCCCCAATGTGAAAGATAATCCTTTGCCCAAGCACGGAGGAGCAAATGCTGTAAACATGGTGGCCTGCTGTCCGATCGACTTCAGGATTTTTGATATTAAATTGGTTAGAGGAGATTTGGTGAAAATGAATACAGACCTCTTCTAATTTAGCTACTATACGCATGACCATGCTGGTTGTGCTATTTGCAGTACGGATATACAGGGTTGTGGTAAGATAAAGGCTGATTTGCAAGAGATGATGGGTGAGGGCCTCATCCACCTAATCAGGCCTAGGGCAGAGTATGAAGAGGAAGTAAACATGGTTTCTGGATGTCCTAGATATTTCAGAATCTTTTATGTGGAATACATGAATGAAGATCTTGTATAATTGCATGCTACTTTTTGCCACATGGCTGGTCAGGTAGAACATCAGTATTGATCTTGCCGAATTTGCAGCCAGGACTCTCGAGGATGTTTAATTGTAAAGAAAGGTATTCAGTTGTTGTTGGATAATGGAACTATCAAGGTTACAAGCCAAAGGGATGATTACCATGAAGTTGATGTGATTGAGGTTTGTTTGGCTAAAGAAGAGTCGGAAGATGAGTATACCTCTGTGGATGAGTTCTTGTCCTCAAATGAAGATATGTTTTCTAGAGATAACTCTGTAATGACTGATTATGTTGAAGAGGGAGTAAATGTTATTATGCCTTTCTTTGGTGTACCTACCCATTTTGAAGTTGAATATCAAAGCAAGCTAGCTATTACTCCATTGGTGATTAGTTTTCCGGGTCCTGTCCCATACAAGTCAGATAAGGTTGTACCTTACAAATACAATGCTACAATTTTAGAGGATGGTGTGGAAGTTCCCATCCAGCCAATGTGTAATGTTGGAAATATTGCTGAGACTAGCAGAGTGACCCACATTGGTCGTGTATTTGCACCAGGTGTTCATGGAGATGTTAGTACTAGAAAGAAAGCTATTGAAGATGTTGAACTCAAGAAGGAAGTGGGTGAATCTAGTAGAGCTACGCTATAAAAAGAGGTGGATGATATTTTGAAGATGATTAAGATGAGAGACTACAGAATTATGGATCAGCTACTGCAGACTCCTTCAAAAATATCTATCTTGGCTTTATTGATGAACTCCTCTGCTCACAGATAATCTTTGATGAGGGTAATGGACCAAGCTTTCGTGGAAAATGATATGCCTATAGATCAATTTAGCAGTGTAGTAGGGAACACTACAACATGTAATAACCTGAGTTTCTGCGACGATGAACTGCCCGATGAAGGAAGGAATCATAATATGGACCTCCACATCTCTATGAACTGCAAGAATGATTCATTATCCAATGTGTTGATTGATAATGGACCCGCCCATGCGCTCAAGTGGCATTATTTTGGTTCACCACATTTCAAAGTTAGCAAGATTGATTCAAAAGTACAAGGGGTTGATTGAAGAAGTTCTCATGGTTGGACAAGGCTTTGTTCCCATTGGTCACAAGTGCATATTTCTCTCAATTATCAAGATATGGAAGTGGTTTTGGTTGCTATGAGTTCTCATTATCATCCTCAACAACTTATATTTACAAAGCAAAAGTGTTAGTACAAGAAGGTTGTTCAAATTTGTCAAAGTTCCTCAAAGCATTTTCTTGATCTAGGAGCTAAGGTTTTGAACTTCAAAGAAGTATATCTTGCTCATCTTTAGGTATTTTTGAGTGATTCCAAAGACATCCTTCTCTTCAAAGGGTTATTAACAAATAAATTCAAAAGTTTCAAGGAGTTTTCATGTGGAAGAAAATTGATAATGAAGAAATATTACAAGTCCTCCAGATGAACCCCCAATTTCCCATGTGTGACTTTAAATGATCATAACTTGGTCATTTTTTAACACCTTGAGCCCACTCAACTTCCATAATTATATTTATGATGTTAACTTTGTTCCTTATTTTATGTGCAAAGTGAGAAAATGGATGGAAGATGCCCTAAGGATACAAAAGATTATAGGTCATTTCATGATTTCTTGCAAACTTCAACAATTCATAACTCTCTTAATTTTTGGAGATTTTGAATGGTTAAAGTTTCAAAATGTCATTCAAGAGGTTTATTTCATTCCATCTTTTTTGGTCAAGAGAAAATTCCAAGTGGAAGGCCATGTTTGGATGCAAAACATTATAGGTCACTTTTGAAGAAAAACTTGAAATATTTCTAAGTATGGAAAGTCAACCTTTTTTTCCAACTTTGAATCATTGCAACTTTCAACTCAAACATCCATTTGATTCCATTCTTTTCCCATTTCAAAGCTTGTAATCTCATCTTTCTAAAGCATCAAGAATCATGCCCTAAGACCCCTTGAGTTGAGAATGTCATTGATTTGAACTTGGTACCTTGAAACTGAAGTTTCTTCAAAAGTCAGAATTTGAAATCCTTGATTTAGCTTCTAAACACATTGTTCCTACGCGTTTTTGCTTCTAAACATGTTTAGTGAACTTCCAGAAGTGATTAACATAGCAAAACACACATTTTTGATGAGTTCTGATCAAAGTAGAAGTCACACTTTTCTTGTTTGCAACTTCACACGATTTCCCTCCAAACTTCATCATTTCACACGCTTGAACATTCCATTTGATTCCCTATAAATAGAGGGTCACCCCTCATTCTTTTTCTCAATCTTGAATAGCCAGAATCTCCATGCCAAACTTGCTCCATAACTCATTTTTTTGCAACTTCGAAATCAATGTTCAAGCCTTTTTCAATCCATTTTTTCTATCAATTCACCTTCCTTGAACTTCTCTGAAGCTAACCATACAATTACCTTCAAGAATCTTGACCTATATTGATCCATAGAAGTCCAGTTTCAGAGCTCTGCAACTCAACTTCAATAGGTAGATTTCTCCATCAATTCTTTAAAACTTTGATATCATTGTGAAGCTCTCATTGCCCTGGTTCTAGTCGCAACACTTGCTTTTATCTGGAAACATGTTTTGACCTTGAAATTTCAAATCCCTTTTCAAAACTTCTCTTCTAAATTTTTGAGCTATAGTTTATATAAATTTTTCACGAAGGTGTGGTTGTCTTTGTCTTGATGAGACGAAGTGAATGGCATATGTCTGAGCTTCTGATTTTACAGTTTGAGAGACCTGCAATTTCATGTTGGCTGGAGGTTAAAGATGACCAACGTGTCATCTTCCAACCAATGATGGCGTGCCACTTGTTTTTTTGAATTTCTGATTTAATAAGTGATCCATTGTTTTATTCACTAATGACCATGATATGCACAGTGCGCCATATCCCTTAGATTTGATTACTAACGCGTTTTGACTCTCATCCATTGGTCCACATTGTAGCGGTAGAAATGTTCAAGACTAAGCCATTGGATTGACTAGACTTATACAAATCAAAATAAAATTGCCACCACGCTTTATTGTTTCCAAAGGAATGAGAAAAGAGCGAATAACCCAAAAAGAAGGGGAAAGATTCTAGGTAAGAGGGTTGGTTATGACAAGGGAAGGTATTAGCACCCTAAACATCTACGGTACTCCGCAAGAACTTCTTTGTAAAACTTTGTATATTTTGGCTATAAAATGTTGTATAAAAATAGATGGTGGAGGTGAGAAAAGAAATATATTTTTTATGATTTTTGCATCCGTCGCAGTTGCGAACCTTTAGTGCCCACATACCACTTTTTCGTGCAATAGGGGATCAAGATACACGTAGTTCCTCTTCTAAAAATTTTAAAACACAAATGTGCTGGTTAATTTTATGAGATAAAACATCATCGTCATTGTCAGTGTGGAAAACATACCTACTACCCACAATCATGAGAAAGGAGAATTTGCATCATCTCAAAGTGGAGGATATGGCTTGGATTTTAAAATCAACAATGCCTCACTCAACATCCAAGTGCAAAATATCTCTCTTCACTACATATTGTAGAAGTATAGTTGTTTGCATCACTATAAGGATTGACAAGAGTCCAATCTTTTTGAGAAAAGTTTAAAGATGAAAGACAAGGTGGCAAAATGGTTTGAATGAGATTGATTGACTTTTAGTCTTCTCACAAAAAGGATGTCAAAGTATTATTAAGTTTATTGGAGTTTTTTTTATGAAAATGTTTGAAAATGCATGGACCTAAGTCCAAGTTTATTATGAAAGTGGTTCAAGTTTAAAACAAGAAGAGTTTTCAAAAGGAGGAAGAAGATTTTTGAAATTAAATAAGGTAGGAGGGGAAGAAGAGGATATCCTAAAGCATAAAGTAAAAGCTAGGGATAAGAACCATCTAACCAACAAGAAGCCAATACTTGACACTATGAGCCAATATAGAATTCCCATTCTTTGGATTAAAACCAAACAAGCAAAAATACTAGACCTCTTGAGAGAACCAAACTTCAAGTGTATTAAGTCTTCACAAAAATTGGGCAGAGTAACACCTGTATACAAGTGAATTCCAGATTACAAACAAATGATGTAATCACAATAACCTGCACACAAAACAAACAACCCAATGTCTTGAGGTAAACCTCAAGAGCTCCAGAAAAAATAATCAGATAAAATCATAAGGTCTCCAATCATAGGCCAAGGTTTCTAATCCTAAGTCCAAAAAGTCCAATGCTCCATAATGCCAAGGATAGTGACCAAATAGTCCAAGTATCATTAATGATTTTTAGGGTTTGTTTTGATTATTAAGTATCTTAAGAAAAAGAAAAGAAAAGCTCAAGTGAGAAAAATAAAAATGACAAGAAAGTAAATGCTCAAATGAGAAAAGATGAAAATGGAATGAAATGTAAATGCTAAAAGTAAATAGTGCATAATAATAAAAGGGACATATTATAAAAGAATAAAAGATAAAGTCAATTATTAGTGATTAGTGGTTAGCTGGATGATCATCTTAAAACTTGCATTTGGAACTCATTAGAGGATTGGTAGAACCAAAGCCTCCACACAACAAGTTGCATTTTCCTTTTGTCAAGTATATCACCCATTTGGAATCCTTATGAGTAACATTTAATGATCAACGATGTTTACGTGATCCACGTTGACCAAACATATTGTAGATCCATTAGAGGATTGGTAGAACCAAAGTCTCCACACAATGAATCTCAAGGTTATTGGATCAAAAAGATCAAATTAACATACTTGGGCTTGCAAACATAAGTTTGGGCCACGAATGATCATTTATTCGAATCAGGACAAAATTTAGCGCTATGTTAAGCAATCGTAAGTGGACTTATATAGAAGTCGCACCTATTTTGAGGTCGGTCAATAGCAATCTATGCACCATTTGTTTTGAGACATGATATAGAGATCATGCTCCAATAACACTTAGTGTAATAAGAAGGGGATAAGATGAAGAGGGGTGAGAGAGAATATACAAACCACTTTTGGATTAAATTTAATCAAACTATTATTAAAATCATTCATCCATTTTTGTGGAGTTAGACTCAACACCATGGATCCAATGATGTTAATAAAGTTCATGATCAAAAATTTAACCCAAGATTAGCCAGAAAATAGTCACAAAATAATATTACATTTTAATATATACAAAAAAAGGTTTAAAAATAATGTTTAAAAATAGAAATAAAGAGAAAAATATCAACTATGTTTAAATTAATCAAGAAATAAAAAGTAAGACCATAGAAAAATCAGAAAAGGGCTCAAATGAATTTATAAAATTTTTGGTAAATTTTTAAAGTCAGAAACTATTTTTTAAAATTAAAAGAAATGGATAAAATAAACCAAAAATGATAAAAAATAGCAAAAGTCAGAAAAGAAAATAAACTAAGGTCACTAATATTTGTCACAATATCATTGGATCATTCCATAATTTTTTCAGAATTTAAAAATGCATAAAAGTATTTTTAAAAATTTAAAACAATTCAAATAAAGTGTAAATTTATAAAAAATACCAAAATACAAAATTAAATTTTAAAAAATAAAAATCAAAAAGAGAATAATCAAAAATATTTTTCATAATTTTTCCAGATTTTTTGGACTTCAAAATGAATTTTCTATGATTTTTTTAAGTTTAAAACAATTAAGTTTAAAAAAACAGAAAAGAAAATAAATGTCAAAAATATGTGGACCATTGGATGAGAGTCAAAACGCATTAGTAATCAAATCCAAAGAATCTGGCGCACTGTGCATATCATGGTCATTAGTGAATAAAACATAAAATCAGAAATAAAATCAGAATTCAAAAATAACAAGTGGCGTGCCATCATTGGTTGGAAGATGACACGTTGGTCATCTTCAACCTCCAGCCAACGTGAATTGCAGGTCTCTCAAACTGTAAAATCAGAAGCTCAGACCTATGTCATTCGCTTCGTCTCTTGAAGACGAAGACAACCACACCCTCCTAATCGTTTTCCCCTATCTTGTGATTCGAATCCTCGCTTTAATCATAGAATTACTGATTTGGGTTACTCTGATCTCGAAAGATTTAGACTTGTGCGTGTGTTTATAGAAGAAATGAGAGAGGGGTGAAGGCGGAGAAGACGATGTAGAAATCGTAGAGATTGGTGGAGATGAAATTAAAGGTGAATGAATGTGGTTTAAGGTCACAGTTTGATTATTTGAAATGGGACAGAGTGCTGCTGTAGTTTCTTTATTTCCTTATCGTCATTTTTGGCCTTTTCTACCATTTTCTTGAACTTAAACAGATCGCCGATGCCTACTTGTTTGCGAGCAGGACCACTCTCGATTCCTCGGACATGAGTGGTGAAATTCAGTAAACATAGTGTCTCTCCTAAGTCCGCTGAGCTTGGACTAACTTGGATAAACATCAAGGTTTTACAATCTCCTCCTAAAGAGCTCTGCAGTACGTGAGTAAGCTTTGAATCTCTAAGGGATGTGGGCTGCTAGAAGGAGGGGGTTATGGTTTTTTATTTATATATTTATTTGTGTTATTACTGTATATTTTCCAATACTTATTATTATCATCCTAACATTTCTAATGCCAATAAAAATGCAGCAGCTCCATAACCTAGTAAAGTGGTAAATCAAGCATTTCATATGGCATAAAAGTGGTGCAAAGAAGATTCAAATATGGATACATGAGAAAGTTATGCAAACGTAAATAAGGAGGAAGAAAAAATACCTACCGGAGTCTCTCTAATGGAGCTTCAAAACAGAAAGTTTTCCTCTTTTCCGTTTTCTTTCTTGTTTAATTTTCCTAGTTGCCTCTCCTTTAATTTTCCTGTTGTTTTCCCTCAACTGAGTTTTTGTGTGTCTTTAATTTTTCTGTTGTTTTTCACTTGCTCAACTTTTTTGTGTTCTCCCTCTCCTCAATTTTTGTATGTGTCTTTTTTTTGTCCATCAAGAGGGTTTTTATAGAGAAATAACAAGGCATTTAGGGGAGGAAAACAATAGAGTTTTTGAACTATTTTGACAAACTGCTTTGATGCTTTGTCATGCAATTTTTAGTTGCCATATTGATGCAAATTCTGGGCTGACTTGATGCAGATTTTACTTTCGAATGAGTAACATAGCACAATTGATAAGGGAGAAAGATTTGCAAGCAGTAGGTCACAGGTTTAAATCTCACTTGGTGCACTTTGGATATTTTTTCTGTTTATTGTTACTAACTTTATTTTTCATTTTTCTAACCATAAAAATAATTTTTTTTATTATTAAATTATTATTTTCGTATTTATTTATTTATTTATTTATTATATTTTTAAAATTTTATTTTTTATTAAAATATTAATTTTATTTAAAAAATAGTCAAAATACCTCATAAATAAATAAAATCTTTTCAGATCAATTTTGCTCTATATCAAATTTTGCACCTGGACACAAATATGTCCGAATTCTTAATCTTGCTGGCCAAGATGGGAATTTGCGCTTTGGGTGTTCGATACTTCCTTTTTTTGGATCTTAACCTAATTTTTTCACTTATAAATAGCCCTCGGAACTTAACAACAATTCATCCAGAAATATCAACAATCATTCACAAACACACAAAATTCTAGGGTTGTTGACTATATCGGACAACAACCTAAGAACAATATACTATTTCCTCTTTCACAATTTTCTACGCATTTACAAACAACTATTTTTTTGACCGATGATTAACAAATTAATCGTTAGACAACGTGTGTCTAAATTAATTTAACATGAGACCCCCTCCCTATTTTATAGTCTCACTATTTTTTTATGTGGTGAATTATATGATAATCTCCAATAGTTGTCCTTTTAAATTATATTTACCATTTTCTAAATCCCATGCAGTGTAAATATTTATGCACCTATTTCACAAACCGCTTTTACAGTATTAACTTATTTTCTGCATAGAGACAAACCCCCTTTTTTACACACAAACATTTTTCACTACATATTGCAATAAATATTTGAAAAAAAAAACTACACACTTTCCTCAATAAAGTTTATTTTCCATTTGTTTTTACGAGTGGCTAATTTTTTACACAGAGTAGAATTTATCACCATGTTTGCCATAAGAAAAAGAACTTTATTCTTTATGGCTAAACCATTCACAAAACCAAAATATTAAAACATGGTGTTGTGGTTTTAAAGTTGCAATAATTTTCATGAATCCATCTCACTTGTGTTTTCCATCAATTTCTTTTTTTCCGATTATATCTATTTTGTTTAAAAGGAAAGAAATAACAAAAAGGGGAAAACATGACAAGTCCATTCGATGAACCGCGACTTCCTTCACACATCGCACCAACTACCATCGACGACTATGAAAAGGTGAAAGTTATAGATGTGGTTATTTTGCTTCTCTAATATTTTTAATATGCAGTGTTTTGATTTTTTGTAAATAATTAGACACTTGTTAATATCCTATTGGTCCTTTAAAACATGATTGAATGAGTCAACTTAATGATATTCCATTTAATTTTTTGATGGTCACATAACAATCATGACACTGCCTAATTGTGATAGTTGTTTTTTATATATTATTTTACTTTATTAGTTATAGTCTTAAATTAGGGTTTTAGAATTTAACATTGGTCCTTAGACTTCTAATTCATCCTTTCTACTCTTTTACTAATCAACCCTTAACTTATACTAAAGAGTCTATTTATTTTATTTAACTTACTTAATTAGTTTAGATAATAATTTCGATTAATCATTAGAGT